>JAFREQ010000033.1:1261000-1891500 GCA_025331565.1 Holacanthus passer
TTCATGATATCCAGTTAGTGAAGGCATATTATATTTTTGTACTGTGAATTCAGGTTTTGAAAACAATATATCTTCATTTACGGGATAAGGGGCTACTGACATTTTTAATTCGAGATGTTTTACTGTGTCATTTAGACTTTAACATGTGTCTTGGACCATAAATATAAGAAAACTTCGCACCTTGACTTTCTACAGGCTTCATGTACATGTTGCATATAAACATTTCTACGAGGAAATGATAAAAGAAAGTTCCAATGACTCTGATTGTTTATTTCCAAAATTGCCATCAAATATGTCGTTTTTGTACTTCACCTAACAACACTCAGCGAGTGGCAAATGCATGACGAGATTTTGAGAAGTGAGAGGTGATTCATTCTCAAGATAGAAAAAAAAAAAACATATTTATCACCATCACAAATAAACTCTAACGAGATGGAGATAAATGCATTCACGGCTTTCGAGTACGTCGAATCTGAAATGGCATTTTCTGTGGCAGAGTGATGATCGTCCCTGTTGTCCATTTCTTTACTCGCTAGCTGTTAGGCCTTTAGAGTAACGTGTCTCTGTTCAAATGTATACCTAGTAACTGTACAGTGTTTTCTTGCAAAATAAAAAAGTGTTCAAATCGACTCGTTCAGCTATACAGCCAACACAACAACAACGAGCTTTTGGCAAAAGCTTGAACTCATCCAAATTTGGACGCAGTGTGCTGGTCACTACTGTAACAAACTGAAGTGGTTTCTGACTATAGCTGCTTTCATCCAATGTGTGGTTTTACTGGATTCAGCCTTGTGTGTGTGTGTGTGTGTGATACCTTGTGACTTGGTGATATATTTCCAACCCCAAGCCTTTTGATCATTGCAGTGAGTTGTTTTAGTGCTACTGTTGCAGCGGGGCATCGTTTCGGAAAATAAAAGCAACCCATGCACAGGCCTAGTGAAGTACTTTTTGGCGTAACTCTAAATAATAAAAAAAATATGTCTGCTGTTAATTCTACTTATCTAAACAAAGACAACAAGGGTCTTTTCATTAGCTGGTAACTTGAATGGAAGTCTGTTTGTATGCATTGTGTGGAGAATCTACGACTGACCTTACAAAAGAAACTGAGATGATGTGATGTAGTACTTTTAATCTAGAAATCTCACAGCACAATTGTTCCGTAGACATTTATCTTGGTGTAAAGTTATACAGACAGCTGTTTATCAGTATGCTTTGCTGCCTCTTGTATTATTGAGTATTGAAGATCAAAATGTCAACTGTCAAGTGGCTTCTGTACAGTGGTGGCATAATGAGGAATCTATGACTTAAAAATCACAATCAGTCAAGTGTTTTTAGTATTGCTGTTTTCAAACTTTTCAATAAAGTCGCAGCTGGTTGTCATTTCGCCTGCAGTTTTTTGATTGATTTCGATGACGGGAAACAGGAGGTCACAGTACACTTTGCTCAATTCATCCAACAATCACTGACTCAAGAGGAACAGATTCTGAGAGAGGGAGCCAAGCCCCTGAGCCGATGGCAACCCAGAGCCTTCAGTGATGTTTCAGTGCCCCCTTGTGGAAGATCTGACACAGTTTATAATGGCAGCCTTTTGTCAAACAAGAGGATATTTCTACACATAGATTTTTAGATTTGTGAGTATCGCTTTTCTTGTAACCCTAAGAGGTGACGAATTGCGAGAAAACGGCTACCACAGCATCATCTGACAGCAACATCTGCTCTGCTCGTTTCATCTCTTGGCTTAGAGGGACAGGAAAATTGCAACATCTGTTCACACAGATGTCAAAAGGATTTTGTTAATTTATCTACCAAACACTCCAATCTAAGAAAAGTGAGGCAGCTTTACCTGCCATGTGTGAAAGGCTGCATTTATAGTTGACTACAACACATAAATAAATAAATACACTAATACATAAATAAATAAACATGGGATATAATAGAGCCAATACAGTTACTTGATTAATTGATTGACAGAAAATCAATCAGCAACTACTTTTATAATTGTTGATTGATTCTTGAAGCAAAACATTGACTACCTCATGTTCTCAGTTATGAGTGTTCGCTTCTTTTCTTTGTTTTAAGTGGTGGTTAATTGAAAATCTTTGAGTTTTGGGTGTTTGTCAAACTAAACAAGCAATTTGAAGACACCACCTTAAGCTTTAGGAAGCTACGACTGAAATTTTTCACCATTTTCTGACTTTTTATATATAAAATGAATAAATACTTTTTTGGCTGCAGAATAAGTGTTGAAATACCAGTAGGGAAATGTCTCAAACTTTTGGGAATGTGTGCCAAAGGTGGACAACTAAACTTTGAATAGTCCAACTATATGTCTATTAAATCATTTCTTTTGATCAGTACTAAATAATCATATGTCAGATTTGATCACATCTTGATCAGCCGACAGCAGAGATATTTATATTTTGAACAACTTATATATTTTGAAAATCTGAACATTTTATTTCAAATGATTTCATTCTCAGGCATCATTATTTCTTCTTAAACCGGTCTTGAGTTTCTAATTAAGTTGAAAGTATTTTTTTATTACTCAAATTAGTTGAGTTAAAATGCTAATTGTTTCCTGAAAATCTCATATTAAGTAAAACCATTTTAACGCTCATATAGTTTAATAGATTTTTGTCTAAAAACAAACTTTAAGTATTATATTAAGTCTTTTGTATAAATACGTTTACTCATTTTATTTAAACATTTTAAGTGAAACTGAAACTTCTCTGCTTTCGGTGTTTTTGTTAGCAAACAAAACAAATTTGAAAAAAAGCACAGTTTAAAGGTTTTCGGGAAATGTAGTACTCAAGATAATAAAATAACCGGCAAGATGGGGAATAAAAACTACAACTACCAGCAGGAAACGGTTTTTTGCGCATGCTTGGAAGCGATCAAGTAGAAGGGGAATAAAAGGTAAGCTAGCCTGAGCCGTTGTAGTTCGTACTCGGAACCAGTCCTCAAAAATCTGTAATCATCTGGTTTTATACCGAATTTACCTTCATTTAATTCATCCAGGCTGTTTCAAGATAAACTCGGCGACTCAAACTCTATGAGATTTATCAGCAGAAGGCAACGAGAGACGAAAATAGTGCGGATTTGTGTGAAGCCCGGAACCGCTGCTGCCGTCTGACCGAGCTAACGTGAGCTAGCATTAGCATCACAGACCGGGGACGCGACTTTCCCACAAAACGGGGAATTTTAGCTTTTTGTAGTTTAGATTTTTAGACACAGATTAGCGTGATGGCTTGTGGGGCGACCCTGAAGAGGAGCCTGGACTTTGATCCGCTTATGAACCCGGCTTCGCCCAAAAGGAGGAGGTGCGCCCCGATCATGTCTCCGGTCGCTTCACCACAGAAATATTTGCGTATGGAGCCTTCGCCGTTCGGGGAAGTGTCGTCCAGACTCACCACAGGTACAAATCTACATCCTGGTTTCAATGTAATCTCAGGTTTAGCATCGCAAAACCAGCCTTGATTGTAAGCTGGAGTACGTTAGCATTTATGCTATTAGCATTTCCTCAATGTGTACATGTGTCTGTATGGATTAAACCAAACTCCAGTCGCAATTTGCAAAGTTAAAGGAGTTTATGTTGTTAATGTTGCGTGTCGGTTAACACACATTGTAGAAGATGTGATGTCAATCTTTATTATCCACTTGTTAATACGGCCTACACTATGTACCAGTTTTCATGAAGGAATGTCTCAGTATCAGCTTACAATAGTTTGAGGAAGTAAAGTGTGAATAACAGGGAACATTTAACAAATTAATAAATGATGTAAATTCTCTCTTCAAATATTTAAAGTCATGATGAACCAGGAAGCATCAGCAAGGCCACACGAAATGATCAACTTTGTGACTTTGTATGTATTTGAATGTGTCGCTTAAATAATGGACCAAATGTTTTCCTTTCTGTTCCAGAGCAAATTCTACACAACATCAAACAGGAGTACAAGCGGCTGCAGAAGCGACGACACCTGGACACAGTTTTCCAGCAGGCAGACGGCTGCTGTCCTCTAGAGCTGCAGAGCATCCACAGTGGATCTGCTCTACCAGGTAGCTGCCAGTGACACGTCTTAATGAGGATACAGATCCACCAGCTTCCTATTTGAGCTCAGAATATAAAGGATATTGTAACCTGCAGTCTACGAGCCTTAAGAATGCAGTTTATACATCAATCATTTTAACGATCAGAAGTTTATTGTGTGATATTCAGGCTGAGTGGCCGTTTTATCACCACTTTATAAATCAGTCTGACGTTGCCTTTTTGTTGGCCATTTTCTCTTAGAGTGTAATTAGATTTGGCAAACCCAGTTACTTGTGACTGATGTATCCATCCACTTGCAACAAGTTAGGATGTTTTTACCTTTTATAGCCAACAAACCTCAAAGAATTTCCCAGTCTGGGACAAATAAAGTAAAACTATCTATCCTAGTTCCTCCCAGAGAGAGAAAAATAGTAGGAATGAAAAGCCCCCATTTATCCTTTCACTTTCTTTTACTTTACTATGGAGTTTTTTAAAAACCCCACTCTGTGAAAAAAGTAAAAAGGACTAGTGCTCCCACAGGGAATGTACAGCAGGCATTAAAATGAAACTAAGTCGCAGTGTTAAATGTCATCTATCTTGTATTGACTGTGTAACATTAACTCTCCTAACAGGTACGTCCTCAGGTGCCTCATCTCCCACCAGGAAAGAGCAGCCTTTATTCTCCCTCCGACAGGTTGGGATGATCTGTGAAAGACTACTGAAAGAGCGAGAGGATAAAATCCGTGAGGAGTATGACGAGATACTGACGACAAAGCTTGCTGGTATGATTTTTTTTTTTAATGGTCTATACAGCGATTTGTGGTGAGTTATCCATAATACAAGCGACAATTAATTTTTTTTTCTTCCAACAGAGCAATATGATGCCTTTGTCAAGTTCACACATGATCAACTGATGCGAAGGTTTGGCGAGCAGCCTGCTAGTTGTAAGTATTTTTATTATTGCTAAACACTTGTGGCTCATTAATGGTTTCTACTGAATTTGTCTCTGTGGGTTAAGAACCACATTGTCATGGTATCTGCTGATTAAAAGTCTGACACAACATTTGTTTATTAAGTACAGACACTTAAAAACAGATTAGTTTAAAATAAGATAAGATGAATCTTTATTCGTCCCTCAGTGGGGAAATTTGCAAATAACAGTAGTGTAGTACAGCAGAATGTAATAGTGTAAAGGAGCAGGATTGACTGTCTAAGATGAACCCATATTTTCTCCTGTGCACTGTAAGATTGCAGTGTTTTCAATGTCCCCAGTCACTGTCATAATGCCCCACAATCAGCTTGTGTGTCCAATTCAAGTTAAGCTGCTGAGTCAGGACAGCATTAATTCTAGGGTTAGAATTTCACTTAGTGTTACAGTCAGTTATAAAACCAGAATTTGTCCCTCTCCACTGTCCTGAATCCTGGTGGCCCAACTTTCACCACATTTTTAATGCACTTGTTTAAATTAGTTTAGCTTGAGACAGCTTGACTTTAATTTGAACTATGTTGTAAAACATGAGAACAAACGTAAGCTGTGGTGATAAGTAACAATATTGTACCACTTTGAAAAGATTATTTCAGGCTGGCACTAATGAAAAGCTTAGGATTGGTGGTAAGTAGAACAGGCTTCTAAAATTCATTCAACCTTTATTTCAACAGGGAAATTAAAAAATCCAACATTTACATAAACAACAGTCTGGTTAACGTTAAAGAATTACTCTTCATACAGTTGTAACCATGAGTGGTACAGGAATAGTCAGTGGTGGACTCCAAATTTACATTCTGCCAGAGAAATCAGGGGATCCAGTTTCACTTCCTGTTGCAGTTCGTTCTGTCTGGTTTTAGCAAAACATTTAGTGACCCTTTAACCAAGCTCTGTTTTGAATTTGGGAACCTCCAGAATGAGACACTCCTGAGATCTATTAAAGCAGTGAGTTTATTGATTTTGTAGAAGAGAGGAACAATACATAGGCTGTATTTCTAGAAGAAGAGTGTGGGTCTGAGCAACAGATGTCCAACCTACGCTTTTTTACAAGTCACAGTGATGAGCTCTAGAGTCATCTCCTGATATGTGGTGTCCTCATGCTCTTGTCAACATGTCATCTGGTTTCTCCTCCACAGATGTTTCCTGAGTGTCACCCTCTGATATCCAGGAATACCGTTTGCTGCAACCTACTCCAGGGACTCAGTGGGTCTAGTTGGACTTTTCTCCTAGCTGTGCCATATCGCCTCTATGTGGACTCACTGCCTCAGGCATCAGTTAGTGGCATCCACGTTTGCTGTGTCTGCCAGAGTTAGGAGGGCTTCCTGCTGCCAACCTGTTCAAGGACTCTCTGTGACTCTACCAGTGGCCTCTTAACTGCCGTGTCAATATTTATTTGGCTTTGTTCTGATGCCTTCGTAAAAAGGCTGACTGCCACCACACACTTGGCCTTTTGATTTTATTTTTGTCAAATTTAGTTTTTCACAGAGAGGATGTTAGTCGTGCACCTTCTCTTTATGTACATTTTGAAAAAGGGATTGAACATTGATGAGTGGACACACCAAGGCCGCCTTCAGTCTGGACAAGGGATGGGTACCCGGTATTAAATGAGCCCTGGGGCTAAATTATTCCGGCGGTGTAATTGTGTATATTTATTTTAAATCTCAATAATCACAGTCTGTAAAAGTGATTTGTTCAAAACAATGCTGTTGCTACTCAAGAATCTTAATTTATATACAGTACATATGAGGGGAAAAAAAGCAACATTAATTCTGATTAATTTTATACTATGTTTATTAATACATGATGTATGCAGTATATATTCTGTATTAATATTATATTCTTAATTTTTAATAAAGAATTGATAAGAGTACTCTTAAAATGTTGGATCAATAAGCAGGACCATTAAGAGTTGTATTACCGCTGTAATGACACCCATCCCTCATCTGGACTCCAGGAACAGGCATCTTGGCTTTTTACAGCATTGTTTTAAACTGTACTGGCAATTACTGCTATTACATTTGTATACACTGTATTTTTTATTTTTATTTTTGCTTGACTTTTGTTCATTGTATCAGAATTTCATGTTTTTATTCGCTGTAGCTATAAAGGGGCTTTGATTCAAGAAAAGCGAACGAATAAAGCGTTTACACAAATGTTTGGATTTTTTTTTCCTGTGGTTTTTTAAATTGCGACGACTGTTTGAGTCTCAGCAGTTGACAACATCTTTTGAAGGGATCAGACAAATCACAAATGCAGTGTTTTCTGTAGGAATTTATCACAAACTGACAAGCCCCAGGCCTCTAACTTCACAATGAAACAGGCAAGTGACGACAAAATAACACAAAATGTTTCAATATTAGGAAATGTAATTAATAATTTGGGAACTAAAAATATTTAAGTGGGTTTTTAGAGACCAAGGAATCAACTGATATAAGAGTAGAGAAGCTCAAATAAGGGCCACGTTTATTGGTGCCGTTTACTCAGAAAAGCATTTGAACCTCTGTCCACCTATAAGAGAAATTCTCATTTAAGGTGGCCTTCAAACCCTAGAAAACAGGAATCCTGGAAAAGTATAAAAAGCATCAAAATTCTGAAAATAATTAACACAATTAAAGTGTTTATTATATTTGATTTTATTCTTTCATCATAGTTTAAAATAATTCTTCCATGAATATTTAATGTTATATGAAAACATTTAAGATTTGAAACCTGGTTTTCCGGCGATCAAGTGACCGGAGAGGCGACGCCACTGTCGGGAGCACAGGTGAACTAATCGAACAAACCTTTTCTTGTTGGTGACGTATTTGGCGAACGAAGCATATGATTGGACGAGCTGAGAGGAAGCGGTGTGGCTAAGGAGGAAGTAAAGTCAGCTAATGGCAATGTGAACAGAACATGCAGCATTTGTTTGTAGCCATGATTGCGACACGTTTATTATTGTTGTAGATATATTTTTATATTTATTATTTTGTTTGCACTTTTCAGAAACATGGCTTGTTTCTTCAGAAGAAGAATTGCAGAAAAGGTAACGAAGCTTTAAGTCTTGACAGATGTATGCTAATGCTAGCTTAGCAGCATGTCTTGACCCTGGAGCGAGTAAAACAAGAGGCAGGACTGTCTTTCACACAACCTGGTGTTTGATGAGAGCTTTTACCTGTTTGTGTGTTTTGGTTTGTAGCTCGGCAGGACGCTGCAGCAGTCTGAGGATGTCTTCATACCGGCTCTGTCAGCTGTTCCAGTTTTTAAGAAACAGTTAAGTTAGCATTGCTTCTGCTCGTCCTCTGTTTGAGTCAGATGCTCCATGTGTGTCCGTCCTCTCATCAGTTTGTTAAACCTTGTGCTCCTCAGGCAGACTGCTGACTTCAAGCTGCCCATCAGCACATTACGAATCAGTGGGATTTTACCATCCAGTGTTGACATTCAGTTACAGACACAAGACCTGGCCTCTCAGGTGAGATTTATCCTGGAAGAAACAAGAGTGAAGATACAACAGATTTAACATGTTGACATATCTGCTTTGTCACCACACCGTTGACTGCATTTTCACGATACACATGTACCAGTGGATGAGACATATTTTTAACTCTTAAATAAAGACAAAAAGAACTGAAATAACAAATTAAGGCCCATTTTTCAGATTGTGGTGATGATTGCAGCTCAGTCAGGCACTAGATGCACTAGAAGGGACTCTAAAGTTCACTTACTTGTCCACCATACATGTTAGTTATCCTTAAAAGCTATGAGCAGAGTCTGTTCTGCTTAATATAATCCTGAACTCAAAAAGACACGCGTTGTTGTATTTTCCTTGAATTCTACTTTGTATTTTTCAGTTGAAGCCGGACAGTGTGGTGGAAGAAATATCTGCTGGATCAGGAGTGATCAACTTTAAAGTTAATCGCAAACTTTTTGTTCAGGTTTGTCAGTTTTCTTTTCCTCTGTGGTGATATTATCAGTTTTATCTGCTTCTGCTGTGATCATAATCTGCTCTACTACATCTGTTTTAGAAAATGTTGGAGCCATTTGGAAAACAGGAAGATGAGAAATTTGGGTTAAATAGTGAACTTTTCAATACTCTCAGGAGAGGAACAACAGTAGTTGAGTATAGGTATGTTTGTATATCTTCTTTAATCCTATGTGCAATAGTGTCCTTTTATAGAATATTATCAGACAGAATTAATGTGTTTTTATGTTGCAGCTCTCCAAACATTGCCAAAAAATTCCATGCTGGACACTTGCGATCTACAATTATTGGTGAGTTCATTCATTTAGTAACTCAAGCCGAAATACTTATATTAATATGAATGGAGTTTTCATTGCAAACTAGAGTTTGCAATCTGTTATCATTATCATAAATGCTTATTTATTTTATGAGTTGTGTAATGAAAATTCATATCAGCTAATGTATTATTATCAGATTTTTATCAAAAGTGGTAGCTCATTAAAAAATCATTTATTGTTCAGGCTATACTGTAAAGATTTTGAACTAATAGTAAAGTCAGCTAACTATATTAAAAAATTTAATCCCTATCTGTAGGTAACTTCATTGCTAACCTAAAGCAGTCCCTTGGAAACAATGTTATTCGAATGAACTACCTGGGAGACTGGGGTATGCAGTTTGGTGAGTGAATAATGTGTGAATTATTCAAAAGGTGTCCCCTGATCTCATAAAGACACAGATGCTGCTCTGTGAGTGAATCTTCGTGATGAAACCAGTTTCCACTCTTGGATTCCAGGTTTGCTGGGAGCTGGGTTTCGCCAGTTTGGATGTGAGGAGAAACTGAAACAGAATCCTTTGCAGCATTTGTTTGAGGTGAGTTTACATGTTCGGATAAAGTCACACACTGTTTCTAATAACAGAGAGCCTCAGAACCTATTGTGTATTTGGACCTGTTTGGCAAGTTTGAATGAGTGTGTATATTTCATAAGAGGTGTCAATCGTTTGGTGAACTGCCATCCCACCATTAATAGATCCATTGATAGGTTTTTGTTATATGGCCTAGATGCTATTGAAAAGGCTTTTCTTCAACATGACCATGGTGGTTTGGCTGTATTTGGTTTTGTTTTGTAGGTTTATGTTCAAGTGAACAAGGAAGCAGAGAACAATGAGGACTTGAAACAGGCTGCAAGAGACTTCTTTAGACAGCTGGAGCAGCGTGAGAGCGAGGCTGTGTCCTTATGGCAGAAGTTCAGAGAGATCACAGTGGAAGAGTATCAACAAGTCTACAAGGTACGACCAGCTGGACTGAATAACAGTAAGACCAGCTGACACCAAAACCTAAACTTTGAAACCTAAACTTGTGAGAAAATATTGGTAGAATAAACTGTTGTAATGATGATTGTCAAATTTGAAACTCATTTCTCAACTTCTCAGCGGTTAGGGGTCCATTTTGATGTTTACTCCGGGGAGTCCTTTCACCAGGATCAAGCCCAGGAGGTGGTGCAGCAGCTGCAGAGCCGAGGCCTGTTGAAGACCTCTGAGTATGTGACAGTATGTGTAAATTTGAATCAGTATCTGGTGTGACAGATATGACAAGTAAACATGTGTTAGGAGGACTATATGAACTTAACACAGTTTTTTTGCACTTGATTGCATTCTGGTTTTATTGATGTTTTACACTTTACACTTTTGTATTTACAGGAAAGGAACAGGTGTGGTGGATCTCTCCCCTGCTGCAGACATGAGCAGTGTCTGCACGGTGCTCCGCAGTGACGGCACGTCTCTCTACATCACCAGGTCAGTACCAGTAGAAACGACCAACTGAAATACAAAAAAAAGTTCAAATGTTGAAATTTACAACTGTCCTGGAAAACACTGAAAAATGCACTACAGAATTATTACTTTCTGTGTGTATATGTATATAAATAACTATACATGATTTTTGTTTTTGTATATATGTATTTATATACGTTCTGTGTGTGTGTAGCATGAAAGCACTACAACTTCACATTTCATTGTGTAAACCTGTGTTGTAAAATGACATATAAATTACTTAAATTCATTGAAAATGGAAATATTTAGATTTTTTTAAATGACAGATCAAAGCTGAGTTATCAGATAAATAATTCATAAGACACAACTTTTGAAAATGGAAGTAGCGATAATAGCTTATTTTCCATGTTCTGTTTTTCAGAGATCTTGCTGCAGCTATCGACCGAACAGAAAAATACCATTTTGACGAGATGATTTATGTGGTAAGGAAACCTGTGCACACATTGCTGACTTTTAAAGACATGGTGGAGCAGTTTGGAACTTCTCATGTATGTGAGACGCATTGATCTACAACATGAGCTACAGTAGGAAAACGACATGGAACTAGCATAGCTGTCATAAGTGATGAGTACACAACAGAGCTTCAATTATTTTCAACATCATAGTTTTTAGCACTTGTTTAGAGAGAAGTCAATAGTTTGTCAATTGAATGAAAATTGTCAACTATTGTAATAATTGATTAATCATTTAAGTAATCAGAAACAAACATTCCCAGGTTCCAGGGTCTAAGTTGTGAGGATTTGCTGATTTTCTTTGTCTCTGTGTGACTAAATATCTTTGGGTTTTCGACTGATAGTTGGAAAAACAACACTTATGAAGATGTGATGACTGTTTTCCATGTTTTTGCAGCACACATTTCATATAACAAATGTATTTCTTCACTTTTTGACAGTAGAAACAAATATGCAAAACATGACATTAACATCGTAATGTCAAACTCACAATGCAAAATGGTTGTGTAAACATTTGTTTACCCACAGTCTGAACGTTTGTCCCATTGTGCCATGATGTCTTCAACAGTTCATTATTTTATTTATCAGTTTGCTGCATCTGTATTTGTTTTCCTTTTCAAGACAGATAAAAGTCAAGCGAGTCACTTCCAGCAGTTGTTCCAGATCCTGCTCGCTATGGGACATTCTTGGGCTGACAGGTAGGAGGAAAAATCCCTCAATCACATGTAACAAAGAGGTTTAATGGAAGCTGTTTGACGTAAGCTAATTGCTTTAACTTAAAGGATATCAATGTGTGTTGCAGGTGTCAGCACGTGCCCTTCGGCCTGGTGCGGGGCATGAAGACCCGCAGCGGTGAGGTGGTGTTTCTGGAGGACGTGCTGGATGAAGCTCGGGCCAGGATGCTCCACAACATGAGCCAGTCGAAAAGTAAGGACTGTCACACGTTAGGCACACATGAATCTGGGCCAGAAGTATATTTGCATGTCTCGTATTTCCCTACACAGTCAGTATTTCAGTGCTAAAGCAACAGCAGTGAAATTGATGTGGTAGTGATGTATACGTAATTATCTAATAGGAATAAGTTCGTCAATGTGAGCACTGGCAGTCTTATTCTCTACAACGCTTTTTTACAGAGTGTCACTCAGTCACAACATGTGCCATAGTCAGTGTTATTTTTGTCTCATCGCACCTCACAACAGGATGAGGGCGCTGTTCTTCCAGTGCAGCATTTCTTCTAGTAGCAGTTGGAGATTTGATCTGTCTCAAATCCATATGACACAAAAGTAGGGACACTGTGTAAAACATAATTAAACCTGAATGTGATGACTTGCTAATCCTTTTTGACATACACTCAATTGGCAACAGTACAATATATTTAATGATTTACCTCATCAACTTCATTGATTTTTGTAAATACATTGCCTATTCTGAACATAACACCTGCAGCTTAACATGGATGCTAATTCATTTTTCCATTATATCAGGAAAATTTTGGTAACGACACAGTAGGTTAAGACCAAACTACTGTGGTTATCATAGTAAGCAAACAAACATGACCCATCTCAATCTCTTTAAAATGACAAATGTGCACGATGGTGCTCTGAAAACTGCCCAGTGTCAGAATAATGAAGCTATATTTAGTGACGCCAGCTCTCATTCTTTTCACAGCAACAAAGGAAATGGAGAACCCAGAGGACACGGCAGAGAAAGTGGGAATCAGTGCACTAATAATCCAGGTGAACTGGTTTTAAACTTTACCTCTAGGCTTAAATATCCAGTCTTTCTCAATCTGTCTGCGCAATGTATAATAGACACTTAATGTTTTCCATTGTGTGTGTTTCAGGACTTCAAAGGTCCCCTGCAGTCGGACTATTCGTTCGACTGGGACAGGATGCTGCAGGCTCAGGGGGACACAGGAGTCTTCCTCCAGTACACACACGCTCGACTCCGCAGGTCTGTAAATAACTCAACTCTGATTCATTCAAAATTGTGATCATTTAATATGATCTTGTATTTTGCATGTAGAATCTGCAGTTGTCAGATTAATGAAGTGGAGTAAAAATAAGCCTCTGAACTGTGGTGGAGTAGAAGTATAAAGTATATAGAAATAATCGAGTAAAGTTTAAGTGCAATACTCAATCTTGTACCACCAAGAACCACGATTTTATTTTAAATACGATACCAGCTGACCTCATTTACTCGGTCTCTTCCAGTGTTGGTTTAGTGTTTGTTTGCAATGTAAAACACACAGTAGTTAATCCACTGCTTGTTTACAGTCACTCTTAGGATTTAGCCTGCGTTAAGGATTAAAACAACATAGTAATCTTTTAATATACATCCAAATATGTACGGATACAAATACTCTCCAACAAGATGCTGATTTGTAAATACTCATTCACTTTCGTATTCTTATTGCAGTTTAATACAGAGGAATAAAGGTGTAGAAGCAGCTACGTTTGATCCATCCCTCCTACTTGAGCAGACGAGTATCACCATCCTGCAGCACCTCCTTCGGTAAGCGAACTACTTTTTAAATCCCTTAATCCCTCTGCATGTTGTCAAATATGAGACAATGAAAGAAGCTCTCACCATCTGTCTGTATTCAATATTTGCTCCACTTTTAACAAATTGCTTTATCTGCTCTTTGTTTGTAGCTATGATGAGGTGTTGTACCAGTCGGCCCAGGATCTGCAGCCCAAACACCTCGCCAACTTTTTATTGAAGCTGTGGTAAGGAACAGGATGTTTGTCCCGAGGGGTTGGGAACTTTTGCTGCTCAGTGTTTACCTGGTTTATCAGAGTGGACCCATAAATTTGTTTCCCAGATGTGGGACTTAAACTTGGTACTCAAGAGTATTAATGTTCTTCCTCTCCAATCTCTTTCAGCCACCTGATCGCCTCAGCACACAGAGAGCTGCCAGTGAAAGGAAGCTCTCAGGATGTTGCGCAGGTAAAGAGAAAATCACTTATTTACATCTCTGTTTCCTCCTTTTTAAATGCACCATCATTTTTAAAAATTAAGCTTTTCATTTGTAAGAGAAGATTTTTTTCTTCTTTCAAAAGTTAAATCATTTTGCTTTAAATATACAGTAATACACAGTAGCCTGAACACAAATAATAATAATCTCTACATCTGATATCTGGAAATTAATGCACAGTCTGTAGGCAAGGAACAAGATTATGGTATCTGAAGCATTCTGGTTTCAGTTTGTAGTCCAAGTAGTATTGACCAATCAGCAGGGATTGGTTGCATGTAGGTAAACGGTCTGTGTGGAGAGTGAAAGCTGCAGAACACATTGGCCAAAATGCAACCACAGAACCCATCAACTATCATCTGGTGACAATTTAGCTTATTTAAAATGTATCTGCATTCATATGCATACAATTTTTTTAATTGGACTGTAAACAATGACCTTTGACACAGAAGAGCAAGTCTTGGCTCATATCTGTATCTTGATATCAGCTGGCCCCGAAACAATGATCTTTGCCCCCCAGAGGCTAAATCCTCGTCAGACAATAGCTGATGGGTTCCAAAAAGCTAACAATGATTCCCTGCTCGTGAATTGTTTAACAAATAAAAATGCAAACTTACTTAAATGCAAAAACGAAATGCATATTAAATGAATGAAGGGTTTTCTCATTTGCTAAATTTCAACAGGCAAGGGTACGACTGTTCAGCGGAGCCTGCTCAGTCCTGGCCAACGGGATGAGGATCCTGGGCATCACACCGGTAGATAAAATGTGAAACTCACAGAAGTTTGTTATTAATTTATCAGTTATTTCACTGCTGTAGGAAACACACAGCTAGAGAAACTGTACTGTAAATACAAAGCCTTATATTTTTAAAATAAAATCATCTTCCTCAATTGAACAGTTTCACCCACAGAAGCACTTGTTTTTCTTGATATTGTCTCACTTTGGTTTTACATGGACTGTTGTTGACAGTCCTTGTAAAACCAGAGTTCAGTGCTCATGGTTGGGACCAAAGCTGCATGTGCAAAAAAGAAAACCAGCATAGCTTTATGTTGTGGTTGCTAAGCTATGACTGGACAATCGCAGTTCGGCAGGATGAGTTAAGTGACTGATCAATTGAAAGCACATTAAGATTGTACTTTCTGAGCAGAAACAGTAGCCATTGCTTTTATCATTTCTATTCAATTTTAATAAAAGCTTCCAAACAGGAGGCAACACAGATGTGATACAAAAGATTTCAAGACACTGGAGAGATGATATCAAACATGATCACACATGCAATCTGTCGTCATCCTTCTTTCAAGTATCTTTTCCTGTGAGTTGGGGACATTCATCAGCATTATGTGAAATGGACATAAGACACTAACACTACACGGTGTAAAATGGACTAATTACTGATTGAAAACAAAAACTCCATGATACGGAGCTGTGATATTTCTATGCCCCATATAACAGATACACAGAGACATCAAAATAAAAGTAACAATGTCCTGTTACTGATTATCGCTCCAGCATGGCTGAAGATAAATGTAAGACTTTGATTGCTTCAGATTATTTACAAACTTTAAAAGCAGCTAGATATAAGGATCAGTTAAAAAGTGTTTTTTCCCCCCATGTTAACTGAAAGATTTCTCGAATCTGGCAACACTTTTACAAATTATCTGGAAATTTATAGTACTGTCACCAGTCCCACATGGGTAGACGTGGGCTGAACTGAGGGAGCAGACCTACATTAAAGTGGAACAAAAACAGTCGTATGTGATGAACTGAACGTGGAGCCGACTCAACAGAGTGTTCATTTGGCTCCCTAGTCTCCCACCTGGTTCAGGAGCTCTTTTAGGTCCCGAGTAAAGTTGACACAGACCTGGTGCGTCAGCGAAAAACACTCCTCTGCTGCAGGTCAGTGACTCAAACCGTGATCAGTTTCTGTTTGGATTCTTGGTTTGTGTCTTGCCGGGTCAGCTTGGATGTGTCTTGCTTTGGAAGTCCGTACAGGTAGATGGAAATGCAGACCAGGATGGCTCCAGAGGCGAATGAGATTGCTGCACAAGAGAGAAAGAAAAGCAAAATGAAACATTTCTTTAGTCTGAAATTTTTTTTCCTTCAGTTTCTAAATATGCTTTGAAAGAGTCAAAGCAGGTCATGTATGGAAGAACAAATAATTTTACAGGTCCTCAAATTTCCCAGAAAAAACTGATTTGGTAACAATTACAGGGGAAATAGACAATGCTCTTGACTAGTTATTTGAGTTCAGTTAGTGTGTGTATAAGCAGTTGTTGACTGAACGCTCCATTTAACTCATCTCAAACAAATGCTTCTTTTATTAAAAATGTGTAAACATACAACCCACAACTGCATGAGCACAAAACACATATCAGTCACAATCAGTATATCAACAATGTGGGTATGAAAAACCAACATACTTATCTGTAGTCCAAACAAGATGACAGAGGCCACAGTCGAGAGGACAATGGCGGCTGCAGCAGAGAATCCCTTCATGATGTTGTCAGTGTACTTCACCACTACCGACGTGTACAGGCCACCCACACTGGCCAAGACTGGAACACACAAAGCAAGTCAGCTAAAATACTGTGAAATCAAACAGAAAACATCCTCAGGTTTAGTCATACTTACATACTACAAAGCACACCCAGGGTGTATAACCGAAGAAGAAGCCTTTCTCCAAGACCTTGTCACCATCGTTCACATAGACACCGATCAAGGTGACCACAATGCCGGACAGGTACATCTGGATGTTTCTCACCCACAGAGATGTGTCTGAGCTCTTCAACACCTTCTCAAAGTACACACCTTAACCAGAAAATAGACACAAAGATGGTAGGTGCAATTAAATATTCAAATATTTCAAAGCAGCGTGTGTCGAGAAAAGACAACAGTTGGTATCAGTTTCATGTTTGAGAGCACATAATGTGTCTGTGTGTGTGTGTGTTTACTTGGCTGGTGAATGGTTTGGCACAGTGTTTGAGAAAGTATTTGTGAAAAGTATTTCTACTATGTGTGGTACAGCTCAATCAATAAAGGATGAAAAGGTGAAACCACCACCAGTCTTTTCCACAGAATTCTGGGCCAGTTTTACCTGCAAATCCAGAGCAAAGAACAGCAATAGCAATGGCCATGAACCCAACGAAAGGATTTTGCTCGATCTGGAAAAGCAGATGACGCAAGCCAACAGATAAGATGGTAGCCTGCACTTGCAGGTAATAAAAACCAAATCTATGACGTGGATTATAATTCACTGAGCCACATTCTAAATTTGAACTTGTGCCAACCCTCACCTGAACCTTAGTGGCCTCTGCAGGCTTCCACTGGACAAGTGTCACGCCTCCGCAGAGCATGAAGACAGAGAACCACTGCAGCCGGCTGAGAGAGCGGTTCAGCATGAGGACTGTACACAAGGCCGTGCACGGGATCTTCAGCTGATAGGTCACCTACACAGGAAAACACGTTAGGATTAACACCTATTGATGTTTTTTCTTACCTATTTATAGAGGGAAAGTGGACTGAACTTTCCTTTTCTACTTCACACATACCTTATGGGAACCATTGTAAATAGCCATTGATTACTATTGTTAGACCTGAGCAACCATTTGCTTTTGACCATCAACTTCACACATTTAAGTTTAGCTTCCCTGTTCTGTATTTTTAGCACTGAACCTTAAAGCCTACCTTATGTGTCTAGTAGTGCCAAAACGATTAGTCAAAAGACAGAAAATGAATATACAACTTAATACATATGAACCTCATACACAACAAAGCTAATAAATTGAAAAAAACACACGAAAGATCGTAGACACCTAGAAATACAAATAGGAGGCTTAGTTAAGAGTGGCATTAAAAAAGTAGAAATAATCTAATGAAAAATAAATAAGTAAAAGGCTAAATTAGTAAAATAAAACATTGGGAATAAATAAAGCAATTAAAATTTTAAGCAGATGAATCAACTGAAAAAAGAACAGCTGGAAGTGAAATGAGATCAGATTAAAAATTTAAGTCATTTATCAAGCAAATAAGAAAAATGTTCACTGGTTCCATCTTTTCAAATGTTAGGATTAGCTGTTTTTCTCTTTTTTAATTGGAATATTTTGGGTTTTGGACAAAACAAGAAATTTAAAGATGTCACCTTGAAATCTGGGAACACAAAAAAGACATCTTTTCACCATATTTTGACACTTCATAGACTAAATGTGGAAACGATACATAAGGAAAAATAAAAGATAAATTAATAATATAAATAGTGGTTATTTGCTGCCTAGTGGACAAAAAAAAAGTAAAAACATTAGACTGGTCCATTGAAAAGGCTGTGGTCTCAGCTGTGAAGTTGTAATTGATTAGGCTAACTGCCAAACTTTGTCCAGTATGCATAACATTACCAATGGAGCCAGATGTAAAAGACAGCAGCAATGTAATACATTTTGAAAGATATTTTGATATATTTTACTTCACCTATGTCAGAAAATTACACCAACATAAAGCATGATATTAATCTAATCTGATTTTGTTTCAATATTTGTGCAGCTATCAACACGACCTATTTCCCCAATGGAGACAATGGACTTATAAAACAACTAATTTTTAAAAAAGCTATTCAACAGCTGTGTTTAATAAAGCTGCAACGATTAGTCGATCAACAGAAAATCAATCAGCACTGTTTTGATAATCCCCTGAATTTAAGTAATTTATAAAGTAGACACTCTAAGCATTCTCTGATTTAATTATTCCGTATGCTTTTGTGTCACTGATGCAGCTGTTGTCGCTCATTACAATCTCCAAAGACTTTGAAGTTAGTGGGAGCAGCACAGATGTGACAAGTTCACAAACATTCCACACCCAGCCACTGTGTTCAGCATGCATCCTGTACATTTATTAGCCCACCATCATAAAAGGAACAGGATTCAGTTCCTACCTGATAAACTGCTGCATCAAGGTTACTCAAGGCAAGAAAGGCCATGTTGTTCTGAACAGCATACACAATGGAGGGCACGCTCAGCTTCAGCAGTTCTTTTGGGCTGCAGAATACGTGTTCCACTAAGGCGTTCTTCAGTCTGACGGGGCTTCCTGTTTCTCTGGGAGAGGAAACACAAAAACAGACTGATGAGGAAGAAGAGTGGACACTTCAGATGATTCACTTAAATAGACATTCATTCCACTACGGGAAGTTGTTGAATCACACCACGTTTTTCTGAAATTCACATGTGTTTAATGCACAGAAGATTGATAACAGTGTCTTGCCAGTTATGAACCATGTATGTTTTGCATTTGTGTGTTGTGTAAAACAAATAAAAACAGAATGCAATCATTTATAAATGAACTGTGTTTACTGACAGCAATTTTACAAAGTATTCCTGAGTCCATGTAGTAATCACTTTTATACAATCCTGTGTTTGACAAAGTGTTGAACCTCTCTCCATCCTCGCTTGTGAACGACTGAGTCTTTCCAGGATGAACCTTTCATACCCAATCATGATACTATCACCTGTTACCAATGAACCTGTTCACCTGTGGAAGGATCCAAACAGGTGTTTTTGGATCAGTCTACAACTTTCACAGTCTTTTGTTGCTCCTGTCCCAACTTGTTTGAAACATGTTGCTGCCGTCAAATTCAGAATAAGCAGATATTTACAAAGATCTATGACGTTGATGAGGTCAAACATTAACTATATTGTCTTTGTACGGTTTTCAAGTAAATATATGTCAAAAAGGATTAACAAATGATCACATTCTGTTTGTGTTTTCACAGCATGACAACTTTTTTGGAATCAGAGTTGTAAACATCTGTGAGTTCATCTTTAGGACAGTTAATCACACAAAACTAGAAATAAGAAGATGTCACCTTGGGCTTTATTAAAGTATAATGGGAACTGGTTTCTGACATTTTATACACCAGACATTTAGATTCATGAAGAAAATAACTGGCAGATTAATCAATAATAAAAAACATCCTTTCCTGTGGTTTACATCATTAAACATTTTACTTACGGGATGTGATCTGTAAAAACTGTGTCCACCAACTTGTAAGATAACTATAAAAGCCTTTATCCTTAATCAGAGTTAAATAAAGTATCCTCCTGTGACAAACTTACTTTGTGAGCATCCCCAGACTCAGGATTAGTTTTATGACCTCAGTGATGCAGACTGCGGTGGTGGAGAAGTACAGCTCTCCTGATGAGATGGTCCTTGTGTACCGGAGGGCCACCGTGTATGTAGCCGCCACCAGGGTCATCACAGTCAGGCAGTACAGCTTGAAGACCACGCTCACATTTTCTGAGGAGACACAGAGAGAAAACACAGTGACAACAACAGCTTTGACGCAGCTAACGGTTTATTTTAGGAGCTAACGGTGCACGAGGGAGAGGCAACTTTATTAGCTATTTAACAGCCACAACAACTTCTTTAACTGAAAACGACACTATTGGGACACACAACCAGTAGATATCAGCTTATTAATTTCTTTACTTTATATTTTTTTGCTCCTTTCCACCCACATTTCTGCCCATCCTCTAACCACGTCTCTCAAGCTAACATTAGCCTGTCGTGCTAGCTGGTTAAACTCACCGGCGGCCATCGTTGCTTTGCTCTGTTTCCGTCCAGGTGGCGATGAAATCAGTTAACCTGCTCCGGTTACATGTCAGTAGAACTAGGCCACATATTTAGCGTGAATCGAGAAAGAGTTCCCGACCAGCAGCACATCGCCAAACGAGTGCGGTTCAGATTTTGGGAGACGCCGATTTTCCTGCCTGGCGGCGATCTTCCACCATTTCCCAGAATGCAGCGCGGGTCGACTTTAGAAAAGGGTGTGTTTGTTTTATTCTCTCGACAGTCGGTCAAACAGCAGGTTGTATCTTCAACTAAAGTTTAAACTGAGAGGAGCAGAGTGGAGATTTACATCTGCAGGATCATAAAAAATACTTTACTGGATTATTTTATAAACCCGACAAAAATATCCATGCAACACTTTCGTTTTTGCTCCCATTTCTCATGAGGTGAAGTAAAAAGATTTAAGCCTTTTCATGTGCACACAAAAGGCTTGTTTCTTTTTTTAACACAAATTTGTTAAAATGTTAGTGAGGGTTTTCCACAATAAAAGGACACTTGTATATGTAGTTCACTAATTTGTGTTCATAGAAAAACTCTTAGATGTTTTACTTCAACATTTAAAGTAGTAGTTGCATGTTTGGCATTACGTTGGACAGGTGTTTAATTTCATAATGCCAAGTTTGTATTTTTCTGGTGAGAGTTGAGAAAGGAATTTAATGGAGGCCACTTCTGTCAGCTATTCACATGCTAATTTCAAGATGAGTCAGTATAGGTTAGTTGTCACATATATAGGCCACAGATACAAATACTGGTGAGCTGCATGACAGTAAGGCAGAATTATTAGATCTTAAATTACATTACATTCAAAGAAAAATCAACTAACAGATAAAATAATGCATTAAAGATAATATTTTATGATAGTTCATACAGGACACAATATTCAAATCTGAATGAGACAACCTAGTGTAAGAAAACACAGATGAATGAATACATGTTTGAATTGTTTATTTTGGACAAAAAACAAATTAACATGTTCTGAGTTTCATTTCAAATAATTGGTCGAGTGCCACCACTCAATAAAAATATTTCAGTAATTGTGAAACTTAAAGGACTAAAAATGAACAGCACATGGAATAAGATCAGTCAATCAGGTGGCTGGAACGTTTGGAGCAAGAGTGTATCGAAACGCAAAAGACAAAAGATGGCTTTTTTCATCACTGTTAAACCTGTTCTGATCAACTTTCTCCTCATTTCTGATAACATAAAATAAAGTGGGAATATCTGAACCCTTATAAGTTCAGTGATAATAACACTAAGAATATGATCCACATGGTTAAAATTCTGTTTACTTTGATAATGTTCCTTTATTATTGGGGAATACACTGGTACATGTGATATTAAAGAAAAGTAACTTAATGGTTATTTGAAATAAAGAAATTCTGGCATAGTGTCACATTGAACGCTTGTCAGGAAACTAATGAATGAAAAGAAGGAATGTAAAGCTTCTGTTAAGAGTCAGAATTCGCCAATGTCGTTAATGGCTATTCAAACCTCTACCTCAGTCGTAACAGTCAGCCTATCTGTCTGAGCTTCTTGGGCAGCAGGAGCGAATCCTCTCCCTCTGACAGCAGCCAAAATCCCACCACACCAACACATCTTACACAGCCTGTCGGGCACATACTGAAGCTGCAGGCCATTTTAAATGGGTAGAAAAGCAATGGTATTATTACCCATCATAGAACAAATTCTTAGATGTTGAAAGTTATGGGAAATGATGTCCACCACTTCTTGTTTAAACTTCCCACAAAGACCCAGCTTGTGATATTACTTTGGTGTAGCTCTACTCACAAATGGCACACTGTCCATGCAAGTCCATGCACTGCTGCTGGAGGAAAAGCTTTAGTATGCACGAGTTGAGCATTGTAGCGGCAACACAAGCGAACTCAGGAGTTGTCGGAGGGAACGTGCTCGAAGCCTTCGCTCTCCCTCACCAGCGCCCTCTCCAGGATGACGCGGCCCTCCTTGTAGCGCTGGCTCTCCTCGGTGGCGAACTCATACATCCAGCCCAGCTTGCTGTTGCAGTTCTTGCAGCTGACATCCCTCACCATGTGTCTTCCTGTCAGCATGACTCGGTCTTGCACCTCACTGTGCTGCAGATTCACAACCTAGAGGGCAGCAGTCAGATATATGTGTCACTGTAACTATAACTGAGCTATACATATACCACAGTGTTAACACAACAAACTACAGTGGAAATGACTGCCTGACAGACAACCTGAGATGCTGAAGTTTTTCAACCTGGTCCAATCAGTTAAACTAGCAAATGCAACACTACTGTTCCCTGTGATCCAGGTGAAGGAAGTGATGTGCAGGTACCTTGTTAAACAGGAAAGCTCGGCCGGTGGCTCCAGTGAAGCGCGTGGAGATGAGTTCAGCTCGGTTGGTCAGAATGGTGTCACAGTTGGCGCAGGAGAAGAGGCGAGTCCCACCGATGTGATCCAAGAAGATCCGCCCCATCGTGTCTACTACCAGGAGATCAAAACCAGACAAAGAAAGTGGCCTTGTCAGATGATATAACACACATTTCTGTATCATATGATGATGTATGAGATGTGAGACAACAGAGATGTATACTGTGGTAGCTCTCCCTTTAATATCTCTGGTTGCATCAGGCCATTTTGGGATTTGCTGCACAACAACTACCAGGCCTGTTTTGCATTAATGTGCTAAAATACCATGATTTGTCAGGTAATAATTTGCAAAAGACAATCCAGCCTGATCATTTTTTCCATTAACAAAATCAAAATTGATTTTCCACAAGGTTTACAACCAATATATATAAATATAGTGATATAAAATCACCTATACTATGACAGATAATTTCATACATACGCCCACTTCTTTTCTTTTAAAAAAAAGGTCTGATATTTAAGGGGTGATAGAAACTCTATTGTCAAAGCAATGTATTATAATGATGTGGCATAAATAATTATCATTGAGGGTAGTGTTTTATTTGCATTCATTGTTTGGCTATTGCTAGATATCTATAACCGTTACTTGTAAAGAAATGTAACTACCCATACAGGTTAAGATTAATTTAGTTCTCACTGGCAGTAAAGAAAATAATATCAGAGACTTTCACTCTGAAATATTGGACTTTCCGGACTCACTTGAAGGCACCACCAGACTGCAGATGTCAATAACAAGGTTAAACAAAACACAAGACAAAAACATTGAACGGTGAATTAGCTTTCTATCGTAAACTCGCAAAAGGTTTATAAAATCAAAATACGACACCATGGTTTGCTTGAATAAACGAAATAATTTCAACGGCATCAGATTTAATTGCTAACAGGCCAAACAACGGTGAACAGTACTCACCTCGTATCGTTAGCTAGCTTAAATAGCAGCCAGGGGTTCTCTCGGATTTTCTCGTCGAAGTGTTTTTATACACCCGTAAATTTAATCTCGAGTGATTAAACTGGTCCTTGTTTCTTCTAAATCGAGTTTAAGAACAACAATAACAGAAGAGATCAGTTGATGCAACCAGCAGTTATAATGGCGCTTGTTTTGAATCAAACTAGCAGCAATGAAAACGATAACTTCCGCGCGAAATTTTCAAAGTAAATCCGAGCAAAAAATGTATTTAGACAAGGCCGTTTTGATTTCTAACACCCTAGTAATAATAATCATAATTATAATGGGGATCATCTTAAACTTATAGTAGAGTCTGTACTGAAGACCAGAATCCACACTGTTATGCGTGCAGCCAGCTTTTGTTTTCACTTACAAAATCCATGCTTTTATTTTGACTGCTTCTCCCCAGTGTCTCCCCGTATATCTCCGGTAGCTTAATGCAGCTCCAAATAATGACCACAAGGAGGCAGCAGAACACACATCAATGAATTGACCCATGAGACTGAACGTAGAAACAAGTCTTCTGTGCAGCAGCTGTGCTCAATTTGATGAAGTTATTATAGGACTTTATTTATCCTTTATCCCTTGAATAATTACATCCTTAATGGAACCAGTGTTTTTGGAGCCATAGACAGTGTTGGGATGTCAGAGAGTATTGACACTAACATATTGTTAATTTTGGTCTTTTTTATGGGATTTGTTGTCATAAAGAAAATATAGAACAATGCCATCCTTTAAGATGTTGAATATCCATTTGTATTTAATCAATTTAATATTGCAGAATATTACATCCATGGCGACGTCTCCAGATTCAACAGCCTGTTGGGAAGAGGAGAAAAAAAAGTAGAAAGTACACACAGTGTGCTTGTTACCTAATATTATAGACCAATTTATCATTGATCGAGGCAACTACAGGTCATAGACATCAATAACGGCCAAGTATTTGTCATTATGTGTTCTACAATCAGGTAACAGATTAATGTCATAGCTAAGATAAACCAAATCAAAACAATGTAATTTACCTGGTGATATACAGCATAAATGAAGACGACAGGCTTGACTTCAAACCCTTTAAATCCAAACTGTCCTGCTCCAACTTTACCAGCTCAGAAAGCTTTTTGCTTTCACACTTTGCCTTGTGCACTTTATCCCCTGGTGGCATTTCATATGTCTTCACCAGATTGTTCCAAAACCTCAAATCCTCCCACCTTAAGTTATGTGACAGTGAGCCAAAGGCATTAGCAGTGTCCCAAAATACCACACAGAGATCTTTATCTCCTCCTGGATGCATCTGGTGCCAAACCATATTTGTGAAGCAGCGATCAGTAACATCCATCTGGTTGTCTATTGCTCCAGTTGGTGGGATATGAAGGCAGCCCTACACCCTGACTTATTGTCTCTTCTCTTCCATCCATTGATACTTCACTTTATTAACTATAATAATAATAACTAAAAAGACTGACTGAAAAAATTTCAGTCAATCTTTGTAGAAAGCTACTCTTTCTTTAATTCTTCAGAAGACCTCCTGCTCTCCTCAAAGCTGCCAATTGATTCTTCACATTTCCATAATGAGTCAAAGTCTTAACAGCTTCTTCATAAGCTGCCACCTTTCTCAGACAAGTCTGGCCATGACGGATTTATTACTAAAGCATCTCATTAACTCCTCCCAGAAGCCGTTTTACTCCAGGGTCCAAATTCTTTCAAACTTCCAAGAATTTCACTCAGGAATGCTCCAGAGTGCCAGCTTAGGACTGAAAATGATCAAGCAACCTAATCCTACTTACAGTGATGTGTAAGCATAACTTATTTTATTCTAGTTAAATCCTTGATATCTCTCTTATGTATTTATAATATGTAGAAAAAATAGAGATGAAATAAAGGGGGGGTAAACTAGACTAAAGAATTTGTTATCACATTGACAAGTGCAGACAATTATGGTGCATAAAAAGAAAAGAAGTTGCATCTGATCAAATAGTCAACTCAAATACAAATTGTGAGCTAAAGCCACCACATATTAGTCCAGAAATATATTATTGATCATGACAGTCGCTCCAAAACATGTCTCAGAAGTTGTATACTCACCTCTGTTTTTGTAATTTCTTAATTTGAGCATTTAAGGATTTTTACTTTTATTTTTCACTTACGTCCAGAATTTTACTTAACAATACTTTTACAATAAAAAGTACTGAGGATTTTTCTCATTCGTCTTCTCCTCAGCTTTCATCAAACATCTTATTCTCTGTCTCAGGCCTTCATTGTGGTCAGATGAGTTAAGATCTTTAATGAAATGCACGTCTGGTGATTTAATTCCAGGTCAAGTTGAGCTAATCAGCTCTCAATTGTTTGTACAGATGAGGATCACGGTGTCTTTGCAAATGCAGTAATGCAATGACAGGAGAAACTCTTCAACCCCACCAAGCCTGTTCAAAGATTAGCAGAGATCGGGGAGATAAAGACCAGGGGGTTCAAGCAGAGTTAATGTCCTTGAGGCAAGATAACAGACTGTAAAGGCAGTTTGGTCTCATATCTGCATTATGGTAATCAGCGTTCATAGTTCTGCAGCACTCAAGATCTGCTGGAAGGACACAATGGAAAGACATGTACGATTATGATGATTGTATATTTCTCAGTACAGACCTGAGCCCTTTAAATGCAAACAGGATGAGTTTCTATGGGTGTGTACAAAGTGATTTAATACTAATGTTGGCACGATAGGAGGCACTATTAATATCTGTAGTTCACTGCATAAGGACAGTAGTAGTAAATCTAGTTAGCTGCTTTCTTAACTTCTTTGTCCTTCTGGCCGTCCATTATCTTTCTAATCAGATGAGAGATAAGAGATAGCCGAGCTTTACAACACTGAAGCATCGCTGTTATGTAAAAAAGGACAAATTTCAGCGTTGTTGTGATGATAATATAAAGATATTGAGTGAGTTTGCGCAGAAAGATTTAAAAGAAATACATTGATCCAAAGTTGATCAGAGGTTTTTCACATCATCTCCAATGTTTCCAAATAATTAAGATTAATTACAGTTCATAATTAAAGTTCAGTAGGAAGTCATACGAGCAACTCACTGGACACCCTCTTTTTCTGAAGTCATAAACTCAACCTTGTTCCCAAAAATCAAAATGTGTGTCGAAGCTATTTGAAATTTACGTAACTCATCTGATATGAAGCCAACAAAGAGCATGGTTGGTGGGAAAGTTGTTGTTTTTCCTTGTTGTACTCATAAAATCCATAGATAAAAGCTACAACTATTTGTGTAAGAACCGAGATAATCTTTCCCTCGTTGCACCATGTGTCTGTTGCTACACGGAAATACAGTCAGCCTACAAAGTGGCGTGATTCCTGACCTGACACTGCTGTAGTGGAGAGGTTGAGTCAACATGCCAAGGACTTGTATAACAGATATTAATGAATAGTTTGATATTACTGGACACAGAGAAACAGTTAGTCTGACTTTGTCCAACTAAATCGGCCTACGAGCTTCCAGTACCTCTGAAGTGAAGTGACTTCCAGGTGTCCTTGTGTCCCTTGTCTTGTTGAATTTACACTTGAGTTCTTGACTGAAAGTTATCCAGCTACATATTTACTGTGCAGATGTGAGAGTGGATCTGCGCAATGTCAGCCAAGCCAGTATTGATTCTCTGATTGAGATTTGCATTAAGTTTTAAAGCAGTCTTCCATCACTTGTCTGGCTGCAGTTAATCTGTCCGGCTCAAGATGCTGAGAGGTTGAGTTCAAAATCAAAAAATCCAGAATCACCCAGAGAATAAACTACATGCATCTTGATTTAAAAGCCTGAAGATTCAAATCATCATCACAACTGCACAGTTTTGAAACAGAAGATAGAACAAAGCTTATATAACCGAAGTCGTGCTGCATGATGCAGATGCAGATGTTCAGATTTTTATCTACAAAACAGATTAATAGCATGTCTGTGTTTTATGCAGCCAATAAAGAACTTCTCTTATCCAAACTGCAGAACAGATAATACACTGCTCTTTTATCAGAGAAATGCGAGAACCTTAAAGCCACTTCCTTTTCTTACCAACAGCAATGCGACTGGTTAAACAAGTTAGAAGAACACAATCTTATGTTTTATCATATCTTAGATTCTGATATTTATAGTTTTTATATATTGAAACCAAATGTACAATTAAGTTCAACAGTGCATTTAACAAAAACTCTCAGTCCAGACATAGAATCACATCAATATCCTGAAGTTCACGTTCAGTCATTATAACAATAAATGTTTCATTATCAGCATCATTGTTTCGTTATAAAACCTTATGGCTGCGGCCTTGAACAAGTAGGCTAGTCCCTCCCCTCTGTGCATGTTAATGATATGTATAGTTTACTGGACAGATATAACTGGGAATGACATAGACAGATGGCTGACAGCCAAACAGAGACAGCAGAGACGAAGGAAGGCAGCAGAAAAGTTCGACGAGGACAGAATCAGAGAAAACCAGAGAGATGATGCTTCCACAGCTGCTTCTGATCTCAGTCCTGGGGATCACGTGGACGACAGGTTTCTACCGTTTGCTTCACTTAATGCTGATTTATAAATCATGTAGTAAACTTTTGGAGGGGATAGATGGTTTTAATGGTTCATGAAATTTGCCACTGATCAGCAGAGGAACGTATATTGAAAATACATCCAGGAAAAACATTTTTTAAGCTTTAATCTTTCTGTTTTTTGCTGCTCCAGGAATTCTATATTTAATGAATTCTTTGAAATTGAGTTGAATGGGAAAAAAACAGCTACATGTGCTTTGATCATTGTTAAGTATCTTAAGATTTGATCCACTATATTAATTTATGTGTGTTTATAATAGTGTGATCTTTGTTGTCTGTCTGATTTCAGTAAGTGGACTGCCATGCACTCAGATGATCCCCTCTCAGTCGCCTCCTTCAAACGGTAAGTCTGACAGAGACCAAGTTTATTAGAGCCTGACTTATATTAATATTATGTTAATGGACATATAGGTTTCAATTGATTCCCATAATTGTTATTGTCGATGGAACTGTTTACATCATATTAATGATTTAACTTATTATTCATTATTGATTTTGATGGAACATTTTCAGTATATAAGTGGATATCTTGTACTAGTATATACATTAGTGGTGTAATGTTACTTAAATCCATTTATTCACTACTGTACTGTACTGTATTTCAGTCCTAATTTGAGATACTTTACTTTATACTCCATTTAGTTGACAGACCATCACAAAAATATTTTATGATTTGCAACCAAGCAAATTCTCCTGTTTCTCAGTTCTGAGATTTAAACAGTTTGTTTTCTCTCCAGTTAACAGTGTTAAGCCATCAGATGTGGCCGTACTCTCCACCATTGGACTTCACATGCACAGGTGAGCACGAGTCAGCTTCAACCATGAACTGATATTTGCACCACAAGGTCTAAAATTCAGCAACGTAGAGACATAATCACACCGTGGCCTTTTGTTGTCCTGCAGCACTGAGCTGTCAACGGTGGTGTCAAGACTCAGAGGTAAGAGTCAAAGTTTTATAGTTTTATTATTGACTCAATTTCATTACTGCGCTCTTCACTCTTACTTTCACTGTTTTATTTCTACAGCCTTCAAACAGGCGTGATGGGAAAGCTCCAATATCTTAGCTTCAAAAACCAAAACTTAAAATTGACTAGAATACGCAGTCCAAAAAAAACGGTGTAATTCATTGAAAGAGGTTGATATGAGCCCTTACTACACTACTGTGCACTATCTTTACTACACCGATATCTGCACCAGCTGTGATTATCTGAAACGTGAACCCCAATACACTCGCTGTACACCAGGCCTGTGGTCCGTTATCTCCTTGGAAAGCCATTCCCGTAAAGTACTGCCAGTACTTCACATGTAAAATATTGACGAGACGAAGCAGGAATGTCACAGTTGTTGATCAGAGTTTGAGGAGTCGCAAACACTGTAACACAAGAATGTGTTCAGTAATAATTTATTAGAATAAAGATCTTTACTGTATTTCATCATCATGTTAGTGTTTCATTTATAGATTAACTATGTGGTGGCTTTTAGGAAATAATTACATATGTACGAGTGTTAACATGTCAGGATGTTGTTAATGTTTGAAAGCTTTGATATCAAGTATTTTGAATTATTGTGAGGCTCACAAAGACACTGTTTTCATGGTCAAACCCAACTTGTTTGTCTGTGTTTTAGGGCCACAACTAACAACAACTACTAAGTTACTAAGTTAACTAAGTTACTATCTCTATGACTAATGTCATAAAATAGTAAAAAATGTCACCATTTCCTAAAGTTGACATATTGAGCAAATACTTACATACACGTACGAGAACCTGGAAATGACTAAAACGATTAATCAAATATCAAAATAGTTGCAGTTTGATTGTCTTTTCATTTGGCATCTGGTTTCATGGACTAATCATTTACCTCCATCAGAGTTGATGACCCTGTTCAATCCTGCACTGATCTCAGAAGAAACCAACCTGTACGGGCCTCGGTTTCCTCATCATAGGTGCGAACTCTTTCCGACACACGAGAGAATATGCAACTAACAACTCTGCTTCTAATGATCTGAAGTTGTTTTCTCATGTTTGCTTTGGTTTGTAGCAAACTGGTGGAGCAGGCAAAGGAAGTTTCCCTCCACCTCCAGAACAATCAGGTCGGTGCTCCAGAGTCTGCACTTGCATCTGAAAGGATATTCATCATTTCTGCTTGTTTTATATCTGCATCTGTATTTCAATCGAAATCTTCCCCGACAGGTGGCTGATGTGGACAAAGACTGGAAGCTGCTCCTCCTCTTTGTCCAGGTGGATCAGCTCTGTGCCTGCGAGCAGCAGGTAAACAGCAAAAGGTCTCAATGTTGATGAAATTATTATTAAGGAAAACATTTGAGAGATGAATAAAAATGTGTTTCTGTGTGCAGCTTCAGTCTGCCATCAAAGCCGTGGTTGAAGAGGTGGACGAGGCTCTGCAGCTGCTTCACTCTCAGGTATATTTCAGAAGCATTTTTCAATCGCTCACTCTTTTGTCAATATTCACACATTTGACACATTCTCTGTTTCACTTCACTGTGTTGCAGCTGAAGAGGACCATCGTCAGCGTTGCATTGTGGGATGGAGAGCACGGCAGTTTCCACCAGTGAGTTCTTATGTAAAATGATGCTTTCTGGTGAAATACTGTTTCCTCATCTCTGGTTTATTATATATATATATGTAGATTAATATCACAAGATGATTATTTGTGAAGCAGCATGACACTGCAGAGAGTCTCTGTAATCAGCAAGCTTTATGAAGTTTTAACAAGTGGATCTGTTTTACTGACAGGATGTGTCCATGCATGGAGACATACAGCGAAGGAGAAGTCAGACTTCAGAGGGCCATGCTGAGTCAAGCTCTGCAGGTTTGTTCAAACCAAAAATATCCATTTGCTACTTTCAGTCCTTTGGTTGTTTTAGCTGCTGTGAAAGTCTGACCTGTGCTGGTGGAGTTTGCTGTGGTTTATATGCGACATCTTTATGATAAACTGTTTCTTCTCACCTCAGGAGTCTCTGGATGAGCTCATGGTAAAGAAGCGCTGGTACAGTGACCGAGACGACTTCACCGTCATCGTGCAGGACTCACCTTTCACCACAGACCCTTCATTCATTTCTGTGAGTCACAGTGAACTCAACTCCTTGATCTTACAGTTCTTTACACTTGCACCATTTTGCATCCCTTGTTAATCCTTACTGACACTGAGGCAATGACAGCTGTAGTCTTTCTACACAGTGCACTTTAGGGGGAACTGAAGATGTACTTTCTCTATCTAATGTTGATGTTCTTGTCTTTGAACAGACTGGGAAGCCTCTCTCTAAGTCACAAGCGTCACAACAGACTGATAACCTGATGGTGCAGATGTGGACGAACCTGGTGAGGCCGGAAGCGATCTCTGTCTCTCTACCTACACACACATACACAAACAGACAGAGTCACTATTTTCTCAAATGAAGACAATGAGTTTTCTGTCTTTCAGCTGCAGCCCACAAGTGGCCAACATCACACAGCAGACAATGGAGAGATCATCGCATTGCCATGTCCAACAGAGGTGAGCCCAAACCGAGCTAACAACTCACACACGTGCAGTTAAATCAGTCGACTTGACACCAACACCAGCCTCCTCTTCTTTCTTATTCCTATCTGCCTCTCTCCCCAAGACCCGGCCCTTCCTGAGGACGGAGGGAAACTCTCCTTCATATCACCCTGGCAGAGCCTCTCCTCTCCTTCAACCAGTGAGTACTGTCAAATGGAGGTTATGGCAGCGACTTCCTGTTTAGTTCTGAGGGTGCATGTGATCTGTGTGTCCGCTCAGTTTACAGGCACAGAGATGCCCTGCGACGACCTCGAGCCCTCGCCCTCCACACCCACCTCAGGTAAGACGGTGACTTGTCATATTAAAATGATGTTGATATTGATGAGATCTTTTTTTTTTTTACTTTTATCAACGTACATTGCCCAAATTTACACACATGAAAATACAAAAGTCAGGCGTCACACACATACAAAACATCTATTTCATATTGGACCGACTCATAATACACTTATATTGGATCTAATCTAATCTTATATATTATCATAATATTTATCACTTTTTATTATTTTTAGTCTTGTGCCTACCTCTGTTTAAGTTGCCTTTATGAACATTATAGTACTGTACAGTCTTTCCTGTTGTGTCTAACTAACTTAGTATCCTCTGTATTTTCCCAGTCCATGAACTCAGGCCTGGAGATATCAAAGTGGTGGCAGCTGTGGGAGACTCTCTGACAGTGAGTTATTTTATCATTCACATAGATAGATAAAAGTTGGAACAAAAACAAACCACATCATCTAAAATATGAAATAGAATTAGATATGATTTTTTAAAAATCCTAAAAGTAGGACCACAATGTTTAACTATACTGTACTAAAAGACAATGACAGTGCCCATTAAAATACTGTGTATTAGTACCTCATACTAATAGATAATGTTAGATTCTGTACACTGAGATGAGGTATATTAAAATATGATGACTGTATGTTATATTTATCATATATGGTGTTAGTGAAACCCTGTCTCCTATCCGTCAGGCAGGGAATGGTATAGCGTCCAGCCCCAGCAACATCCTGGACGTCCTGACTCAGTACAGAGGTTTGTCCTGGAGGTAAGTCGAGACTTAACACAACAATCACACAACACTGCAGCATAATGCATCAATGCATAATGTTATATGTGTTCGTTTTATGATCATTCATTTATTTTGGATTTTTGCAGCATCGGTGGAGATGAAAACCTCACAAGTGTCACAACGCTGCCAAGTGAGTCCTACTTGTATATGGGTTAAATAAAATTTCAGTCTTCATGCTCTGGGATGATGTTCACACCACACTTCCTTTTTCATAACAGACATCTTAAAACATTTTAACTACAACCTGACGGGCTACTCTGTTGGCAAGGGCAGGCAGCACACTCCTGAGGCTTTCCTCAACCAGGCTGTGGCTGGAGCTAAGGCCAAGTGAGTCCTGTCAGAGGCATCAGTTCAACAGCCTCTTACCGGTTTTTAATCACTCAATTCCTGCTCATGTGGTCAGAATAAAACTAATGTAAGCCCAGAAACTTAGATACATCAAGCTGTTCAATCCTACACAAATCCTTCTGATATATAATTTAATGTAAGTTGAGTAGTTCATATTTTTACATTACATGAGCTCAGTGAAATGATTACATTATTTTCAAAAAAGACACCTCGCAATCGAATAGTAAAAATGATGCACAATGACTGAATGAACAAAAGTCCATTCTTGAATTTGAAATTAAAATGATTTTGTTGATATAAAATTAATAATTTTATCATTTTAAAATCAAGTTTTCAAGACTAAAATCTATGACAAAACTGCTTTTTGAGAGAAAGTATAAAGTAAAGAAGGATTTAGATGAATATATCTTAAAATAAATGTATTTTAACTGTCGATTTTGTTTGTGTTAAAGAGACCTGCTGCCACAGGTCCAAGCCCTGGTGTCAAGGATGAAGAGTGACCCTGTAAGTTTATAAGTTGGTATATATTCTTTACCTGCTTTTAAATCCATTATAAAAAAAACACTTGCATATGTACACATCTGCTTTGGACAAGAACAGTAGTGAAGACATTTCCGCTTTTTGAAAATTTGCAAGTCTAAGAGACACGTGTCCATGTCCAGTAAGGAAAATATACTCACTCATAGCTTCCGTCGTGCTGCTAACAAGAGAAAAAAGTAATCGCAAAATAAAATAATTGCTCACTTTCTTCTTTCTCTTTCTTACAGAGGGTCGATTTTGAATTAGACTGGAAGGTGATCACTGTTTTCATTGGCGGGAATGACTTCTGTGACCACTGCTACAACTCTGTGAGTACCGATGTGGAGTAATAACTCACAAGTCAAAAGTCACACTTTAAAGACGCGACCTGAAAATGTGTTCCTTTTCTTCACAGCTGCTGTACTCTGTAGAGAATTATGTTCGAAATGTGCGCGAGAGCCTGGATTATCTACACAAAGAGGTAAGATGATCAGACGTGCTGCCACATTTTCAGACACATGTTGGTCGATAACGTTAACGGAGCTCATCTGTGTCAGGTTCCTCGGGCTCTGGTCAACTTAGTGGAGCCTCTTCATATTATCCCGCTGAGAGAAATGCACATGGACGCTTCACTTAAATGTCCAACTTGGCTGGTAAAGTGAGTATGACCTTTCTCTCTGCCGGTCGTGTGATGTGGCCTTTGATGTCAGCTCATGTGCTCCCATCATGACTCCATCTTCCATCTCTCCTTTGCCAGTATTCTGTGCCCTTGCGTTATTATGCCAAAGCCCAACTCTGAAGCTCTTCAAATGGTGGAGGACCTCAATAGAGACTATCAGGTAGGACAGAATAAACCGTCCTGTGATCTTCACAGGAACAGTCCATTTCGTCCTCGGCCACTGACACCTCCTCTTTCTTTCTTTCTTGCAGCGCTCCGTGAATGAGCTCGTGGAGTCGAGCCGGTACGACACTCGCTCTGACTTCACAGTGGTCGTCCAGCCTTTCTTCAGAGAAATCGTCCTCCCAAAACTGCCGGTCAGTAACAGAGCTCTGCGTCTTTGACTTTGAGTTTGGTCTGTCAGACACTTTATCTGATATATGATCACAGGTTTAACACCAGTTAAGAGCAGAGAGTTAAATGGGAAGACTGATGCTACTCATATGTTTGTAGAGTAAATATAAAGCTACAGCCTTTTGACAGAGTTAACAGTTTCCCCGTTTCCTGTATTAATGCTAATTAACTGGCTGCTTGCTGTAGCTTCATATAGACATAAGAGCGGTATCAACCTGCTTATCTGAGTCACAGCAAGAAAGCAAACATATTATTTTTGTGTTTCCCAAAATGTACTATTCCTTCAACACTAACAGGTCAATATAAAAAAAGAATTCACATTTGAGAGCCTGAATTACTATGGAAAACATATTGACTGTTTTTTTAAGGAGAAGATGGCTTTTCTTTTCCCATCATGGTCACACACATAGAGACTTTTAGAGGGGCAACATATAAGCCATTATAAAGGACTAGACTTTAGGACACAAGCTTCAAAAGTTGTGTAATTGTTGCCACGCAGTCATCCAGGCAAAGACCAGTTTTTCCTCTAGTAGTTGTATTTCTGTTGTCTGCACCATACCGCATTGAAACAGTCTGCAGTTCTTAAAGTTCATACGTTTGCCTCACCTCTTCCACAGGACGGCCGCCCTGATCGCTCCTTCTTCAGTGCTGACTGCTTCCACCTCAGCCAGAAGGCCCAGACGCTGATGGCTCGATCCCTCTGGAACAACATGGTAAATATCAGACAAGAAGAAGAAGAAGCTTGTGCAGTGTTTTGTCCATGTGTCATTTTTTTTTTCCAACACAAGATTACTTTTCACATGCCACCACAAGGATTCAAAGATAGTAATTACAAATCAGAAGACGCTGATTGACAAGAGTTATTTTAACTTAGGTATTATGAAAATGGGAGGAAAACTTGATGCACACAGGTAGAGACTAATGCTGCGTTCATGTTATATTGGAATAACTGCAACTGGGATTTTTCTGAAAGCACAGATTATATCAGTATATCCACATGAACATGGCATAACTATTACATTAGTTTTCATTGTCCCCCATCGTTGTGTTTAATGTAATATTGTATTTCATATTAAAAGTGAATGATTCTCAGTTGTGACTCTTGTTTTCAAAGCTGGAACCTCTGGGCAGTAAAACTCACACACAGAATTTCACTGCAGACATCAGCTTGAAATGTCCAACCAAGGTAGGAAATTGTGTTTGGATAGTATTTTTGAATGCACATGTATTTTCTCTATATTTTAAGTTTTCAAAGTTGCTGAGTTCTTTCCTTTCTCGACAGACTTCACCGTACATCAGGACCTATAACAACAGCGATTACATCTATACTGGTCCCACTCCAACACCTGGGCCCATCACAGTAAGCATCTCATCTCAATCTGAGATAATTCAATTCACTAATCAAGGAAAAGTGCCGAACATTCTCTAAGTCCAGTTTCTTAAAATTGAAGATTTGCTGCTCTTCTCTGTTAAATGGTTACAAATTGAACATATTAAGGTTTTGGAAATTTGAAATTCACCATCAGAAACACAGTAGTGAGCACAAAGAAGGAAACAAAATAATTATGTAGACAAACAAATTGATGTTTTAGTGAAGCAACATTTCAGGATGACGTCATTTTACACATCATGTCAATCATCTGATGTTTCCTTTCCTCCAGAACTGGGGAAGTGATTTCTCCTGTGTGGACCTTTCTCCATCTGACACCGTGCCAACCTCAGGTGAGACGCTCAGCTGTGTCTGCAGTCGACAGCACAGACACTGCTGTATGAGACTGGAAGGGGTGAAATATTACGATCTATAGAGACGATGTTTGTGCTTTCTCTTGATGTCAGGAGGTTGAATCTCTTTATGTCTTTCATCTGTAGTTCACAAGCTGAGACCAGCAGACATCAAGGTGGTGGCGGCGCTGGGAGACTCTTCGACGGTTAGTGACCCAACTTAATCTTGTCAGTAAGAAAGTACAAGAAAGAGACATAATGTACAGAACAGCTGAACATATTAAAAACTTAAGCACCAATAAGCACTTGACAGGTAATTATTATTTTTACATATTATGCTATATGTGTGTGTTAGTGTTCACCGACTGTGAACCTGTTGGTATCAGCTATTTGATGTCATTGAACTATGAACTCTCTAATCGATTTGTTATCAGCCAGATAACTTGCACTGGTGATGATCACCCCCTTTTATGTTCTGGTGTTTAGTCTTTGATGTAAGACTTATCTCTGACGGCGTCTCGCTGTCTTCTGCAGTATCCTTGCTCTATTTTTCTGCGTCTTAATATGTTCGTTCTCTAATCACAGGCGGGCACCGGCGCCAAAGCAAACACCCTGTTTGACCTCAGTAAAGAATATAAAGGAGTATCATGGAGGTACGATGCACTCGCAGAGCTAATGAGGTTACATTAACGCTCACGTTTTATGAACCACGCTGATGTTTGTGGGCCTTTTCTTGCAGCATTGGAGGCGATAAAACGCTGGAGACGGTCACAACTCTACCAAGTGAGTTTACGCCACTCGTTGGGCAAAAAGGTTTCACTGTGTCCTGACAGGAAAAACGATCTCTCCAACATAATGGAGGAAATACAATCAGACATCTTTAACATTTAGTCAGTTTCTAAACAATGGGCCTCATGCAAGAACCAGTCACACAAATGGTTTCATTCCTACGTTGCATGTTTGAGTGAGTTATGAGAATTTGTCATGCTCACTAATATGTAGAATTTTCTTTTCTTTAACACTTGTACAAGCAAACATATAAGACATGGAAATGTTAACGCATGGGGCCAAATGTCTGCTGTTCATAGACACATATACAGTATGATATTCCGAACTGGGAACCACTAAAACCATCAACTAGAGAGACAGAAACCAGCAGTGCACCACATGATCCTTTGCCTGATCCTTTTCCCTCTTTCTCTCCTCAGACATCTTGAGGAAGTTCAACCCCTCCTTAAAGGGCTTCTCCAAAGGCCAGGGCCCGCTACAGAAGGCCTTCAACATGGCAGCAGCCGGAGCTCAGACCTCGTATGTGCATTTTCTTTTTCTTCCTCCACCTGAGTAAAACCACTGAACAACCCATCGTCTTCTCTCTAACCCCTGCTGCCTGTATGTGTTGTCACAGAGAGATCCCAGCACAAGTCCAAACTCTCATCAAGGCCATGAGAGATAATAAGGTAAAACTTCTCTATAACTGAGTAATTTATGTGACGAGTAATAGTTTCTACCTGTTTAGTGCTCATGTTCTGTGCATGTGCTACACAGGGGGTGAATTTTGAGACAGACTGGAAACTTGTGACAATATTCGTGGGGAAAAATGATCTTTGCCATTACTGCTTAGACCAAGTAAGTGTTCTTTAAAATCGTATTGGACATCAATAACCGTGCATTTCTTTGTGTTATGGCACGGCAGTGAAAACCATGCTTTGCATATCTCTGCAGAACAACCTGACACCCAAGAACTACAGCCACAATCTCATGCTCAGTTTGGACACGCTTTACAAAGAGGTGAGACATTAAAAGCTATAAAGTGAGTGAGTTAAAGTGCATCATATTTGTTGCACCTCTTCATCCTCTTGTGTCTTTAGGTACCGAGGCTGTTGGTGAACGTCGTGCAGATCTTGCAGATAGAGCCATTGAAAACAGTTAAGAGAAACACGCTGGGCTGTTCGCTCTTGCAGAGGTTTGTTCTGCCCTTTTTTCTGTTTCATCATCGTCACATATGTCTTGTTCATCAATAAAAGTCAAATGATAAGAGATAAGATAAACTTTTATTTTAAAGTTCCTGTAATCAGTATTCTTATATTAACAATCACGTGACTAAGGGTAATAAAAAAGAGAGACTCTGCAGTTCCCCTCAGATCTACAGATCGTTTAATCATCTTACAGCTCATTGTTTGGTTTTACAGCCTATAACTTCACTGCTTTACTAAAGAGACAGACAAGGTGGCGGGGACCAAAACAGAGCCAAAAAGGAAAGTGAATACTGGACTAACATTCAGCACGAGACCAGAAACAGGACTCGAAATGAATGATAATGTTGTTAGCCAATAGGTTTGTAACATCAACTTAAAAAGTGAAACGTCAGCAATGTGTTTAAAACTTGTTTCTGCTGCCTCCAAGTGGTGAAAAAAAAACAAACAAACATTCAAATTAAGGTTGGTTATTCCAGTGGTGAACTTTCCCCAAAATGATTAAATGTTTATTAATTAAGCATCTAAAGATTAAAGTTTTCTCAAGCAGATGTAAAAATTAAAATAGACAAGCTCTAGCAAAACGAATGTCAATAAAGTGCTACAGATTATTCATCAGTATTTATGCTGATCTCTCACTCAGAGCAGCTTTAGTTGACATAAAGCAGATATTCTTTGTGTTTCTGGGAACATTTGTGGCAAATTCCTCTGGTTTAGGTGCTTTTATCCATAGACAATTAGTCCTTACAGTAACTACTGTTAACATCTAAAACCATCAAATCTCACTAGATCAGTCAAGGATTTAATTTGGAGTTCAGTGATTTTGGCATGAAAATAATTTGGTTCTTGTCACTGACTGTGATTTCACTGTTTTTCACAGGACCAGCTGTCCCTGTCTTCTCAACCCAGATGAAAACTCCCCAGAGCTTGGAGTGATAAAGCGAATCAATCATGAGTATCAGGTAAAAGCAAAGAGCTCTTTTAACCATTGATATTTTTTTTAAATTTTCCAAATGTAATTTCTCCAATCTTTTTTTTTCCCAGGTTGAGCTCCAGCAACTTATTTCTGGAAATCGCTATGATGGAAAAGAAGACTTTGCTGTTGTCCTTCAACCCTTCTTACAGAATTTCTTTATCCCTCATATTGGAGTAAGTTACAGAGACGTGTATCCAAACAAGCAGCTACACACAAATACTGAGACGTAACCAGAATCTGACCTTTTCACCAGGTGGGAGAGGCCGACTGGAGTTTCTTCTCTGCCGACTGTTTCCACCTGAGTGAGCGAGCTCATGCTGAATTGGCCATCGGCCTCTGGAATAACATGGTGAGAATAGAGAAGTGATGGAGCAAACTGCAGCACGATGTGTCCAAGTGTTGGTTTTATAGAATTTCTCTTTGTCTTAACAGTTGGAGCCCGTTGGCAGAAAACGGGCCTACAACAACTTCACACACGACCGCACCAAGATTCGCTGTCCCTCTGAGGTATGTGTCCATTTTTAAGTCCCACTGCTCACAACTCTTATTAACATACCACCTAATCGTATGTATTGATTTATTAATCAGAGTTGAATTTTTAACTATTGTTCAGTCACCAAAAGAAATACAGACAAAAACTATAACAGTTACCTGCAAAATAATCCAACACTTTTTAAAAACTCTGCTCAAAAATTATGAAATATATAAAAGGACCATTACGTAAATTTTAGTGTATCTTGCATCATGTTTCAGTTTTATGCACATTTTGTTTTATATGCTGTTTATATTTACAGGTCATGTTTTAGCTTGAACTCAATCTATATGCTATTGCATGCTGGGGTTTTTTTGTTTGGTGAATATGTGGAAAAGTGTGTTATCATTTTTTTTATGACAAAATAAAATCAAACAAAGATATAATCAATCCCAATGCTTCTTTTCACAGAGTTTATAGAAGGTCATTTTTGTTGAATTCTAACAGTTCATTCACTTATGAAAAGTGAAATTATGAAATAAAACAGTCAGAGAGGAAAATGGCTTGAAATGAGCAAAATAAAAGTGATTTATCTCCATTATTGGGAAAGACAAGGCAGGAGGAAATGACATTTTATAGAATAATGAGTTAGATTTTTAAAATGCACTGGATTATTCTGCAATTTACTGGCTTAATATTTTTATCTAATTAATGATTTTTTGTCATAATATCTTAATATTGAACACAGTGAGTCTCTATAGTACTTGACTCATCAACCCATAATCCCTGAATTCAAGTGTGAAACTTCTTCAGTATATTCGGACACAGTTGCCTATTTTTCTTGTTCTTCACTTTTTAAATTCCTGCTGTTTCCTACAGGCGAATCCCTTCATCTTCACTAAGACCAACAGCCTATCATCAAGTCCACCAGTGACTGTCACCACGACTCGTGCTCCTCTCTCAGACACCACCATCACCACTGCACCCCCCCTCCCCGTGTCCAAGTGTCCCTCCTCGCTGCCTGTGTGGGTGCCAGTGATCGTTGGAGTCGTCAGTTTGCTGGTTGGCCTTATTGTAGCCTGGATAATTCTCTCCTGCTGTCAGCGGCGGAAAAGCAAAGCAAAGAGAGGCGTAGAAATGAAGAGAACTGGTTTATAATGCAGCTGTTCTTGTCAAGCTGTGTTTACTGTCAACAGCTCATTTAACCCTGACAGCTGCATGAAGCATTTTTGGGCACTAGATGGTTGAAAGCAGACAGAGACAGCAACAATGATACGACTGCAGTCTTCTTGCAAGTCAAATATTCAATTGCGTCGTAGCCCTGGTTTGGTTTCCTGAGAAAAATCATCTGTCTCTCTGTGTTTTGCCAGATGTTTGTATAGAGCTGCACATTCACAGTTGGATTGGCAGCGGCCTGTTGAGACTAAAGTGATCAAAAATATAGTTGAATACTGCTACAAGGATGTAAAATAATTGTAGTTTTTATACTGCAGAGAAATTGTGAGATATCCCATATGTAATTGACTGATCCTGTTGAATCCAGTTGTTTGTATATTGCCCTTTAGTTGTTTTTATTTATTGATAAAATAAAATTGGTACAATATTCAAGTCACGGCTGATGTACTTTGTGAACAATCAAACACACTGAAACAAAGAGGAGTACTGCACTGCCAAATATTTCCTGATCTCTGATGTGTCCCATTGAAATAAAGTCTACATGGTACACAGGTCCCAGGGGCCGGGCTGCCCAAAGTGGGGCCCTAAGATTTAAGGTTTGATTTAGCCAGATGTTTGTAGCCATAATAGTAATAATTTAAAACATATATAATATTAATTGCTTTTATTAATAATTAGAACAGAGTGACACTTTTCATAAGAAGTCAGTCAATTAAGGGAACTTAGGATCCTCGTACCATTTTGCATCTTAACAATATAATAGGTGTTTGTTTTTGGCCCCAGGCTCATCATTCAATTTCAGTTTTGGCCCTCCAAGAGAAAATGTTTGGGCATCCCTACTCCAGGAATTACAGTATAGATTGTACATTTCCACCACTTTGATCCTGACTGAAATATCTCAATTCAACTCATTCCTACACAATGTATCCTGATGACTGCAATAGCTTTGGTGATCCCTTTTCATTTAGCGCCATCGTCAGGTCAAGACAAACATGTTGGTTGACACCAGGTAAAACACCAGACTCAATTCTCTAAACTCTTTGTGCTGTTAACACACAAAGGGACAAATGTCGAAAAAGTCTTCTATACTTATTACTCCTTTGAAAAGTTTTAGTTTGTTGTGCAGAACCCCTAATTCATAAGTTTATTAAACGGAGACGAGCAAAGGTTTAAATGAAATAATGAGTGTTTCACATCAACACTTTTAGCTTGGCTGTAATTTAGTTATTGTATTCATTCAAACAGATTGTCTCAATGTGAACAATTTCTTTTTCAAGAGACACCTGAGAACAAGAAACAGCAACCACACAACCATCATACAAACACAAGACACGGCAAAGCCAGACAACTGACATTCTACTGACAAATAAAATAACAGAAAAATCAGATAGTAAAACCTGTAATAGTTAATTTAAATGGTGCAAAGCATCTGAAACTACTGTAGTTGTTCCAAGGTTAGTGCTTCATATGGGATAATCTAATGTGAAGAAATTATTGGATTGTACTCAGATCATTTACTTAAGTAAAAGTACCAATACTACATTGTAGAAATGCTCTATTGCAAGTAAAAGTCTTACATAAGTATTAGCATCAAAATATACTTAAAATACAAACTAGTGCTATTATACAGAATGGCTAGTTCAAACCATTTTATATGCTGCCAGACAGCTTAATCTTTTATAATACATCATAATTTATTAGTTGATTTATATTTTGTGTTAATCTAAACCTGCAAAGTAAATAAAAACTAATGTTGTCAAATAAACGTTTTAGAGTAAAAAGTGTAATAAATCATCTGAAATGTAATAAAAGTATAAATAACATTTTTTTAAAAAATAAAACAAGTACCTCCAATTGTAAGTGCAGTGTTTGAGTATCTGTGTATTTCACCCTGCTGTTGTCTGGAAGGCTCGTCCTGTCTCGAGCCTGCAAGTCAACACTCAGGGATAAAACCCGCCTGTGTCAGTATCAGAAACATGGCGGAGAGCGAGTTGAACGTTGACAGCATCATCTCTCGATTACTGGAAGGTAGGCGAACATTCACACATCCTGCCTTTGTGCTTTTCCTTTATCAAGAAAAAGCCTCTTAATTACACGTCCTCGTTTGTAACCAGCAACTTCACGATGTGTTAAAAAGAAAAGCCATGTTAGCATCTCTCATCCTGCTCATCACTGCCCCGTTAGCTAACATCTCATTTAACGTTATTACACTGTCACAGCCCCTGCTCGCTAATGTCGGGCAGATAGACAGCTAACTGGGTTAACTAGTAGTGTAACTTAACCTTATAACGGCTTAACTAGTAGCAGAGTACGAGCAGGTTAATGTTTTCTCTTTAAAGTAACGGCTAGGAAGTAACGTTAGCTTGTTAGCTTAGCATGTCGGACACACCCCCTTTATGGAGGAAATCACTAAAACCTGCTGAAGTTAGCTTATTTAGATTCATCATTTTTAAATTATTTTAATCAGTTTTAATATTATTATGTATTATTACCATATGTGTTCATTATTATTATTAGTCTATGCACTCATTTTTTTTGTGATTGCCTGTTGTTGCCTTTCAAACACATTCATATATGTACATAAATGTAAGCTAGCTTAGCCTCCAACATGCAGCACATAACTACACAGGCATGTTGTTTTATCTGTATACATGAAGCTGCCCTCTAGACTGTTTGGATCTCACTCACACACACACACACACACACACACACTTCCAGCTGAGCCAACAAGCTGTTCATTCCTACACTTGCCAGTTCATAACAAGCCCTGTTGACTGGATTTAATGGGATGTCTGGACAGGAGCAAAGCAAATGTACACAAAAGGGTGACTGGTGAAGGAAAGACACATGATTGAAACATGTGGTCACTCTCAGTAACTAGTAGGGATTTTAATACCTACATTTTCAAAAGTCTTTGTAAGATTTTGAGATTTTTATCAACCCCAGTTCCCAAAAATCTGGGACGCTGTGTAACACATAAAACAGAATTTGTTTTTTTTTTTTTTTTTTTTGACACATACTCAATCAGGGTGTTAAGTACATTTGTCAACATCAGTAATGTTTGTAACATCAGTGTGAAACAGACTCTTTAATTATGTATTTGAATGTACTGACATCGTTTTTATGGCTGGAATACAACTGATTTAGCCTATAATTTGAAAACATAGCTACCTGGCCCATTTTCATTATGTTGACTTTGATGCATATTAGAGCTGATCACAAGTTACTTATTTGTCCTAATATCTGGTGACAATACTCACTCATCTTTGTCCGTCTGACTTTCAGTGCGAGGATGTCGTCCAGGGAAGGTCGTACAGATGACGGAGGCTGAGGTGCGGGGGCTCTGCATCAAGTCCAGAGAGATTTTCCTCAGTCAGCCGATCCTGCTCGAACTGGAGGCTCCACTCAAAATCTGCGGTGAGAACAGCACCGATCAACAGCTTGTCTACATATAGTGGGTTTGAGTTTTGAGGATTCAGAAACATTTAAAAACACAAGAAGCTATGACCTGTAAAATGAAGAAAGAATATTTATGATTCTGCACTATTTCTAGATCAGCAATCAAATTTAGCAAAAGTGTGGTATTGACCAACAATTCCTTTGTACAAAAGGTCAGATTACCTTGAGTTGTATCTTCCTTTGAAACATGTGTTCAGACTCAGGTGGATTTGATCTGCTCATCAGAGGCTCGTTAAAGTAACTCAACTTGTAGCCAGTGTTCACCTGTTAGAAATATGGCTGTGCCTCAAGATAATCTGTGTTTAATCCTACTTTATTTTACTTCATTAATTTCATGATTTATTGAGAGTGTGATGTTAATTGCAGTATTGTGATACCAATAAAAAACAAGATGATCCTATCCTTCCAGGCGATATCCATGGGCAGTACACAGACTTGCTGAGGCTATTCGAGTATGGCGGCTTCCCTCCAGAGGCCAACTATCTGTTCCTGGGGGATTACGTGGACAGAGGGAAGCAGTCGCTGGAGACCATCTGCCTGCTGCTTGCCTACAAGATCAAATACCCAGAAAACTTCTTCTTGCTCAGGGGGAACCACGAGTGTGCCTCCATCAATCGCATCTACGGCTTCTACGACGAGTGTAAGTTGGTAAACACACCTGTTTGGTTTCCTAATTGTGAGTTGGTATGTTTTGTATTTGGCCAAGGAAACATGAACAATTCTTCCTGCGTTATAAAACTGAGGATCAGTTGGCAAAGTGGAGAGCCTGCATTTCACACCCAACAGCTTTTTTCACAAATTACAGAAAAACAGAAATGTTGTTCTCAAGAGAGACACTGAGTTAAAAGCCTCATTCACCTTTGTCTACCACATTTCTTTATTTGTTCCTCAGGCAAGCGCAGGTTCAACATAAAGCTATGGAAGACCTTCACAGACTGTTTTAATTGCCTGCCCATTGCTGCGATTATTGATGAGAAGATTTTCTGCTGCCATGGAGGTTTGTGAAGCATCTGTTACGTAGCAACCAGAAACGTTCCACTGTGTGGTTATGGAATAGCTGATTAAGTCACATTACAATGATACATTTATCAGCATTTAGTATTTAATGAGTGGTGCAGTATGTAGCCTGTGGTCACAGTCATCTGTTCTCCTCAGGGCTCTCACCTGATCTTCAGTCCATGGAACAAATTCGACGCATTATGAGACCCACTGACGTCCCCGACACAGGTCTGTTCTCCTGCAGCACGTGTTTGTTATACTGAACTAAGAGGAGAAAAAAATCAATCAGCTGGTTTCACAAGCTTGAGGGGGGTTATGGAAATAATGCTATTAGTTTTGGCAAGGCTAAAATCAATCCTTTTTCTGATACAGCTGGTAATTCAAACACATTTTTAATATATTTGTTTTGTCTGTAGCCTCAGTGTCAAATAAACAGAAATTACACCTTTAGAAGAAGTGGAACAAAATCTTGTGATCTTAACACACTTCCAATCTGTGACTTTACGGTTTGTGTTTCTGGCTGCTTGCTGCTTGTTTTTGTCAGGCCTGCTGTGTGACCTGCTGTGGTCAGACCCAGACAAAGACGTGCAGGGCTGGGGAGAGAATGATCGGGGAGTTTCCTTCACCTTTGGGGCCGACGTCGTCAGCAAGTTCCTCAACCGTCACGACCTGGACCTCATCTGCCGAGCACATCAGGTAACACTTGTGCTGCTCTGTGATTAACGGCTACATTTAAAATATTCCCATGGAGTTAAACTCTACTTTATTAAGGCATAAATTTTAACTTCCTCATTTTACAAATTAAAAAGGCTGTGCAAAGAATATATTAAAATGTCATACAAATACATTCAGAAAATATAGAAAGCAGAACTTCTTTTATTTTATTATCATTGAGTTCAGTTTAACACATTTATAGAAAACACTGATTTCTTATGAGGAAAGACTCACTTATTTAAGAATTTGTACAGTTTTGTTTATAGTTTCATCTATTACAGAATAAAAGCGAAGGCAGTTTGATCTTACTTTAAAATACATAATGTGCTTCCGAAAGATTACTGAAGAATTTTGATTTAAAAAATACAGACATTTAATACTTGGCAAATCAAGATACTTGAAGAAAAACATCTTGCTGCTGACTCTGGTGTCTCACAGTGTGTTACCATGTAGTCAAACCCTAATTGTAATACAAGCTTAGCCAACATAGTGCAGCTAACAGCACTAACAGTACTTTTGTTGAATTAAATAAACTATTAAAACAAAAAATGAGTTACTGCTCAGGGCTGCAATTACTGATTATTTTCTTGATTAACTGACCAACAATCCAAGACTCGAAAATATTCAGTTTACTGCTTAAAAAACCGATGATATTCAGAGTTAGTTCCAAATAATTTTCTGTGGACAGACTAATTGTTCCAGCTCTAATCCTGCCACCTCGCAGGTTGTTGAAGATGGCTACGAGTTCTTTGCCAAACGACAGCTGGTGACACTGTTCTCAGCCCCCAACTACTGCGGGGAGTTTGACAACGCAGGCGGCATGATGAGTGTGGACGAGTCCCTCATGTGCTCCTTCCAGGTAGACAACTCAGCGTTTGCTGTACCGTAACATGAATCCTGATTTATGTGCTTTCAATGTATTTATCACCACCATCATCCTCTCCTTCAGATCCTGAAGCCGTCAGAAAAAAAAGCAAAGTACCAGTACGGAGGGGTGAATTCAGGACGCCCCGTCACCCCGCCTCGCACCACTCAGGCACCCAAAAAGAGGTGAGCAGCTGGCCCTGACTCTCCTGCTCCTCCCCCGGCTGGTCTCTGGCCCACGTCCCCGCAGGCTGCCTCAAACACTCCAGCCCTCTCTCAGTCAGCTTGTTCATGTGTAAACAGAAACTCCAGGAGTGTTTTTTGCTTGTTCTGTGGGTCTTTTTATGAACATGTGAGTGGTATTTTTTTCCATTTCTTTTGATGCCATGGTATGTATTATCTCAGCCCTCACTTCTACTACTCAGTCCATTCACCAATATTAAAGCCAAACTCTTGTGGAAAGGGCAAGGTGTTAAGAAAAGATGCTTCTTTGCCTTCAGATTAACAATTTCCATAGTGATTCTGTGAATGCATGCACGCTTGTGAGACTGAGACGGGTTGTTTGCCAATGTAAAATCCATAAACTCTGCCAGACAACAGAGCCAGTTATTTCCTGTCTCACCTTGATTTGTCTAAAGTTCATGCTGTGTGAAGTTCATGCTGTTACCTTAATTACTGCCATTTCCCCCTTCTGTATTGGCTGAAGTAGTTCATTGCTTCAAGGAACAGTTTGACATTTAGGGAAATATGCTTATTTGCTCTCCTGTTAGATGAGAAGAACGATACCACTCTCATGTCTGTCATATACGAAACTACCACCAGCAGCTGGATAACTCAGCTTAGCACAGAGACTTGAAATGAGGAGACAGTGGAGACTCTGTCCAACTACCAGCTCTTTAATTAACATTTATCTTTTTTATATCTTGGTCTTTTAATCTGTAAAAATAAAACAAGTGTGAGAATAACCAATCTACATTTTACAGGGATTTATGTGTTTAACGATTTCAGGCACACAGCCTCCATAAAGCTTTCGTTCTTGTAGGTGGATTTTGTTGCTGCTGGCTGTAGCTTCATAATTAAATGGACAGGCATGAAGTATTGATCTTCTCATCTAACTAATTTTGGGAAACGCACTTAGTCGCTTTCTTGCCAAATTTTTCCTTTAAGAAGTCAGACATTGCTGTGACTTTTCCTTCGACTCAAGAATGTTTGTCTCCCGGTGGAGGCATCAATAAAATCCTGAGATTTCGATTATATCAATGCAATAAATTTTGCTGAAAATCTTCCGATATGCAAACGTAAACATTTGTAAAGGCCCTTAAAGCCTACCTTTAAAAAGGATACAGCTAACCTATGCTGTACCTTTATTAGGGCATTTGTACACAGTAGATGCTCTAGATCAGTGTTTCCAGCCTTTTTTTTTTTTTTCTTTCTTTCTTACAACCAACACCAAGCTCTGAAACGTTTTTTATCCCTCATGTCACTGAAGGAGCGCTTCTGGTTGTTAAAGAGCAGACTTTCCATTGAGTAATGCAATAGAGCAAAAGTTTCATTTTTGATGTAAATTCAGTGTATGTGGAAAACGTGGGAACCAAACATCAGTGAGCACTTTGAGTCTGTCCTTTAGTCTGGTACAGTAGGTGTGTAGAAAAGTACAAGAGAAAAGAAATGTGAAGAACACGGCAGAAGTTGACGTACAGTACAGGATAAAAAAATAGTTATCAGTATTTTCATTTTTTCAGTAGATGTCGAGCTCTCACACACTGAACATTGTTGCACTTCCAGTCATTGCATGGCATTTGTAAAGAGGTCAAAGCATCAACATGATGGCATTTTGTATGTTGTTCCCACTTAGTGGTTACTGAAGGAAGTAAATCATTTCCAACTCACTAGTGAACATTTAACCGATGTATTTTTATTTATTTAAATCTTGCCTTTTGCCTTGTAAATCTGTTGGTCTTCAAGTTGGAAACAGTATGTTAAGACGTTTTGAGATTTGTATGGGTTTGTTTCAAAGAGTGAAATAAATGGAAGTGCTGTTGAGCCTGCTCTCTGGTTAATTAAGTGTTGTGTGATGCTGACTGACACAAAAACCATAGAAGTTCACTTTGTGTAATAAACATGTTTTACATGTAACAATGTATTCATATGTTATTTTACAAACAAACGTTTACATGTGGCTAAAATCAAATCAAATTTTTTAAAAGTGAAATAGATTTTATGACATTTTCACTCATAGAAGCTTCCTGCTGTGTCCAGGAACTCTTCTCTGTGGATTTTGAGTGATGAATCTCTGAACCGATCAACGGATGTTTCTGATGAAGCCAGACCTCAATCTGACTTGAGGGCTTGCTGCACTGACTGTGGTACTCTGTTGAGGTAGTACTTGTGGTTGCGTAGTGCAGCAAGAACGCCAGCAGAATTCATGTGCTTTATGTTAGCGTCATAGCGGTATGCGTTGCCATGCATGTCAGTCAGTTTACCTGCACAAGAAAAGGAAAAGAGAATGAAAAAACATTTTAGACACTGATTCAAAGTCTAATAAATTACACATGTTGTAAAACGTAAAGCTTAAATTTTAAAAACACACAGACACATTCTTTATAGTTTGTACACAGAGACACATCCTCTGATGGTCTTTACCTCCAACAGCTTGCAGAATGGCTTCAGGAGCACAGGTGTCCCACTTTTTGCACCCTGGACTGGCAAAGACGTAAGCAGAAGCCCTTCCTTCGACAAGATGGATTATCTGCAGAGAGATGATTCGATAAATGAACAAAAGCTCTTCACACATCAACAGGCTCTTTTGCTGCTCTACTGGCACAGTTCATAGTGATAACGGCTTCATTTCTTGTAGAAATGTGCTTCTCCATCACTGAGGCCAATACACATCTCAATGCACTGCCAATGATCCAATACTACCACAGCTACCAATGCGATACTAACCTCGATTGTGACGCAGTGCGATTCAACATGACATGGTTCAACACAATTTGATTCAACATGTTACAATTCAATGCACAAGACAGAGAGTTTGATTTTATTTCTTTAGTTCTTCTTAAGCAAACCGCAGCACCATAAATTAACTGAACAAGTGCCATTTTCACTTCCCATATCTGCTTCTAAAATACTGCAACAAGCATCTCATTTTTGCTGTTCCTTTTTGACCTCTAAAAAACACTTTGCCTTTTCAAAAGTCTTTTGTATTGGTGAAAATCCCTACTTTCTTGTCATGAACTTCAACTTCCCTGCCCACTTTGACTGACTCCCTGTTCAGTTTTTGGAGCTTAGAGTTTGCATCTGTGTTGATAACTCTACATCCATCTCACCTTGTTTCCAGCGCCACCCACTCGTAAAACTTCATGAGGCTCCATGGCATCCACGCAGTCCGTTACCACCTTGTTGCTATGGGAACGTGTTGTGGTGATGATTCGCCTATCACCGGGGACTTCCTGCAGCTGAAATCCAAAGGCACCCAGTCCAGGCATTCCCCACATGGTTCTTCCTAAACTAGCTCCTGCTCCAAGCTGATGAGGAGAAACTTTGAGTGAACCAGACTGAGAGCTTTTAGGACACAAGATCGTTTAGTTTGGGCTGTACCTGGTAGTTGTAGAAAGGCTGGTTGATGACACCTGCAATAGCTCTGCCGCCGTATGCAATACCTATCAGCACTGTCACATTATCCAGGAGCCCTTAAATGAGAAAACAGCAGGATGTTAAATTCATTACTCCAAATTTCTAAAAAAGTTGGGACGCTGTGTGAAACATAAATAAAACAGCTTTTTTTTTTGATTTGGGGTTGTACATGCAAACATCATTATGGGAACTACATGCTGGACAACAAGAAAAGGACAAGTTAATGAGATCAGTTTCCTGCTGTTCCCATACAGAGAGCTGTGCTGTGAAGTTGAGATGTGTCCGACCCTTTGTGTTGTATCTGGGCCTCAGGTGGGTGACGGAGACACTTTGAGGCTGGATCAGCAGAGAGAGACACAGGCAGACAGCAGAAGCAGGGATACACAGGGAAGGAAAGAAAAAAAGCAAAAGTGATAGTGAAGCCCTGGGAGCCAAGAGACACAAAGCAACCCAAAGATGCACAGAAAGCATTTTAAATCAAATAAGAAAGAACTGACAAAAATCACAAAGATTTCAATCAAAGACTAAAATAACAAAATCTGTTAATAAATTGAAATGATGAATAAAATCACATTGTTTATCACATTCTACAAAGGTCACAGTAAAAACTCATATTATCATTTTTATGTATGGTAAAATCAGGTGAGAGATTGTTGTGGCACTAAAAACTGAGTGGGCAGCCTGACATGACTGAATCAATGTAACTGACCTCAGAAACCCAGACTTTTATGTGGATCTGTCACATGTCCGATAAGGTCATCTCTAGTAAATATGAAAATAGCAATGACACTTCACACAGTACCAGTTAACTCACTAGAGTAGTTACATTATAAAGTGCTGTTGACTTTAGAAATAAAAGATTACAAAGCAAGGTTCAAGGTGCAGTGTTGCAACAAGCTGCAGAGCCTGAATGTGGTGGCTAATGAATGTGTTTATGCCTTTGATACAGGAAGGTGGAATCACTGCAGTGATAAATGTATTTGCTCCGGGAGTTTCTGTGCCAAGAGCTGATAGCTCACAATAATGTCTCAGGCCACATTGCAAAAGCAAAACCGTTTCACACACTGACACAGATTTTTTTTTTTTTTGTTTTAGAGATACAGATTTGAAGAGCTTACCTTCAGTATATTCCTTTGTGCCATCCAGGGGATCAACCCACACGACAAGCTGAGATTCAGAAAGAAACACTCTTTGAAATTTGTGCACACAGTGAAAGGAAACGGTGTCTGATCACTCAACATAACAATGCATGACTGAATTGAAACAACTGCACTGCACCTCTTTACAGCAAATAGGAAACAGATAATACTGGTTTTCTATACTCGTGCATTGTATTTTTGGTTTTGTTGGCAGGTTACCTCCTCCTCTTTCAGCCCACTATATTCTGCTGGACATGTCATCTGAAGGATTTCCTCTGAGTGACCATTCTCAAGGAGATCTTCACTTATCTCCTCAGATGGAAGCTCCTAATAAACAGGTGACACAATCATCAGGCCTAACACTTGGTCTCATTATACCAGCACACTAAATAAAGTCTGGAACATACTCACCTCCTCTCCAATGATGGTGACTTTGGGGAAACGTCTGGACAGTGACATACAAATGCTCTGCTGTGCCAGTCTGTCTGCCAGGGTCTGCAGATCATTCGCTCCAGTCTGTGCAGGGGAAGCAGGCAAGGTAAAAACAATGCATATTGGTCTAGTCACTTAAAATATCCACATGTTAATATACTGCTTAATGCATCCATCTGGGACAATCTATTATTGTTCTGGGATTTTAAATGTCTCCTACCTTTTCCACAATGCCAAGTTCTCCACTGTGAAGGACCTTCCTCACAATGGCTCCGGCCTTTTCTGCCACACAGTAGGCAGAGGCGACCAACCTCATAACCACAGCAGGACTTCCAGACATGTCTGACAGACAGAGAAACATCTATGTTGGTGGACACATTAAAAAAATCTCTAATCTGTATCTACAGCCAGAGCTAATGATGAAGTTGAGATGAGGACATTTTCAAAAACATGATCTGCAGCCTCCTGTTATTTGTCTGAAATCTTCAAAATCCTTTTCTAAGAACATCTTCTGTGAATGTTTTACAGAAAGCAGATAATTTGCAGTGAGTGGCAATCACCTGATCAACTTCACAAAATCAACTTAGTCATTAGCTATTTTTTCTGTTTTCATACATAACATTTTTACAGCATTCAGCTTAGCAAGGCAACTAAAGGGATCTTGTAAACATGTGCAATTCCAGCTAACTAGCTAAAATGCTACTATCGATAGCTCGCTAATTCAGAAATATTAAGCCGTGAATATGAATTAAATATCCAGTAGAGATGAAGATGTTGGATCAATACTTACTGATGTGAACAAGAAGTTGCACCAAACAATTTTCACAGCGTCGACAACGTGAATTTGACAGAGGAAGGAAGTGCGTAAAAACCTTTGACCCACAGAAATGTCAAGATAGTAACCTGGAAACCCAGCAGACGATCAGCGAGCTAGCAGCTAGCAAGATAGCATGTCCTGACATTCAGTAATACCTGCCAAAAGGCTTACATATACCTGAGTGTGTGTCTGTATTTTAGGTCCTGGCTAAACACAGAAATGACCAAATTAGACTTTGACCGGTTAAATTATAGCTACACACACAGTTTTATATATAAAGGGGTGTGACGGCTTTAAAGCAAATGCGGAAGTAGATGGGACTGAACCCTCTCGCTTTGGCTATAGAAAAATGCTCTATGTGCGAAAAATCACATGACGGGTCCAAGTGCCCGCCGGTTTCATTTGAGGGGGGAAAAAGGAAGAAGATTCTTACAGAGACACTTACTTGACTTTTTATCTGATAAGCTGTTAAATCAACTCTTATTCATTTAATTGATAACTTTCCATTGCGATTTACACGTTAAAATTTCTTGAATCTTCAATCAAATAGAACTTTTTGTGACAGATTTCATTACACAGCCAAAACAAAATGGGCAAAGCTTTAACCTGTGTTTGCAAAGCTTTGTCATTTGTGAAATCAAGGCCTAGAGACAAGATGTAATACTGTTTAACAATAAAATTCTTTATTTAACTTGGGATGCGATTTTTTTTAAGTTAACATTTTTTTCATAAAAATTAAAAGCAGCTTGCCCCTTTTTTCTCCCAATTTCACTCCCTATTTACTACCAAATCCATGTTGAACAATATATGTGGAAGAATTGGAAGAAAAAATGCAAAGTCTTTTAAGTCTGTAATCATACATGAGAAATATGTCACCCATTTTATAGTGCACTAAGTGATGGTTATGATTTGATGTGGCATAGCCCTCTTCCAAACCCATAAGTGATGGTCAGTATCTGTGACACTATTAAACTGCTTCAAAGAAGAAACAGAAACAGCAATAAAACTGTAAGCAGACCAATCTCAATTTATTGTGTTACACAAACATTAATAAATTGAAATCACTGTTGTAAGTCCCTGCATATTCCTGAATAAAATTAACATCTTTGAAAAGAGAAACAGGTCGGATCATTTGATATAAATGTGCAAATCAGAAGCACTTCATCTGTTAGCCAGAGGTCTGTAACCCATCTCTCCCTCCAGCTGCTCTGCAGTGAGAGAGCCCAGCAGAGGCTGACAGTCTGGGTTGAAGACAGAATAAGCGCTCAGCTCTCCAGGCTCGCGGGCAGCCGGGCTACGGAGTCCTTCATAGAGCCAGTAGAAGAGGGAGATGACGAAGAAAGGCAGGCCAAACTCCAGTTCAACGAAGAGACCGAGCAGCACCAGCCACAGCAGCACTTTGAGCAAAACAAGATTCGAGAAGACAAATTGTCTGGAAGCCAGCCACTGTCCCAGAGCGCTGTCCAGCAGCCAGTCTCTATGGTCCTGCAGAGAGAACAGCAAGAGGTTCAATGAGTTCAATACGTTTCAACATCACATGTTATTGATGATTAAATAATTAATTGTTTTGTTGTTTTGTCTATAAATGTCAAAAAAGAAAAATGCTGATCACAATTTCCCAGAGCCCAAATCTTCAAATCACTTATTTTGTCCAACCAACAGTCCAACACTTCCATTTCATTTCTGATCATAAATGGCAAAGAAAAGGGGCAAATCCTCATATTTAAAAAGCTGCAAACATCAAATGCTTAATGCGTGTTTACTTTTTAAAATTACTGAAACGACTGATCAAAAATAGCAAAATAGTTTATATAGTGCATATTTTTTCTTTCGATCGACTAATCGTTGCAGCTCTACTAATAAGTCATAATTCACATCTCATCAGAAAGTGAATTAACTTCCATCCAGCTGTCACAGCAGCTGCTCATAAACCGGATCATGTCTCACCTTCTTTGGAGATCTTTGAATTGTCTCTCTGTTGTTTTCTGTCTCTTCTGTCTGTTGTCTGTTGTCAGTCTGAGGAGCCGTGTCCTCCTCTGCCTGTGATCCGCGCTGCTCACCGGCTCTCACGTCCTTTCTAACCGCATGTTCAGCCTGTCGTCTGGCTCTGAACTCCGCGAGCTTCTGCTCCATCGAGACACCGAACCAGCTCCTTCACACCAACCGTATTAGATGGACGTGGCAGAAGAGCAGCTGGAACAACTCATTCAAAGCTCGTCGACAGCAGCTTTGCTTCAGTAAAGCTTTGTATGGTGTCTAATACTATATTATTAACTGTCATTCATTTTAAAATGCACTTTAACTACATTTTTGAGACATTTCACTGTGCTATTAGCTTGACAAGGCACTTGTTTACATTTTACTTCCGCGTCTCAGCCGGAAGTTACGTCGTAAAATAGTTTCAAGTGTCGTAAAAAGTGTCGTGTTTTTCACAGGTTTGCTACAAGCTAGCTTGTTTTCATCTGTGGTGAGTTTCCAAATCTTTAAACGTTAATGTTCGGTGATTAGTGATTTCGTCAATATGTGTGTTCTAAATATTGTTGCTTGGTTAATGCTCCAGTGCTAACGCTAGCTTATGTTAGCTTCTAAGCTATCGATGAGAGAAAGATCGATGGATCAGACACTGAACCAACGTCCAGCTAACATTTACACTAATCTTGCCTCTTGTTTATTTATTGGTAAATGGTTCAATTTTAGGAATACGTTTTAGGACAAATCAGGATAAAACCCTTTGAGTTTTACAGCCCAAAGATATTCAGTTCATAATATTTAACAGAAAAAAATAATCATCAGAGTAAAAGAGCTGAACTAATGAATGTTTTACTTTAAAAAATGACTGAAACGATTAATCGATTATCAAAGTAGTTGCAGATGATTTTTCTGTCCATCGACTTCAGCTCCACAACTGAGGTTACTTACTTTCCTTCAAGCAACCCAGAAGAAGATATCATTGTGTTATAGCCACGTCCAGTTTGTGTCTTTTCTGTTGGTCTTGTTGGCTGTAAATATCTGAAGACAGGATGTTGTCTCTTGTCTCTTGCAGACATGGCCTCAGCTCCAGCACAGCAGCCCACCCTCACTGTCGAGCAGACCAGAGGTGAAGACAACAACTGCTTATAAAGACTATACAAGAAATCTGCTTACATGCTGTAGATTGAGAGCAGCTGCTGATGTTGTGTTTGTTTCTGTCACAGTGGTCCTGAGTGAGGTGATCCAGGCCTTCTCGGTACCAGAAAATGCTGCCAGGATGGAGGAGGCTCGAGAAAGTGCCTGCAACGACATGGGCAAGATGCTGCAGCTCGTGCTCCCTGTGGCCACCCAGATTCAACAGGAGGTCATCAAAGCTTATGGCTTCAACAACGAAGGAGAGGGTGAGCAAGAGGCAGCATTTTCAGGGCTAGAAAATCTATATATGGAATTCATAAAGTCTGAGCACCGTCCTGTAAAGGGGCACCACAGGATTGAACTTCTAGGAACTCTTCAGACCAGAATTCGTCACCGGAGCTGAGACACATATTGATATAACCTGAGTGTCATGAACATGATATACATATATGAAATGTGTTGTTTTGGTCTTCACTGTACAGTTAAATGTCACAGTGTCCTGAGATCATCTTCTTTCTTTAAAAGATGTTGTGTATGAATATCTGAAAGTGACAAAAGTCAACTTTACAACTCTGTATTCTACTCACAGACACATTTTATCACACTGATCTCAGCTCTGATACTCTTTCAGGTGTCCTAAAATTTGCCCGATTGGTGAAGATGTACGAAACCCAGGACCCTGAAATTGCTGCCATGTCAGTTAAACTGAAGTCTCTCCTCCTGCCACCACTGTCAACACCACCTATAGGAGGCGCCATTCCAGCTTCATAGGAATCTTTTACATTGATTGTTTAACTGCAAGGTTACTTTCATCTAATGCTTTGGATCAACATGAATGTCCTGTAATTCCAACATCGTGACTATCATGTACTTTTGTTTCATGAGAAATAGTGAAAATTATAGTTTCAAACTACACTAATACGTTCCAACAAAAAAGAAAATCATACTTTTTCTACATTGTGGTCTCATTTAAAGCATCCTTGCAAAAACCTGTTAAATTATTGCTTTTTAAATGTTTCTGTATTTATTTGTTACTTGTTACACGACAGTTTTTTAAAGTCGTTGTACCTTAAACATTTCCTTTAATGCCATCTTTTTTGTATCATTTTAAACCATTTTTATACTCTTGTCTGATGTATCAAATGTCATTCTTTTGTTATATATTAAAATTAAAAGGTTTTCTGTGAATCTCTGTGTGGTATTATGGAGAAAATGTGAGGAAAAGACTTCCACATACATAACTTTATTATTGCAATAAGGCTTTGGCAACAACATCTTTATAGGTTTACCATATTTTTAAAAATACTGAAGAGATTACATACATTTACATATATACATTTCCTCAAAGGCAACTTTCCTTAGACTGCAGTGTTTAAGGTTAAAACATCACGATTCCAACATATAAAATCTGCATTCACATCTGCCCCTTTCTTTTGCTTTATGGGTTTTAGGTTTGGGTGCATGCAGACAGGATGACACTGTATTATGACAAGTGAGGTTCATAATAAAAAATAGTCAAATAAAACTAAAGTGCCCCACATTCTGAAGTCATCCGCATAAAATACAAGACAAGTTTAATTATAAAGTGCTCGTTTTTTTTCTTAAAGGCAAACAGTGCAAACCAGTGCACCCAGCACCCAGTAACAAATGTGGAAGTAATTGTTGAGCAGGTGTTCATATTCTGGACTTGCGACTAAATCTGACAAATGTTTGTGTGTCTTGTGCATTATCACCCAGCAGCTGTTTGGAGCTAGAATAGAGAGAATAGAGGGCATGTAGAAAAATAAAAATACACAAGGTTTAGATTCTTCCACCTGGGTGTCGGCAAACAATTGTTTCTGTGTGAAGGACATTGTATTGATGCATAAAATCTAATATTGCCTTGCTGACCAGTTCTTTAAGAGTAGAGCTTCCTCCGGTGGTGAACAGTGTTTCAGTCCTTCAGCTCCAGCGATGGAAAAGAACCAGAAGAGGAAGACGAGAGGAGACGACTTCACATCTCAAAGTGGCGGAAAATGCTTTCGACATAACCCAGGACCTTCTGCCAGTCGGGCCCGTCTGCCTTCAGCATCTCCTCCACTGTCTGTCACACAGTGAACATGGAGAGATTAGAAGAGAAGTCTGCACCAAACAGCAGAAGTGTGCTGTGTAAAATATCTCACCAGTGTGGCTGTGATTCCCACACTCTCTCCTGTCTTAAATGCAAGGTCCAGATTTTCCTTCTGTGAAAACAGTCAGAAGCAACTTTGATAATCAGATTTTTACAGGCAAATCTTTCAATCGTGAATATCCTGTAAAAGCACCAAGAACCAACCTGGTTCAGGATTTGTGACAGGAGAGCTGATATCTTTCTCAGTAAAGACTTTTGAGACTTGTGTTTGTGTCACAAATCTTTGTCAATGAAATAATTAGAATTTCATTGTGGCTATTACATAACCTGCTGATTACAAGTGTTTTGTCTGTTTTTAAAACCAACAGTTGTACCTTGTCTGCCGGGTTGAGGGTGTCGTACGGGATGTGAGTTGGTAGATATGTGTGATAAACAGCACAGAACGCCAGGCCATCCTCCCAGCTGCTGCTGAAGTTTGTGATCTCAATTTTCTGCCACAAAACATACTTCATGAAGACGAAGAAGATACAACTGGTAAAAAGGAATTTCTGATGCCCACCCTGAATTCCTAGTAATTTTACAGATTGTAGTGAATTTCTCCTCTCTAACCTTGTAACTTTGGGTACGACCCTGGCACCAGCGCAGCAGGGAGTTTCTTCTGGAGCCGCCATGACGCCTCAGCAGAGCACTGAAGCCATCCTGAGGTCTGGGAGGGCGAGAAAATATCTCTTTTCAGAATAACTTGATTCGTATCGTAATTTTCTTAACATAGTTATGACGTGCATAAAAAGAAAGATATAGAGAAAAGGAAAACCACATTGGATTGAAGGAATATCGTTTAAAGGAAAATACAGGAGTGATGGTGCAAATTGTCTGCAGATTAAAGGGTGGAGAGGCTTCCAGAGATTTTGGCTGGGTTTGAATGTGACTTCACGGTTTATTTGAAAATGCTACTCTGACTCATTCCTGCTAAATATTTATCAGCTTCTCCGTCTCTTTCACACGCAGACTTCAGAGTCTGTTGAGATTTCAGTATCAACAAAGAAAAGGGGCCTAACAGTTACTTACCTGATGGAATCTGAGCTTTGCTCCTCATCCTGTTTTCCTGCAGGACAAAAAGGTGCCACAGTCATACAACTGTGGTATAAAAGCACATAAAGGTGGTTTAATATTGGAGGTTCCAGCTCACCTGTGTAAAAACTGGACCAGCTGTCCTGCCGCTGTAAAATACGATCCATCCTTCTCCGTTTTGGTGGCTCTTCTTTCTGGAAAAGTTTAGAGACGTTCATCCACATAATCATGATAGTTTAAAGAACAGTTTTCTATCAGTTCAACATGTGTTATACCTTGCAGAGCGGCAATGTTGTGCTTGTGTTTTTCAAGGTCCCACTTTCACTGGACGGGTCAGTTGGGAGAGGGAGACGAGAGAGACTCCTAAAAGACATTGTTTGCATGTTTTATAAGAGTGTCTTCTATTAACAGCGTTGACATTGTTGTGAGTGTTCATGGAGACTCACCAAGATCTTTCAGACAGCATCACAATCCTCCTCGGATCCCTCTGCCCTCGTCCCCCTTCTTTCTTCTTCTGCTCCAGGGCAGCCAAACTGCGCAGGTATCCCTCCGCCACCCCTTTCCCCGTCAGCTGCCCATTCTCTGATCCATTTGTCTCCTCAGGATCAGGATCCACAACTTTAGCATCCACCTCTTGCTCTTGATTTGTTTCACTCTCCTCCTTTTGCTTTTCAACATTCTTAGCTTCAGTGTCAGATTCACCTTCTACAGGTTTTTCCTCCACAGCTTCCTGTATTTCCTCCCCATGTCCCTCCTCAGAGTCTTGTCTCTCTGCCTGTTGATCACAATCTGTTGTGTCTTTCACCCTGCACGCATTCCTCAGAGCTTCCAGCTCGGCTCGCTCCCGCTGCTGCTGCAGGGTGAGTTCGCTTAGTTTGCTGCAGACGTCTCTGTGCTCAGCTCTCAGACTCTCCAGCTCTCGGTCCTTCTCCTGCTGTCTGCTGAGGGCCTGAGCCAACTGCTCCTCCACAGCCCTGTGGTTCTCCTGGAGCAAACCCAGAGCCTGCTCCGACTCGACCCGCAGCCGGTCGGCCACAGACACCGCGACCTGCAGGTCACACTGGAACTGATGCCACTCCAGCCTCTCCGTCTGTCATGGAGGAGAAAAGAAAGAGGACCAAATGGAAAAGAAACAGTGTAGTTTGCTTTCAATATGGCTCTTTATGTCCTCTGGAGTCCTGGATATTACTGGTGCCTCTGATCACTTACCATATAAATATTTGTATGCATTCAATACTGTAAGGCAAGAAATTAATGTAACTTTTTTAGGACAACCTCGGCTAACATTTGCTGCAGTGACATCAATATCAAGTCTCTATCACACAGGAAATAAATGAGCTGTTCAGGGCATCTTTAGGGTGTCATGAGACCTGCAGTTCCAACTCACCCTGAGTGTCTCCCTCAGTGTGTCCACCTCCTCAACCAGCTCATCCTTCTGTGTTATCAAGCGCCTGAGCAGCTCTGACAGACGAGCCGAACAAAAAAAATGGTTGAGTGAAAACAGATTTAAAAGATAACTGCAATCAGGAGAGGTTATTCGTTCATTAGTTACTCAAGAGTAACATGAAGCACAATTTCATAAATGTTTAACAGAACAAGGAAAGAACAGGACTAATAACATGAAAAGCAGCTCTGTTTCATTTAGTCATCCCAGGGAGCCAGTAGGCTTTAATACCACGCCCATGGCTCTGGGATACTTAAGTGGGATGTGGCCATTATTAGTAATATGCACAAGTCTTTGAAACGTCCAAATGTCTGCTGTGAGAACAGTGAATGTAAAAATTGTATTTGCCAGTTAAATCATGAAAAGGATTTTTCGTGCTTAAGGGGGCAAAAGAAGTACAGTTTACTTTTCATGGTGAGTATTAATCACCCTGTAAATACAGCTGTCATTGATTCTGTGGATGTGGAGGAGCTTTCCAAAGTCTGATAAAGTAACCCTTATGATGTCACTGTGATATCATTAGGGTTATCTCGGTTTGGGCTCAAAGTCTACAAAATTTTTGTCAGAAAGCCTGAATTACCAAAGGAGGCACTGAGTTGGAAAGACATATGCATTAACCATGCAGGAGTACTATAACAAAAGATGCTGTTGAGTTGCATTATGGGAAATGTAGGATCTAGTGTTTTCATAGTTTGACCCGCACTAGTGCCTAAAAGTCACAGCTTCTCGGGTTCTGTTGTTTTAATTATGACCATTCTTTCTTTAATTTGTCTGCTGCAAGCGCATACTAAATCACTCATCTCCTCATGTCTTCATTTATTTTATCCACATGCTGAATTCAGTAGTGCAAAACTAAGCATCCTAGTCACAATACTAAATTGCAATGAGATGATTTAAAAAAAAAAGATAACAGCCACAGTTTTAAGGAAGTTATCAATAATCTGTAAGTAGTGTTGCAGTTTCTTCTGATCTCCGACAGAGGTCAATAACAACTTACTTTGTGTCTTTAAGAAAAAAAAACAGAGCACATGTACCCACCTACTGCTCCTGTGGTAACATCAGTGCTGGGGCTCAGGCCTAGTGAGGCCCTGTAGTGCTCCATCAGACTGAGTAAAACCAGGGTCATCTCCTCTCCGGCTCTCTCTGCTGCAGCCTGCGGCTCCAGTCCGCTATCTCTCTCCTGCCAGCTCTGGTCTGAGGGCGATCCTCTGGACGGAGGCAGGGACGCCGGGCTGTCCGGGCTGCCTGCTGCCTTCCCCTGCCTCACTGCTGCGTCGCTCACATTCGTCTCTGAGCAGGTGATGCTGTCTACGCTTATCACAGCCCATTCTGTGGGAGAAGACAGCTTCTGTGTCCAGTCTGCGATCGGAGAGGTGGTGGAGGGGGTGGTGCTGCCGGCCGGTGATGGCGTCTGTGCCTTATCAGAGGAAGCTGCAGAGGACAAGGCCATGGCAGTCAGCTCTGCCTCTGAGGGTGTGGTGGGAGGTGTGTGGAAGAAATCTAAAGGAGAACCTGAGAGGGGGAAACAAATTGTAAAGCAGATGGGGAGCAAAAGAAAGATGAGAGAGGTAAAAGAGAAAACTGTCCTGAGCCCTAAAATCATCCAATATAAGTTGAAAAGTGTGCTGAGTGCAAAGCCCCCCTTTTCTTTTCCTCGATGCAGATGTAAGCACTCAGTGTCCGCTCCCTTATTTACTGTCCTGGGCTGACTGATACAGCAAAAATCCTCTCCTGCCAAAGTGTTGGCAGGCAAATGCTCACACACTGTTCCCCCATGTGGCAAGATGCAGGAAGAGAGGCGATTTTACCCTGATCCACTATCTAACAGCTGCTCTCACTGCTACCACGAGGCGATTACATCCATCACCAATGCTGCCAACATCCTACATAAACCATGCATAATTATTTTTTTCAAGGATATTTCTCAGCAATTCGGCTCAGTGTCATCTGTCACTGAAAAATAATGTTAGAGTTGTGGGATTTCTGTGGTATACTAAGATACTGTTTACAGTGTGCATTGGTTATAAACCTGCTCCACCTGCTCCGACTCAGATCTTTTCATGCTCCTTCATCCTCCTTGCCCTTGTGTTGTGGTGCAGGATTCTGCAGAGTCATCATTTCATCTAGTCTGCTCAGCTACGGCAGGAGAGCTATTCTCATCCTCCACCCTGAGACCACTTCCTGCATACTGACAGCCAAGAGAGGGAAACGGGGAGCAGCATTTTAAACAGCTGTAATTGAGAATTAAACTGAGCAAGCGGCAGGCTGAGTATATACAGAAGACAAGACGTGTGAGGCTGCACGGGGCAATTTCACACATTAGCCGAGCCAAATGACAGCTGGCTTTGAGCTGGAGGATACAGAAGGCATGAGAGAGGCTGAGAGAGATCTGACGTTGCTAATTCCAACTTTCATCAAATCCTCGGGGATACAGTTTGTATTTAACTGCAAACTTCTGATTCATCACTTCCTTTGTGCCAAGTGATGTTTCTGTGATCATACAGGAACTGACACCAAAATTTCATTGAGACAAACAGGGTACAGCTACAGAGTGTCACTCAGTTGAAATGTGATGCTCATCTCTACAGCAGCCCCACTATGTCATTTGGACTTCTACACATATGCATTTACAGAAAACCTTTTGTTTGAGTTAATTGAATGACACACTTTGGTTCTTATATCAGTGTGGTTTGGGTAAATAAAAGCATATGATATTTACATTTTCATGGAATTGGAAGAATTTAATGAAAATCACTGCACTCACCCTGTTTACCTCATGTTCACATAACACTTCAGATAATAGTCTTCTGAAGTTCTCATTTTCTGTGATTATTCTGCATGCACGTATCCTGCATTTTTATTCTTTTGTAATGCAGAAGAGTAACAAGCACAAAGCTGATGCCTTCCTCTGCGTCAAGGCTCCTGTTACTCTTCAGCAGCACAGAAGAATAAATACTAGCACAAACCAGCTTATTCTCACTTAGACTTGGGGGGTGGGCCACTGAAATAAAGAACATGTGGCAGTTTCTTATTTGGAACCAGGAAGACAAGTCTAAAAATAGTCAGTTATAGAGTATAATGATCAGAAGATGAGTCAATTCATCCATGTGTGAAAAACAGTTCCTATGGGGAGTGCAGCAACTTAAAATCAGTAGTATCATTTATAATTCAAAAAAGACCAAAAAAATAAATGAATAGAAATAATTAAAAAAAGAAAATAAAATCAGCCATTTTCCCATAATGTTTCAAAACAAAACCATTCTTTGTTTGCCTTTGTCCTCATGTACCTGTAGTGCCATGGCTGTCTTTGCCTGTATGGTTACCCATGATCCAGCAGGGGTGGGTATCCAAACAGGCCGCCCCAGTGTCCTTCACCGTGTCCTCGGTTTTGTGAGGCCTGCTGCTGTCTGGACAGGAGGGAATAAATATAAATCATCATGAGTGTGACTCATCGCTGAACTCAGACATGTAACAGAGAATCACAGGACTTTTACTCTGCATCTGTTTAGGGCAGATTCTTGTAAACTCAGAGGTGGGAGACCAAACATGTTCCCTAACATGACAATGAAGTTCTGTAAGATTATTCTTTCTTATTGAACATACTAATATAAATGTCTTTGGCACAGTACATAAGTCATAGTGTCACCTACCTGCAGGTTTTGTTGTCCAGCTGCTCAAACATTAAGAGCTGACAGTTAAACAGCTTTTACATATATTTAACCTGCAGTAACATAAATACATGTTGCACAACAAAGAGCTACAGATGTGTTAAACATCCTGTCCAGCAGTGTTTACACAGGCTCTTCTGCAGTGCTGTGGGGTTACATCATGTGGAACACATGGCCGAGTCTCTATGAACAATCAGCCAAACTCCATTGAGTAATCTAGCGTTTACGGTTGTAATGGTTCTTAAGAGAAGACACATAGATTAAAGATCAGATCTGACGTCAGCCTGACGTTGGTAGGATCCTAAAAGACAGTTCGGTTCGTATATGATTTACTATGAAGGACTACATTTCAACATAATTTCATTTTATTTACAGCTCACCCTGCTGTCTGCTGGCCTCCGCAGATCATGTTAAGGACTACTGTAGGATCAGGCCACCAGGAAAACTCCAAAACTATTATTACATCAAGGTGATACTTAGTGGATTTAACGCCGAAATAACGAGTCCTTACTATTAATTTGTAGAATGTCTTCAAATTTTGCTTTAGCACATAATTTCACTTCCAAGAAGCCACGCAACATTAAATTGCCCGGTTGGTGAATGAAGTTTGGATTCGCGTTTTTTCCAATAAATAAAAATCCATATCGGGGCGGGTGGTTTTATTTTGTTAAACTATTGTGGCTCTGACACACATTTCATCCAACCAGCATCTGTGCACACACGGTTTCCTCCCAGCTTCATCCATCCTACCTGCTCAACCTGCCGGCTGTCTGCTCCCCTGCTGGCCGGCCGCCGGGCTCCGTCTCCGGGTCACCCCGCCTGCGTCCCGCCGCCCAGATTCACCAGAGGACACAGCTCAAGTTACTGACATGCATGTTTCCCCGACATCCCATAATGACCACACAGATACAAAGCAGCAGCCATCGTCTATAACTCGGGCCAGTTTCTCAGTGAAATCTAACTCAGCTTCGCCTTTAAATCCAATGCGACAAAAAGATGCAGAAACAAAGTGGTGGCGCAGCAGCTGCACGTTGGATCAACGGCACGAGTCTTTCCGATCACTGTATCGATCCATTATCGATTCAAAACACTTCATTATCTCTAATGTATTAAATGAACAACTGTGCAGCTGGTGGGAGAGCAGCTGCAGGTTGATTATCTTTAAATACAGGTGTGTAAAGCAGGTAACAGGGTTAAGTCACATAGAGGATGTGAAAAGAAAAATAATCATGTGTAGCAGATTTAATTTCGATAAATCCAGGTAAGCTGGTCAATAAGTTTGAGTCTGAGCTGGGATTTCCAGGTGTCACTGAAGAGCCTCCTGCTGGTCCACTGGTCCATATTGGTCAGGAGCTCCACCTGCAGCAACACTGAATGCAAAGCAAAGTCACTGTATTATTATGTGTAGAGAGGAAATGAGACAACTGTCCTGAACAATGCATTTATCACAGGTTTCACAGGATGAAGACTATAAGATATCCTCTGTTTTCTATTTTCACACAGCCAGGACTAATATCACTAAAGTATGAAGAAAATGTCATAACATTCATGATAACTTGCATTAAAATCCAAATCCAGCTGCAAAACAAAAGAGTCTGACTTTAGTGTTAATTTGTGTCATAAACTGTATAAAGACAAGGGCCTGACTTTCAGCTGTGCAAATGGCCTCAGACCCTGCGTTCAATATACTGAAATAAATAGAGAACACATGCTGAATGCTGAACCATGCAAGACTGAAAGGAACGGAAGTGGGTCATATGGGCTGAGGAGTAAAGCCATGAGTGCTGGCACCTGTACAGAATCAACCAGTCTTATCAGAAGGAAAGAGACTCATATCATTTAAATACATGAATATATATTGTGGATGATTGGAAATATATAGTTACAATTCACAAGCTTTTAATATTACTGGTGGCAGAAAACACAGAATGAAAACCAGACACAGGCTTTGGTTCTCCTCACAACTCTCCAACTGTGTATACAACAAAGACAAAGTCTGGTCCAGGTGGGATCCAGTTGCACCTCTGAGGACAGATTCACCTTTAGGCAACAAGGAAACATCATTACATGATCGCCTGTGATAGTTCGTCTACATCTTGGAACACATTTAGAGTCACTGTCACACCTCCCACCTCAAATCAAACAAGCATCTGGTCATATTACTGATCGATCATCCACGGTTGAAGGTTTCAATAAAGCGCTTCCTCTCCTCTGGTCTTATATTTACTATATCTGCAGCCTCAACTGTAGATCATTTCCATATCAGTCCAGCAGAGGAAGTCCCCAGTGCCTCAGCTTCTTCTGACTGCGCATGTTCTCCTGCTTTAGTGGGCAGTGCAGATGTTTACAAAGCTGTTAGTTTAAAAACATGCAAAAACACTGGTGCAGACAATCTTGACAGAAGAAATTCATACTCAACATTTGGCCAAAACTTAAAAATCAAACTAGGTTTTTGTATAGAATTAAAGCATGTCTGTCTTCTTACAACCATAAAACTATTGTTCAGTCATCCTTCATGTCTGTCCTTGACTATGGAGATATTCTCTATTGTCATGCTGCCCTATATACACACTGTGTATCATAGTGCATTACCCCACTGTCATTCACAGTTCTGTTCAAAGTTCTGCTGTTGAAGTTTTCAAACTACCTCACATCTCTTCTCTCACTGACATCTAGTAACTACACTACACAACCCAGTAACTACTTAACCTTATATCTCTTGTGTACACACTAATGATGGCAGAACTGGTTTCAGGTACTATGCACAATTTAAAAGGAAGGAACTGCAAACTGCCCTCAAACTAGATTTCTCTTGGAGATTTCAGAGCTTCATTATCTAATGGTTTGTATGATTCATCTGTTTTCATCTGTTTTTCATTGCATTGTTTCTGCTTGCTGATTGTGCTTGTGAATGATTCTTGTTCTCAGATGTCTCTTTGGAAAAAAGATCCTATTCTCAATGAGACTACCTGATTAAATAAAGATTAAATAAAACTATTTTATTATTGTTGTCAATATTATGATTATTATTATTGTGTGATGTGTGAGTTGACCGTAGATTAGCTTTGAACGTTTCAGGACCATGGACAGAGCATAGTGAAGAAAACTGTCTCTGGCGCCCCCCAGTGATCAAATTCAGCACTGTCATGAATAATGAAAAAGGCAATAATATTTAGATTTATTCTTAAGTCTGCTTCATTATTTCTGCAAAGTACAAGAACCATTAAGTAATTCACAAAGAAGATTTTAAAACATCTAAATTATCTATTGATGAGAATTTTTGTAAAATACATTTCTTAATTCTTGTCCAAATGGATATCAAAAGTTTTTTTAACCGTCCTTTGACACTATTCTCAACAGTTTAAAGAAAACAGTGGGAGTTTGTTCCATTTCTGCAAAACATGTTGTTATTATTATCATATATAACATCATGTATGTTATTATTATTGCTGTTGATTTTCTCTCACCTCCCAGACGGATATGATTTTCCTTGCATTTAACAAAAATCTACTTGCACAGACTTGACATTTTCTGAGGTAATCCATACTGTGAACAGTGTGTATGTATGTGTGTATGTGTGTGTTTTATTGTTGCCAAGGTTATGTCATCAGTGTTTGGTAATGCTGTAAGTGCAGATTGATTTGCACTGTGTAAAATCTATTTGTCTCTGCAGTGCGAGCAAAGGTTAAGAGATGCAGGCAGTTTTCAGCTTCTGGCTGTTTTATGCTCTGCACCCACATGATTCCTCAGTGACCTATACACCACACCACACTGTGAAATCAGTTTCTTAGCATTAGAAATCAATGTTTCTTCACAATAATCCCACTCACACTTATTTCCATAAACATTGTCTGCAAAGCTTAAGGCACTTAAAAACAAAACTAGTTGCTCTTTCTGCAGCCTTTGGTAAGAAACCTTTAGAAAAAAATAATTTGTTAATAATTATAAAGATTGAGTCTCTGAGTTCTGGGCTGTTCCTTCTTTGGGAGGTGGCTGCAACACAAACAGAGAGGTGCAGCACATGAAGGTGTGTAGGAGGAGAGTGGATGTCAAGGTGCAGTTCAGGTGCACCGTATGTCAATTATGAGTCTTTTTGAGGAGATATCTGCTGAGCCTGTGCTTTGCCACTTCACTGCTGATATTAAACCCCGCAGGAGCTGCCCAGTGTCACAGCAGTCAGACCGACGCTGCTGTCATGAAGCTCTGCTGGAGGAAAGTGCCTTGTCCAAGGTCACTTCAACAGCAGCAGCTGAAGGACAGCACAGGGATTTTCACCCATTCACACACTTTAAATAGAAAGTTATTTCAGTAAAATCTTCACAGGCAAGTTATTTTAATCATCAGGCAGCACAAGCAAAGTCAGTTTCCACCTTTAAATCCTTTCTTAACTATTTTCTAATCTTATAGCTTTCTTAACTAGCTGTAAATTAATAAAATTGTTTTATTATTTTGTTTTATCTCTTCTATTGTGGATTTTTACTTTTTTATTCCTCCTTATAGCACAAGCCAAGTCAGTATCCACCTTTAAATCCCTTCTTAAAACTTATTTCTAATCTTATAGTTTTTTTCTTACTGTACTTTTTAACTAACTGTAAAATAATACAATTCTATTAGTTATCATTTTATTGTAGATGTTTTTGGACATACTGTTAAGCACTTGAAATTTTATTTATGAGAGGTATAATGTAAATAAATTTTTTTTTAAATTATCAATATTGAAAAATAAGGAAAATTAAATAAACTGACAAGGTAAAGTATGAGAAATTATATTACTGCTATGTTACTATTTTTCTTGTTTTCAGCTCATATATGAAGTAAGTGAATACACCCACTGGTGCTGCAATGTAATATTGGTTGAAAGTGGTTAATTAGATTACTGTGAAAGCCACATTTACGATTAATCACCAGTAATTCAACCATTATTTGTGCATTTGTTGTTCCATCTGTCTAAGTTTGCATGTTGCAAAGTTACATGTTTTTTCCCCCTGTCAGCTCATGTCAATACAAGTAGGACAGTGCAGGTGCAGACTTTGTGAAAATGGCGGTCTGATATCAGCTGCCTTCACCGGAGCAGCTGTGCTTCTAGTGACCAACATCAGCATCAGTGCATCACACTCCGTCTCCAGAGGATGAAGCCCGCCGCCGCATCAGCACCCGCGTCGGGCAGGAAAACGCACGCGAGTCGCCGTCATCATGGGAACCTCCGGCCGCTGCGCCGCTTCTAACCGCCGAGGCGATGAACGTTTGCGCGGCTGCCAGGGGACGTGATCGCCTCTCGCTGCTCCGCCGCCGGTTCACTGTCGAAGAACGAGTGACCTTCTGTGAGGAGGAAGATGTCAGCGCTGAAGAAGGTAAGAGGGAGGATGCACGGGGTTTGTGCATGAAGCGTTTCTGCAGCCGAGCCTCTTATTGTTATTGATCTCAAGTGCATCTGCATGAGGTGTGATGGAGGCTTGAGGAAGGGGTGGGGTGGGGTGGGGGGTTGGGGGGTCAACCTAGTCTCCTAGTCTGAGTCAAAGTGTCACAAGTTGTGCAGATTATGAATGACTCTTTGGCTCCTTCAATGATGCTTCACTTGTCTTGTTTTCCCTGCAGCCATCAATCAATAAGCAGTGACTGATGCATGATGTGTTGGTGACAATTACAGTCCATGTGTTTTGGAGGTGGAGTGTGTGAATGGAGGGGACCCACAGCTTCTCCCTCAAGTTTCTCCTCATCTGTAAATGCCCACATGTTCCCATTGTGCTGCCCCCCCTCCATTCAGCCAGTGTTTGTGTTTGTGTGTGTGTGCCTGGAGTGACTCAGCTGTATTGTACTATATCTGTCATCCATCTTTTCATCTGTCACAGGTGTTACCATGGCTGCTACAGACTCACTGCTGTCTTTTCTTTGAGAAGGACTCAGGTAAGAGGCGGGAGGGGTGATTTAAGTCGAACGTAATGAGGGGCTGTCGCTCAAATACAGCATGTTGTATAACGGCTTTATAGTAAGAAGGATATGAAGGAACGGCTGGTAGTGGTGGAAACGTCCTTGTTCTTTTCAAGTGATGAGTTTTCACAAGTAGATCCATGTTTGCATAGTTGGTCATAGTGTAAACTTTAGTCAGAGAACATGAAGGATAAGGGTGGTGAACAAATCCCACAAAAAAGACCAAATTCATCACACTAAGTTTTGCCTTCGTAGCCAAAGTTGATAAATCGTATTTCCATAAACAACACACATTTATGTCCAAAATTTCTAAAAACACATAAATGAGCCACAGCATTGGACTTGGTGACTTCATGTTCCTTCATTATCTTCATCATCTGAGTTTTGACTCATCAAATCGTGTTGATTTATGAATTAAACCAGCGTACTCATAAGCCTCAAGGAAAATGCTGAATGATTCATTTGAAGATTTAGATGACAACATCAGGGCAGGTGAATCTATCCACTGTAACTTAAATCTCTATTAATTTGGGTGTTTTTGTCACTTGGGGGCAGCACAACAAACTGGAAACACAACATCGACATATTATCACATTATAAAGTCGACATAGCGAACATGCTAGCAGACAGATGCCTATTTACACATCCTGCAGACACAAAGAAACATGAGCTTTGGATATGAAGCTAATTTTAGCTCTTCACCAACAACACAGTCACCGCTCCAGCCTTACAAAGCACAGGCAGGTAAAGACAGAAATCAACCTCACATATTGTGGCGGAGGTGTTGGCTGTTGTGATGTGTGGAGAATCTGAGCATAAAGCAGGAAGGAGATAGTCGTTAATTAGCAGAACTCTGCACGACTCCTTCTCTCAGCAGAGGTCAGAGCTCCGAGAACCATCCAAGGAAAAAGCACTGCAGGGGGCCGCTGCCGTTCTCTTGGCATTTTTTGGGCATCGTCGATGATCAAATGCTGGCTCACATCAGCACAAACCTCAAATACTATCACTATCACTGTGATGCTTTTGAAGTCAAAGGCCACGACAAAACCATGAAAGCTTTCTACATTTTCATTTTGTGGATTTTAATTTATGTGGTTATAAATACCACCAACACAAAGGTATTCTCACGATTCCCATGACTTTTTGGTAATTAATTCATCAATGAACAAACATTTTGAGGTCAACTTTGGCTATTTTTACACCGTTCTGCTCATTATCTCAGGTACATTTTGTACATTTAGCTCAACGCTAATTGTCAGCTTGCATCTGTAGTGTTGCAGTGTCGTTCTAAATCGTAACACTTAGAGAGAGACCGTAATGTTTCGAGTGTGCATTTTCTGCGCTCACGCGATCATATATGTGTTAATCGCACAGTGAAAATGACTTCTTAAGCTTTACAAATGGGCTGACGGTAGAGTTTCAGCACAACCACACATCAGAGATTATCTGTGAGTTAATCATGTGTAGGGTCCTCCTGTGCTTTTACAGGCTTTGTCAGCACAAAGGCTCCAGATGAAGTGAATGTGGGAACATCTCTGCTTGTTTGATGTGCATAACCTAAAGAATTGTTCAGTTTTTTTTTTTGTTCTTCTTTATCAGCCATCCGCAGAACTTGCTCTTGATCATACCTTACTCATCATTTTCTCAAGGTTGAGGCAGAATGCTAATGACTGTGTGGACTGGATCATTTTAAGGAATATAAAGCAATCAGCAGGAGCAGTGATGCTGTTTATGACTTTTTTGTGCAAGAGCTTAGGCTTTAAAAATGAGCATGAGGAAGATTTGAAATTTCCCTTGTTTCTATGGTTTTTAATCTCAAACAGGATTATAGAACAAATGGGTAAATCTTTGATATTTCCTAAAGGACTTCAGATCATAGTTACACCACTAGGTGGGACTGTTTACTTGGTAACATGTCAAAATGCTGCCATGACATACCTACCGGTGTGTTTCAGAAACTGGCCATTTCAGGAACCACTCCAGATTGTGTGCTGTGTTAGTCTCTAAACAGTTTGTGTCAGCAGCAGTGAAGGGGAGAATTTGTTAGCACTAAATGCAAAGGAATCACTAGAGCACAAAGCTTATATTGTGTAAGGTTTTAAACAAGGAATCTTTTTATAGTTATATGCAAACTATCATAATCGTTTCAGTGCAGTGGCAGCTCTTATGTTGTTTCTCCAGTGTCATTATTCATGATGGATATTAGGTGAAAAGTATTGTTCCCACTATAGAATCAATATTATCTCATTTTCATTTTTTAGATTATGCTCTCAAATTGAAAGAGTTTGTCATTTAAATTGTTTGTCTGCATTCAGGCTGCATTCTGCATTCTCATGGCATTTGGCAAGAAAGATCAGCTGGACACATTTTTGATGTCTTTTACCTATCTGCAGTGTCTTCCTGAGGGTAAGAGCTCAAAATGTGAAACAATCAGTCTCTGGATCTCGGGTCCTCAATGTTTTAACAAAGTGAGACAGTGATAGTGACAGATGCCCAGATTTCAGTTTAGTTGTATTTGAGAGTGGGCAGTCTGGAGAATGGGAACAGAGGAAGAAGAGAAGGCAGCTTATTTCAAAATCTTAAAATTTAGCTTGAACATATTAAAATCTCAGAGGAGTTGACAAAACAATAGTGGAACATCTAACAGTATATTCTGTAATCAACCACCTAATGACGGCAGTTTCAGTCCGTTCAGTACATTGTTGAACCACCAGTTCTTTAAGGTACTGATCTGCTGGTTGGAGAGACTATGGAAAATACTTTTGTGACATTAACTTATCAAGTCAATGTCACAAAAGTTTTTTAACAGGAAAACTGTTTGTTCCATAGGCCACACACACTTTTGATTGCAGAGTTGTCTACACACTTCATGACCCACAACAGAACAAGTCAAAGTATCACAGAGCCAAACACGGCTGGCAAGAGAGGACTGTGGGTTGAACACCTTTGTCTCTTTCATTCACCTGATAATTACTCATCAGATGATATTGCACTCATCGAGGTTTGAGCTCTTACACACAAAGTTCTACATCTTTGTGCGTCAGCTTTGTGTTTCTGTGTCTTTCTTCAAGTGGCCCTTCTTTTTTTTATCTGCATCGGCTATTGCTGATATGTCTTTTTCATCTAGTGAAGGAGCAGTCATATTTCTCTTGAGTGGCACCTCTACTCCGTCAGAATACCAATAAGTCTGACATTAGGCCTGAAATCAATATGATCCCTTCCAAATCTGTATTTATTCCTCTCTCAGATTGTCTCTCAACCTTAGGACCTCTGCCGTGCTGTAGGACAGAGAAGAGGCTCGTGAAGGAGGGGGGACGTGAGGGGAATGTGAGGGCGGTCGGACTCGGAGATCAAGTGTTCTGGTGGTTGGTGAAATTTGGGGTTCTAGTTTATATATGAGTTAGTCTCAGGACTTTGAAAGACGGGAAATGTGCTTGGATCGCTGCAGTGTTTACCTGAACGGGAGGCTTTTTTCGTGCTTCACTGTGCATCCTGGTGTTCAGTTTTGTGGAACTTTCTACTTTTTTTTGGATTGTATGCCATTTAAACACCTGCACATGGCCTCAGAAACGTGTCTGATCTGGGTGACGTCAGCAGGGTCCCGGCAAGACCAGGAAACGACTCCCTCCCTTTCGGCCGGAGGAGTGATGTCATCGCAGGGAGAGCGTGAGGTTGGCTGAGGCTTTATTGAGCTTGACGTTTTATTACCAAGACCACCAGACGTATGATCACATGCACCAGTCAGTACGAGGACACAGACCAGGAAAAGTGAGAGCCAAATAACATGGGAACACATTTGTGACTTGTTATAAACCCCCCTGAGAGGGAAAAGCAGTGTGAGGCAAAGGCACACAGAGAGACAGAGATGCAGATAGAAACCTAGAGGGGAAGAGGGGCAGCATGAGTGTGCATGCTGATGGGGATAGCAGCGCGTGGAGCTACAGAGCTGCAGAATCCTGAATCCAGCAGATGGAGACTCCGTGTCCTTGTTTTGCGGTGATCTGTGGGAGCAACATGCAGCTCGCGCCGCTGCCTCGCACTGCTGCAGTGGAGGAGTAGATGCGGAGCCCAACACTGCTCCAGGTGATCCACAGCAGCCCAGCCCGGCAGACTGCTCCCTCCTTAGCCTTCCCTCTCCTCCTCCTCCTCCTCCTCCTCCTTCTCCTCCTCCACCTCCTCCTCCTCTTCCTCCTCCTCTTCCTCCTCTGTCAGTGCTCCATTCCACTGAGGGCTTTGAAAAAAATAAGAAAGGAACAGAAAAACAGAGGAGAAATCCTGCTTTCCCCCTCCGTGCTCAGATGTGAAACACCTCTGCATGACTGTCCGCCGCTTCCCCGACATCGTGTGAAGACGCGCCGCATATGTGCTCCAATGTCTCCGGAACATAGACTCGCTGCAAGGTAAGAAGACTCGGACTTATCCAGAAAAACGTCTCTAGTATTTGCTTTTTTTTTTGCTTTTTTCTTGAGACATTTTCTCTGCAACTGTTACAGCCTTGTGTGTGTGTGTGTGTGTGTGTGAATTTAACAGGTAGATGAGAAGTTGCCATTAGGATTCCTCGAAATGGATAGAGATTGAAAAAAGCTCTCAGAGGTAAATCTTTGACAGATATGACCAATTACATCTGTTTCAGTTTTGGAGGACAAGCATCTCCTCTCCCCCCTTCAATCACAGCGATACGTGCAGGTGTGTGTGTGTGTGTTCATATGTATGTGTGTGCAACAGAATCCAGCAGGGTGGGAGGGATTGCTCCTCAACCAGGCTTCTCGATGGGCAACAAGGGGATTTTCATCTTGACAATGTGGCCAAACAGCTTTCCATCGATCCTCTTACGGCCACAACCGTCGGCAGAATCTCAGGCTCCAAAATAACTGACAGGCTGTCTTCTTTAACGGTACCAATAGTTAATCATTATGTAATCATTTTTATCGATTCTGTTTGGTTGTAGAGAGAAAAAACCCCTCTTCCTTACAATTGTCTTCATGCCTTATGTGTCATAGATAAAGGGAATTTAAGATGAAAAGATGCAACAAAGGGGGAGATAAGGATAACAACAGCGGGTAGATGGGGACAGGGGTATGAGGGGGGGTCGAAGAAGAACTTACTCCATCACTCTGTGATTTTAGAAACCTGCTAGCCAACAACTGATCACTGCGATCCCTCTCAAATCCTTCAATCACTCAATCACATGTTGGGTCTGAAGCCTCAAAGCCTGAACCTGTAAGTGACCTAATGAGGGTTCATTACTTTCACCTTGCACACGCACACGCACACGCACACACACACACACACACACACACACCCCTCCTAATGCCATAATAAGAGATGGAGAGTAGCTGGTGCTGCAGCGATATCCAAATCCTGCATTCTGCTAGTTGACAGGGCTTCAGGGCTTTTCTATGTTTGTGTGTGTGTGTTTGACAGTGTCTTGCACTGCGTTTAGCTCCTGTATTCCTTTGCCCAGAAAAGAAAAATGTGTTAGTTACGATCAGAAAAAAAAACACAATAAACATACCTTCGCACTCATTCATGTTTGCATACAGATCAGACAGCAGGCCAGACTCTTTTATAACTCTCCTGTGATCTGCAGCAGTGGATTGACAGATACTCTTTATCACTGGAGGCATTAATCGTAATGCTTTGACACATGCAGGCACACACACAAACTGCACATACACCTTGCAACAAGCTCCATCTCCTGATACACTGAACATACAGTGAGCTAAACACACACCTACATGCATCCATACAGGCACACTTGGACAGCTGTGTGGACTGAATCAGGCTGCTTTCCCATGTAGCAAGGTATCTGACCGAGCTAGTCGTTTGTCATGTGTAGCATTAGGATGCAGAGGAGGCTCTCTGAGGAGCAGAGTCTCAGCTCCTCGCATCTCCCAGGTGGCTTTTTACTGCTCTGATTCTCCAGCAGATACACTGGTATCCTGAAACGCCTCATTTTGATGGTTCCCTGCAAAAAGCTTGCAGCTCCCAACTCGAATAAGAGGGGAAAGTCCCACCAGCAGCCCCTAGAGGATGCAGTGATTATTACACACAACAATACGGAAATGTTGGATGAAATGATTTGACTTCACTGCTGCGATTGTTAAATTAATAGTTTGGCATTTTGGGCATTATGCTAGCTAGATGAGAAGATTGATACCACTCTCTCATTGGTACAGCAAATCTGTACTTGCCATTTTATGTGATGATTACGTGCTGAACTGTTTCTAGACCAGGAGTCCCTGTTTCCAGTCTTTGTGCTAAACTAAGCCAAATTTCCAAAATGAATGAATGAAATATTCCTTTAAAAATGTGAATGGGTCAGTAAGGAAATGACAATCCAGTGAACAACTTCAAAAGAGTTGATCTCATCTCATCAAGACGTTTAATTGAAATTGTGGGTACAATGAATGGGACAGAACACTTGTTATGTCAGAGGCTTTTGGGCTGGTAATCTTCCTGTTTCATTACGAGATTTCCTAATTTGATGCAAAGTTGATATTATTGCCTGGGATTAGCAGAAGAACAGATGAGATTCATCCTCTGCAGCCCATTAATAATTTAGCAATAATCTAGCAATTCAGTTTTGAGATACGATACTTCATTCAAGGGGAAATTTTGACCTGATGATGGTGCTAAACTGATGGTAATCATTTGGAGTCATCCTCTGCAGGTCATGAATATCCAAACTAAATTTGTTGTTGAGATTCGGACCAAACAGTTGGACAGGCAGGCAGACTAATGCTTCAACCAAGTGACGGACTAATGGAATATTGCTATAGCTCTTTTGTACATCATCCTTCATTGCTGACACTTGGCAGTGGATTTGACGGTGGTTCAGTTTGGATTAAACATCCTCTGCATGCCTGACACTATTTTACACGTCATGTTTAAGATATTTGTGAGACACCACTGTCTGCTTTTTGTATCCTATTTTGAGAACAGGCACATCAGTCATTTGACAGTTTATAAAAGGGCTAATTTGTTGATATATCCTCTTAGTTTTACTGACAGAGCGTGTGTGTGTGTTTGTTTTTAGGATTAATGCTGCAGTACATCTTGGTGTTGATGGCATCTTTTCTCTTTGTTTTGCTGCGGGGGTTTGGAGGTCAGGATGGAATGATTAACCAGCCATTAACTGACGAGTTGATTCATTGCCGGGTGCAGAGCAGGACAACAATAGAAATACCAGTGAGTTCTGCTGAATTTAAAGCGATAAACCACAGAATGATTTTTGTCTTATCCCCACTGTCAGTGCTGTGGTGCATGATCAAGACATCAGCTGAAACTCAAATTGGCACTGCTGGAAAGATTTCTTACTCAGATTTTCTGTTGAAGAAGCTTGGTTTTCTGATGGTGGCACCATTTTTTCTCTCTTTATTCATGGTGGTGATGACTGTGCATGTTAACCATAGAACCTAGTATTAATTCTAGAGTTGATCACATCAGTCTATCTACTGAGCAGCATAAAATCTGTTTTCCCCTCAGATCTTACTTGATTTCAACAATATTAATAAATCAGTCTATAAACCTATAAGAGTTAAAAGTTGTTGAGATATTGATGAAAGCCACCTTGAGGAATGACGTTTCAGAGATCTTGCAATTAACTTACAATCGAATGAATGAGGATTTGGTTTCTTTGAGCAGCTTACCTATTCAGATCTCAAACTCTTTTCTCTGTCTTGTCACGATCTTGCATCTTGCTAGTGACACCTTGGCATTTTCTCCTTCTTCATGTCGGTGTCTACAATAAAAAAGGTAAAACTGACACAAACGGTATTCAGCACTTCTTTTAAAAACTGTCTCAGCAGCTGATATATTTTCAATTGAAGAAAACAGAAAATACTGAATTGTAGTTCCAGTGTTTAAAAACTGTATCTTTCTTTTCTGAATGTCTCTCAGAATGTTGCTGACATTTGACTGCAAATATGACATATTAACAGACATGCACACACACACACACACACTCCATATAACAGGTATTTTCACATTACACACTCACTTGCTGTACTTATACTCACTGTAAACTGTTATTGTTTGGGCTGTTATTTTCATTCATTCTTACTTTTAATTATCGACTAATTACCAGATTACTTTCTTGATTCATTACAGTGCAGGTCTTGTTTCTTCAATAGTTGGAAACCCAAGAATATTCTATTCACAATTATATAAAATGGAGAAAAGCTGAATATCCTCACATTTGAGAAGCTGGAACGACAAGGTATTTGACATTTTTGCTTGAAAAATGACCCAATCAGATGGCCTGTCTTATCTAAGCAATACTTTTCATCCATTGTATTCTTGTCTAGCTTGATTCGTTTGCTGATGCAGTGACCTAAGACATTAACGTTTCATCTCAGCTCTGTTATGTTTAATGTTTCCTGGGCACCTGATGTTCAGTCCCGTAGCAAAAAACGAAGAGAAGCTGGACGGAAATAGCCAGAATCCTGGTTCCCAGTTTTAATCCCTCCTAGTGGTGCTTGGTACAATACCATGTTAGGTAGCGAGAGAAGCTGTGTGGGTGTAAGAGTGAGTGGAAGAGTGAATATGAGTTTGAATATAGAGAGCATTCAGAGGAGTGAGCAGGATATTGGCAGCAAAAAGCACGATTGATGCAATTTATTGTTTTGTACTAAGAACATGTGGAAACGCGTACTCTGCTGTTCACATTTGACCTAAGTGGATAACTGTGAAGTACATAATTTAGGACATGTAGTTCAGTGTTTTGCAGGATAAACACTCAGAAATGGTTTGTGGCTTGAATGTATATTGACAACATAATATTGGTATGAAAGAAAAGCAGTGACAGCATGAATGCTTGGTACTACATAGTGTATGTTAGTGAGTGCTGCCGAGTGTCAACCTTGAATTTCTCTCTGCACTGTTAATTTTGTGGCAAATGACTGAGTATCAGTTTAAAATAGTAAAGGGCTTCTCTGCACTACATGACATCTTGCAGCACATGACCTACAGTGAGAGCCACTTTGGCCAACTCTCTCTCAACTCTCTCTTTTAGCTCTGTGGGATTTTGAGGCAGCATCAACAGCGAATTCTTAGAAACTCAGCTGATTCAAATTTAATCCCCAGCTTTTGCGTATTTTTTATCAGTGCGTCATCAACGCTTCTGACTCGAGAACGATTTCCACTCCCCATGTCAGCTGTCAGTTTACTGAACAAAATCTGGGAGATAAAATGGTAAACGTCTGGTGTTTGCAGGGAAATCGTTGACGAGTGAGGCCGAGAGCGCATTAGCGTGCGTGAAAATCATACAATCTGCATTGATCACCTGACGAGAGGATCTCCTGTCGAAGTCCAATGAGCTAGTCGGAGTGTATCAACTTCTTTGAGCATGAGGAAACCCCTCATCCAGGTGTGTGTGTGTTTTTTCGGTGAAAAATCTGTTGCAATTAATAATGGAATCAACCTCCTGGTGTGTGGTGTGGTTTGGCTTCCCTAATGAGGACTGGATTCATCCTCGCTCTCTGACAGTACGCCGAGTCGAATATGCTGCTCTCCAGCCTGTTTCCATGGAGATACTCAGGAGCTGTAGCGTTTTTTTTTCTCCTTCTGCTGTACGTTGTACCAAACAGTGCTGCTTCATAAGAGGGATCTGGGCCAGGGTGTGCATACGTGTGTGGGGGGGATATAACGGTGTGTTAACAGGCACACAAACACATCTCTCACCATTGACAGATATGCTTATGCTATTGTGGTACTACTAAGCTCAATGTGCAAGTGCGTGTGTTGCGGCTCAGTATCACCGGTAGTGATCGCACAGTGTGTTAATGTGTGTGTTGTACTCTCTCTCCTGGTGTGTCATGCTAGTAGTAGCTGCTAATCCTGAAGCTGTGCTGTAGCGAATGTCCAAGTGTGAAGGTGTTTGTGCGTGCCACAGTGTGTAACGAAGGCTGAATTATCGGGCGTGCGTGATTCTCTGAGTGGTCATTGACAGAGTGTGTGAGTGTGTGTGTTGTGTACGTGAGATAGTGAGTCAGTGAGAGAAAGAGTGAGATCAGGGGAGTGAGAGAGGTTAGGAAGAGAGAGATGGAGAAACAGAAGGTGAAAAAACATGACGATTTAATGAATGCAAAAAATGCTGGTGACTGTAAACCGTGAATAATGTAATCTCATTGAAGAAAAGAATCCTTCTGCGCTCGGTGAGCCACATGTGTGCTTGTTTTATGTGTGTAGTTACAGTGTAAGTATCCCCACAGGGCTGTAAAGCCAGAAACCCAGGTCTCTGTGGTTCTTGCTTACAAGGTGATAAAGGTGACAAGTGATTCCTGGCCAGACAAAGAGGCCACCACGGGGATGGAGCGTGTCGAAAATAGCAGCTTTTGTCTTGGCAGAATGATGCAGTGCAGACCTGAACAGAGAGTCCCTGCTGTATGAAGGCCCGGGCAATCCCTCTAGCAACAGGCTTTCTAATCCTGAAGCTCTGCCCTGTCAATATGCAGCTTGCATCTGTTTGAAGGATAGATCCATCCTTTGATTCATCGAATGCATCCGCTAGTTTTTTGGGTGTTGCTGCCGGGTTTTGTCAGAAGAATATGGTAATGAAGCTGTGCCTTGAGTAAACTTCTCAGATGAACCTAAACTACCTGTCCAAACAGCTGCTAAAACCCAAAGATATTCAGTTTGCTATCACAGAACCAAGATAGGGGTTATATACAGTGGAAGCTTATAAACACAATCAAATCAAAACTGAAGCTGATTACTTTTCTGTCGCTCCATTAATTGATTAATGGAGCAGCGTCAATACAAATTGATTCAGCTCTACATGTGAGCAAATAGTTGCCCATTTACACATCCAGCAGAAATGGAGCAACATTTGAGTCGTCTTTCTGGCCCCCTGATGAACTCAAGTCAAATATTTACTCTCTTTTTGCTCTGTTTATGGTCTCTACCAACTCCTGAGGGAAATATCTGGCTATTTAGCTGCTGAATGCTCCACTATGTTCACCAGCTAGTTGCTTACTACTTGTCTGTCTGCCATTTGGTGTTTCTGTAGGTTCATCACTACAAGCAAACCCCTTTTATAAAACTATTGATTATAGCAGCTTATTTTTTTTTGTTGGGTGGGCATCCGGATGAACATAGGTGGCTATAGCCCTGCCTACAACACAGAAACATACGAAAAAGATATAAAAGAGATTAGTTAGAAATCAAAAAAAGGATACATAAAGCAAACACGATCTTGATTTGTTCTTTGATTTTACATTTGACATTCATACCACAGGGAAAAAAAAAAAGAGAATCAGCTTTATCGACCTATGTAGTTTTAATCGCTACACCATCATGCATGAAATTGATTTCAGTGTGTGTGTGTTTCCTCCCTGGCAGCATCTCCACAGCTGATAATAGGATATAGTGGGTGCAGGGTTAGCCTGTAGAGAAGCTGGGTGGCAGCAGCCTTCTCAGTCTATCGCACTCTGGGGAGCGCTTATAGGATCAGTATGAGTCGGGCAGGAGAGAGGCTGTGTTTGTGTTTGTGTGTGAACACTAAGGTTAACATTACCACATGGGCTTGAGCCTTCGCCAGTGCCACGGTACCTGCCGTGCGTTAATGGCCAGGGTGTTCTGACTCACGCAGCGCGGCGACGCCTGCCAGGTGGTACATGTCCACACAGGGAATTCAGAGTGCTAATACTAATGTGCTAAACCCGCGTCCAGTCAGGTAAGAGGACGGGGGATGGGATAAAACACACCGGCAGGGCATGGCAGGGTGCACTGCTTAGCTGGTTGACTCAGCTGGAAGCTCACATGCTTTCTGTCATGCTCTGTTTCTGCATCATGCATGTAAACATTTGAACACACATGCACAGCGACAGACAGAAAGTTGTTCTCTGGAAAAGCACTTTTTGCAGGTGTTCAGTCAAAATGCTGGTGAGATGCAGGTGTTTGTAAAGAAGAAATAACTGGTTTGACATTCACTTTCATCCGAATGACTGTAATTTGTCCAAACTTTATAAAGTATAAAGCTGTATTCCAAGTTGTTGTCCTGCACTGACAGTAAGAAGAGAACAGCCTTGCACAATAAACCGTGTTTTCAACTTCTTTTATATTTGATTTCAAACAAAAAAACTGACTCTCCAGTCTTCAACCATTCTTTCAACTTTCAAATCACTTTGGCAAATCCCTAACTAGCCTCTAATCAGACGGCTCAGCCCACTTGGAAACAGCCTATGTAAGAAGTTTTACTTGACTCTAGCTGCTGGCATACGGCGCCTGCAGCCTGGCCTCAACAGCAAACCCTTGGCTCATCAGCATAACTCGAGCATCGAAGTGGAATATTAATAATGTTGGATATTCCACTCAATAGGGATCCATCAAGCCTCTCATGGACGCCTTGAGTTCACTTTTCAGTCCATTTTGCAGTCAATTTTTAAACTATGGTTATTAAGAACAATTAACAATTTGAATAAATACAGGACTGAGCTTGCTTTTTCTGGATCATTTTTGCTCATAAGGTTTAGTAAAATGGATGTTGCAATGCAGCAATGTACTGTAAATACTGCTTTCCCAAATGCGCGCTGGCACACGAAGGAAATCCAACCATTTAGTTTGAAGCCATTTAGCAGCCTCAGCATTCGCTAATCGTTTTAATTGCATGGGATTAGATAGATCTGTTTGTCACCACAGAAACACGAGGGGCTTAAAGATTGTGGCCTGTGCTCTGATGTGTCATGGCGACACAGAGGTGAAAACAGTGACAAGCAGTCTGGCACCCTGCTGGTGGTGACAGTTTAATTCAAAACAAATTATGGAAAATTCAGGGGCTTGTCTAGGTTTTCCTCAACAGAGTCTGCATGAGGTGAAAAGAATTGACATGCGCCTTTCAGTGGACAGTAGAAGTACCGTAGAATGATAAATCATAGATGCAGCAGAGATTGTCAGCAACGTGCTGTAGTCATTTAATGAGTAAAAAGTTGAGTTTTGTGTGCAGCCGATGAGAATCACAGAGCTCAAATCAAAGTGGCTTCGCTGCTTTAACATCACAGTGCAGCCAGATTGCTCTTTGATATTTTTCTCTCAGGTAAGAAAGCTGCCACCAGAGGGCAACTCTACCACTTTTCTTGTCAGAGCTCACAAAGATTCTGACATAATCCTGAGGAAACAGTGTTGATTTAGTAATAGAGAGTATTTGTCTGTCTCCAGGGCTTTTCGATTGACCACTTTAGAGAGCGGGCATGTGTGTGCTGTGTGTCATGCTGTGTGCCGAGAAGAGAGACAAATCAAAGCATGCGCCTCCTCTTCAAGCCATTATTCGGTCACACCCGTTAAAACCAAAAATCAAAGCGCTCTGCTCTTTTGAATCAACACACTTTAGGTGTTTTGGTGCAGAATATCAATATCCCACCATCCCATTCAGGAAGTGTAACATGTCGGCAAGTGTCACAGTCAGCCAGTCTGAAAGCATCCAGCTTATTAGCTCCTACAACTAGCTATGTTTTGTTAGAAGGATATCTTTAAAACTATTGAATTTGATTTATTAAATATTCCCTAATCTGATACACCGGATTGGTAATGACATTCTGGTTATCAGCCATGAGGTGATCACAATAAGAGACGTTTTAATTGTATTTACGGAGCGAGCTGCAGTCTGAACAGGTGAGTTTTCAGTCTGCGACGGAACATGCGTAGCAAACAGTCGTGCCTTTGTTGATTGTGGTTTTCGGTTGTGTGTCTGACTCATGAATCTTACACAATAGCTCCTTTTACAAAGTCTCAATATTTTTAGACAGAATTAGGGTATTGTCGGAAAATCACAGCTCTAATCAGCCACTCAGCATGACATCTGAAGGTTTGCTCAGCCGTGGTGGAAGTCCCTGCTCTCTGAGTGCTTTCTAGTAATGAATCACGCTCCTAGAAACACAATTAAGGTACAGTGTGTGCAGACATACTGTATCGATGTCACATGCGCTTACTGTCTATTGGCTTTTTTGCAGTCTACATTTGAAGCTCAGTTTCTATGATAGTATTTATTTGTAGACGGGAAATGAAAATGCTTGAGCAACCTAATAAAATCTTATCTTGATCTGTCATATGAGCTGCTGTCGGGTTTTGCTTGCATGAAAATAGCAACCAGCTCCGTGGAATTACCTTGTGTGCTTTTACTGAAAATCACATTACCAAATAAGTTTGTATCTTTTACTAGCAAAAATTCATTTAGGTGAATTACTTAATGCCCTGAAGGGTCCTGATTTGATTTTAGTTCATCATATTTGCCTCTGGAATCGTTATCCATTCAGGCCGTTATCCCCGCACAAAACCCTCCACAACAGCGACGCTCCCACCCAAGGCGCTCTGAAACCAGGACAAAAGCTCGCTATTGTGACTGCAGATGGGCATAATAAGAAATATCACTGTGTGAAATACCCAGTTTGTGCTTGTGTAATCTCCCTCAGCAGCATCTTTATTAAAATATTCTGTCACTGCAGTGTGCTCTTGGTGTCTTAAGAAGAGACAGCTTCTGTTGAATGTCAGACTGCTTTGACAAATCCACTCGAGTGCGAGAGCCACGCTGCTGCTTGTGTGCAGTAAAACACAGCTGATGGAAACACCTCAGCAGGACATCAAAATGGTCGCAATCAAAGAACAAAGTGGAATAAAATAAAAGAGGTCAAGCTGCTATGAATTTTAAACTAAATGTAAATGGAGACTGTGATATGCAAAATCTCAAAATGTTTGTATCCAGAAGAAGTTTTGTCCTATAAAGGATATGATGACTTGAGTTTATGGACTAAACTGAAGTCATTGATAAATAATATCAAGACAAACAAACAATCAGAGAGAAAACAGAAAAAAGTAATGGAATTTAAATAGATTTCAATGACCAGTGAACCCACACAAACAGAGGATTTCAAACCTCCTGAATGACAAAGCACTTTCTCTTTCAGCTACACAGTCCCTACCTGGGAATCTGTGGGTACACTTACTCATACACTGTTTGAAACACTGAAATGTAGCCAGCAGCCACAGCGAGCTGAAAACAAAACAGCTAACAGTCTGTCAGTCACCTGGCTGCAGAAACTGCAACCACGTAAAAAAAGAAAACCTCAAATAAGAGAAGCATTTTAGCTGTGAAGGCTACAGTTTGAATTTCTTTTTATTTTTGGTGAGAATCATGTCTATATAAACACATTTACTCAGTGCAACTTTGTGAGCAAAGGGTCACACAGTAATCTACAACCTTTAGAAAAGTATGTGAGACTATTAGTAAATAAGCACAATACTTCTCTTCCCATTCAGATATAGAGGCAAGCAAGAAAAGTTTTGTAAGTTGTGCAACAGACAGCATAACTAAGGGAAGTAGTATCTTATGAAGTTGACTACTACAGTTATAATACTGCACTTTCAGAAAGTCAGATCAGTAAATCTGTCATCTAACACTTCTGTCTCTTGGACGTTCAAGTCAAATCCTCATGTACGTCTTGATTTATTCTCTTTTTTTTTTATTATTTCCACCAACTGTTTCCATTGCACTTTTTGCTTTTATCAATACACCAACATTTCCACCTCAGCCAAGTGTAAAAACTTTACTCTAGTAAAAAGTTATGGTTTTTTTTTTGACATTTTCACTCAGTTTTTTATATGCAAATTAAAAATAAAAAAACACGAGGATGGAAATGCACCACCCAATTACTTGTGCGCACTACAAAAATGTAGCTCTTCCTACGCCTGGAAAAAAACAACCAGGTGACATAATGCATGCAGCAATTAATTGGGAAAGCAAATGAGTATTATATAAATGGATTTTCGACTGTGGGATTTCAAGGACGAGGGACAATTTGACACAATGCACAGAACAAATCACCAGTGTGCTCCTCTATTAAAAAAAAAAAGAAAGGCTATCAGGTGATATTCCTGTAAAGAAATGTGAAAATACTGTATATTAACCGCTACACATGGAGGGTTTCCTCCAACACAGAATACGAGCCAGGAATTGAGTTTTGAAAGCTACAAATCTCAGCACCTGGCCAAGTAACCACTGAGTCACTAGTATTCATCGATACTCCCATCAGCCTCCCACAGATACACGTATATGTTTTGTTTTCATTTTCCCACTAATACGGAAGCTATGTTGAATAACTCATAGCAGCTCAGCAGCGTGTTGTAATACCCAATGATTACCAGTACTGTTGGTTTTAGTAGTGCACAAATTAAATCAAAAAACTATAAAATTGTTAAACTGAGCTCCAGATCTTAAACAGTAACCACACATACAGACATAAAGACACACTTGAGCACTGCTTGGCCACAGAATGTAGACATCTGGTTACATGAAGAGGCCAGGGGCGGCTGAAGAAGACATCTTGTTCACACTTGTTCCTGGAAACTGATTAAGAAGTCAGTAAATAGAGCTAATAGTCATTTGGTGGCATGACAAACTATATTAGCTATTAGCCTGTTTGATGCATTAAATGTATTATTCATGCAGCGTGGTTGGCGGGTGCAAGCAAGTAGGAGGAGAGAGTATGGCACCCTGTTTGTTTGCACACAATTTTGCCACAGAACCAGTCCCATAAACATGTTATTCTGCTTTTTAGAAAATGTTTTCTCATGTAATTGGATGCTGTTTACAGATGTTGGGGTAAAGCAGACTGGTATTTTGCAGGACCTCATTTATAGGTCAGGCTCAAACATGAATATAACCTCAGATGGTAGAATAAGGTAGATCAGCCCTTAACAGCATATAGCATTAACGATTAAATAAAATGTGCCCTCATGATTCATGTTTTATTACCTTAAATAGGCAAAGCATATAACATCAACATTAAATCATCCACATCTGACAAGGTGAATGATTTGAAAATGTATTCTGTGTTTTTCTTATTGTCAATAAATACCATGAAAGACCGACAATATATTTGTCCATCATCCAGTACTTCACATACATTGTTGGTTTTGGTCTTTAAAAGCAGCAGTGAGTAAGAGTTTAACTTCCACAAAGAACAAAAATAACTTGACAATGTGCTGATCGGCACCATTGACTCAACAATTACATAGTTTGTAGTGAGATCTCTGACCTTCAGAACTCACTCCCTGCCTCATACCTTGTCCTGGAAAAAAAACCCAGTCTACCCAGTTTGGCCAGTGTTGGTCACAAACCATTAAAGCAGCACTGTTTCCATCACTACTTTGCAGAAGCACGTGAAGTATAATATACAATTTCCCTTGTGCTGCTGTGTGAAAGGCCTCAAATGAAGATGTGAATGTCTCTCTGACACACACACACACACTCACTCACAAACCTTCATCTGTCCACAGCCCCTCTGCCCTGCTCTCCATCCTCCCCTCTCTACATGTGAAGCACCCTTTGCTCTCGCTCATCGCTCACTAAGCTCAGCTAAGTGTTGCTTTGAGATTAATACACGGGAGGCCCACTCTGCCAGATGATGTAATAATCGTGGTGGTTTGCTGTTGCCTAGACACAGGAAGACAGTGGAGAAAGCACTCAGCCAGGTCTCGCTGTCTCTGTCACCGAGACCCTCAGGACCATTTGAGTCAGTCAGAACAGAAGTGTTTTGGGGGGAGCTGGAGCCAGTATGTCCAAAAACAGCAAAGAAATGATCTTACCTTTTTTCTAATTCAATCTCTGTAAGAGTCTGCCTCAAATAAATTACATCTAAAAGCTTCAAATATTGACTGACTCAAAACACACTCACTGTCTAGTCTGTGAAAAAAATGAGCTTTTCTCATTATATCATTTTCTTAAACGCACCCCGGGGTGTCGTTCCCGGGACTTGTTATGCTTCATCTTTGTACATAACATTAGAGCTTTGAGGATGCAAAATATCTACTAGCTACAAACTCGCTCACCCTTCAGACACCTCCTCTTCTGTATTCGTCTCCTTCAGCTCTTCACTCACACAGACTTCCCACAGGGAGAAAGGGAAACTCCAGTAGCCTGCTAAGATGCAGGTCACTATGTTTGTCTCAGTGTATGTGTGTATGTGTGTATGCTCTTACTTGGGAGGGTGGTGGTGACTAAGCCTCTGCTTCTGTAACAGTGCTGCATTAAGTGCATCCTTATTCTGTTTTTAGCCTGAAAGAGCCAAATTCAATCCACTGGTTGCTATAGCAGTAAAGTTTTCAACACTGAAACTTTAGTTTATTATTATGAAGACAGGACTGACAGTGGACTGACACTGGACTTGTGCACTCGTGGATGTGTAAAATGTTATCAGTTACAAACCTAAGTACTGTTCTGATTCACAGTCTGCGTTTAGTTTAAGTATGGTTCAACAGAAATGTTGCTGCGCTGCCAATTTAATCAAGGATGTTCTGAGAGCTGACGTGTGTGTACTTGGGAAAGAGAAGTATCCAAGCATTCATTTCACATCAGCCAGCAGTGATGGCAGATGATATGAGTCAGACGCAAAACAGATATAAGTTTCGTTGTACAGCGTTGTACTTAGCACTAGCTGAGTTTTTAGGGTATTTTAGGAAATTGGCTTAAGGTGAAGCTAAAGTTTGTTCTTTGTTGGGTCATACAAAAACACTGTCTCTGTGTACTGGCAACTCATATGTACATATCTTGCCACATATACAATAAAAATGAATAAATTTGTATAGATTAAAACAAAGAAGTGTATCCTTTGAATGCATCTCACAGTCAAAATTGAAGTGGCCATTTGAGTCAGCACTGTTTTGTCACACAAAAGGTGTGTCCCAAATGCACACTGAGTTTACTCTGAGGATTTGCTGTTCTCTTTTTTCATTTCGTTATAAACTGAATATCTTTGGGTTTTGAAGTTTGGCGGGACAAAAAAATAACACTTAATGACTTTGGACTCAAAAGAATTAGTCAGATTCTTGAGAAAATAATTAGCAGATTAAACAATAATGAAAATAATAGCTGCAGCCCTAGTTGTGAATTCAACTTGCCAGGTTTTAACTACTAAGGACACGACTCTTGTTGTAAAAGGTCTTGACTTTTGGACACCTGTATCCTCACAAAAAAACTTACAGGAAACACCTCTGCAGTGACAAAAAAATATTTGATCATTGAGACCTTTCCGTGAAAAAAGTCGAGAACAGCAAATAGCAGAATCCCCACACTGCTCTTTTGACAAAGGACAGCCATCTTCTCTGTTGGATGAGTAATGATAGGCCATCATTTCACCAACATCTGCTGCTCTGGCGCTCGTGCTCTGCAAGAGGCTGGCTGTGACCTTGGGGGGAGGCCGGGCTGGACGGGCCTGTCTGCGTGACATGGACTCTTGCTGCCAGCTGTCCATTAGTTCTGGAGAAACACTGTGTGATGACTCAGTCATGCCTTCCTATGCTGCATGTACTGTAGATCTGGCTGCTAGATTGGCCATCATCGAGCATTTTCGTTGCTAAAAAAGCATTTCAAGTGGTTGCTGCCTCATTAGGCAGTGTGTGGCGCAGAGAACAAGAGATGGAGCAGATTAGCTGTGATGTTAAAAAGGCGAGGTTGATGGCTCAGTCCTCCGAGCCTCCAGTAGACTTTTAAAATGTAGTCATTTTAAATGTGACGGCAGTAAAATCTGACATTTTGACACTGTCATGTTAGGAGGCGCTGCGCTGGTTTCCAAACTAAAAGTAGAACCTGTCACACTTCCATTTCTCATTTTCCTCACACGCCAAAGACAAAAACCTGCATTGCAAACTGCCACCACAGCTGAAGAAGCGACACTGCAGATGGGTAGTGTGAGACTTCTCATTTTACATTTTAAAACCATGAAGCTCCTACTGTCAGCATGGCTCATAACACTGCACTGATTGATTCACATCACATTATTTTTTGACGGGTTTAGCTGAATGGTCACACAACGATTCAGCCTTGAGACACAGGAGTTGCAGTCAAGTCTTGAATGTTAATCATGGACAGTTTGGAGGTGCATTAACTAATCTGGCTACCTCGATCAGAGTGGATCACAGTGATCCTGATCCCTTTCTCTTCAGCTGCAGTGTCCTGCGCTTGACACAAACAATAAAGTCAAGTCACATCTGCACAATGGAGGTGAGCAAGGTAGCTAATTACAGCCGAGATCCAACAGGAACGACCACTGAAAAGGTAATATATCACCATGCTAAATACAGGAATAATAAAACTGCTCTGACAGTCGCTTCTGCTTGAATGATTAGCCTTGCAGCTGTGTTGCGATGGTGGTCATTTAGTCACAGTTGAGCAGTTAAAAAGCCAGTTTAGATGAGGGAATTTAGGGTAAAGGGCACAGATTTTTTTTTAGCTTCCCTCTCAAATGGTAGAAACAGTGTCTTGAGACGGCTGAATGTCACCTCGAAAGATGACATTTGCTTCCGATCACTATGAGATTTGTTTTTCAGCAAACTACTCGTGTCGTGTATTTTTGCATTTGTGAGGGAGCGCACAGGCCTATGGTTGTATGTACAGCCTGTATATATGTGTGACTCTGTGTGTGTGTGTGTGTTTTGAACTATTAACTGCCTGGGGTGAAAGTCTCACATAATGCAGTGCCTGAAGGCATATTTTATATTGTACAAGCAGAGACACTTGAGTTTTTTTTTAGCCAGTCGTGCACATTGCTGTATTGATACTCCAGGCCCACGCAAACAGTTACATGTCCTCACTTTCCACTTCTCTCCATTTTTCCTCCTCGCTGCACCGTCTAATAAAGCAGCAACACCTTTAAAACAATTGGTGTCACCTTAGCAAACAGCTGCATTACATCTACGGTGTTTCGACGGTGCTATGAGTAATCCCAGTGTCCATCGCTGCTGTCTGTGAGCTTCCACGGTGTCTATTTTTTCTTTCTCAGGGGGTGGTGGGGTTGGAGGGCTGCTAAGCTGACAGCCGAGGTCATCGGGCTTGTTTTTATCTTGGCTGGTGCTGTCACAGGCTTTTACTTTCAAAAAAAAAAAAATCTGAAGACGAGGCCTGTAGAGTAACTTACAGCGGGAGCAAAAAGACACGCACACAGCTGGTCTGTCCTTTGAGGTACCGGCAATCAAATCCCAAACTTTTAAATCCAAAAGGAGATGCTGTTTGATGTTGGTGGGAAAAAAAGATGTACCGCTTAGTTCATCTGACAAATCCTAATACCAGGATGGAGAGCATGCATGAAATGTGGGTGTCAAAAGTTAAAGGCAGATGTAAGAATGAATGAAGGTATGATGTGCGGAGAGGTGTGTTTGATCATAAATGCCTGTGTCACCCTTTATGGCACATTTAGCATGTTCTTATGGCTCATTAATGTGCGGGACGGCTCAGTGAACACCGCAGCAACGTGTGGTTTAATTATCAGGAGGAACAGGATAATCTGTCCAGATGACTGATTTGGACATGTGCTCCTCTTGCTGGAGATATTTGGTATTTGCAAGCTTTAAAATGTAGTTAATGTATTGCTCTGATATGCTTCGAGCTGTATTTATCTCTTTCACGCTCTTAATTTATGGCAGCTTCGTTCTCCTTGTAGGATAAGTGCAAAGTTGTAAGTGAGTCCTACCTTACAAACCACCTCTCACTGACATATCTGGTGTTGCCTGGTAACCACTTAGCATTTTTGTGAAGGATACCCTTATACCCGTATTCAAAAAAAGGCACGGTGAAGGCTAAGTTCCTTGAACTCCTACTGTGGGTGTTTGAATACTGAATATATTATGTTTCTCACCAAACACCAGGAGGAGCATCGCAGTCCTGTTCTTGAGCCAACATCCCTGCCCTGGAGTTTCCAAGAGGGCTGCAAACTTTTTCTCATCGGCTGCAGAGTAGAAGTAGAAGTACAGCAAGAGATTATGCACAGTTAGAGTTATAAACTTTTTGTGTGAGATCAATAGGCTCTAATGCCTTGAGGGTGGACTGAAAATGGAGTGTATAGTTCAATGGAATCAACTGGATGCTGTGCAAACTGAAAGGTCATTTGCTGTCTTGGCTTGTGTTGCTGTTTTTTTTAAAACAGCCTGATGAAATTGCTGCAGGTTAAAACACAGGATTCATTTTTATCTCTTAAGTATGCAGAAAGTGCATATAGAGAGAAGGACCTTTTCACTATGTACAGTAGTTATTACATCTAGACATTGTAGCTGTGAAAAATTATATTACTTATCAAAATTACATTTTAAACGACATTTAACGAAAATGAATCTTACGAGTTTACTTTACGGGCTAGCCCGACTGACACCAGATTTCTGGGGTTGATAATGATGCTGATTCAGCTTCAATTAATTTGTACATTGTTTAATCAGGGTTAAACAATTTACAAATTAATATTCTTTTTAAGCAAAATCATTGGAAGTATACCAAGTCCTTTTTATTCATTTAATCTTTAATTTTATGGAAGGAATAAGTAATTCAGGAAAACAGTCTTTAGGATACAGAGTTCTTTTATATTCAGCTGAATGAATATTTGTTTATATAGGATCACTACCAGGGGCCCATTGACTCACAGTCACTGTCAAAAATTTATGTAATCATAGCGAGAACACCTACAGTATCGCCACCGTGGATAACATACGGCTGCCATATTGATAACTTCATTATTTGTCATGAGGAAAATTTGCAAGAAGTCACCATCACAGCCAAATGACATGGTAATGGATTCAGAACAGCAGCTGATCTGCCTGTAACTGTAATTATCTCCACATCCTGCTTTTAATTTCATTAGCAGCCTGCTTCCATAGTGCGCTAACTGTGAGACAGCCAAATGAGAACAAATTAATAAGACTCTGGAACTGTCCCAACTCTCTTGGAGAGAAATGTCCAGCTTATTGTGGAAAAGCACAACAATCGAAATGGTGAAAACTGTGTTGTGTGACTCTTCTCTGCAGGAGAACATTGAAAGACAAGATACAGGAATCCTTTAATCTGAGGTTTCTGGGAGAATCTCACACTGTTCATTGCTAGATCCATTGACAGACAAAATATATAATGTCAGCAAATGCTGCTTGTTTAATTGAATTTTGTGTTGGTTTTGGAATATAAAGACGTTATTATGAATCATTATCTTGGTTTTAAAACAAACTAAATACCATTTACCACCCATTCAGTTAGTGGCTTAATTAAAAGGGAAAGAAAGAAAACAAACTTGGACTAATTTGATTTTTGCAATGTGTGAAAGAATTTCTTTTTTTTTTCTCCAATCAGTTTATTACATATCAGTCTATAAAACTCACCATTTGCAGGAGTATTGTTCATCTCATGATATAATTACGGAGGAATTGTTGATGTTCTTTCAGACTCGAACCAAAAGACCTGAGTTTGCAAATGTAGAGGACATAATTGTCTTTATCCTGACATCATTAATGTTTTTTTTATTTGAAAAAATGAAAGAAATAGAAAAGAACCTTGGGCCTTTGTTCGTCATTGTCTGGACTTTCTGGCTGTCTATTTTCTTACTGCTCTTTATTTCTACAATTAGTTTCCTGTGAGGATACTGTAACTAGTGTGTGGCATCAGTCTCAAACATTTTTCAGCCATCTTGTTCCTCTCTACATTCTGTTTCATTTCCAGAGTTCTTTATTGCAAACAGGTTGTAGCAAATCCATGCGAGTCTTCCTTGAAAGAGCGAAGGGACATGTGGGGAGGACACGAGAGAAATCCGTTAGTGATACTTGTCTGTAAATGAGTGAGTGTATATGCGGTCTTAATGACAGAGAGAGGAGATCTACTGAATTAAATGAGGGCTGTGCTGCCTTATTATTTATGCACATGGTGTCCAGCATCCTTGAGTAATTCTAATAAATCACTTTCCCTGTGGTAAAATCAATATGTGTGGCACACACAGCACTTCAGCCCAAAACAAACCTAGATAATGCCCCAGATACGGAAACTGTGTTTTCCTCTCAAAGACCGATATGCACAGTATCAATAATACATAAGGAGGTTACAGGTTGTTTGTTTATTTCTGTAATTAAGTTAGTCCTACCTCACACTATGGCATCAATTAATCATTAAACAGAACATGGCATTCTAACTGCCTTAGGTCAGCATGTGAGACTGTAGGGGCGAAGCAATGTCAGGGGATTTAAAACAATTTTCAGTTGTAATTGAACAAGAAAATGCCATAGCATCTGAGAAACAGTTTACAGCTGACAGACAAGTGACAAAATTTTTATGTCAAATAACATTGTATAAGCCTGCAGTGTAAATCAAACGTGGGACAGTCGACAGAGCAGATGAGCTGAAGAATCAAAACTGAAGAATGAGCAGTGAGACTTGGCAGTGTTGGATCTACTGCTACTCCATTGTGTCTTTGGCAGTCTCTGGTTCTCCTCTTTCAATAATTACACAGGCTTGAACTTAATGTCCATACGTCAGATACTTTTTTATAATTATTTATTGGAAAAAAAATTGTTTCAATAAAAATTGGGAAATCTTCCTCTTCTGGCACCGACACATATGTGAGATAACGATCATCTTACAGGTTCAGTCCACGTTGGACTGTGTGAGATAGGTCTGTCAGACTGTAATCAATATCAGTATCAATTTTGAGGCATGTGAGATGGTGTAATGATAACTGAATTATTGCACTACAATGTACACAGAAAAAGGGAAGCAGAGACATGCCGATGTGTCAACTTGCTCTTGTGTTTTAAAACTGTACCAAAACAAGACAAGTTTTGGTTTTCATGTTGTATTGAGCAACATAGTATCATGGCATGTGACACAGTCACAAAATTTTGTCACTACTTGTCCATTTTTTCAATGTGTAGTACTGTGACACCAGAATTGAGGGTTCACATCCACTCTGTGTTTAGATTTAGGCAACAAAAGCACTTTAAGATCAGGAAAAGATCGTGATCTCGTTTAAATGTTAAAAATTAGTTAGCAATAGTCACAAAATTTTAATCTATAGGATTCATGTACATGGACACAAATTGTCCAGGTAAATTTCTGACACTCGGCTGGTGGTAAACTTGTCTGGCAGTGCGACCTAACACCACCGTTTTTGACCGACGACCAAAAGTTTAACTGTGCTTCTCTGATAATTGTAATCTTTTATGTGGAACAAAACAAAATCACAAGTGTGAAACCTCTTTACTCTAATCTCCTATACAAAACTGAAAGGACCCTGTGGTGGCGAGGACTAAATTTATAATCAGGGTTCTTATTTGATATGCAGAATGTCAGGTGCCACGCCCTGTGTATACTGAGATTGGTGTGTTTTCTCCCTGCACCTTGATTAATGACAATGATGAATATTTCTGCACATTTACATGTTAATTTAAAATATTATCCTACCGTAAATCCTTTGACCTTCGGGACGCTTGTAAGGAGTTCATATGGGCAGTAATAGCCCATGTGGTATATGACTACAGAAATATTTGCTAATGTATGCATAAATTAACAACCACATTTGCATAAGAGCTGTAATTTAAACTATCAGGGATCCAGTGGTTTCTGTTATCAGATAGCACAGTGCAGAACATCAGGAAACATGATCATGAAGGCACAGTCAAACACTAAAAGAACATGCCACAGTCTGCTAACAACACATTAGCCCACAGATTGTGTTTCTCCTCAAGGATCTGCTCTTGTTGACTCCACTGTACCACAGTGGTTAAACTGTTATACAGGGGGTTCCCCAACATCTCAGTATCACACTTTGCAGAATCACACTGTTATCACCTGTAATGCAGCATGGGAAGATGTTTCAAATCCCCAACCGGCATTCACTAACAAAATTTTTTTTTTTTTGCAGCGTCTTGCGTCACAGCCTTGAGAAGTTGACACAGACAAAAAAGAAAACTGTGATCAAAGGAAGTGAGAGCGAAACCCCCTTTAATAGCTTTTCTTTGCATTTGTCACATCTATGGTATTCCTGGCTCTTTTTATTTCAGGCACCACTGGGAATACTTTAATGACAAATAGACAAAGCTAATAAATAATCCACAGGCTTTCTTTGTGAGCTTACTGGAAAGAGAGTTCAAAGAAAAATCAATAATGGATGTTGTACTACCTTCAGATTATTTTTCTTTTGCGCCATATTGGTTGTATCCTGTACCAAACAGTAATCGGAAAAACACACGTACATTGAATCTGTAAAAAAAAAAAGAAAAGAAAAAGAGAACTCACATTTGGGTGTAAGGCTTTCATAAACCTGGCATCATTGAGTCATGTGGAAAGACTATATACCCCTTGATTAATTAGAGGTAGCTGAGTCTAATCAGCAGAGGAGCTCAAGGCTTCCTTCCTTCCTGGCTGTAGGGTCCCTGGGAAATTGAGTGAAAACCAGCCCCATACAAGGATAGCAAGCAAAATCCTTCACATTTTGGCTGCTATAAGCACTCTGGAGTCCTGCAGTAGCTAAGTAGCCTTGTGCAGGGTAAGCTTTTTGAAATCTCATGTTACTCTTGTGTAACTAATGCCCCATTTGCGCAGGATGAACATAGACCTGGAACCTGAGGGATCTGTGGCCATGCAGTACATACATATTAAAATCCCTTGTAAGTCTAATTTGAGAACTAACTCGTGAATCGTATTCTTAGTCATTATTTGTACTTGGAATGCAACAGTCTCCTCTTCTTTATTTTTATACATGGGGAGGGAGTAGTGTTTTCTATTTTTGAATGCATTTTTTTAGTACAAGCTTTATGCTTTAATTAACCAAAAAATGACAGATTGTTTTCATGATTCATCAAACTCCCAGTGTAGCATATTGAAATTATGTATTTTTTCTGACCAACAGTCCACAACCCAAAATAATTACTTACTTACTTAAATTTACTAGCATATAAAACAAAGAAAAGCAGCAAATCCACACACTTGAGAGCCTGGAATCATATGGAGCTAGAACAGTGGCCTCAAATATTTACGTAACGAAAATAAAATTTTCAACCTAAACTGAAAAACGAAACATCGGCAGAGGCTTTGGAGCTGACAGAGTCCAGAGGAAGGCCATTCCTCAGGCCAGAAAAAAGGTGAAACTGAAAAGAATTGAAAAAAGTGAAATGGAAAACTGACATGAAAAGAAAAATCTGAAGACTGTCCATGAAAAACACATCAGGACACAAAAAATAGCAATAAAATAAAATAATTGTTAATGTCTGTATTATTTATTTATATTTTATTTTTTAGTGCCAACAGAACATTTTCCAATACAAGTGTTTCAATGTCAATATTTCCTTTATCAGTTTTCAATACCAAATTTTATTTTCAATGCCAAAATAAAGACACAAATTCTAGCCCCATATAGCCAGAGATGGGGTTTTTTTGCTTGGAAAAAATGACAAACTTTAATCAATTATCAAAATAGTTGCAGATTATTCACCTAATCGATTAATCATTTCAGCTTTGATGCTTTTGTCTAAACACAGAAGATGAGGGATAATTCATCAGTTACATAATGAATTCCACTTCTAAGGAAAGAGGCCTTCAGGCAATCTTACTGCAGTGTGCAGAAAGACATTTTCATTAAGATCTGTATAGTAAAGCTCTCTATAGTTACTGTATGATTCATTTACCAGTCTTTTACATGTGGGTGGTAGACGTTATCATGTAGCGTGTAATTGTCTAATGCAGTAAGTCTCAACAGGGACATCTCAAGAGTTGTTAACAGCTGTCTGCTCCTTCGAGTGGAATGGACAATGCTGACGATTTAAAGGCAGCACAGTGACAGTCGTGCAGGTGTTGCTGCAGTCAAAGGAACAAAATCCAGAGGGGATTTCCAGTATCTGAGTATTTTTTTCTCTCGCCACTGGCAGGTTGAGACTTCAGCTATAAAAAACACATTATCACTTACATAACCAGAGCGATGAGCACTGGGGTTTGCAACTTGTAGTCATAATTAAAGTTCTTCCAAACCCTCATTAACCCTCTTTAATTACTAAATAGGATGTAATTAATCTGCAGTGAAATTTCCTACAAGAATTGTCAAGTTTAAGGAGACATGAGGCTGAACTGTGAAACTTGAGGCCAGATTTTGGTCATCTTTGGATTGCAGGTTGAGGATTTCTTTTCTTTTTCAAGTTTGGAGTCGTTCTTACATTATAGCTTGTCAGTTGGGTTTCACAACTGCTAATTACTGACTAATACAACAATACCGATTCAAAGCTCATTTTTGAAGTAACAAATTAGTTTGAAAAGTGGCAACTAGCCTGAGCAATGACAGTCACCATGGCTGAGCTGACAAAGACAAAAAAAATCAAACTTCATCCTTTGGCAAAAGAAAATCAGAGGACAAACTATTTCATAAATGACTCAGCATCACAGATGGGCATGAACTTGGTTACCTCCTTGAAGTGTGCTCTGGACTGTGGCCTGTATTTTTATTGAGATGCCAGGTAAATTCAGTCAATGCATGAGCTCTGCCCAGTCTGTCTTAAAATACAATACTGTCAATCAATAAATGTTATTCTCTACTGGCAGGCTGTGCACAATGATGCAAAGGGCTACAGAAACTGACAGCAGCAGAGATATTTGTCTTACAGGGCACGAGGGATAATGTAATGTTGCCTTAAGCTTAATAAGACAGTGTGCTGTAATAGAGAAATACCTGGAAAAGAAGTGAACCGATTTGTCTGTTCGACTGAGCTCATATTTCAATCCCTCAGTAAATGTGAAACGATGAATTAACAAATCAATGAATGGATATGTGAATAATGTAACAGACTAAATAAATTAATAGACAACAACAACAATTTTCTTGCTGCTTGGCACAGTTTGCATCAAGAGCCCTGGAGTTGTTGTTGTTTACTGGAAACTGAGATACTCAAGTGTAGCAAGTGGTGGTTATTTATCTCCTGAAATTTAGGCTGTAATGAAGCACGACCAAAGAAAAACAGGGAAAAACATCTATGGGTTTCTGAAGGGACTTTCTGATGTCTGGAGATTCTGGATTCTGTTGTTAAGCCTGAATATCTACCTAAAGCATTATATCTTCTGAGCTATAGAGTTTGTAAAGTTGAGTCTTTCTTTTTGACAGTTTGGATTCTTCTTTGGAGTCTAACAGCCTCATGCTGAGGCTGCATATATGTGTTTTTGGAGCAGATGGTGCCCCCGCTGGGCCTTGTTCTATAGTCTGTGATCCAGGTGAGCTTTAACCTACATAGTTGTCTCGATGTCGGCTCCCTCACCTCTTCTATCAGGGCAACGCCAACTGAACAAACGTCATGCGTCTGTTCAGTTCATGTCTGTGCATATATGTGTGTTTGGCTTCGTCTACATCAAAGTCTGTCGACCTTAAAGGTCAACGCAGCATCAGCAAACAATCCTGGAACCTGGTAGTCGCAGGTTCCTCTCAGCTTATGAGAAAATCAGAAATCGAGAGCTCGGGCTTCCTTAGCTTTAGGAATCATTTCGATTTTTTCAATTCCAACTTTTTCAATTCCAGATTGTGCTTATTAATTGCTAGAATATTATTTGAGTAAGAAAACAAACAAATATAAAACAATTACACTGAAGCTGGTTATCTCCCTGGTTTTGGCTCAAAAAGATGCAATGGATGAAAAGTTTAAATGTTCACACACTTTATTTTAATTGGATGCACTAGCATCAGCTCATTTCGAAGCATTATAATCTGCATTCTTATTCCATGCTGCAGTAAAGCATCTCCATGTAAGACAGACTTGCCTTGCATGAAATTATTTTTGGCACACTGATTACATCTTTTTTTCATCACTACTCTTTTTTTTTTTTTTAAAGCTTAGCCACGCTTTTGAGAGCTAGATCCAGTCTACCATATTACAAACACTATGCACGGGCAATGACTCATGTGTACAGCAATCAGAATCAAGGAACAGATCCATTTCTATTTCAACAAAACGTGTCAATTTGCATTTACTGTGACAGACATGAGTGTCACACATCAATACATGACCTCCTCCATTTCATACACTCCGAGTTAATTCCTTTTTCCTCTTGTGGGCTCAGCGAACCAAATCTGCAAAAATAGACTTTACCCAACGATGTAATAAAGGATTTGAAAATAAGACAACTCTCGCAACACAAGTGACAAGAGTTATTCCTACAACAACAAAAAACTGTCAAGTGAGATGTACTCCCTCAAAGCGGAATTAAGATGTGCTTGATATCTGATATTGCATATACAAGTGTGGGTCAAACTGATCCAGAGATGCACTGCTCCACTTTACTGATTCAGTCTTTAAAGATGAACATGAATGGCCATAATCCTTAACAAACTGTGAAACAGTTAAACTTAATTAGTCACGCTAACATGTCAAATTCTTCTTTTTTTTGGTTTGGCTTCACAAAGCAGCCTTTCATACCTGCGTCAAGAGATGGGTGGTTGCCACAGCAACAAGCCTTTACCCTGTTATCTCATGAGTGGCCTGACCTGGACCTGGACATCCTGCTGTGACCGCAATGACCTGACTCTTATTCATTCCTCTGAATAATTTACACCAATAAGAACAAAGTGTTTTAACTAAATTAAGCCTGATTGCTGGGGTGAGAGCACTCTTTCAATTGTATTTTTATTTATGATAATTGTACGCATGACCATAACAGAGTAATTTCCTCCCAACCACCCATCCCCTCTGTGTGTGCTAGTTTAACCACTGGAAGTTATGAGACTTGTAGTTTATACGCCTGTAAACAGGCTTTCCTTTTAGGAATTGAATTCAAATTTCAGTAGCTTCCTTTTCTACTGTTTATCTCAACCAGCATTGCTAGGTGGCACAATCCTGCTGTTGCTGCCAACTTTTAGCCTCTTTATACAGCCTTTTGTAAGATTCCTCTGGTGGCAGTTTTTCTCTGCCTCTGCTTGAGCAACGTGCAGGATCTTTTAATCTGTCTTCAGCACTGCCACCCGAGGAGGGCTTGTCCTCTATATTTCATGTGCTTCACATTTGGCTGGCCATCATTAAAGCTCAACTTTTCACACTGGCTGTTTGACAATCTGGCGCAGGCTGTACAGGTATTGGGGGAGGAGTTGTTCCCCACCCCACCCTACATCCTTTCTCTGTCTCTCTCTTCCTCTCTCTCTCTGCTGCAGTAGCTCAAGACAGATGGAGCGGTACATGACAAAACAGCCTAATTAAGAGAGTGGTGCACCTCTGAATTCCCACACGTGGAAACACTCTCCAGAACCGTGACAGAACATGTTGGCAGCGAGGAAAGGAGAAAAACATTTTTCAATTTGCATCATCCATCTTTGTCCTCAAAGTGCTTAGGCTTTTACTACTACTTGGAAGCCTCGCAAAAGAGCGCGTAACAAATAGGCCATTAAAATGTGCGGTTTCCATGGCACATCACCTGTAGTCAACGCAGAATGACAGCATGAAAACAAATGAAAAATAATGAGTTACATGGCTGAATACATTTACGAGCTGAAAATGATTTAAACATGAATCAAAAATGGGAAATTGTTAGACCTGCACAACAAGAGAAAATGTAGTCTTTCCTTGACATGGAGGTCCTGGCTGAAGATATTCTGCTTATTTGTAGTCAACTTGAAAGAAAAATACAGCTCCTGGTACTTTAGCTAATGGGTTAAACAGCAGCTCGCTTTCACTTCACCAGATATAATATAGACCTTTGGTTTTGGCACTGAAATAAGGTTGAGCTGAAACGATTAGCTGACTGATTAATTAGTCGACAATCAACAGAAAAATAATCTGCAGATATTTCAAAATTCAAATAATCATTGAGTAATTTTTCAAGGAAAAATGACAGATATTTTCTTGTCTTTCTTGTGTTGCATAACTAGAAATTGAATTTCTCTGGGGATTTGACTTTTTTTTTTTTACTTATAATAAAAATATTTACCTTCATGTAAAAAACCTGCATTTACATGCCTTTTGGTGGACATTCAAATACCTCCCCATGTATTCTGCATAATGCCCTGTGCTGTATGTATTATCCACTAATACCTGTGTCCAATATGAACAACTGTCTTCCTTATAGTGAAGAAAAATAAGACTGGGGAAAGCCTCAAATATAGAAAAGTAGTTCCATAGAAACAACCACTGAGCAGCTGTTTTGTAAAGCATATAGAGATGCATTTTATGGTCACATAAAAAGTACTACAAAGAACCTGATTTTCCAAAAGACTGTTTAGCAACTGATAATAAGTGTGGGATGATAATTTGTCACAAAGTAATAAAATAGTTTATTGGATCAAGGATCAAATAATCTAATCAGATCTTAACAATTAGAGTTATTAGATACAGAGTATTAGAAAAATGACATAATTGGGGGTTAAACTATAATAATGATGACAAGGATTGTTTCAGTGTTAGTTGTATGGCAAGTCTTTGCTTAAACATGCTGAAGGCTGTCAATCATTGCCAGCGATGATGCAGCTGCTCGGGTGACAGAGAGTTACAGGGATTGTTTCACTTTTGTCCTTGCGTGTGGCTATAAAGGCCAACGCGTGACACACGGGGTCGTATGTTTTTGTGTTGAGGTGCTCACTGCAGGCTAGGGTAAGCTGCACCATGCTGATGCCTTTCCACACACTGTGTATCACTTCAACAGATGCTTCCCACTCAAGGTGTAAGTGTGAGATATGCTGCAAAAGCATTAATTTTCCATTTCTGTAATGAAACCTGACAAAGTATCTGGTCAAAGCAGGCATTCTGAATTAAACATCTGTTGAGACGCGATGAGGATGAAGGCCCGGCTTGTGCTTTAATATTGCAGTTGTTGCAGATGTGAGGTGCAGATATCAGGACAATTTTTCAGAGGAAGCTTGGTTTCCACTTCATATTGTTTCCGCATACTAAAAAAATCATCAAATAGCACAATACGTTTGGGATAAGCTTTTATGTGATTTTTTTGTTCTTTTCGTACAGAAAGATGTTACAGTACCTTTGATGTAGTAACTAAAGATCAGTGGCTTTGTGTATTGCACCAAGAAAATGTAAAGTATTAGTCAAAACTTTTATAGTATTAATTAGTAGTTTCTGCAATCAATTAATACTTTCTACACATTTTATTATATTTACTACATTACAGTACAGTAATAGTAAACCACAAACATTTTTACAGCCATAGTTTACCATCAGTTTTTGTTCATATGTGTAAATGTGTGAGGATACATCTGTTATATTGTATGGACAACATAACACGCAGAAAGCAACGCTATTTCCCACCTTCAGTTTGTCATGTGTCTTGTCTGGCTCACATCGAGCTTCACTGTGCTTCTCTGGCTGTTTTCTGTCAGTGTTGTTGTTGCCACTTTGAGACTTCTCTGCACTTGATATCTACATCTTAGCTATTCAGTGTCTCTAGCCACAACAGATGGTATATTTTCCAAAGCGTCCTGAAAGCCATAACAGTTTTATGCAAGCTGGCAAATTCAGACACAGACTGATAATGCAGAAATGTATGCAATTAATTTAATGAGAAATTGCATAGATGCAGTTTGCAGATTTAAAAGTATGATTCAAGTTACAGCTATTATCAGCTGAATTTTAAACTTGCTAACTTTGGAGAACAATAGAATCCCGTATGTGGTTCACCATGACTTTCACAAAAGGTCCATCTGGACTGCGTGTGTTTGACTTGCTATAATTGCAGATGATGTGTTCATTCAAAGGTTGTAATGAATGATGTGGACACAGAAAACCACCCTTTTCTCAGGTTTGCTAATATTTGCACAATTCTAATTATGATATTTGTCTGCTTTTTTTAAATACATAAACACTTTCTGTGTTTGCAAAAGAGGTCTTCATAGGTCAAAAAATTATTTCCCAAACCCAAAAAGTCCCAGAAATGTACAGGTCACCGGTTGATTGAAGGACACAACACAAACTCAGCTGTGGTTAGCTACCAGTTTGATACTCATTGTATGGTCGCACAATTCAGAACAATATGCCAAGGCAAACGTTTTGTAGGCAGAGGCTTTAACATCCTACTCAACTAAGACAGCTCAAGTGTTTCAGATGTCTCAATATTCACACAGGCTCTACAAAGTGATGCTTCTGTGATGGCTACATACTGTACATATGAGCAGTTTCCATGGAGATGTATCAACATTTGCTGCAAGACGTGAATGAGAAGAGGCAAGATGCCAAACCTAAGCCTCCTACACCTGGGTTTTAGTTTGCTTTCTCCATATTGTATCATGAGCAGTGATATATTTTGATATACTGCCTGAAACGATGGAAAGGTTAGGATTAGTGCTTGATGAAAAGGGGCAGACTTAATGTGGAAGGGATTATACCATTTCTGGTCATCTCTCATGGCTGCCTTGATGTGTAATGTACACTTGGTTAGATTTCAACTTGAACTCAAAGGGAGGCATTGTCATGAGATCCCTATGGCTTAATTTAGACCACAATTAATCTTAGAGTGCAATTAAACTTAGACATAGCGTGCACAACATGCATACAGATATATACGTGCATTCAGAGATGTACATAAGCTCTGAGGGGATGTATGTTACAGCTCTAGAACCCCATCTTTTGTTTTAGATCAATGTAGTGTGGGAGGCTCTACAGGCTGCTGCACAGTGAGGAGTGATGGACTATAAACTCCCTATTTGGTGTTTCTTCCACTGAAGGGCGTAGAGAAGAGACCGAGGCTGTGTCCAGGGTGTGTGGCATCACTACAACATCAGCCAGTGTCTGCCTGCCGAGTAGAGAGCAGCAGCAGTGGGAGGGAGTGGGCGGATATATCAAAAGGTGAAATGCAGCCTCTGCTGCAAAGCTACGTCCAATTGAATACGATTTTATCTCCGCTGCAAGGTCTAACAATCTTTCCACTTATATAATGTTCACTGCTGTCCCTGTGTGTATGACGCAAAAAAACGTTACCATTAAAGAAGTGTCTCCTTCCTGCTGTATCTGCAGTACTGCTAGAGTTCTAATACCATGCTACTCGCTGTTACCATGTGCTTTATCGTAATATGAATGAAGTACTGCTCGTCAACATTTAAACAAACTAGTTCCTACATCTCATGTTGTCCAACATCTGAAAGCAGTTCTATAACAGTAACACTCAAGATGATGCAAAGAACCTACCTGCACTTTCAATTTGCGCTTAAAAAAAATAAAATAAAAAAAAATCACAAAATAGTTTTGACGCTTAGCTGAGTTGGAAAGGTTGGTTTATCAATAAAAGCAAAATGTGGCAAAGTGCAATGAAAACAGACTAAGCAGATAAATCATGACGTACATGATGAAAGTAACTTAAACCTCCACTGAAGAGATAAAAAACAGCGTCGGACTAAAACATTGGATTTGTGTGGGGCGACGAGGAGAATGTAACGTTTGTCAAATTAATACATGACACAAACATAAATGTCATATTTCCATCATGTTTTCTACATTGTTTTTCACCGTTTGAGGTCTGTCGCTCATTTAATTATATCATATTGTTGCGCCCCCTTCTGCTGCAATGGTGTAACAGCATCATGCTGGAGAAATAATGCCACCTGCTGTTCATCTACAAAAAAATAACTCCTATTAATTGCATCATGGTAGTGGACGGAAGAGCTTGTTAATTTCAGTTCATTAAACAGTCAGTATCCTCCGCCAGTCCATACACTCTAAATTACCAGCAGATTTGAATGTCAGTGAGTGACCGTATCAAAGTAAAGGCTACCTGTCTAAACGGGTCTGCCATGCCTGCTGGGAAAGGATCTAGACTCATGAGACCCCGACTAGCAATTAGTGTGCAAAGAAAATTACTGAATACTATTTGTCAAAAAAAGAAGGGGGTGCTGAATGCTTTCACTTCTTCTTGGCAGGTTGTTCTAGCCGTGGGCAACACACCTCAGGTATACAAGAATATTCTGTTAATTGGTTTATTTATGGCAACAGGGAGACCAAATCACAGACTTTGAAACATACAAGTAAACAGCTCAACTTGAGTAAGACCTTAAATGGACTGCGGCCAATTGCAGTGTTAGTCTGTGCTTTTAATAGGTGGTTAACTATGTTAATACGACACTGCATCTGTATTTCACTTCTGCAGTGCTGTATATTATTTTTTACTCTATTAAGGGTGGTTAGTTACTGTAACACTCAATTCACATTTCCATTTTGAGGTTGGTTTATCACTAGATTAGTTTTTTCCAATTAAGCTGTTGCAGTTACAATAAACAAAGATACAATGAACACATCTGGGATAGTTTTGGCTCTTTACTTAATACATGTTCAACAGGAAATTACTTTACTGCTTGGTTCTGCTATCCAGGACTGTTAGATACTGAAGCTGATAAAACCTGGCAGTCCCTTCTCATGATATTCATATCAGCTCTGTGCTTGTTTTGCCCTCCAGTATCATTGTAAACCCTTCAACAGTTTGAATGTGAATCATTTGACAACTCCATAACTGACCTGATTTGATTTGTTCCCAAGTGGATAGTGGCTTGTTCTCACCAAACATCTGAGGTCAGGCCTAGGGAATGAAACCGGGTGAGTAATAACGATTGATTAAGAACGGATGTTTTTGCTCAACGGTGATCGATAAATTATCTTGAGGATGTTTTTTTTCAACCGTGTGATTCATGCTCTACAGTTTGGCTGCCTGTTGCTCTGTTCTTCCCTGTGGCATTAGCTAGCTGTGCATTGGTGTGGAGGAGGAAGGCCTCATTTATTCCAAGTTATGCAACCATCTTGGGAAATGCTGGCCAGGCGCTGACTGTAGCATAGCGGCAGAGATTTAACTTAGCAGCCAGCAGCACACGCTTTCCCAGAGAGCAGAGCAAGCAGAGAGGCTTTCCCCTCTCTCTCTCTTTCCTCTCTCTTTTCTAGCCCTGATCTCTCCCCCCTCAGCATGTGGCATCTTTGTGAGGGAAAAAAAAAAAGGTTTCCCAAGCTGCATCAGGTGCTGACAGAAGCACATTTAAGGTAAAGAGGAAACAGCCTGTTGATCATGCACCACAATAGCTGTTGCATAAGCTGTGATACAGGAAAGCTCTCATCAATGTTTCATGGACTAGCAATGTGAGCTCTTAAAGAGATAAATAGAAAGAATAAAAATCAATCATAACAACTAGTAGCATTTTTATGCAGTATGTCAGCTACAGCCGATTGTCACCTGCATAAAAAGGTTTTGTAAAATCTTTCATTTTTGCCTGCAATATATCAACTTACACAGTTTGATTTATATTCACACCATGGTTCCATGTAATCTTCTCAACAGTAAATGTAATCTTCTGAAATGTTCCCTTCACCCCAAAATGGAAACAAGCTTGCTTGCTTTTCTCAAAAGCCTTTCAGGAGCTTAATTCTCTCCCCTCTAAAGTCCATCAATCTCTCCCACTCCACATGTCCTCTTTTCCTCTTCGCTTCTGGTTTTAGCTCTCCTCTCGTATAATCAGTTTATATTGTCAATAGATGAACACATGCTCACGGATGTGCAAATGTGCATGATTAGCCTTTTTTACCTATATTTATCCAAACACAACTGCTCGTTTTCACAAATCTCCTGCTCTGCATTCACACAGTCACACCTGGAAGCTGCCAAGTACAACAATCTGTCGACCACTGAGCAGTTTGTGGTTGCTCAAAGGCACCTCAGTGGTTGTAACGGCATACATATTCTTCACCCCAACATATTCTTCCAGGGTCTGAACTAGCACTCCTGCAGATTTACAGACAGAATCAGTGCAGGTATGTGTTCAAAACTACTGACTGACATGCTGGTTGTGTGAAAAATACATATTATACATGCAGGGCACACATGCAGAATAGTCCAGTTCATATAAGCTGATGCAGTTTTGCTGTCAACCTCTCCTGCTAACTGAATCCAGTGCTATTGTAGAATGAGAAATTCGGGCTGCACGGCCACATGGAAGTCTCGTTGAATAAGCACTTGAAACACTCCACGGTTCACCTCAGGCGGATGAGCTGGAGGCTAAAGGTGCTCCATCGGCATCGGCTCATCTTAGGGAGAGTGGGTGGTACAGTCCAAGATAGAGCTGAGGAGCTCATCCTCCCCTTCTGCTACTGCCTGCAGGGTATCCAGACTCAGCCCTATGACACAGCTTTTTCTTTTTTACCTGTTTGTTGAGCCTTCCGGCATCCCCTGCCTTCATGTCACCTCCCCCGCACAACAGAGACCAGTGCACTGGCCACTATGTATTAGAAGAAGTTGCAGAGCAGTCTGTTGCAAATATTGGATGACACAAGGCTCCTCGGGCAGACAGTCAGAGAGTGTTTGTGTTGTCATACTTGACCAAGTTGTTCCATGATATGAACTCCCAAAACAACTTGACGGCACCACCTTGACATCCACACTATGATTTGGTGGCAGGTGTCACTGGCCTCCTGCTCTGCTACAGGCCACTTCATTTCACTAACATTCAATATGAAGCACAGCTTTTGGTGGCTTGGCATGATTACTGAGTTTGAACACAACATTTTATGGTGCACATTTTTGTTCTCCAGTGCAGAGACTTAACACTACAGAGGAGTTGTCAGCTCAACTCAGGTTCATTCACATTCACCTTGGGGATGAAATAGCTCCCACAGGATAAAGCTTTACAAAAATGTTAGGGATGTTGCCAGTCAGAATGTTCTCAGGTAAAAAGCATCAGTCAATATGCCAAGTCTTGACAAAGCCTGAAGAATATATCAAAAATATTCCTCTATATTTATGGAGAGCTATTACTACAGTATATATATCCTTTGTCTGGTTTGTGCCTTTAGTTTGAGTTTTTGATTAAGCACCTGTAAAGGTATTTTTGGATGAGCTCACCTTCTCCTATATTTAGCTCCCTGCACCTTGTCCTTTGTATTCATAATGTTAAAAACCAGAGACAGCCTTGCCACACCAAAGCCCACAACAACAACCAAACACCAGATTTCTTTTTTAAATTCTTTGCACTAGTTTCCAAAATTGTCTTCATCAGGCAAAAATCATTGCTTTAATTTTAATATTCCCAAATATATGTGACACTAAGGATAAGCAATGAAGTTCAAATTTAGCAATAGTATCTCGAGTGGCTGGATGTAACTGCGGACCTAAGAAGGGGCAATGCTTAAGTAATCATAGATAATTACACTGCAGCCATAATTTACATCTGTTTAATGGTTAATTCATGAAGTGAAAAAGTTTTAGCACCTTCTTGGTAGTTTCTTTTCGCCCTTCTGTCTCTCTCTGGAAAATAATTTATTTCAAATTGACTCTACTTGAAATGAATTGTTTTATAGCTAAAGAGACCAATCTGGGTTGAAAGATTAGTCTCTAAACAGTTGATTATGGGGTAATCAAAACATCTCAAGAGAGCGTATGTAATCAGAAAGCTGTAGAGAGAAAATGCAGATCAGGCTAACAGTGATACAGACAGACAGATACAGACACTACTCTGTGGGAGCAAACAGATGTTTTGTGGCTTCTGAGACGTGTGCTTCAGATCACGTAATATTCATGTTGCCATATAGCAACACAATATTGTTGAATTTCTGACTGTCTGATTCTGACCCAAGTTTCTAAAATTGTCGATGCTTCCCAAAAGGGTGATACTGTATTTAGTTCACAATTACTGGATTGGTTGTTCTTGTCTATCATTTTCTTTTTTCTTCGGTGAGACCGATCAAGACATGATTCATTCATGGACAGGTTTCTCATACCAGAGGGATTGCTAATTAATAACTATTTGTAAGACTAGTGGAACCAGATAAAATGATGGTGGATGGATAAGGTCTGATTAAGCAGCTGAGAACTGTACCTGCTCTTTGCTTGGGCAAGGATAAGATTAAGGTTTAAAGGTGCATTAGGTTAGAGAATGGTGTGGAAAGATTTCTGATAAAACTATTGGCTATTAGTAAAACTAGATGAAACTGCTGCAGAAGACCATGAAGAGTCGCTTGAACAATCATTTTCAAGCCATCTGTAGTAAATCTTGTACTACACAAATGATTAAATTTAGAGTGAGGGAAACAAATTATTGTCTTGAGAGAGAAAAAGAAAGAGTCTGACAGGTATTAAAATATTAAGACCATCCTCGAACTGGAAAACCAGGGTTTAAAGCTGGTGTCTTTAATGTCTTACTGTGAATTATCAAAATTACACAGCTTGAGCCAACCAGAGAATTCAAAATGTTCAACATAAAATGTCTTGGATGGCCAGCTGCAGTTATTAGTCTTGTTTACTACACACAACATGATTCATTTTTTCAATTTTTTCTCACCTCACTGTATAAGTGAAACTGCATTTGAGCAATATGTCGATGGATGCTTAGCTTTTCCGGCGAATGCCACATTTGGACTACATTATTCTGTATCTAACAGAGCAGGCATGTGTATGTATGTAGACGCACTCTATCTCTGTGTGCACTCATTACTATTGATAGCTTTAATTTGACACATTTTGTTACCTAAGCAACCACTTGATGTCATCTACTTCAGTGTGGTGAATTTGAGAGATGGTGAGAGGGGATTTAGGGAGACAACACAGAGCTATGATGGTGGAAATGAGATAAAGAGAGGAACACAGAAGGACGGCACAATATTCATTCTATAGTCAGTGATTATTCCAATGGACCTTTACAAAACACTACATCTACTGCTTCCTGTAGTCACACACAGTTCTAATGTTAACCAAAAATGTGAAAATGAATCACATAATGTGGCGATTACATCCTTTAATGAATAATATTGTCCTCTACTGTAGTTAAACTAAAGTTCAAAGTAAGGCAAGGACACAAATCAAATGAAAACAATAATTACATCCACTTAGTCATGTTCAAAGGAAGTTGGTGGTAAAAGCCTGCAGCACAACAAATCCCACTGATAGGAAAAGTGTTTTGTTGCCCAACTTATTATCCTTTCAAAGGGGAATCCTGAAAGCCATATTATTAGACATATTTAAAGTGAAAATACAACCATGATTCCAAAAAAGTTGGGATGTTATGCATCACCTGTTACCAATGAACCTGTTTACCTGTGGAATGATCCAAACAGGTGTTTTTGGATCAGTCCACAACTTTCAGTCTTTTGTTGCTTCTGTCCCGACTTGTTTCAAATGTGTTGCTGCCATCAAATTCAGAATAAGCAGATATTTACAAAAATCAATGAAGCTGATGAGGTCAAACATTCAATATATTGTCTCTGTACAGTTTTCAATTGAGTATATGTCAAAAAGGACTCCATTCTGTTTAATTTAAATTTTACACAATATCCCAGCTTTCTGGAATCGTGGATGTAAAATGTACAGCTAAGTCTCGGTTGGTTATGCTTAAATTCATCATTCATATGAACAAATGCATTGCAATTTACAATAGTGCACCAAACACAGCCTATGGTAAATCACTCTCGGGTATATACTGTATGTATCTTTTTTCCTTTTTTGAGACTGGGATCCACCCCAAACAACCTTGAAAATCCTATTACAGTTCCTGGGTTTTCGGCAGTGGTTGCCATGACAACTGTGCATTTTATTTCTGGCTCCTTTGAAATGGTGTGTGAGATCAGAGATCCCAAATGTTATGTAAGGCGATGTGTGCACCGTTCCAGACTGGGGTTTCCTGCTGCAGAGAACTTAAAATAATTAATTACAGGGGAATGGCAGACACTCAAGGCGCTTCAGCATCGTCTCCTTGTTAACCTTACAGCTTTTATCACATACTGGCAAGACGTAGGCTGTCATTGTTATGCAGGAGGATACGCATGATGACAGATGCTTTTAATAACACTGCTCATTTTGAAAAGTTGTGTTCTGGCATGAGGTTAGGATTTCAAAAAGTAACTAATCATTTGTTGGATAAAGGTATTTGATCATCAAGTATGTCAAATATAATTTAAAGTTGATTACATAACTTCAACATAATCAAATTAAAAAAAGATTTGCTTATCAAAAATGTGTATTTTGTTTTTGGAAATAATATTTTCTAATTGATCATTGACTAACAGTGTCGCTCAGATATTAATTATGAGACTCCTGTGTTGCATGCAGACATTGTCCTCAAAGCTTTGTAACAGGAAGTGCAGGTTCATTTACCACAGATTACAGTGCCTAAAGTATTAATCAGAGAAACTGGAGAATTGTATTCCCATTCTGTAGAACTACAAATTCTCCATATTAGTGAGTGGAATGAATGGAAAGGATTGGCCTTGATGTAAGTGTATACATTTTCAACCTATAATATTTTCGTATTTTCGAATAATGAGAACAATAAATGTTGGATATAATAAACTATGAGCTTACTATGTGCATATTGTGTCAGCACTGTATGAACATTAAAAACTCCTAGGAGCCTAAGCAGTATTCACCGTTCACAGAGATTGGCAGAGAAAATGGATTTAAGAGCTGATGCTGAACTTTTTAACCCCCCATACAGAAGCTACTAAATTCTCTCATCTTAGTCTCTTTGAAGTAGTACAAATTTTGTTGCTCTTTGTGATCACCGCCCAGTGATGTGCACAGCTCTTCTCAAAATAATTAGACACACAGCTAACAACAACTGGTTCACCACCCCGGGGCTTGAGAATAATACCTTTATCACAGATTCCAGAGGAGTTAGCTCAATTTGTTGAGAAAATCAGCTCCCTACTTACAAGATTGATGTGGGATAGGAAAAATATATTGGATGGATTGAAGCAAACTGGAGTTTTGCTTTTTAAAGAGGTGTTTGGGGGTTCAGGTCAGATTCCAAATTTTTTGTAGTTTTGCGTTTGCTGCCAAAAAAGTTGATCATTAAAGTCATAAGTAGGGCTGTCAAAATTGACGCGTTAACGTGGATTAATCCATCATCATGATTAATCTGATTAAAAATTTTAATGCAATTAACCCATCTGCAGCGCAGAATGACTCAAAATCCCTGAAACGTCTCTGGCAACGCATTTCGGGCAGTTTGTCCAAGTAGAGATACCGTCGCGCATGCGCAAATGGGCAGTTGATCCAGTACCGACAACAAGTTAGTTTGTCTTAGCAGCTGGCTGAAAAAGGAGTAACAGGGCCACATTAATGTGGATAAATGTTTGTTTCAAAAAAGAGACAAGTTTTTTGTTAACATGAATAATATATATATATATATATATATATATAATATAATAATTTAATAAACACGTTAAGTGCATATATATTCCCTTCTTTCTTGAGTCTGTTTGCTCATGCAAAATGAAACGCGATTAATATAGATTAAAAATGAATGACATTTAATCGTGATTAATCGAAATTAATCCACAGCAACCCTGTGATTAATCTGATTCAAAACTTTAATCGTTTGACAGCACTAGTCATAAGATAAAGCTTTTTGACGCAGCTTTACATCTATACTCTGTGGCAATATGAGGCTGAAAAAGGATGTTAAGCAAACTTCATCCAGCCTCCATCATCAGTGCTGTGATGTGGCAGCATGTTTCAATCTTTAGATATGCTACCATTATACTATTTATCATTCAGGCTCATCAGAGTCTCAGCAATAAATATCTGCAGCATATACCTGTTGTCTATCTGTCTTTTTCCCCTGTGCAGTGTATTTATTGGCCCATATAGAAATGAAAGTCTCCTGCAGTCATCTACCTTTGTGGAAAACAATAAAAATCATTTGCATGCAAAAAATATTCAACATTATTCAAGTTAATACAGCTTGAAGGAGAAAATCACTAATCTATGACAACTTATACATTAGAAGTTAATTCTAGTTTTAAAGTTTTAAACCTCCCAGCTGTTCTGAGGGTGGGAACTACTTCTTTTCACATGAGATGATATTTGACGTGTGTCATATATCTCGAGAAATATATCTGTTCCTCCATACTATATTAAAAGCAGTACAGTGATTGTGTTATGTTTGTCGCACTATACTGCAGGTTAATCCACATTACTGACTTCATTAGAGAGGTTAACGTCATTAGTTAGCTTCAAAGCTCTAATTAAGAATCGTCATTCTTCATTACAAATCATTATACTTCCATCAGAACAGTAATGCTGTAATAACTTATCACTTAACATGGTCTTTCCTTTTCAAGAGAGTTCACTTGCTCCATAGGTCCCTTTTTACACACTGGTAAACGTGCTAAATTCAAGTGATTGACTCCTTTCCCTTTGCCAGTAGATGAGTTTGCCATCCTGGGTTTTTTTCTGGTTTGTCACATCCTATGTCACAAACATGCCAGAAAACAGGGAACAGTGAGGAGTATCCCATTAGAGCATTCATCTGTCATGTTCTTGCTTGTAACAGTAATGAGAACTACAAAAGCAAATTCAGCATATGGGGATTTGGACAGGAAACAGAAAAACTCCTCATGAGCAATTCTTTCTCCAACTCGCATGTATCTTATTTCCTTATTTTCTTTTCTTCTTTCCCCTTCTCTGAAACAGACCAGAAGTTTTCACCTTGGTCCCCGTCTCGAAAGTTCAATGAAGGCAGACGCCTCCCTCCAGCCAGGAACATGAAGGGCTTATCGGGCAGCCGCTCCCAGCACCAGATCCCCTTACCCTATGGCTCGGACTATGACCCGCATGTCCATGACATCCACACTCACCATGGCTCAGACTCCCGCCACTCGTCCTACCTGCTCAGCCCCACAGAGAGCTGCCCCATGGACTTCCACCACCGCTACTCGCCACGCAGCTCCATCCACTCTGACTGCATGATGATGTCCCCTGTCATGATGCCCCCAGCTGCTGCATCTGACCACATCTCCAGCAGCACCTTCCCTAGAATGCACTACAGCTCTCAGTATTATGACTCAGCCACACGGGACGACTGTGCTGCCATCACAGCCTCTGCCACCTCCCCAGCCGTTGCTGCTGCTGCTGCGGCGGCGGCCGCCTCCTCCCATCTCGCCGGCACCAAGAGCAACCGCCTTCCTGCTAACCTACTAGACCAGTTTGAGAAACAACTGCCACTACACCGCGATGGCTTCCACACGTTACAGTACCAGCGCACCTCCACAACCACTGAGCAACGCAGCGAGAGTCCTGGCCGCATCAGACACCTTGTTCATTCCGTCCAGAAGCTCTTCACCAAGTCCCACTCCCTGGAGGGATCATCCAAGATGAACGGCACAAAAGGTGATATCATAGGAGGTGGAGGAGGAGCAGGTTATCACCATCATGGCCACCACTCCACTAAACACAGTAGCAAGAGGAGCAAGAGCAAAGAACGAAAACACCGCTCGGGTGGCTGGTGGAGTTCCGACGACAACCTGGATAGTGACAGCACCTATCGCACACCCAGTGTCATGTCACGGCACCACGGGGAACATGTCAGCCACTGCTACCCAGATTCCATGCACAGCCACCACTTTGGAGACCTGTCACTCAAGACCTCCAAGAGTAACAATGATGTCAAGTGCTCGGCCTGTGAGAGCATGGCCATGGCGCCGGAGGGCAAATTCATGAAGAGGAGCTCCTGGTCGACACTGACAGTCAGCCAGGCCAAGGAGGCCTATAGGAAGTCATCGCTTAATCTAGAGAAACCCATGATGCATACGGACCTCAAGCCTTCATCGCGAACATGTCACTACCTGCAGGTGAGTACCATTTAATTTATGCTTTAAATGGATGGAAATGAAACAAAATAGACAGAGACAGACCAAAGACAGAATACTAATATAATAGAAGCTGGATTGAGCCTCTTCAGTTTATACAGTAAGTGGATGGTAGTGTTTAGAGCTACTGAAATGAATGTCAATGTATGCATCTGTATGTATGCTACAGCTGGTATAAATCACCATAAATAAATATCACTTATACATTTCACATTAAATTAGGATTTGTTAGTAGTTTGTTTTTTTTCTTTTTTACTTCATTTGACAGGGCTCACCTTTTAGTGCCTGCCAACCTGTTATCATAGTTACTATTAATGGAGATATTACTGAGCTTAAGAGTTCATGGGCATTAAGTGGCTTAATTTATGGCAGTTTAAGAAATAAAAGACGGACATTGGACTTTTGATTTTACTTATTCCAGTTACTATGAGCACTTAATTGTCAATGCAGTCTTAATACATGTTCAAAAGTTTTCTGAGTCACTCATACACTGATAATTCTTGTCCTTGTTGTATAGGGCTAACAAAAAGACAGTATTTCAAAGCTGGATTTTAGGAGATTGAAGGGGCGGTGAATGCACAGAAACCCCGAACATCACCTATCTGAAAATATAACAAACAATAATTGAGATCAATATCCACTCATCCCCATAGAGGCCTCTCTGTGTAAAATGCAGTGATTGATGTATTGATTAGAAATCCTGCTGGGGAGGCCTTTCAGATTCCACCTCTCTTTCTGTTACTCTCCTGAGGGAAATTATAGTGTCCAGTGTGAGAAGCCAATACATTTCACCAGGATTCCCTTTTGTGTAGTCACCTCAGGGAGCTATTGTCTATCAAGATGTAGAAATCAATCAATGCTATGGTGGAGGACACTGCGAATACAGGGCTACCTGAGCTAGACTGAGCTAGAAAACACAAAGGTTTGGTGTCGTCACAAAAAATGCATACTGTCCAGCCAAAGCTGATGTTGGAGCTTGCAGATAAAAACAGAAAAAAATAATGTTAGTAGCAGCTTTTTAGGCCTCTGTCTTTGCTATCCCACTGACTCATTAAGAGACTGAACTAGTTTAGCCACAGGTACTGGCTTCAAAAATACAGTCAAAAGCCAAATGTTTGGGGTTTCGACTATCTTTGATTCAATTTCGTTTCATTTTTCATATTCAGCACTTAGCAAATGCTCTCATCCACAGTGACTCACAATAAGTGCAGCATTAGAATACTGTAAGCCTAATACATTCCCACGACAAAGAGATTAACTTGAAGGTGATTTACAATCATGGCAACACGGTGACAACTAATTAAGTGGGTTCTGAAATATAGATTAAACTAAAAAAATGGGCATCATAAGGACTTTATAACATATTTAGGAGGCTAGCTGTATGTTTGTGCTTTGGAAATCTACAGCTCCCAATAACACTTTCCAAATTGGCCTAGACCAAGTTGGCCATGCTTGTATTGGCACCTCATTTAAGGAAGATTTAAAACTGAGTTACATGCATGCACTGTAGTAGACTGTTACTATCCATCTTTTTCTTAAATAATGACAGGTGATTTGAATGGTGATGCACTCATATAGACCCATAAACAGTTCTATTAGGTAACCGATGCATTTCTGTCCATGCTTGGAGAGTGAAAAGAAGTTGAATCTTTGCCCAGTGCATGCACTTTGATGCTATATGAACTGCACAATGACACACAAACTGCAGTTGTTTGTGTGCCATGTGGACAGAAAGACTCTGCCAATACAGAGGCTCTTTCACTGGCATTTGACAAGCTTATGTGTCAGCAGGCAGAGACCCTGCAGCTGCCACATGGGCACATTCAGCACTGAGCATGTCCACACAGAGAGCCTTATTCAGTGGAAGAAGTGAGGGAAGCTCTGTACACAGGCATCGTGGTCAAGGCTGTGTGCTCATTGGATTTTATCTGTTTGATGTGTCTGGGTCCTTCAGGTCTGTGTTCGCTTGAGATGAGGAGGACAGGTCTGTGTTGGGCAAGATGTTGACTTGATCTTGTTTCAGTAGGTGTCAAGTCTTCAGGCTAGCTTCCATCAGCCAACAAAAAACATTACTGTGAAAATCTTAAGCATCATGAAACATCAACAGGTAGAGTAAGTAGTCTTTCAGTGAAGGATAACAAATTCTGTAAAAATTCAGTCATTTTTAATAATTTGTAAGCTCTGAATAATAAATGTGGAGATATTGTGTATTGTGGCAGTGTTCCACAGAGATTGCTATCTGAACTATTGTGTTGAAAAACTGACAATTCATTTCACTTGCAGACTGAATAAATGAATCAAATTTGCATACTGGCTATCAATCAGTTTGAGTCCAACAAGCCAACTTGACAAAACATTTTTTCTACTGTCTTTTTTGTATTTGCTTTGCTTCTAAATTTTTTTAGACTGACTTTTACTAATAATGAGAAGTCTTCTATCGCTAAATTGGCCACTTGTCCTGTGTGAGAGAAATACTTCATTTTAGCAGGATCAAGCTGGGTAAACAAAGTGTAAATAAATAATGGTTTGGCCTGGTCCCAAGATCTTGAGGCATGTTTTGAAGGTGAGAATCAGTATTGACTGTGCAAACTATACAAGGTTTCTGAAGTGTTCTATAAATCATCGAGCTTCAATCAATCATATGTTCTTGCCCTTCGTTGTCTGAAATGTAGCCAGTGTAGTGCTTTTACTTTAGTGTAATAATGAAATCTCTCAGGCGATGGCAGGGAATTGGAAAAGATTACCTGGGGAGGAACTTTGATGTCTTGAGAGTATCTATTACTACATCCCTAAAGGTTGAGCTAGTGTCCTCCCTATGATACACAGTGGCAACAAATGACATCTCTTGGGGAGTGTGGTACTATATGTCCAAGTAAACCAACAGGGTATTTACGTTTAAGTACATGCTGCACTCACAAGTAGGTGACTACAGTAAGTTGTCAAACTGCATTCAGTGTCACAAATCACATGTCTCACCACTACAACAGCCAAAAACTAACCACCATACTGTGGGAGTAAAATACAGGACTTATTCACTTACAAGGTAGACATTGTTCTGCCAGTTCTTACAGGTCAGTGTTTTGCGTGCTAGACACACATCAACATCTGCTACATGGTCTTACAAAACTACCCTCTGCTGTGAGAAGATGCTTTACCCCAACGTTATTTTATTGTAGATATTGTCAGTGTTAAGTCCTAACTGAAGACGGCTTGGCTGTCCAGCTGCCTCAGGGGCACAGCTGAGCATGTTCTTTCAGGTATAGCATCAAATGAACACAGAAATAAGGTAATGCTAATGAGCTAGCGTGATGTTTCCATGAGTGATGCCTGTCTTGTTAACCGCAGCCCCAGACGATCAATGGTTGCACATTAGGAGGAAAATGATTCTTTTACTTTATTGCTGTCTTTAAGCCTGATTAACTTAGTTTCCAGACAATTGCTGCATTTTATTCCACTCATGTGGGAGAGGATAAATGTATGCATAGCAAATTAGCGTGCGTGACAATTTTACTGATAGGTCTTTGAAGGAAGACAGAAGCAGGCCAGCTAATTTTCATGTTACCTTCCTGTGTTAGGCCGGGTTGGAAAGTACCCCCTTCTTTTTTTGAAGCAGATGACACACAAAGGTGGTGCCTAATATCACAACATTAGCAGACTACAAACTGAATGGTTAACATTCGTTTTCCTATTCTGCCTTTGCAGACTGAAATGTGGTGTTTCAGTGCTGAGGCAGTGAGTCATGCTGCCCAAAAGGAGTTCATTTGTTTTGGATTCAAAGGAGAGCTCTAGTAGCATATGGTCTAAATGCTTCAGAACCCTTTTCATCTTGACTACAAACACATTCGGGGAAAACGTCTGAGCAAAATAAACTAGATTAAGGATGGTGGAAAGCAATGGGTGCTATTTTTAGCATCTCTAAATCTTTCTACGTTTTTCCGATTTGCCACCTCCCATACAGGAGAAAAATGTTCATCATTTTTATGAAAGTGCCTTGTGCTCACTAGTCCTTCACCTGTCTGCCCTGCTGAAGTGGGCCATGAAGTCAGAGAGAATATTGGGTGTTAAAGGAAAGACTGAGAGGGGGGCAGATGGCAGACACGAACAGATAGTGAGAAGAGAAGTGATAGAGAAAGCATTACTCTAACTGTAGGCGTAAAAAAAGGAGGGTATCAAACACTCTTTCTGTGACAACAGTTCAGCGATGGCAGTGAAACAGCTATATGATTTGCTAAAGTGAGTAAGAGGCAGATCATTAGGGACAGCCATGCACCTGGGGCTGTTGTTTCAAGAGCTAAGGCTGCCCCATTCACTGGGACAACTGCTACAGCTACACTACACACTGACACGGTGCTGTATTTGGTACACACCTGATCGATATTGTGCCAGAGCGTGCAGTGTGTGACACATTACCATCATAAATTACCATCTTCAGCATCACAAAATCTCATTGTTTCTGCGAATAATCTGACTTGTCAATATTAATCACAGTTCAAGCTCAGTAAAATCAGGTGAACAGTATATTCAATACAAGTCAATAATGATGAGGGCAATAACGTTTAAGAGTTAAACTGGATGTGTTTTACCTTGATTTCTATCACATCACATATCTAATTAAAACCTACTCGTTCTCAGTACATGAGCACTTGGTTATGTGACATTTGCAGTAGAACACAACACAGTGTATAGTAATTAGTACACAATCACTTAATCACTATGTTAATCCTTGTGCTGTAGTGTTAAGAACAGTCACTGTTCACAGTTATTAGACCATAAACAGGAAAAGCTATTTATGCAACATGACGTCACAGCTGTGATATATATTTGAATGTTGATGATTTCTGTAGCGTTTATCACAGTCTTAGAATGTATTTCAAGGCACAGCATGTCAAAACATATGCTGTGCTCCAATGGCTGTCAGTCAAAGCTAATTGAAGAGCTCATATGTTTTTGTATTAGCAGTGATGCTGTGCCATTAATGACAGTGTGCTCATTTAAAAAGTTACAGCCTGAGGCCTCAGGGGTATGATTGGCAGCCTTTGCTGTGCAAGCATAAAACTACTCAAACTGCTTCACTGACAAGAGTGTGAGGCCAATTCTATTAATCTTTTTCTACAAATCCTTGAATTAAGTATGCCCATGTTTTGATTTGAAATATGAGAGCTATTCTCAGAGGTTGTTTTAGCCCCCCCATTCAACTGGTTTGATGATCCTGCAGATGTAAAGTAGTATTTGAGCTCCATCTAGAAATGTGCTGATCAATCTCACCCAGTAGTTAAATTTTCTTCCAAACCACTAACAGGGCCCTATCAAAATTAATGAATGGAAGGGTAGATTGTGAATACTATTTAAGTTATATAGTTGTTGAAATGCTGTCACACTGACATACTGTAACTGGTAAAACTGGAAAACATTATATTGATGAGACTTTAGTTCTATGACTTACAAAAATTTACCAATGAGTCTATGTCTAAAAATATTAAGTTCAGAATCAGAATCAAAATATGCTTTATAGGCCAAGTATGTGCACAGACACAGTAGACACACAGCTAAGAAAAAGGGCAACAAAAACTGTACAAAGGAAGAACTAAACTAAAATGAATGCAGTTACCCTAAACTAACTAATGTTGCTTTTGATGCAGCACTCTATTTTCTACAGTTGAAACATCTTGGTAAAAACATCTGGGGAACATCTATGCAAACATACTAAAGGCATATGTATCACACATAAGCCTTGCTGCTAAGGTCCTGCTTTCAACCCACAGCACTATCGATGTATCTCTCTGTGTAAACTAAACATCTGTGGTACATGACCAATTCTCTCACAGGATGCAGTGCTCCTTATTACCACCCACCAGTCAAAAGAATACAGATGGGACAGAGCCTTCACTTACACGCTCCCACATACTTCCAGGCAGCGTCAGGCTAATAAACATTGGCTACGCAGATTTTGTGTTTATTCCAGACAAACCGCAGTTGCTGCTGTGGGAAGTGTAAAACCCACGGCTCTTAGTGCAGCAGAGGATTTTACAGAGATAGACCGAGCAGACAAAGGTGATTAGAACAGCAAATGAAGGAGCTTTAATGAACTGGGGATAAGTTGAATAAATGTCACATGAAAAAATTTAATACAGTGTAACTTAATTATCTGCCAGAAATTCTCTTTCTCTCTTTCCCATTTAAAAGCTTTAAATTAGTTTCCAGAATCCATTGCATTTAATTGTTGACATGTCAGGTGCAAATTAAAGAGCTTCTTACACTAAAGGGAAGCCACACATGAAATTCTGCTTTTAATTTTCACTTCATGACCACAAGAAGTTAGTTATGCCCTAAAATACAAATGACAAATTTTACAAACTTTCATTTAGGCATATACTATTTTTGCACTTCACCCATTTCTCAGTTAATATCAGTTTATTATTTAAATGATGGTGTATATATTACTGTAAAAACTGTACTGTAAAATGATATAATGTACCTGTTCATGATTTCACAAAGGAACTTAGCTTAACTCCACCCACAAGAATCAGATCCGGGGGTGTTGTTTAAGGTTAACCTTTGAGATTTATTTTGAGAGCTCAGAAGGGAATGAAACAGAGGTGGAGCTTGAAACCAGGGATGTGAATCAGCTTAATATCCTGTTCAGGGAAAAACCAGCCAGAGCTTATCCGACTACTTGTCTGATACAGTTCTCACACTCGTTTGGCTAATTGGGTCCCACTGTACTTGCAAATAATATCTCTAGTGCAGCTCACTGTAGTAGTCTAATATTTTGTCTCTGAGCAGGACAACTCACTGTTAGAGCTGTACTCTACCATGGTTTAATAAGTAAACAAATAATATCTGAGAGTATTATAACCTAATGGTAAACTATACTGTATATACTATTCAATAAAGGTGTGTTATCTCCCACAGGTGCCCCAGGATGAATGGAGTGGATACCCTGGTGAGAAGGATGAAGAGATCCCGTGTCGGCGGATGCGCAGCAGTAGCTATGTCAAAGCTATGGGGGAGGTGGATGATGAAAGTGGTGACTCTGACACCAGCCCTAAGACATCCCCACAGAAGGCCATTCGGCCCGATGCTCTCGTCCTCAAATCAGCCATGCAGAGACCCCATTTAGACCCCCAAAGGTAGGCCTGGCCGCTTTGCTCAATATGCTTAAGCTATGTGTTGATTTCAGTTTCTTCCAATTCTTTTCATGAAACCATTAATGGATGCTCAGAGTTTCCATCATGAAACTGACATTCTTAAAAATATACTATCAAGGAATTGGTGGTTGCTTTAGGGTAAACAAAATGAACAGCCGTTTTCTTCCTAATTATTATATGCAAGGACTTAGATTTTGTTGCAGTGTGTGTCTGCAGTGTGTGGCAGTAATTGGACTGTTGGAAAAAGATGGAAAAAGAAGACTGTACTGTGAGATCAGGATAAATGGTTAGGGTTAAGCTTCACAGTGCTGCACATTTACCTATGCACACACAACACACACAATTACAGTGGCAGAGCTGTCATGCAGGACGTTGGTGCAAGTGGGGCTTTCTCAAGCTACAATACAGTCAGAAACTTGTGAATGACATCACCAATGCAGACAAATTATAGTGTATGTCAGTAGTGCAATAAGAACTTTCTGTCAACTTTGAATGCAAACTACTCCTCACGCTTCTATAGCTCACACTGCTGTTATAACTAGTATTTCAGTAAAAGAAATAAGTAATAACTTTTAGAGAATGACTAGAATATGAATATGAGAAAGATAAACAAGTTTCATGCACAAGTGACTTGTATTTCGCCTGATAACTACATGCCGCTGAACCGTAAGTTTGTCTGAGACACAAACTCTGGTAAAGGTAAAAACATATTCAGAATTTCAAGTAGGGTTCTGAGGGGGGAAGCATTCACATTGGTTTGTATAAATTCTTAACCTTGCCTTAAATAAATGGTTTTTAATTCAGTCTCAGACGTGTTTTTGTTTCTATAAATCTGAATCCTTTAGCACTGACTCACTGCTTTGTCTACATGCTGTCCACGTAAAACTGTTGTTTGCTGATGCTGCTTTTTGCTCAGCTGTCCCTGAGCGATTTGAAGAGGTTTTAAATTATTTTGTGATTCCAAGTGAAGTTGCTTGGCAACAAAATGATCAGAGTTTTTGTTATTGTTTCTTACATCATTTTATGAATATGTGGACAATTGTATTAAGCTGCTATTTACAGCTGGGCTGTACTTATGTGTTGGCTTGTTTTATAACCACAATATAGGCTAAGTATTCAAACTTTGACTGTCTCATGAGATGAGGTAAAGTAGTGCTCTGCAGTGCGTTGCAGCACCAAATGAGTTTTGTGTTTGTGACCTTTATCATCTGCTTGTTCCAATATTTGCCCAACATCTTACACAGGCAATGTGACCCATCTTATCACTGTGTTGTTGACAGGTCTGTAGCAAAACTGTCACATTTATACAAAGTCAGACTCAAGAGAGGTGGCTTAAAAGTGTCAGGGCTCACTGGATGAGTGAATTGTTAACATGCGAAAGGGCATACAGTAAAGTTAGTGACTGTTGTGTTAAGGTAAACTGTACGATAACAAACTTAAGGCAGGAGAGATCTGATCAGTAATACAGCAAAGAGTTGAGTATATCATTCCCAGAAATGCATTTCTGTTTTTGCATTAAAAAAGACAACGATGGAAATAAATTCAGTTGGCTGTTTATAGGCATAACTAGCTAAAACTAATGCAATTTAATACAACAGCCTTGTAATACATCCTACTTTCATGAAGGCTACAATGCTGAGAGAGGTATTGATTAAATGTAATGGTCGTTTTGGAGGCTGTAGTTTGACACTTTATAAATGAGGTGAACAGTATTTATCAATAATAATAAAAATCTGTCTAAATATACAAATAATGTGTTTCAAAGGTCTCTGCCAAGTGCATGAAAGAACAGAGATTAATTATTCAGAAGCCTTAAATACAATGTCACAATATAAACAATTGGTGGTCACCACATTGTAGATCAACAAAGGCTGTTATTCAGAAAATGCACTACCTTTACTTAAAGAGTGACTTAACATCAGGCTGAAAAGCAGTGCTTGTCTGCCCTCTCTGGCCCTGCACTCTGTTTAACCTGTAACCAGTAATGTCACAGCAAGTCCAACTATACTTAACTACAGCAAGGTGAAATGTTAAACCACTGGAGGTCAGCAAAGAAAAGGTTTTCAGGGGGTGTTAGGTTATTCTTAAATCATTTCTTAATCATCTCTGTGTTAACATGTATCTGTTGCCTAGTAAACCAACACTAACTACCTAATATTCCATTAAGTGCATTTGTGACCCAGAGGATGAAATTACTTCACCTTCACATTCCTACTCGGCTCACTGTTTCTAAGCTTGCTTTTACTCAGCTTATTGCTCTCTGTGACCGTTTGTTTTCAGGCATTGTGGCTTTCAGATATAGTCAAATTCTGTGAACCTGGGGAGGCCTCATGCATCCGTCATCCCCACTGCCACTCAGTGCTCTGTGCTATTTTTGTTATCATCATCTCGGCGGGGTTCTGATCACTTCGGCTTTTGTCCACAAACAAATCAGCCCTCTCGCCTCTAGTGGAGAATGTAATAATCTCTTAATATTGCAGCTCCTAGCTCTCATTGTTTCTCAATAAGAAACAGAGACAAGCTGCAGCCATGCTCTCTCTAGTTTTGGGACGGAAGACTTACTGTTTTCTCACAGGACACTTGGAGCTAGACTAGAAGTTAACGACTCAAGTCATTAAAAATAGCTCTATGTTGATCCCAGCAGTTCAGTTACTGTTGTGAGGGGATGAGTCATTCATGTGGCTGATTTTCATTTTGGATAGAAATACTCAATCATGAATTATACCAAACAGAAGACACACCATGTCCAGAGATGCCATCCAGTAGATTTGTTAAGTACACTGTCATCCAGTGATGTTCCATGTGCGGCTTTTGAACTATGCAATCGTATCTATCCCCACCCCCTGTCCTTGTTCAGCCAGGGCTACCACTTGCAAACCACAAGAGATATGCGGCCCCACCCTAGTGTCACGCTGGACCCTGCCGCCTTTCATCCCCCGCCCTTCCGCTCTCGCAACCAGAGCTACATGCGCGCCGTCAGCACCCTCAGTCAGGCTAGCTGCGTCAGCCAGGTGAGTCTCAAACACATGCATGGCACAGAGGCAACACCTGGAGACATGAATGAGAGCTTATGTTATGTTGTTTTGTATGTAGCAGCTTTGTGTAGACGGCATTACAGAGACATAAAACATCCACAGGTGTCCATACTGGAGGTCCACAGCTGATTGTTTAGTAGACATAGTCTGTCTTAACTTAAATCAATGGCATAACTAATTTCGGCCATTTTGGATAAGGGATTGATACTTTAACCGACCGCCTACCTCCGAATCTGTTCCACACACAGTCTAATGTGGTTTGTTTCTTTGAAGTGTTTTGTGACATAAAGAAATGTGAAACTGTACATAATTGAGAAACAAATCTCTAATTTTCACATCAGTGTACCCTGATTTGGTCCAAGGACGTCTGGAATAGGCCACTTTAAAGATTCATCACTCTCGTGTTGGTGTGGCATGCCAGCTAATTAGCTAGTTAACAATGCCAAAAGCAGCAGTTTCTTTTGATTAACTGAAGCTTATTGTTCTCAAACTACAACTAATGTTTAGAAGTACAGATGAAGGCAGCAGACACAGCAACCTAATGTCAAACCTAACAAGAGGTTTTCGGGTTTCTCCCTTTTTCATACCCTGTTATGAATCAATACAGATGGATCAATTGTGCAAGTCTGTTTTGGACCTCCATGGTGGCACAAGACGTGGTTGCTAAGAAGATTTGTGACACAGCAAGAAAGCAAGAGGAGGAGAGATTTTGTCCAAAAGAAGGGTTGTGCAATCAGCTTAGTCCTGCGAGTGTGAACACAAAGCTTAACAATAATAATAATAATATTAGAATAATTAATAGTGAAACTCATTTCCGTGATATAATTTAGTGTGTTAAAAACTGAAAAGGAGATTATGTGGACTGAGCACAGGAGAGGACATGACAGGATAGAACAGAATTGGACAGATAGCTCCTTTTAATAGTGACATGATTTTGTTGCATGATCTTGACACCAACAAATGAAGTCCTCTTGTGTCAGCTAGAAGACTTTATTATATTTCCAAGAGACTTGCTAGAGCTACATGATAAAGAACTGAGACTGCAGTGTGTTTTTCCTATTTATGTAGTAACATACAGTATAGAGTACAGTACATCTTATTGGGGGTATTGGGGTATGTGGTGACTAGAATGCGTTATAACACAAACTGAATATTTTTCTGATTGTGTTTTTGTTGTCATCTGCCTTTTTTTTCATTTGATCTTGACATTTATTCAGTTTAAGGTCGGAATTGACAGTGGCATTTCCTTATGCTAACACTCCTTCATATTTGCTGTGCAAAGGGGAAGAATCAAAGTGAGAAAGAGAAAGGAAGAGGAAAAATTAAGGACTGCTATTCCTGTTTTTGTCTCTCAGGTGAGTGAGACTGAGATCAATGGCCAGTTTGAGTCAGTTTGCGAGTCCGTTTTTAGTGAAGTAGAATCCCAGGCCATGGAGGCCTTGGACCTGCCTGGTTCGTTCCGCACTCGAAGCCACAGTTACCTCCGTGCTATTCAGGCTGGTTATTCCCAAGATGACGACTGCTTGCCTTCAATGACATCCTCCACTGTCACTTCAACTCTCAGATCCACAACAGGTAAAACAATCCCCCCCTAAATGAGAGAGGGCTTAGACTACATATCCTCATACATCCTATACATGCGCACAAACTTGACATACCTACATATGTACAGTGGGGAACCCTTGAGCTTCAGAGATGCCGGGCTGAATGATTCCAGTTATTTTCTTTGGAAGCTATGGTGTGCGTGTGTTTGTTTTTGCCTCTGCATACTCCCGATTGTTTAGATGGACTTGCTTGTGTGTTACTTTGCACGATTCATGCATCATTAGCCAAGCTTCTGGTTGGTCACTTGTGGTGTTGCCAAGCTGGAGACGAGGATAAATGTGGGAGGGTCGCATTATAACACTCAGATGGCAACACACACAGTACACAATGTCACAACACAGCACAGCCACATTACATGGCATGCCTAAGAGGAACAGGCCCTACCCTAAGCATGTTAAACTGTGGTGTTATATATGTGTTGTGCGAAGCGTGTGAGTTACTTAGGGAGGGGTGACGACCAAAACGGGCCAGGGGTAGGGGAGCGGTAGGTTGTTGGCATATTTGTGTTGAGAGGATACACTGGAAAAGCCTTCTGCCCGTCCTCCCCCTGCTCTGTTGCACCCGCACATTAACATATGCTGTGTCACTGACCTTGTAATTGACCAAAATTAAAAAAACAAAACAATCTTGTAACCAATTTAAGGTAAGTCAACAACTTCTAGAGACTAGAACATGTGCACACACACACATGCTGGTTGCACAAAGGAACTGTCCACTGATGGAATACTCATCCAATTTGAGAAGCACAACCTTTGATTATTTGCATTATTGTTGTATTGTGTTGCATGAAACTCAAGTTTCTGAGCAGCGGTCTCAGTCAAAATAACTAATGAATGTTTTGTAAAGTTTATTACAGGGCTTTCTTAAGGACTGTTGTTGTCTCCAAGTTTCAAGTTGAGCAAATTTAACTTCATTGTTGATATTTTATTGTTAGCAACAATTTCTATATGACAGTGGATCCAAACTCAACATGTTTTGAAACCCATTTTCCGAAAACGGCAACATATTGCATATTTACTTGTACTACATGCTGCTTTTTAATACAAGTATTTCAAGGTTTCGTGCGACACAGTGCGAGCAATTTATCCCTAAAATTAGCATTACAGGTTCTTTGTGCAAGCAGAGTCGTCTTTGCAGTAACTCCCTCACTAAGTGCATTTGGTGTTTACCTGCAAGAGTAAAGCTATGAACCCTATTGAAACATTTTTCTTTAATTATGTGCATTTTTAAATATTATGACCTGGATTTTTATTGTTTTTGTACACTTTTCTGTCAATTTAATATTGGAGACATTTGCACTTTTACTCATTTTGTGGGCTTTGTTTTCTTGTGGAATCTGGACTTTTGTTTTTGGAATCCTTTCATCTTAAATTGGGTTTCCATCTACGATTTCTTCTATGTGACAGAAGTACTGAGGATAAAAGAGTGTTCTCCAATCCCACTGTCTTATTTGCTGAACTCTATTCATTTAGCTCTTTGCTCTAAATCTGTCAGGTCTATATGGACTAAAACAAGCAGTTGACTGTACAATATGTTGTGAAGTTGTATTTTGAAGATTGGCATGAAGCATCAATTATAATATGTCAGATAAGGTTATAGCAACCCGGAGGAAGGGTTCCCTGGATGGTGATTAGTTATATACAATACTGTCACCTCCCTGTCAAGCCATATTGTAAATAATATATCTCCTTTGGTGTACTCTTTGCACTGTTCTGAGGGAACAGTGGCCTAAAAATTAAATAAAGTAAATTATCCAGGCTATCTTGGCTAAGAAAAACATTGATTCCTGGAATCATGTTGTTAATATTCAGTACTAGTTTATAATTGAATTGTAAGCGGCTTATGAACCAAACCCTGTGTGAGGCTAGTGGACCCTTGAGTGGGGAAGGGATCCCATGATGCTCCGTAGGGCAGACGAGCAGCAAACCCCTCTCCATTTGACCATCCATCTCTTGAAGGATAACCAGGGGGAAAGAACAACTGGAGGCATCAGTGATGATTGTTGCAGGTATTTTAATGTTGACACGCATACATATATCTATGTATATGTGTGTTTTTGCACTGCCTTCTCAGTAAAAATAATAGATACGTAGTTTATATATATATATATATATATAGAGTTGGTAGAAATATCTCATTATTGCTATCCTAAGTAGCAAACACAGTTCCAAACAACTCACAAAACCTCAGACTTGATTTCTTCTTAAAACCTTGATAACTCTGAATATTGATTACAGTGATGAATGTGATGCTGGCTTTTGTGAGTTGTTTACCATGTCTCTATTTTAAGTGTGCTTAGACCACATTGTAAGTGTAAATGTATGAGGGATGTACTTCCCAAATCTTTCAGAGTGTTTTCATATCGCAACCATAAAATAGCACTGAATGTTATCGCATTGCCACTGTCTCCAATCATTTGTAAGAGCAGCATCTGTCTGCTGTACATGTGTAAACTTTATTTTTTTCTTTCCATGAAAATCTGACTTCTTTTAAAAGGCCACATGTGGCAAAGTCTAACCCTTGGCATTGAGTCTGTCAGCTGTTTTTGACTGTGGGATTGCAGCCTCTCCTGGTGCAGCCCTGAAGGGGGGAGCGACCCCTCCCCTCGCCAGGTTACTTACTCCACATGGTCTGATCAGCCACCTTGGACCTGATATGTTCAATAGGGTTCATATCTGCTTCTTGGCCCAGTGGGTTGTGATTCTTCTACTCCCTTTACATCTTTTCTTTTGCACAAAATGGCACAAATTTCAAGTCATTGAGAAACATTTTGATATGTTTTGAGAAAAGGGTTCTCAGAAAATGGATTCATGATTTGACAATGATTGATGTATTTCATGTTTAATTCCATTCTTTGCTGTGCTGTGCAGTGAAAAGATGGAAAGAAGCCTTGAGATGACTGAGAAGGCAGTGTAAAAACATTGTGAAAAGCCTACAGTATGTGAGTTTAATGACAATCATTACTGTCTTAGCACAATTAAAGTACTAACTTTTTTTTAAAAAGGTGCTGGATATTCTGTGCTGGATCTGGCAGGCAGTAGTTCTATTATGTAGAACTGACCACCAAACACCACAGAAAGTAATGATATAAAAAAAAATCTGTAAAACTTTTACAGATGATAAGCAACTTCCAAAACATGTCCTTATGAATTCCACTAACAATATGCTATTATTGATAATGATCAAAAATGGACAGATGTTGTCTTCACATTTGTTATTTTTTTGATTTTATGATTCTACTAAGTTACCTCTTGGTTTTGTATAACTCTAGTGCAGATGTAGTCACATTTAAAGAGCACACCAGTCCACTGTGGGTGCTCACCCTTGAATTAAGCCCTAAATCATTAGAACCAAATGGATAATCATTAGGTCATATGAAGTAAATTGATTGATGGATCAAATTACTTGCCAGTCACATACTGTATGTTTTCCATAGATATGTGTTCACTTTCTAGTTCAGAATCCAAATCAAATCACACTCCAGCTGTTCCTTTCACTTTGAATGTCCTTCTGTTTGCATATTCAAATTTTTCTTCCAGAGGGATATGATGTTGTGGATGGGACCTCTTTACTAAATGACGACATGATAGAGGATGATGACGGTGCTAGCTCCTCTGCCTATGCGGAGCTGGAAAGGCTGGAAAGAGAGACTGCTGCTGCTCGCAGCCAGCACAGTACTAGCTCCACCGTAACAGCCATCTCTGTCCCACCGGCATCCCCGCCTTCGTATAGGGTCCCTTCTGCCTCACCCATATCCACCTCTGAGCCGCCGGTCCCTCAGGCTATTCAGGCCTTTAAAGAGTCTGCTAATATGGTCGCTGCCTTCAACATGCAGTGGAAGGATGAAATATCAGCAATGCGCTACGAGCTGGCGGAGCTGCGTAGAGATGTCTGTGGGGAATTGAAGACTTTCAACAGCAACTTCTTCAACTTCACTCAGTGCTACAACATGTGGACTTTGTGCCGGGAGCCTTGCAGCGACAGCACCACACAGACAGATGACAGAGTATCCATAGGAATTCAAGCAGGCTCAAGTTGGTCCGTTCGACAGAATACAGAGGACAAGTCAGTGATGTGCCAACCAGAGCCGGCACACTTCAGCATTATGGATTTGATGGACCCACCCCGAATTGAGATTATAGAGGGGACCCCTGAGAGCACGCCAGAGGGGTCAGGCAGCCCTGCCAGCCCGCTTCCAATAGAGGACTTCCCATGGGAGATCAACAAAAAGCAAAAGGCCTATAAGCAGCCAGACACAGGTGGCCACACCGGTGGTCACAGAAGCGCCAGTCTAGAACTGTGGAGCAGGAAGTACACCAGTGGGCCCATGTCATATCTGTCTATGTCATTCTAATCATTCCCATTCGACGTATACTGTAAAATGAGATGAGGAAGCCAGGGTAAAAACCTGACATGTACCAAGAAAGGCAGGGCAGTGCTATTGTTAGATGTCCCTTTACTCTATGCAGACACAGAGTCTGTCATCTCTTGAACAGGTTACAATATTGTTCAAGCAATCTTTTAACAAGTGTCTTGCTTAGCCATGGAATAAAAGAGAATGATTTCGTTTTACACCTGAATGAGGTGACCAGAATGTGAGAGAGAACATGGCTGATGTTCAGATCCTCAAGTGCCAACAAGTGCAGCATCATGTTCCCTCTGCTGTCTTAAATACCCAACCTTCAGAGAAATAGTCAATTCAAGTAAACATGATCAGAAACCTGAGGGTCGTTTAATGATAAAAATCAATAATCAGCCATTGCGAGGTGAGGCATAAGATGGTCTGTTTCTGCAAATGAATTTGAATAGCTCATGTTCATTCCAGTTTCTCTTCATGTAGAAACATTCTCTTAAGCACCTGAGTATACTGAAAAAATACTGTGAATAACTTTATAAACCCTAGTTTTTTAATGAATGCATCAAAGATGAATACATTATTTATGAATATATTGATATATAATTTACTTTTTAGTTATTCTAATTAAAGCATTCCTTTGCCATTGCCTTCATCCACTTGTAGCCAGTTCCAGTTGAAATGGGCATTTTGAAAATTTCCAACTTACAAAAGTTGTCAATGGCGAACTGGTGAACCACACCTGTAATAATTTAATAAACAGTAGATAGTGCTGATAACAACTTATAATAACCCCTATAAAATTTATAAAAGCCTAATCCTCTGGAATAATGTATGGATGACACTGTCTCAAGGCTTTGTGGACTTAGTCCCTGGCTAAAATTGTTTACGTTGAATCATCTGTGACTGACTTCTAAGTCAAACAGCATGTGGAGAGTATATATAGTAAGGGGGATTCACAGCGGTCATGAAGTATGAATGTATTGGCTTCAGTTCATTCCTGCACAAACTGCATTCATGTTCAAACTCTGTATATGTATATAAATGTACCATTTTGTATATAGAGAAACTTGTATTCAATACTTGTACTGTTTGCAGTTACAGACATACTGATTTCTGACAGCGCTGAGAGGGGTTATAGTAGTAATTGTGGTTCTAAACCAAACACAGCACTTTTTCCAGTCTTCAAGGTTTGTCTCCATTTATATCATCATGTTCATCACCCAGCTATTTGTGCACCTCATAAGGAAGTTGGTAGTTCATACCAGTGTTTCGCCTATTGTTTTTCAGTGGTGACAGGAGGTTCTTAAATGTTTGGTCTTACATATACAATCATTTCTCTTTCAGAGGAAAAGGTCTAACAAATACTGAATTGGACATATTGTTTTAGTAACTTATGATTAGAGATTTTGCATTAATTCTACCATATTCACCTTTTTTAAATGCCACATTTCTTTACCAACATAATTTTTCATGCTGGGGTGATTCATCACTGCTGAAAGATAACAGAGAAACATTGGTCCCTATAAGTAGACAATCAGAGCCGCTGAGGGCCTCTACCTCTCCGACATGTCCCCAGAGGTGCAGTATAGTACCACTGAATGTACTAACACCGCCTCACTAGTGATGGCTTAGCTGGGCTCCTGTCAAACCTTAATGGGTGGGAGCCCTCAATCATCTGCTATATTTGGCTAATTGCTCATTTTGTCTGTTATTCATAAAATAATAGTTGCTCATTTGCCACTGGCATTCCCCTCAACCGCTCTTCTGCTCCATTGTCCCATTGTACCAACATGGCGTACCAAAGTTAATACTGAGGCCCGTGGAACTGAGGCCGACAACAAACATCTCCAAGCTTGACAGCACTTATCTTTGGACGATCACTGCAGCACAGGACCATGGGAAGCCTGTATGTATCAGACCCCTGACTGAAATGTGAACCTTTCAAAAGGACTTTTAATAAAGGAGAGGCATCATCTCTCACTTTATAAAGAGAGCGGATCTTCTTCCCCCTTTTGCACGACCAAAAGACAATACATGCAGAAAGAGTGGCATTTTGAAAAGATGATATTTATACAAAGGTTGTACTAGAGGTAAGATCAAAATTAAAAGTTGACGCCACAAAAGAAAAAAAGGCAGACATTTTCTTTCTAAGTTATTGCAGTAGCTCCACCCCATACACCTGTTACAGTAACTCATTAAACCTGAGCTTAAATGCTGATTGATGATTCTTTTGCCTCTAATCTATGTGTTACAGAGGAACACTATATTAAGGCATGTTTTGCTGATAATTTTTGGCAGCAACTCCATAACTCAGAACTTGAGAATAATACATCAAATGCATTGTTGCCACTTGCAATACAGAATAAGATTTGTTTTTAAAAGCTTATAGCCTATTTATTGTTGTTATGAACCCAAACAAAATAAGTTTTTCATTACAAACCTGCCAAAGGCTGGGTTAGCATAAATCATAAATGATTTCAGTGAAAGGCATATGACTGTGACAACATTTAGCCTATAACCATTTTAATATACAGATATATATATATATACAGTATATATGAAAAAAAAAACTTTGGAAAGGCTTGTATTCATATTTTTGTGTTTTGAATGATTAAGAGGGGATTGCAGTGGCATTCCTTACTTACACCTTTTCCCATTGTTTGGGGAATGCAAACTAATTTAAAGGTGCTGAAGACTGGCCAATCATGATGTCTCCAATCTACATTCATTCATTCTATGCAAGTCCTTTGTTCTTTGTTGTATTTATACGTCATCTAAATATTTGCAGTTAGATATTAGGTGTTTCTGTTAAGCCTTCAAGCAAGTCATCAATGCCAGGAATGGAATGATGTTTTCAGAAAATATTGGTGGCTCTTTTATTTCGTTGTTTTTGCATGAGCCATGGGCCACACTAAAGGTTGTTTTAGTGTTTCCTGCAGAACAGTTGTTTTAGTCACATTTCGCCCATTTTAACTTGCAGGCCTGATTCCAAAAAAGCTGGTACGCTGTGTAAAACATAAATAAAACAGAATGTGGTCATTTGATAATCCTTCTTGACATAACTGAACACAGTACAAAGATAATATATTTTATGTTTGACCTCATCAACTTCATTCATTTTTGTAAATATCTGCTTATTCTGAATTTGATGCCAAAATAGTTGGGAACATTGTTTGGATCATTCCACAGGTAAACAGGTTCATTGGTAACAGGTGATAGTATCATGATTGAGTATGAAAGGTTAATCCTGGAAAGGCTCAGTCGTTCACAAACGAGGATGGAGAGAAGTTCACCACTTTGTCAAACACATGGTTGTAGGATAGGATATTACTACATGGGCTCAGGAACACTTTGTAAAACTGCTGTCAGTAAACACAGTTAATTTGCAAATGATTGCATTGTTTTTTTTTATTTATGTTTCACACAGCGTCCCAACTTTTATGGAATCGGGGTTGTTTATGTATACTAGAATCAAAGAGTTTGTTGGTGAGATTCTTGAGATTCCTGCTTAGTAGTAGCATCCGTGTGCTTTGTGACATCATATACAAAAAAAATGAACAATCTAAATGTTATCGCACATTGACAATTTATTTACTGACTACAGCAAAATTAGAAAACAAAGCCTGTGATAATGTACTGTAATTGGAAATGCTGTACAAATGCTTGACATTCTTCCAAATTTATATCCAACTGAAATGCAAACTGGTGATTAATTGATGCCAGGGAACTCACCCATGCTACAGTATAAATAAGTTTAATGCAGTGTTTCATTATTATTTCACCATTTAGCCCAAAGAAATTACCCTTCCCTTAAAACAAGTTGAAATGTAGCAAAAATACAGATATTGATCTAAATATTTTAAAAATATATACAAGAAAGATGTACATTTAACAGAGACTGAAGAAGAAATAGACAAAGGGTATTTACAAGTATTTTTTAATCATGCAACCATATTTTGTGTAATGAAATATATAATTATTTGTAAGAAATTCTGAATTGTCTATCTAATATGTTACAGTATGTAGTCAATTACTTCATGAGTTTTTGTTTACATTTTTGTTGTCATCCAGAGATCTGATGCAACAACTGTGCCAACTCTGTGACGTCCAGCTATTAGGACAAAGGTTTTTGGATGGAATCTGATCTCACCTGAACCTGTAACACTGCTTGAATATAAATCCTTTTCTACACGTGTTCTCTTCCTGCATTTATTCAAGGTTTCTTGGAGAAAACATGCTACTCTGTTTTGCATCGATCATGTTGCAATTTTCAGGGATCTCAGACTGCATTGTTTAGTGAATCAGATTTTGTCGAAGTTATAAAAGCCTTTTGAAAACCATAGTTTAGCCTGCATTTGTTAGCTTATGCTTATTTTGTTAAACGAATGAATCCAGTATGTGATACTTTTGTTTCTTTTCTTTTGCTTATTGTGGTGTTTCTTGTGAATTTTCATTTACAACTTTTATTGGCCTTATGTATTTTTCATAAATTGATATAAAACAATGGATTAAAATGTTTATGATGTTTATGTTTATGGTAATTTAAATGGCAAAATGGGGGTCATAGCTTTACAATGGCAACCAAAGATGAAACTGACTTAGAGCATTATTAGTGTTTTTTGTGTCGATAGTGAGTTCACACTTTAACACACCGCAAATACACTGCATGGGCCAGGCACAGTGTCTTTCACTTTGACCCTCTCAATATGCATTGCTTTTCTACTAAGCTATCACATTTTTGTTTTTGTTTGTTTTCTTTTCCTTTTTCCTTTTTTCCCCCATTTTAGGCGCCCATAGCTTAGCTGGGGGGCGTAGAGAGTACGGTAGGTCTGGTAGGGAACCGCTTTATTATATCTTTTTATATGTTGTTAATACAGTTTTTCATACATTTTGTCTGACTCATTAACATTTTCCACTAAAATAAGATATATCATAAGTTGAAAATGCTGTCATACTCACTAAGTATGTATAATACATTTAAATGTTTTCATGTGTTTCCACATTGAATCCAGTGGAATTTTCAAATATGTACTAGTCCTGGATAATGAGTTCAACAAATCAAAAGAACAAACAAGACTGTTGACTACTGTCACACATGTTGGCCTTGTGTCAGTACACTGGCATTTTTTGTACAATATCTACTGCTTTCGAACAGACAGAGACAAGAATAACTGTTCCATTTAAAATCTCTTCCACACAACTGGAACATACCTTAACTGAGATGTGCATGAAGCCTTTAACACAATCCATGAAATTATTTATTTGGTTTGTTTTTATTTTTTATGTTTTAAATATTACAGTTCTTTTAAAATTCATTGGTATTAGTAGTGATTCACCCTCTTTCTTTAACCATTGTATACATTTTCTTTAAGCGAACAGAGGGGAATAAAATCGGCACACAGTAGTGTGTCTCTATTTTAAAAATCCTGGCATGCAGCAAGGCAGGTTATGACCAACATAACAGCTTTGTTCTACAAACCACCACAAATCAATGCTGCTTTTAGAACATATCATCAATCAGGTGTTCTACTCAAGTTGTCCACGTATGAAAAGACACTTTCAGATCTATAGTAATGTCAGTTGCTTTCAGTCACTGAGATCTTGACACTGATGGCATTTTAAATTCAATTCAATTCAATTAGTTTGAAGGGAAGGACAGATCCTATTAGTACTCAAACTTAATTGTAAAGGTGGTGGGCGATAGATTTAGTATTAAAATTATCACATGGTTGTAGACTCCGGCATAGTAGAAAGTGTGAATCTCGATGTTTTTTTCATTGAAAAGTAGAACTTTTTATGCAGTCTACACACAATCCTAGCGACAGTAGAGTCAGATATATTGGGTGGGTAGAGTATTATATTTGGCAGTTTTTGTTGGTTTGGGTCTTATACAGCTCATCTTGAACGTACAATTCTCTCATGAACTACATACATAGTGTGGAAATACAAAGGTCTCTTCATTACAAAATGTTCATATTTGGTGGCAAAGTTTATATTTAGCTACCAGTGCTGTACTGTAGCAGTGGGCCTACGAGCAGCAGAACCCAGGAATGGGGATATCCCATGGTCTGTTCGTTGTTTGGTCTGTCAAAACAACAAATTACGGATTTGTTGAGATTTGGATTAATTCTTATGTTTTTGATGAATGACTTCTAGTGCCACCAACAGGCCAAAGTTTCAATGTGTACACATACATTTTCTTGACATTTTCTGACCACAAGCAAACTACCCAGTTGAATGGACTGTTTGTATCAAAGTCATCTTTGCAAACATAAAATATTTTAACCTATCTAGCAGCATACAATAAAATTTGCTCTGCAGATTCAATTATTCAAGGGGAGAACCCTTGTTGAATTTTAACAACAAAAAAAATTTTTTTTTAATGGTCAATATGTTTTTTTCGTTTTGATTATAGGATACAATGAACTTCTAGGGTTTGCTATCAGGATTTTTTCAGTGTTCAGTTCAGTTCACTTGCTCATCACTGGGGCAAAGGCAATGAAAAGAGAGTTTGTTGAAATGATACTTTCAGGCCATTGATTTGTATTGGTTTGTTGTAATATTTCATACATAAAAGGTTAATCCACCTTGCATCCATGGGGGCATCACCACTGTATGTATATATGTATGTGGCTATGAAAAACTTGCTTGTTTTATTGTACAGCTTTTGGAAAAAAGGCTACACAAACCTACTTTTCTAAATTTGGAAATCCAGAGGAATCTGCTGGAATTACTGATCTATACACACCCTTAAATCCTGCTAGTCGTCCTATGTCAAATCATCCGTCCATCCACTCATCCATTCATCGATCCATTCACTCATCCATCTTTGCCAACCACTGATGCCATACTCAAGCTCAATCCTAGGCCTGAGGAAATATCATCACAATGGTTGTGTCAGGTATAGTAATACTGATAGAAAAAAAGAATAAGTTCCCTTTAGTCAATGCTCTCTTTTTTTGCAAAGCACAGTAAATTATTTTGCCTGTGGCAGTATGTGTTTTTTATACACACACTAAAGAGATGTCATTTAGGTAAGCCGGAAAATAAAGATTTACGAGAGGGATTTCTTTGAATAAAAATGTGCAATAGAAAAAAGCATTTTAGGTTATTTCAGTACGAGTAAGTTTTATGAATAGACATCTTCACTGATGCAGGGTAAAATCTACAGTAATCATGTAGTATGTGCATTTGTTCTCAGTTATTTTTACATTAAGGGTGTTGTACTTAGCAATAAATAAGCTACATTGGCTTCATGAAAAAAGTTGGAAGTAGGCTAGATGTTACATTTATGTAATTCTGTATAGAAGCAATGCTTTCAACTTGTTTGTCCACATACACTAGTGTTTCCCAAATATGGTTTCAACAGTGCTAAATGATTAGCGCCACTGCCATATAAAAATCTCCCCAAATGCAATAAACTCACTATCTCTACGTCCAGCAGCCAGAGTCGGGGATGAGCGAGGATTATAAATTGAACACTCCCACACTGCCACCGTTTAGCAGTCTGTTATTGGTTTTTGGTCATTCGAAAGCACAGCTGGCAGCAACAAACCAACCTATTACAACAAGGTTTATGGCTGTGGACCAATGTAGTAGTCACCACTCTATGGTCTCACTCAATGGCCCACCCCCACAGCGCTATCTGATTGGTTATACTTCACGAGTAATAGCCTATCAACACTGAAGGCTGTAAGGCTGCTCCACTGAGCGAGCAGAGCTGTGTCAAATGGAGAACAACAGATATTGTCAAAGTTGCAATAAACATCACAATCTTTTCATCTATTTCTATGGTGACAAGCATGCCCAGTTTCACAGTCACAACACTGAAAATTCATCACAGCCTACAGGATTTCTCTGAATGGAAGTGAAAGTGACAGCTTTTAAATCAGTCACTCTTCCGTAACCCTATCATTAGACAGGATGACAGGTGGTACAGGTGAGACAGAAAAATATGGAAAGAGAAGTGAAATGAGGACAGGAGAGAAAGGAAGGAGGCAGAGTAGAAGAATAGGACAGAGGAGGAGGGGAAGCAAGACCAACCACAGGACAGAGGCTGTCCTGGTGGGTCTTGAAGCATATTAAATGTAATTTGACATCTACAACCATGTACCATTATGTGTCTGAAGCAGTTCTCGTGTCAGCAGACGCACTATCTTCATGTATCTTCCGGCAACGCAAAATAATACTCACACACTTCAGCATCACTACTGGAAAAAATCCTAGGGGAAACACTGCACACTGTGCATTCACTGCTCACTGCTTGACAGCCAGTACAGCACATTGTTAAAAGAGAGAGAGGTAGTGATTATATAGCAAATAGATAAATCTGTAAGCTGTGATTTTTAGGCTTAAGAATACAGTCATTTTGCAATATAATTACTTAGATAAAAGAGATGCAGATTTCCTCTGTAACTTTGTTAAAATAGAGTGAAGCTAGATTGAGCTCACTGAGACCTGAGAGACTTCACATTCACTTTGTTACATCTTCAGCCCCCATGCTCATATACCGTTCACAGCTCGCCAGTCATTACACATCATTAAGCCACAATCTACCCTGACCTGAGTAAGAACACCATCTCACCAGCCTTTTTGCCAGTCTGAGTCCACAACTATGGCAAGAACGGCCACTGGCACAAATGGAGGGAGTCGGACGGAGAGGAGACGCTGTCAGGTCTTTTCTGAAATTTAAGTGTTGACCACAAAGGAGCAAAAGGTTTGAGGGGCCTTGTTGATAAAGCACAAGAGCGAAAGTCTGTTACATAGCATCAAAGCTATTATAAAATGATATTAGGTCACACTTTACATAAAGTCCATGTAAGTACCATAGTTTTTTATAACACCTTCATAATCAATCCTGAATCTCAGCTGCATAAGGCAAAGTATGAACACAATAAGAGATTTTAAATGAATTCTCCAGTAATTACCCCCATTACAATAATATTTTAAGCACAGTTATGTACTTGCACTTCATGTAAAGTATGGCTTAACCTCATGCAACCAAATACAAAGGGATTTCAAGGCAGTAAACTGAATACTGAACTGTTATAGAAATACATGGGGTGGTCATACCCATTCAGTATGGGATTTGAAAAATGGGAATGTGAAAAGTGAACTCCACAGTACAGCATGCAACACTTTTCAATATTCTATACTGTTGCATCACCAGAAGCAGCCCAGAAATACTAAAAGAGAGTAGACTGTCTTGTTTTTCAGTTTAAAAACATGTTCTTTGTCTGGGTCTCTCAGTGCATTCTGTCTGATTTTCTTTGTTTCCCTACTGTCTAAACTTCATTTCTATTAGCTCTATAAAAATGCCACTTGACAGAGGCTGAAATTTTCCAATTCAAGCTCATGTTTGTGGCATTTTCCTACAGTTGTGGAGTGGCTAATACAGTAGTTGATAAGGATTGTCTTTGTCTCTTCTTTTAAGTCTTTGTCTGTACATGACATTTTTTGTTGGCCTTATACTCCAAAAATTGCAATGTTCTGTGCTTCTCTCAGGAGACACAAAGTACTGCTAATAAACCAAGTTTAATATTGGAATATTTCTCAAAACCACATCCAAAGATCAGAAAAATTATATATCTTAATAATTTAAATTGGTTTTATTAAATCCAGAATTTTAAAATTTGACTTGATTTTCATATTTATGTTTCAATGGTTTCTGCTCTGTGTCTTATATGTATATATGAGAAGATGTACCTGTCAGATTCAGATGATGCATGTTATCTCTATATGCTGTATGTTTTATTGCATTAAGGACAAAATGAGCCAAGCCTGATAAGTGGAGATTGATCTTTAGATCATGATACATAGCCAGCATATTCGGGCAATGCATATGGGCAAAATTCCTAACAACCTTGTCAGACACGGATTCTTGAAATGCATTAGCCTGTATTTTTGCTAATGACAATACAGCAGATTTCCAGTTTGGTCCACTTTCGATCATACTTTGCCAGTTGCTTGTTTTTATTGTGATTTTGTTTTCATTATGCAATAAGATGTCTTGGACAGTATTGGCAGCTGCAACAGCAGCAAAAGAAAGCAAGTGCGAAGTCTAGATCACTACATATTGAAATGTCCCTGGCAATAAGAACCTTGTTATCAGACACTTAAACAAGGTTGAGGCACCTCCTGAAGAACTGTTGCTCTGAACATTGCCCATCTGTATTTTGAGACAGAAACACAGCAAATATTGGATAATGAGTGTTACCCAGCAATCAGCATTTCCTGATTGTTTGAGTTTGTTACAGTAGGACTGTGAATCATAGGAAATGATTTTTCCAAGTGCACCCAGTTCTGTATATTCAGCAAACTATATGTGACCTATTTCTAACTAAAATAAGCATATCTGTGTTTCTCTCTCTCCACGCCCGTTATTGACAAACTTGACTGAACATGCAAATAGATTTAGTTGAGCTAGTCATGGTAGGTATGATTTCTGTAGGTGTGCATTAGTGTGTTTGATACCTGCATCTGTTCTTTCTAACGGGTGTCGCTTGCTCCTTGCAGGGATTCAGTTTCGTCTCCCTACTTCTTGCAGCGTGGACCGCGCTCAACCACCTCCAGGTACCAGTCTGAGTCCATTCCTTCCTTCCTCTTCTTTCCTCCATACGAGCACTTATCTTTGCAAACATTTCAGCTGCAATCACACATCCATGGGTGGAGCAAAAGGGGTCTGAAAAAGAAAGAAAAAGACAGTTAATGCAAGTGCTGTTCCCACACACTTATTTTTTTAACATTTCATATTTTTATATTACCTCCTTCAAAATATTAACTGAAAATGCTCTTCATAAAATCTGAGCTGTGAAAATTAAACACACAATTTGTAGGTTTCAATGGTTTATTTAAAAAATGAATAGCAATGATAGTTTAATTAACCTTCAAAAAAATTATCTAAAAATCTTCAATTCAATTCAATTTAAAAAACTTTATTTGTCCCTGGGAGGCAATTAAAGGCCAGCAACATTTCTCTCTTTCACATGAGCATAAATATTTTTCAAATTCTCCAATATTATAAAACAGAGCTAAAATAAAAGACTTCTGTCTGTGGCTAACATGTTAGCACCATTACTTGCTAGCCTCTTGGATTTTACCGGTTATATACTTAGACATACATCAATATATCAAAACACTAAACTTATAATGCCACTACACCAACACTCCTGTGTCCATTTGTAAGCTCTGTGTCTTCCAGTGTTAAAAAATATAACTTTTATTTATCGCCGCTACCGGATGTGACGATAGCTTAGTTAGCTGTTAGCATCGTTTTCAGCCGTTGGACGAACGCGCTGGTTTGAAGTTGGTCGCGCGGTGAAAGTATGTGTATTTTAAAAACATATGAACAAACTTAAACCCATCAATTGCTTTTTTACTCACTTGTCTAAATGTCCTGTGAGTCTCCAGTCGGCTTCAGCTTCAACGTCTCTGCTAATTCATTATAAAAAATACAGCTGGAAGTTCCACCTGAGCAAATTAGCACCATATTAGCATTTAGTTTATTTTAGCCACACCCAGAATGCACCTGCTGCATCAGGAAACCTGGGTGCGTTTGATTTGGGTCACTCATCCTCCTGGCTGGGTGGCGCATCAAATTTGTGATTAATTAAAGCACATTGACTTTTAAACCTATTATTGTAATCTTTACTATAACTTGTACCCATAAAAGTAAAACACTTTAAAAGTGCACATTTTGTTACTGTAACCAGAATAATTGTAATTCTTTGCCTCTATGAACAATTGATTTATTTTTATTATTTTAATTTTTATTAATTCAGTTTTCATCATTGATCATTAATCATTTTCAATTGATTCAAATAGACTTTAAAATAATCCATCACAAGATGCAACACACCAATGTGACATCTTCAAATGTCTTCTCTTGTTTTGTCCAACCACTAGTCCAAAACTCAAATATGTTCAATCTACAATGATATGAAAATAAAAATAAATCAAAAACAGAAAATCTGTAAATTCTTAATTTTTTATCCATCAGACATTTGTGCTTCATATATAACTTAAAGGATTAATTGATTATGAAGGATCAGATGATCAACTAATCAATTGATTAGATTCATTGTTAAGCATCAGACCTGATTCACTGTGTTGATGAAGTTGACAACATAAAGAAACCAGTTTGGATAATCTGACAATGGAGGAGATCATATGAAGATAAACTGTATGTGGGTTGGTTAATTTGTGTTTTGTTGCAGAAGCTTCTGACCTGTCAAATGTTTTAAAGCCATAAACTACCTCAACCTCACTGTTTATTTTTAATACCACAAATATATTTAAGCAGAGCAGCAACACAATTTCATAGCCTGACATTCAGGTGCATTTAGTCCTGGCAGCGCCTCCAGTGTGTGGGTCTGTTTACTGACCTGCCCGCTGCTGCAGCGCTCAGCCAAACAATCAAATTCAAACACAGCCAGGCACAACTGACCACACAAAGGACGCGATGCTTCCCCGGACTGTACGAGCCGAACTTTCAACTCAGGCCGGAGTATTGAAAAGGAAGACTTGCTCTACAGTAGCTACATTGTTTTCTACATTGTCTCAGTTGTGTTCAAGAGCTCTGGCTGTAACTGTAAACATTATTTAGCATTTGCTTAAACTGTGGGTCTTACATGTAGGTGGAGAGAGCGGGACGCGTCTGATGACTACATGGCAGTATGGATTTTTCAGGCTATAATGTCAGAGCCAAGATCTTCTTTTACATTTGAATTCCCTGTGTGATTTTTTTTTTTAAGTCAGTGGAAAATGTTAAGTCTAGACAGAAGACCTTGAACTTTGACCCTAACAGCTATATGTGCTATTTATCACAATGTTTTATGGATTTAGGCTGTTCCTTCCTGGTTGTTAATGAGTCAAACCACTTTCAGGTCAGACATTGTTCTGGAAATATTACAGAATAATTTCATCTTTTAACAATGTTAAAGTGAATTGGAAATGGGTTTTTGTCTCTCTGGGGCAAACACAAGATTTTTACTAAACAAGATTTCTGACGCTATATTTGAAATGAATTTGAATTAGATTCTTATTTGCAGATCAAGACACTCCTCAGTCCATGTCCAATACTTTTGTAGCCAAACATCTGCACAGTCACATCTTTGTCACCTAATACACAGTGACTGGTCACTTTAGTCTGAGATTAGATCCAGTTTCCTGTAGCTCTTTAACTTGTCACATCGTTATCATTAATATATTTGAACTGGGACTGTTTACAATAGGACACTTTCTGATGAAGATCCCAAATTCAGTAGTGATGAAGCATAAGTAGACAGAGCATATACTGAAGTAAAAGTAGCAATGCCTCTGTGTAAAAATACTCAATTTCAAGTAAAGACCTTTCTTAGTTTTATATTAGTGCATATGACTGAATCACTATTATTACTATTATCACTGCTTTCTGACTGTGTAAGAAGCATTGTAGGTAGTTAAGGTGCATAACTTTTAACTGCTTTATAAAATGGCTGGTAATTGAATCAATAAACCTGCAACATATCAATTAAATGTAAAATCTAAATCTGCAAATTAACTGGCAACTGTCAAATAAATGTAGTAGAGTAAGAAGTACAATATTTCCCTCTGACATGTAGGGAAGTAGAAATATAAAGAGGCATAAATGGAAATACTCGAGTACAAGTACTGTACCCAAAAATGATATGGAGTTAATGTACCGAGCAACATCCACTGCTCAGATCAACTTCAATAAACTTTGCAGTGGGCAATTCCACTTTTCCAATTTTAAACTCTTCAAAGGAGTTAAAATAAAAATAAGGATGTTAATACACACATGACATGGACACATGTGAAGACACCTTGTCTTAACACACTGCTAAAATCCTGTGCTGCTCAGGTAGATCTTGATGTGGACATGTACAGTCTGTAGGAGGACATCTGGTGTCCAGTCAATGCTACTACAAGACACAGTCACTTGTCTTTGTTCCGAAAGAGTGGGGCAATTCTCTCAGAAGTCTATTATGTGGTGATATGACAGCCCAGGAGGAGACAGCAAATTAAATGTCTTCACTAAACAACATTAACCTAAGCAAATAATTGTGTAATTATGCCCAGCACATAAATGTAGTCGTGTAAGGCAACAAATGTGTTTCCAAATGTCAATCCATTTAGGTGAACATAAAGTATATGAATGAAGTGCATGAGAACTGTGCAGTGCTGACTCAACTTACAGTGCGATGACAGGCTAATTTACAGCCTTAATCATTACCCTACTGAGGGAGTACAATCACATTCATTACTTCTGCAAAGGAGCTTATGTGACTGTTTAACTGTTTCTCTGTCAGTGCACATTCCTGTTATCAAGGAAATGTAGAAGACCTTTCCTATGAAACCTGTAGTTTTAAAATAGCTATATCTCCTGACCCATTTGCTGCAGAGTTTGCTGTTCACATTCACGCTGTCAGAGGTTGACGCTTTGTCATTTGGAGGCTCCATGAGTTCAAACTTTACTGTGACATCGTCATTGACACATTTCCTCCTCGTCATTTAGCTGATCCGTCCTCGTCACTGCAGCAGATAATAGGAGATGATATGTTTTATGATTAGCGTAGGTAACATCTACAGTGTTTCATCTGTCCAAAGTGCACAAGAAACTCAAATTTTCACTTTCATTTTAACTTTTGGAAGGAGCCACACTTTATGGAAAATATAGGAATGAACATATGGACTCTACATTTTAACTTATGAGCAGGATGGATGTCTTCAATTAGAGCCAGTTTCCAGAAGAAAAACAAATTAGGTATATGTTTCACATGTCTTTGAAAACACTGTAAGAAAGTGAGAGTTTAACCAAATAAATATAATTCCATTTTCAGTTTTACGCTCAGCTTTTTCTGATTGAAAAAGGTAATGCTAATTTGTTATTTGTTAAAATTACTGAGAACCCAATAAATGAGCCACGGCAAAGCAATCCAGGTTAACCACAGGAAGTAAAGATACTGCAGTTACAGAGGCGGAGGTTTAAGTCACTAAATTTGTATCTGGTACCGAGCAGCCTGTAACATTTTCCGTTTTGAATGCAAGTCAAATGGGAAGAATGTGTAAAAATAGAACTTGTGGAGTTGCGTACTGCCTGAGTCACTGTGCTCTTTTCATTATCCACCCACTGTGTCTTGCAGAGCTGCAGCCCCTTCAAGTTGGAAGGAAGTCAAGTCTGTGACTGGATTTAGCTTAACAGAGTTCCCTGTGGTTTCTTATTTCTTATTGCACTTAATTACCTGTAATCCAATGTGGATTGTGTGTGTGTGTGTTTGTGTGTCTGCCTGCCTTTATGTTGGTATACAACATGTGATTGAGTCGGCAAAGCACAAGAATCTCGTGTATGTATTAGTACGCAGAACATTTTACTATATAAAATTATATGAATGATAAATGAGTAATTGACTTTTAGACATCACAGAATGACTAACTCATCTGACGCACTGGAGGGGTGAATGCTTAACTACTCATTATGGATGTGTCTTGACTCATTTTAAACTTGTAGAGAAAGTTTGAGCTTTGAGTCTCGAGTGATTCATGAAGGTTTTTCAAGGTTACATTTTAAATAAACTCATGAATGGGGATCATCGATGTTCACCCTTACATTGGACATTTTGAGCAAGATGTGAATGAACACTGTTTGGATTTAAATACTTTTTGTAAAATAAAGAGCAAACTTACTTTCTGTATTGTAATCTCAAACAAAATTTAGTCGTAAATCCAACTAACCTAGTTTAGAAAGACAAGTAGCACTGGATTTAAATAAGATTGATAATAAGTAGGAGAAAACAAGGGATTGGACCCAAATGCAGACAGAAGCAGATCTGGTGCAGTTGAATGATATTTTATTTACAACCCCCCCCCCAAAAAAAAAACTCAAAGGCCTTACAGGATGGTCAGGCAGGTAAGCAAATAAGACAGTTCAAACAGACAAACAAATCCAAAGGGGAGCAGGCAGGAATCAGAAACCTCAACAACAGGTGAGGTCCAACAAAAAAAATCCAATCCACCCAAAAAACACTGGGAACAGGCTGGAACGCTTGACACATGGTACAAAGATAAATTGGCATCGACTGAAGGGAACACACACACTAAATCCACCAGGAGGGGAGGAGAACAGGTGAAACTAATCTGTAATCTCAAAACACAGGTGATACAGAAAACAGGTGGGAAACAACACAAGGCAGGAAGTGAAGTCACTGAACACACCTGAGGACGTACAGGAAAATAAAACAGGACATAACTAAACTAAAACCCAAAACCATGACATTAGGAGGTTTCATAATTCTTCATTGTCTAATAGTTAGAAAAACTACTTGAAATCCAACATCAAGGTTCCATATTTTCTATGAACTTTTCTATATGTACCCTTTAATTTACTAGAGTGCTATTATCTTTTCCATGATCTAAACCAAAAAAAAAAAAAAAAAAGATGAAACATGAAAATGATTCTGAAAATCTACATGCTGAGTGACTTCATGCTAAGTCAGTGTTTTGTCATTGGTTAGAAAAAACAAAAGCGAGTGAAGCTGGTCCATTTCCAGCTCTGCTGTGAGGTCCATCTGGATGGATTACCATCAGATTCTCATTTGCACTTGAAAGAGCAAATCTTTCCTGTAATCCTTCATTGCGCTTCCCCAATAAACACAGACATATTACAAAGCTGCTGTTGCTTTTCACCTTACTGACATTTCCCTCGCTTTAAGTGCCCCGATGCCTAATCTCCCATCATGCTCTGATGCTCTTCTATCACACACTGTGTGATACAGGTGAACTGCAGCACTTGGCCCTTGTCAGCTTTTGGCCACATTTTTCATTCTCATGTTTTATTTTATCCTCTACCCTTGTCTTGCCTTGTCCTCGTCCTCTCATCCTGCTTGTGCTATCCAGCGGTATCATATCCTCCCAGTTACAAGAAGACTCCACCTCCTGTGCCCCCGCGCACCACCACCAAGCCTCTTATCTCTGTGACAGCCCAGAGCAGTACAGAGTCCACCCAAGATGCCTACCACGAGGGCAGGCATCCACGGGGCGGCCTGTGGACCACGGACAGCCTCGGTCGTCCCATCTACAGCTCCACGGACAGCCTGGACAGCGCCAAGGCCGTCACCATGGCCATGGAGTCAGCAGCAGGCAAGAGGCTCGCGTCTTTGGGCAGCCACACCTCGGTCCAGACGTGCGACAAAGCAGTGCTGGTGTCCAAGGCCGAGGAGTACCTCAAAACCCCACGTTCCTCTATTGGGATACAGGTAACAACAGAGCCGACGGTCTTTTCACACTCGCCACCCATCCTTCATCCTAATTACACTAATCTCATCTGTCTTCCTCTATCTGGTCCTGGCTGAGGGGATAATTCCTTTTTTCTCATTTTGATATTCAGTGTGTTAATATGTATGAGAGCTGTCCTGTAAAATCCAGACACATTAAAAAAAACAGCTCTCAGGGTTCTGAGGCTTTCAAATTAGCCAAATATACATTTTTATTACCAAAGAAGGACACAACAGGCGGATATTTCATGTTCTCTCGGTAGGTGATTTATTACAAGACCAGAGGATTATTTATAAAGACTTATTACGTGTCCACATCTGCAGGCAGACTTCCAAATGTTGAACTGGCGATAAAACTACATGTGCAAATGAGTTCATCTTGTCATTTTTTGGTAAAACAAATTCCCAAATGTCCCAATCTGTGTGAAGTGCTCTACAAGGTTTTGGAGTCTTGTTGACCTTTACATGTGTCAGGCTGTACAATTACATTACCAGGGCTTATTCAAATGCAGCAGTAATGAAGAGGACAATGAGGATCTCTCTTACTCACTTTCCTCTACTTTGTGATCCGGGTGCTTAACCTGTTAAGTTCTTCTTGAGCCTCAAGATAAGGATTCTGCTTTGTGTGCTAACTGTCTGAATAACTTAGAAATCTGCTGCATCTCCTCGAGGCAAGTGTCCTCAGCTGTTAGCGCCAATGTTGGAGGCGGCCGTCTGCGTGGACCATGTCGTTACCTGCATGTCACCCGCAGACGTCTCCTGTGGGCGATGCTGAGTGAGGTGTCCAAAAGAATTGATGGTCCTCTCGCACATGCAGCTGTTTAGAGTGGACACTGTCCCAGTCGTGACCCACAGGTCCGGGTAGTTGATGATTCCATTGCCGGCTTTCTATTTCCAGTTTCCTCAGCACCAAAATCCTGCACAAGGTCAAATTTATTCTCGACCCCAGTGACATTCATGCAAGTACCCACGCTGCAATGGTGCATGTTTTAAATTCTGGTTTCTCGCAGTTGTACAGGCTGCTGGTTGGAGCTTGACAAATAGGTGAGGAGTGTATTGGTCTGTAAATGAAAAGCAGATTTTTGGAATTGTCATTAAAACCAACAAATTGACCAATTACTTTGCAAGCTGAGATACAAAAATGGAGACTCCTGAGTCCTCTGTAATAAGTGAGAAGTTTTTAAATGTCGAGCTGTCTGTTTCAGTGCAGACGTGTGTGTCTGTGCTTTGCCATTTCAGTCAATATATAATAATTTGAGTTTTCTGTTATTATATATTTATCAGGTGGAAACTGTGACAGACTCTGAGACTGAAAGTAAAGGCCTTCCTCAGTTCCATTCAATAGGGATCCAGGTGGAGGATCAGAAACGGTACGTGGCTCAGACAGAAGAAACACTGTCAAAGTCAAAGCTCAGTATATTTAGAGTTGCATTTTTTAAACATTACCTCTGTAACTTTTTCAGGCATGGGAGGTTCAAGCGCTCCAACAGTGTGACCACTGCGGTACAAGCAGACATGGAGTTGGAGGGCTTTCCCTCCATGGAGGACAAGGGCCTGCAGTTCGGCGGCGGCTTCGGTCGCCACTCCGAGCCCAGCACGCCCACGCAGTACGGGGCCATCCGCACGGTGCGCACCCAGGGCCTGTTCAGCTACAGGGAGGACTACCGGCCCTCCAGCGGGCCCCCCAGCCCGCAGCCCGAACCCTGGCTGGTCGAACCCAGCCTGGAGAGCACCGACACGGGCCGAGTGTCCCCCCTCCGCAGGGACGGCAGCTGGTTCATGCAGCTCCTTCACAACGAAACCAAGCGGCTGGAGGGCTGGTGCAAAGAGATGGAGCGAGAAGCAGAGGAGCATGACCTGTCAGAGGAGAGTGAGTGTCCTGAGGGAAACTACATGCTTTTCATAGCAGGTGCTGCTTTTGTCATCTGAGGTCAATGCTTTCATGATATGTGTCCATGATAATTTCTTTTTGCTGCAGGATGTTTAACAGTTGAACCAAAGTGAACAGTATAGCTGTCATGTTGACAACAACACAGAGTCGTGATAGGCGTTTTGTGAGCAGATTGGATCCTTGTGAATGACTGCCTGAAAGATATTGCTCAACATGTTGGCCTTTGCCAAGCTGTCAGTGATGAAACCAGAATCTCTCTCTCTCTCTCTCTCTCTCTCTCTCTCAATGTGTGTGCGTGTGTGTCCACCAGTCCTAGGAAAAATCCGGAGTGCAGTGGGAAGTGCTCAGCTACTAATGTCTCAAAAGTTTCAGCAGTTTTACTGGCTGTGTCAGCAGAATCTGGTGAGTAGCATGTGTTTGTGAACAAGGGCACTGTATCGACCATCATACTGTTCATATGTCACATAGACAAACACAAAAGATCAGGGGGCAAACTTGTTGATAGGCTCCTCTGTCTCAGACCAAGGTGCTCGGCCTGACGCTGCACTTGTGCTCCTTCCAGAAATAGACCACAGAGATCAATAGCGAAGCAGTCCCTCTGCCACTATTGACCCCGCAGTAAACGAAAGGGGAATTCCAATAGGAAGCAGCACCTGAGATGAGGCCATCCATTAATGCACGGAGGCAGCAGTTTGAATGGGATCTCAGAGTTTGAATAATGGACTGCCACGCCGTCTCGCTGTTTAGCCCTCGTGTCACGTCGACTGGAAACTCACACCTTTTCTAATGCTAACTATCCACAGACTCAGCATATGTTCGGAGATGATAGTGTCATAAGTGGGGATGTTCCTGCAGATACAGAGCAGACAGGCAGCCACTTAATCGCACCTTAGTAAAGTGCAGCTATTTTTTTTTTTTTTTAAAGCAAATGGAAACCTTGTGGAGGTGGATGAAATCTGGCTGCTCTCTCGCTGCCTTGTGTTGGGTTTTTCTGTGTGTGTCTCAGCTCGGTGTGTTGCTCTCTTTGGGATAGTTTTGGGCCGCACTCTCTCTCTCTCTCTCTCTCCCCATAGATAATGGGATGATGAATTAAGTCCAACATTGGTAGTGACAAGCCATAGATTGCCCTGAGCTTTCAGACGTGTCTGAGCGAGACAACGACTCTGTTTCCCTGCCGGACGGAGGAGGGACTGCACGATTCGTCTACCCAAAAAGCTCTGAACTTACTTTGAAGTTACAGACCTTTTTCTTAGTGTGAGCTCACATTCAGTCTGTGGTAATGAGCACATGGCCGCGTGCTGCTGCCAGATTGTGTGAGCTGTTTGTAGTTGACACATCAGCCAGCTGGGTCGTTATCATGAACAGCGATGCAGCACAGAAATGCAGCAACAACGAGCGCCAGATTTCTGTCATTTAAATTCAACAGAATCGTGATAATTACACAAAATCAAAGCAGACGTGAACGAGTGAACGAAAGAAAATTCTAGACACACACAGTATTTATGACACTTGATTTGAGCTAATTACTATTTTGAATATCATCATGCACGTGACCATAAATATAACCTCTAATAATCATTAATAATTATTGCTGCTGCACACAATAAACCAACAAGAAAGATTTAATTAATTATTAAAGACAGTTAAGGGATGAATGTTGGTGCTATACTGCCACACTGTGGTGAGACTGGTGAGGTTCAAATGTTGAGGTGGATATGAGTTGCTATATGTTGTTAATAGATTTGATAGTTTGAGTGCAATATTTTCTTTTTCATCCAAATTATTTCAATAAATTGCAGTTTGTTTATTGTGATGCATGTGATATAATGCTGGTTCAGAACATCTAGTACAAGTCTGAGATCCTTTATCAACGTTTATTGACTGATTGATTGATTGATTGATTTGTAATAAGCGTAAGTAATCCAGCACATAACAAAAAGGAGAAATCATTTCACATAAAAACAACAAACCTCACTTCATTTCCTCCTCCGTCTCTTCAGGACCCCAGTGCCATGCCCAGACCCACATCTCAGGACCTGGCTGGATTCTGGGACCTCTTGCAGCTTTCCATCGATGACGTCACTGCCAAGTTTGATGAGCTGCAGCAGATCAAGAGCAACCAGTGGCAGCTGGTGGAGAGCCCAGAGAAGAAGGTGAATCGGGGAGCTGGGTTTTTTTTTTTTTCCCACACGCTCATAATCATTAGTCTTAATGGGCTCCAGATGAATGTGCTCAGCTTTTGAGGAAAACTGCAGTAACAACATTCGCCTTCCTTTTTTTAGGCTTGTGACCAGCAGGAGGTTAATCATTCTTATCATAACACTGCAGGGACGGCGTTAGGAGGCGACATCAGTTCAGCTCAGACAGCCAGGAGCATCCTCCAGAAATGTTTACTGTTAAAATCATCAGCTGCGGCTCCACAATAATTTGGGATTTGTTTAATCTGGCTGATCCATATTGTTATTGTTATTCATCACCTGCTTTTGGTCTGAGGTAAAGTAAAGTAATGAACAATGCCACTTGCTTTTCACCAGCATCAAGTGATGTCAAACCACCATGTAAATTCAGAGAGACAGTATGAATTTGAAATTTCGTTTGTGCATACAACACATACAAACCTTTGCCTTTACTTGTTACAGTACAGTGAAATTTGCACTGGCTATTTGCAGCATTTTTTTTATTTTACAGCACACAGAACCAAGGTAAAGTCCTGAGAGGTAGGTTGTAGAGGCAAATCAAAGTAGGGCATCTTTTTTAAAGTCGTCATCTTTTGTATTTGGCACAGTTTTCCTCCAATATGCATGTGTACTGCTTCAAGATCCAGAGTCACATCTGCTGAAATGAGTAAATAGTTTGCAACCTGAAAACAAGAAAACAAATATCACGATGACCTGTAACTGTAAGTGTTCAAAAAAAAGCAGTTATTTATGAAAGTTCAGGAACTAATGACATCATTTTTCATTTTTTTAAAAACTTGATTTCAAAGTACATCACTGTGCAAAAAAAAAAAACCCCAAAATCATAATGTGACTAATTTAAGATCAAATGCATAAATATTAATGATCAGAAAATAAATGAGCGTTCACCCAACAGCTGAAGCACATGTATGAGCGGTGCTTGTAGATGAAGGAGCAGCATTTGTTTCAACTGTAATGTGTTTTTAGAGATAGTCCAGATCCTTCAGGGCACTTGGATAATGATCTTCATGCTACAGTTGTAGTTATAAGGGAGTTATTTACCTCCAGCAGTTTGCAGACACATTGTAAGCTCCATGAAGCTGAGCCCTGACAGTGACACAGATGCTCTGCGCTGAGCTCCTCTGCTTCACGGCGGCCGCAGTTTCACACCAACACCAGCCTGACGAGCAAATCGGAGGAGCTCGGCTCGCTTTGGGAAGTCATTGTGTGTTAGTGTGTTTAGATTCGTAGAACCGATTCTAAAAAATGATGGGACGCTGTGTAAAATGCAAATAACAATGTTTCACTGTTTTGGAATCAAGGTTGTCAGTCATACGGGTGAAATGAGTTGTGTGGAAGAGAAGAGTGTGATAATACAACAAACTTATTTCACCACCTCAAGCAGAAAAAACCTGGAAACACTCCGACTCTGACATTGTTTTAGGTCCATCATTAATAGTGGGAATTTATTTTAGCCATTTCTAATCTCACTGGTTTGTCGCACATCAAGCTGTGATACCAAAGTTGAGGTGAAGTGATTTGTCCATGAAACACACACGTACCCAAGATAAGAGTCCTTATATTAAAGACTTGTAGCCACATTTAGCCAAAGCAAATGAATAAAACTCCTTTTAATTTATCTGCACTTTAACATTTATCTTTTCCTGAGTGTTTCATCTGGTGGTTAATACAACCTCGCAACCCTCAATTATGAGTTCTAGTGCTGAATAAACAGTCTCTTGTTTTTCCCATAATGTGATTATATACAATTACCAAACTGGATGGAGCAACTTCAGATTATCAGGACAATGAGAGAGATTGCTGTTGTCAGTTTTATGAGGTGTCCATAAAGGGCGTGTGATCCTGTTTTCTGCTGACGCTTCACTTCGGAGCGCCGCCGTTATCAAACACGGCTGATTAGATTGACTCATCTATTCATAATCCATTAGGTTTAAAGGATGGTGTAAATTTATATTATCTGGCACACAAGGACAACTCGGAAGAATTATTTGAGCTGCAGACTATTAATTGAGAGTTTTTCATTGCGTTTCTGCTCTGTGAAACAACTTGTTTCCTTTCTTCAATCATGTCCTTCTGTGTCCTAAGGAGAGGAAGTGGCCTCCGCCTTTGCCCAAGCGGCCGACCAAGGGACGTGGCGGCGTGACGCGAGAGCGCTCTCTGGACCTTCAGGACCGCCAGCGACAGGAAGCCCGCAGACGCCTCATGGCTGCCAAACGAGCAGCTTCTTTCAGACAGAACTCAGCCACAGAGAGGGCAGACAGCATCGAGATCTACATCCCCGAAGCCCAGACGCGGCTTTGAGGTCCACGGATTCATCCTCAGCTCCTCTCGTCCACCAGCTCGCGGCGTCACATCCTCCTGCTGTCGCCACCGCTCGTCCACCGTTTCCTCACCTGTTGCCATTCTCTGGTTTGTCCCTGCTGAAGCTACACTAGGCAAGATTTTGATTTGAAACCTTTTTTTTTTTTTTTTTTTGCAGCTTAAATAACAACGTGGCACTGCCATAGGGAAGAAGGCCCCATCTTCCCTGAGCGAGAGGTCGAGTCATGTGTGGAAAGTAATACATTTAAAACGAATCCCCAAACTTAGAAAAACAGGACACACCAGCGTTTGACCTTTTGCCTCTTGTCCTTTCGGGTCGGTTAAAAGTGAACACAGCTGAAGTTGCCTAGTGTAGCTTTAAACCCACGAGGTTCTGCACCACGAGAATGAGCCGCTAAATCCCAAAAACCAACATTTCACCTGGTTTATTTGAGCGACATCGATTCAACTTTGTGATTTATGTGGTCATACTTTTGAAACCCTTCTCTTGTTCATCGTCGCCATCGGCCCCCGCTGTGATCTCCGATTCAAAGGGAAACACAGAGCGCGACTTTCGTTTCTCACCAGCAACAGTGGTCTCGGGCCGAAGCCTCCTGCGTGAACGAGCAGCGGCAGATTGATTTAACAAGCTGGAAAAGCCTTGAAGAATATTTAGATTATTGTCTTTTGACGAGGTTCAAACTTCCCACCCGGCCATTTTGATGCTGGTGGGTAAAACCCGGGACCCTGGTGGATCAATTATTTCATTTTGCTGCCAATTTGAGGTTAAAAAGTCAAAAGAGACAAATGTTGGACAGCGTGTTTCTCGCTATGTGTCATCTCTCCATCTTGCTGCAGCCGTCGACCAGTGTTGCTGGATGAGATCTGGAAACAAGGCTCAAACCCTAAACCATTTCAGCGTCGACTCATTTCCACTCACGTCCCCTCTTAGGACCACACGTCTTCACAGCTATGTACGTTATTTGCTGCTGGATGCATTTCCACTGCAGAACAAATATGAATTATTAACAAAAAAAAAAAGACAGTTTTTGCGCAGCCTGGAAGAGGTGACTGTATCAAACAATGCATTTTGCACCTTATAATATTCATGTTTGTATTTCCAAGGGAAATGTAGTTTATGAAGCTCATGTGATATTGTTGCAGTTGAATTGCAAGGACAGATATGGGAAAATTTACTACCGAGTTTCATGTTACTCTATAGGTCATATAAACTTGCACCTTGTGTTTTGTTTTCATTTCTTTCTGACGGCGTTCGGGCCTCTGGTAATTACAATATTGTGATTCTAACACTTTTAATTCTACTTACAGTATCTATCATATGACCGACATCACGATCTACAGTATACATTTAGTATTTATAGTTGAAACAGTTGTGGGTTGATTTGACAGTGCATTTGTCTTGCTTATTAAAGGGGTTGTTTCTCAGCTAACGGAACCCACATCTCATAATCACACACTGCATCCGACCTTTTCGTTCCCACTGGGGCTTTAATGGAAACACTTCTGTTGTTCTTTTTTGATCTGCTCATGTAGTCTAGGAAAGACAGGTGCAAATGACACTTTAACAATATTCAGTTACTATAGTAAATGGTGCTGCTTTTTACTCTAAAACTGTTGTCCTTTACCCAGTCCTATGTGCACGCACACACACACACTCAAGGACTTTTTAAACAGAGATTTATTAATATGGTGCCCGTTGTCTCTCCGATGACTTGTGGTAGATTGTGACTTTAGTAAAGATCATCTTTGCAATGCTCTTGCCCTCAGTGACGTAAATGAGGAGAAGGTTTCACGGTTCGACTTCCTTTCTAAACATGCAAAGAGGTCAGGGATGTTTATTTATGGGATGGGAGAGAATACAGGCTTCGACATTCCACCAAACCTTAAAGTCTAATCTAATATGCCCACCCTGAGCCAAGGGCATCCTGCTCCAGCTGCTGGATCGTACCTGCCACACCCACATGTTGCAATACACGCCCATTCATCCTCATTCGCCCAATCTAACCCCAGCTAATGAAAACCGATGTTGACATAGGGCCACTAGAATTATGCTGCAGTACAGCATTTCCCATTTCACTGTAACGAGAGCGACACTCGGTCGGGTCTGTAAATACTCGCGTGAGGCAGTGAGTCGGACTCGTCCGGAGGGATCACGATCACGACGGGGGTTTGTTTTTGCTTTGAGGCCGAGCGAAGCCGAAGTATTTTGCTTTTGTGACGTGTGTGCATCACAGTGCTGAATCTGAAAACCCTCACCTTACCAGACGGCCTTAACCGAACCACTCATGAATGTAGAGCCCCAAACGATGCAAAAAAACACAACATCCCAGGAGACGAGCAGAAGCTGGAATCCACCTGAATTAGACAGGAGAGAAGTCGCTCCCCAGTTTTATTTTATTTTTATGTAACTCAATTCAGTTTTTTCCTAATTTGATTGGTTTTGAGATGAAGTTTGAAAGGGCACAAAAATGACAGAAGACGACAAGGTCAGAAAGGGCAGGACGTCATTTCTGACTGATTTCAAGCAAAATCACTCACAAACGTCCGTCTCTCAGATTTTCTTGTTTTGATGCATGTAAATAATATATAGAGTATAATAGAGTCCTAGTTGGATCAGTTCATGCAGGTTCCAAGAAACAATACAATCCTGATTCCAAAGAAGTTGGGATGCTGTGGAAAACCTTTCCCACATTATCACATTCTGATGAGACCCTTTTTTTTTGGAATCAGGGTTGAATAAATAACAAGAACAAAGAACAAATTGATCAAAAACGAGCTACGCCGACCTTGTAGTTCACAAGTCAAATACAGAAAGAATTTGCTCAAGCAGTAAAAACTATGAACCATATTACCTGACAAGTTTCCACAGAGAGTTGAATATGACCATCCATTTTCTGTGGAGTTTACATTTATATTTAAAGGACACATTCCAGCTTGCTCACACTTTCTTTAAATCAAATCAATTAACTGTTGATTTAGCTGTGTAGATCCTGTGTCCCAGTATAAACTAAAGGACTAAAGAATTATTATTTGCTTCAAGTGCATTTATCATTAGAGAAACTGAGAAGATGGTTAAGGGCTGACTTTTAATTTCAGTATCTGCTTCCATTCAGGGGCTTTACCTCCAACATTAACACATCATTCATATTGTGTTTCAGAGAAGAAGGATCCAACATGTTGTCGCTGCTTCTGTTTAATTACTTTCTTTAAATAGGAACCAAAAATATTTTTAAGTCTTTATTGCTGCATATTTTTCCTTTTCATTTTTAATCTGAAGAAGAGGTTTGCGATTCATTTTCTACAAATTTCAGTGCTTAAATATTTTCTACATCAGCCTCTTTTTTTTTTTTTTTTTTTGGTCATTTCGACATTAATCCAGAGGACGCCCAGTGTTTCCATCACACTTTGGTGGAGAGATAAGAGATAGAACCACTGAAAGTGAAAGTTTCTTCTTCTAAATATTTTTTCTTTATCTTTTCTTCAGCACATCTTTCCAACACATTCTCTACTTTTTCCCACAACGTTGAATTTACCTACTAAACTTTTCTTGGCCTGCTTGGTCGACACGAGAGATTATCTTACTTTACCTCTAACTAGAGCAACTAATTATATTATTATTTATTGATTAGTTATATTGAATGTTTTAAAGCAGAGTTTTAAAGAGAAACAGTATTTATTTATGACTGATACAAAGAAAGTCTATATATAATTAAGTCTAATCCAGGTGAAGAGTAAAGTTGGCTTTAATAAACAGTTCAACAGCGTTTTCAGAACGTACGTCTTTGTCCCGTTATCTTCCACCTCCCTTGTAAGTCTATAAAAAGTCTCATCTTTTGGCCAAACTGTCAGCTTTGAAATATTAAAGTCCTCAGTTATTTCCCTGGTTCCTCCCTAAGTTTCGCCCTCAGAGGGACAAACCACATGACAGCAGCTGATGGGGCTACTTTAACAATCCTCCTGCTCTTCCACCTGACTGAACGTCATGCAAATCAAACCCACTTCCCACAGACTGCAAACTGTGATCCCATCATGTGTAGAGATGATCTGGTCCTCAGGATCATCAGTCCTTTCCTTTATCAAACAGAGCTTTTCGTCTTTCAACTTTGTATTTTCTGTTGCTGAGAATTTACTTGCAGGCTGTTTGAATCAAGTAGGAGTAAAATCTATAAAGTCAAAGTGTTGGTAAAAAAACATCTATGACCTTCTGTGCTTGAGAGTGAAAAAGGGACGGACGGGGGTCGAGGATTAACGGACTCACAACCTCACGGTCGCTTGAATGAAAAACATGATGTCACTTGAGCTGTTTTTGCACCAATCAGCGAGGCTGATCTCAGACGCAGAGATGTCCTCAAACGTCACCAGCGAGTGAAATGAAACACACGTGACGACAGATCTTAAGCAAATGTCTTTTTGTGGTATCATGCGGGGCTATTCTACAATCATGGTACCATTTCCCTCTTGTTGTATACGTTTCCTCCTCATCAGCTCAGTGGTTTTTTTTTGCGTCCGTGTCTCATATTTTTACCCACCGAGCTACGAGGGGCTTTGGAGTTTAGGCAATTATGTACATGACAAATCCTCAGGTGCCTTACGGTTTGATTCTCATAGGACTCTGTGAGTGAATGTTTCGGGTGGAGACACGTGAAAGGACTGCAACACCTCTTAAAGTGCAGGTTTGCTACCGTTACAAAGGGCTGGAAACTGGGCTGGGTCGGACTGCGGAATCTAAAAATGTATATCTGACTAATCCAAACGTCCTACTGTAATAAACTTCAGCACAACACAGTGTGGAGGAAATCAAAGGAGGATTTGCTTCTTTTCCTCTTTTTGGTTCTTCTGCCATGATTCACCACGATGCAGTGACATTTTCAGAACTGAATTCATGACTCAAAAACAAAATGTAGAAAACGAGCGGATATGACGTAAACACTGGGAGTGCGCGTCACATCCATTTCAGCAAATCATATTTAAAAAAAAAAAAAAAAAAAAAGGTCTTTATCCTTTTTCCTCCTAGCTGTGATATTGTAATCTCGTGATGTTTCTTGCCTTTTTTTCGGGGCATCTACATCTGCAGAATCCGGAGACTGACAAAACTTGACCAGCCAAAAAGTGCAATAGCGTTTTCATACAACGACAGGCGGGCTCACCTACAGCTATTTACCTCACGGTTCAGTGTTTTTAGTAAACATGGTATATTAGGAGTAAACCTCCACAGGAACACTTTGTCATGCCTGTGTACTATGCAGCAGTACTCGTGTGGGGCGGCGCGGCTCGCGGACCCCGGTGCACATCACCTCTCATTCACACCGGAAGCACGACGTCCATTGTGCTCGACCTTGCCGCCGCCATCATCCGGCGCTCGGTCCCACACGGCTCATCCATGGTTTACTTCATGCTGATTTGAAAAAATACCTGAAGAAGAAGTCAGCTGCTCACACGCATGGATGTGAGTTTTCCAGGGTCACGTTTCCCTGTTGAGGCGCCGCTCGAGGCGTCTGTTTCTGCTTTGTGCGAGCACCATATTTCAAACATCGTTCAATAGGTGTCCTGAAGATAAACCTCAGAGAAGTCCACATAGGTGCTGAATCAACCAACTTCTCTCCTTGTACTTTTTTCCAAATTTTTTTTTCTTTTTCTTTATTCTGACAATCAGCACACACCAAAAGCATCAAACACACACGCACACACACACACACGACAACAGCGGTGTCATATTATATCCTCAAGACAGAGCCCTGGGTTTCCCTTCTACCCATCTTGAGGATCTTTACAGTCGAGTGAGACTCCATTAAATTTTCATTGAAAGCTTTTCTCCTTGTTTCTGATACAGTTGCACTGCAAAGATGTCTTTCTATCGCTTGCTCTCTCTTCTCATAAACTTTTGCCTCTTGTCACCAGACAAACAGCGTTAAAGCGACTAATCGTGGATCATCATTTGACGTCACGTTTGCATTAACACCGGCCTGTATGAGAGTGTATCTGCTCCTCAAGCAATAAGCTTAATTTAGATATTCAGTTTGGCTTCTTCATCCTGACGTTTAGTGACGAACCTGAACCTGCGGGACGTTACAGGACTGTTCAGGTGAAACTGTTTGACATTTTTGGAAATATGCACAGCTGATGCAAGCTTTCATGGTGAAAGTTCGATAAGTCGACTGATAAACTGTCTGTTAAATATGAAGTTTGATCCAGCAGCTGAGCATAAAGACTGAAAACGAAGGGAAACTGACTCTGTGCAAAGGTGACAAAATCCTCCTTAAAGCATCTCTGACTAACTCGTTAGATCTGGTTTGTTTCATCTGTGCAAAAATCAAATAGTGAAAATGATAACTTGTTTTACAGGGTTTATATGTTGGTCTATTTCTGGCCAGGTGTAGTGACTCGCTGTCTGTCTGACCTACGAACGCATGAAAGTGTCATTTTCACAATTGGATTTTTGTCGAGAATAAACAAGCGATAACATGTTAATTAGCTTTAGAGATGTTGGATTTCTAACTCTCTTTCTCCTGTTTCCAGTCCTTATGCTAAGCTAAGCCAACTGTTTGTACCTTCATATTTGTACAGACATGAATCTCTCAGTTTCTCCAAGAAAGCAAATAAGCACATTTCTCAAAACGTCAAATTATTCTTTTAAACAGGTGAAAGTTTTGCTTCGATCATGTTAAACCTTTTTAAATGCTTACATGTAACATTTTCTCATACTTGATTTTTCCTCTTTTGAGATTGGTTTAATTCATTTCTCTTTAGTTGTGACCTCAGTGCAGATGTTACCTGAGCGTCTTCATCGCCTCTGAAGAATAGTTGTATCATTTCACACCGCTGATCGTCTCTGCACCGATTCTTGGACACACGCTCACGATTCAGAGAGAAAATACAGACCTGTTATCCATGTTTGCATCTTTCTGAAAACGTCTCTGTGTCTGCGCTGTTCTTCACGTTCCAGGGTTTTATGAGGGGAGAGAGCAGTCACAAGTTTGTTTGCCTTTGGTGGAGAAATGTCTCGTGTTGTGGCTGTGGGTAGAAATAACAGAAGGCCTCTTATGGGTTTTTGAATGTGACATGAGAAACATTTGATAGCATAAAAAAAAAAAAAGGTTTGTGGTTAGCTTAAAACTATTTTGAATTGTTAGATATATCAACAATGAGGATAAATATAATGCCAAATATTCAGTATTTGTACAGAAATATACATATATAAATATATAATATATGCCTAATTTAAATGGAACTATTTTCCGCTCTTGACCATGTTTTCGTTGTTTAACGTTCCTTTGTCAACATTATTTTATAAGATCTTCAGATTAGCATGCAGGATAGTGAAAATGAATGTATTATTTAGTGTTTCATTGCTGTTCAGTATTACAGCACTTCTACAGATCAGTTTGTGTTTGTAAGATTCATTTAGGCTGAATATTTCATTTCTAGATTTGTTTACCTATAACTGAACTGTAAACCTTCTTTTCTAAATGCAAGGGTTCGAAATGGTTTATATCATTTTATTATTTTCCCGCTTTATCAATGTGGTTCAGTATATTTTGCCTCTTCTTGAGTACGGCTATCAACCCATCTGTTGTAAATAATTATGCAAATTAAACTTTTGGAAGAAAACAGCACGGTCGTGAGAGAGTGCTTTCATTTTCTACTCCTTTAAGTTCAGAGAGTGATGCAGTTATGTCATAAAGTTGACAAGTCAAAGGCAGAATTATTTATGGGGAATAACTGAACCCAAATAAAGTGATATTTATCTTTTATGTGGGTCCAGATGATAAAAGTTTGTTTAAGGGTGATCGAAGTAAAGAGTCTTCTTCTAATATCTAAGTGATGTAATAAGTTCATAACAGAGCAGCTGGAACATTAATGAAGTAAAACCTGACCTCGATGATCTGCTCACTGTTCCTGCTTCAGTTTCACGATCCTGCTTTTGTCCACACTGGCTCACTGGGAGAAGTGATGCGGATCCTCTCGAGGACCATGTGTTCCCACTTGTGCTGATGAGACAGTCCTGCAAACAATTTACCTTCCATTGCGGATCATTTGATGTGTCACAGCAAGAAGAGTCATATTTTTAAATAATGCACACTACTGATTAGATTTTCCAAGTTCTGGTTCTTTGGTGGAAGTTTAGCTGTCGTTCATGTTATTAGTTGCACCTGCTTCTCCTGCTAAGAGTCAAAATGTCTGCTTTGAAAAACCTTTATTAAAAGCAGAAGCAGGTACAATCAGTCAAGCCCAGTTTGTAGAAATCAGGCTGGTAGATCAGAAAGCACCAAGACAAAATCCATGCCACAATCTTTTCACTTTTAATCGTGAGCGAACAACAGAAAACGCCCGACAGCTTTAATCAAAGAAGTGGTCTTTATTACAGCAAAGAAGCCAAACATTACAGACAAGAATAATTATGAACCATGAACATCATCTCTATGCTCAGACCGGCCTCTCATCCAGACATCTGCTTCATTCACTACTCTTCAGGGCCGTTACTTCAGATTTATTAAGGAGGAATTATGGGCATTTGCTCCTCAGTTTCCCCCTTAAGTGTGAAGTTAATAAGATGATATACTTTATTAAATTTCTGTTAAAACTCTCATTGACTGCTTCACTTTTCTCTCTGCATGCGATAGAGATGGCCATCAGCTGCTAAACCCCATCATCACCGAATTTACTCTCCTCTCAAAACTGAAAACTGATGTTCCACCTGCAGAATAAAGTTCTCTACTCAGCGGAAACGATCATGCTTTTTAAACAATATCTGTCAAAATTTGAAGTTGAATCCTCTGGGAATACAATCTCTGACTTTATATCTACAACAGAACTAATGTCCTGACATTGCATCCATCATCTAAATCTCTACTGTTCATCCAACAATAGAGCCTCATGATCGTCTATGTACAATAACATCCGTAACAGTAGACCTGGGCTACTCCTGTTCCAGCCAAGTGGAACCTCTGACAGTTTATTTACAATAAAGTTGCTTTTTTTTTTCTCAATCGGTTTGTGCACAACAGAAACACATCCGGTATTAAGCCTCACAAAGAATTCATGAAGCGCTCTGATGAAGAAAAACACAATGAATCATGGTCCAAAAGGTTTCCAAAACATTGATCGTCCATGAGAACGCGTTCAGCAAAGCCCCGGCTGCTGCTAAAATGCTTGTATCAACAAGGAAATTCAAATGATTAGGCACAATAAAATGATTTTGTTTCACAGTCCTGCATGTTTCACTCACTAAGCCTGTTTGCATCACTGAGTCCGTGTGTGTGTTCAGGGATAATGGTGAGCAGGATATGAGGATGGAGATAAACAGCTTATCCCGACTAAGACGCTAAGAGGGATAGGAGCTATTATCCAAAATACTCTGTGCATGAAAATGCACTGATGTTCTACTGACCACAAACAGAGCGATGGGGCTTTTACACAAATAAACCACAGTAACATCACAGAGAGTTTCATTAAGTGAAAACAAGACAATACTACTGAATTCCACCTAAATACTGAAAAACTACTTCTAATGCTTTAATATACAGCTTCTGTCAGAGGTTCTTAAACGTCTCTGCGTGGACCCAAACTGAGCAGAGTCTTACCTCTGACCGGCTCATTAAATCATACTAATACTCTCAAAGCTCCAGAGGAAACAGGCTTGCGGCCCGTCTGCGTCCCGGCCGGCGGTTTAAGAATCGCTGGTGGTTGAGTAAACATGGAATGAAGAATGATTGTTCTTACAAGCAATGCAAGTAAACAAACAATAAATACAAACAATGTGCTTTATCCATATAGACATATTTACACAAAGTCTTTGGCTTATGAATAAACATCAGCTACAAAATAATAATAAGAAGAAAAAAAAAGTGTTGGCCACCAGTGCACAAAACAAATGAAGCCTGGGGTCAGTTCACTTCCAATTCCATTCAAACCAGAAATGGAAACTGTAACTCTGTGTTCTCGGAGTCAGTAAGCCGATTCGCTCGTACCCAAAAAAATCTGTTTGAAATAAAAGATCCCATTTGTGAGTTGGCTGAATTGAAAGTGCGTTGGGCCCAGCCCTGAAACAAACATGATTACGATTATGTCACATGGTTGAAGGAGATCAGAATTAAGTGTTCGGTTTTTACAATTTGGGGCACGAAGAAGACTTCAAAACTTCTATCCAGTAGATCAGTGAATGATGCAACAGAAGCAGAGAGAATCAATTGCAGCTCACGACTGCAGCCACATGAACAATGACACATATCACACGTTTTTTTATCCTACACATTTTTTCAAGTTGCCACTTCATGATATCATAAAAAAAACTAAAAGCCCAACACTCCCTGCGTAACGTCCTGTTTTTGTTTCATTGTCACTTCTAAAATGCTACTTTATCTAATTAGCAAACTTTCATTGACATTTCAGTTATTTTCTGTGTCCATGTATTCTGTAATCTGCTGTAACGGGTTCAAAGTGGCTATCAAGTACTTAAACACATAATAATGTTCTGACTCGGACTTGAAATGACCAGAAAAAGAAGATGAAGATGCTGCTGATGTATGGAGTAGAAAACAGAAGCATTCACAGAGTTTGGTCAGGCTGTAACTTAAAAGTTTCTTGTTCTTGTACAAAAGTACTGTCTGCAAATATTCAAACATCACCATGATGAGATGCCCAACACTGTAAAGTTACTCAGAAATTAGCATGAGAGCGGGAATGTGGGGCCACTGGAAACTTGCAGTTATTCGAAAGCTGTGGCTGCAGCTTGCAAGAAGAGAGGGAGACATCTACAGTGCACATTGAGTACTGCAGCTGAAACAGCATGAGGCATCAAGTCCGTGGGAGGGAGGGGGGGGTTAAACATTTAAATGGGGCCCGAAACATACAGGGGCCCGCTGGCACTCAAAAAGCTGTACAATAAGCGTAAAGGAGTAAAAGGAGTAACATCTCCCCCTGTGTCGCTCTCCCAGCAGCTCCTCCTCTTCAGAGTCTGGACTCTTCCCTTTGTTTGGATTCTCGACGGCGCTGAACGAGGAGCCGACTTCGCTTGTGCCGTTCGCAGGGACGCAAAATGGGTGCTACAGAACGGCCACCACAGGAGGGGAGTCGGGACCAAGCGAAAGCAAAGGATCAAACACGCCGGAAGTGAAAAGATGTTCTGCTCCTCTTCACCTCCTCCTCCTCCTCCTCTCTCCTGTGTTTAAGAGGACTCGATGAACTCCAGCGCCAGGTCGTAGCAGAACCGATACTGTTCCTGTGGACACACACAGACACATCACATCATGATCACATGTTCACATTTAGTTTTACTATTATGTTTTTACAATCAACCTTCTTCTTCACTGATATTTGCATCTTCAACTTGTCTTTTGTGATTTTTCTTCTGGGTGTTTGCTTTGATACTTTTAACCTTGTTTTCTTTCTGAAAAGACTTTATAAATTGCTTCATCATATGATTCTCGTTCTTATTTTCTAAATTATACCTGAATGTCAGACACTGAAAGCCTTTCTCCTTCTGTCTAATGATTGATGGACTATAATGAAGAACAGGACGACAAATGGAAATAAATCCAGGACTTTTACCACTGACAGAGTCTGAAATGTCAATTAATCAAATCAAACCTGTTCCTCTCACTCTCTCTGACTCACCGGAGTGTCCACCATGTTGGGTTTGCTGTTCCTCAAGGTCTTTACGGCGTGGAAGACATCGACCACACTCTGCCTCTTGGCCATCTCGCACACGATGCTGCTGGCACAGAAGACTCCACTACGGCCGCCTCCATTCCTGTAAACACACAGACAGTTAACACAGAGATAAGCGACAAAATGCACAATTTATTTAAAATATTAAAATATCTAATTTGAATTGTTTTTCTCACACAGTGATGATGCAACAGATTTTGGCATAAATCAGTAATTTTGCACATCATAAGAGAAAAAGACCTTCTGGTTAAAAAGAACTGAGTGAGTTTCATTAATAGTTTTTATAATAATCAAGTGCCAAGAAAAGTGGTATCAAGTGGGCATTACTTCTTATTAGACCACTTTGTTCCTTACAGAGCTGCTGATTTTCATTCACTCTAAAAGCAAGAGAGAGATACAACCCTGATTCCAAAAAAGTTGGGACGTTGTGTAAAACTCGAATAAAACAGAATGTGATAGTTTGCTAATCCTTTTTGACATTTACTAAATTAAAAACAGTACAAAGACAACAGATATAAAGTTTTACCTCTTCGACTTCAATGATTTTTGTATCTGCTTATTCTGAATTTCAGCTCAAGTTCATTTGAAAATAATTGCCTTCTGTATATATTTACGTTTCACGCAACGTCCCAACTTTACTGGAATTGAAATTGTAAAAATGTGTATGAGAGTGTGTATTTGTGGTGTGCACTCACAGGCAGTGCACGATGGTTCTTCCCTCTCCCTCCTCTCCCTCACGCTGCCACTGGTCGACCTGTAGGATCAGTTTGAGGAAGGAGCGTTTGGAGGCGGGGACTTCTCTATGCCCCGCCCACCCCAGGTACTGGAACTGACGGACCATCAGGTAGCCTTCCTGAGGCTGACAGGTCAAACAAACACACACGGTTAGAGGGATGGATTCAAGTGAGGAAAACCACAACATAAGAACATAATGTGAGTGAACTGACCCTGGTGAGGTTGCAGACTCTGAACAGTCTGCTGATGACATCACAGTCCATGGAGCAGGACATACATTCCACCTGGACCGGACCGTAACGCAGCATGCCTTCCTCTGGCCAGTACTGAGGACAACCCTGAGGACGAGCATTACAGTGGTTACATACAACAAAGACACAGAGAGAAACAGCAACTCAAAGCTTTAGAGGATTTTAATTGTTTAAAGCAACTATATTTATTGATGTTGAAGCTTTATTTCTCAAAAAATCATCCTCTCAGAAATGACGAAAAACAGCAACAGATCTCTGACATTATGAAATTATTACATGATGATACTGAGTCAACAGAAAAGAGAATCACCTGAGCCAGGTCAATCTCATTCAGCATCACCAAACTGGTGCATCCATAGTCGTAAACCAGACGCCAAAAGTCTTTGACGGTGTTGGGCAAAGGATGCTGGGTAACGATGAATGCAGCAGGCTGTCTGTAACTCTGCAGGAAACACGGGAGACAACAATAATGTCAGGCGGTTTAAATCACAAGGTCGCATCATTTCATCCACCAACCTTCAAACTCTGCATCTCTGCTTCATTACTTAAATATCTTTATCATTGTTTTTATTACGTCTTTCTCTCTCAAACACACACACAACAACATTAACAACAGAGCAGAGTGGGACAAGTTGTGGGACAGCAAGCAACACAGGTGATGTTTGGTCACATGATCATGCAGTGGGGTCTATCAAACGTGGGGGAGGAGCATGCAAATACAAATACACTGCACAGACAGAACATCTACATCTATGTCGACTGGGGTCAGTTAACTTCATGTTCACGTTAAAGTAAAAAAAAAAAAAAAAACAACATAAAAAAGAAGCACAGCTTCTTTCTATACAACGAACTGGCTGAAGTGAACTGAGCCCAACTGGTCGTGAATGGAAATGTGCAGCCAGATGTGTGACATGACTTGGACTCATAAGGAGAATCTAATGTGGGGGTCAGGTTTAGGATTCAGGGTGTAAATGGCTTTGCTGAACATAAACCTGGTGGCGGAACGACACTGAAGCCATGAAACAAATCCAGTATTGGAGATTTGAAGTGAAATCCCATTACCTGGAACTCTTCTGACAGCTTGGTTAGAGAGAGGCCAAAGGTAAGTGACTAAACTTTCAATGTAGACTTTACAAATTGGACTGAATTCCAGACGTTTTACAGGCATTTACAGTCTTTTTGTCCTCCAACAGCTTTGTTGGAGAGAAGCCAGGTTTCTTTCCACACCATGCACGTATTCCATTTTGTGTTTCAACCATTATTATAAACTCACATTCTGGATCTACAGCCCACCCCTCGCTATCTTTCCCTCTCTAATGAAAACAGACCTGCTCATAAACATGACCAGATATTTCTATCTTACCTTAAATCTCTACCTACTTAATGACTTAAAGTCATGGTACATGGGCAGCATGTTGAGACAGTATTGCCAATGTAAACAACGTCCTGCAACAATGAGGCTGTTAAAGATTGGGTGGTGGCCAGAGAAGCTCGTGGTCTTTTCAGAACCTGGATTTGTCTCTAGCCTTCTGCTGCTAAAACCACAAACACAGCATCACACAAACGGGAAGGGGAGTCTGTCTGTGTGTGTGTGTGTGTGTACGTGTGTGTTATCTGTATATGTTCATAAATATTTGAATATGTCTCTCTTTATTATAATTTGTGTACATCCTCTTAAAAGTGTGTATCATTTTCAACAAGAATGTGATTGTGCAGTTTGGGACAAAAGACATTTTTTATTATTTTTCATAATGACTCAAGTTGTGTTAAAAGCAACACATCTGCTTGTCTACAACGTTATTTGTTCCCATCGAGTATGAAATGTCCCAAACTACTCTTCCTTGATGTGTTGAAAATAACACAACATCACTGTATATGTGTGTGAGTGTGTTAAAGACTTACATCCATCAGAGCGGCGTTGATGTAGTTGCTGCTTTCTCCGTCTATTGTAATGAGGAAGGGAAGGCATCTGTCAGGAGGAAGGCCATCCATAAAGCGGTTCTTATCTTGGTTTCTTGGCAACAATGCGATGCTGCAGTCTTCGGGCTGAGGCTGAGGAGTCACCGAGTTTAATGTCTGGACAAGAGGAGAGATGTATGTTGTATAAGTTAGAGCAAAAGCAGAGGCGTTAGCTCCAAAAATGTTCCCTGCAAACTTTGCTTTCTTTATGTTTTACACAGCGTCCTGACGTTTTTGGGATTGAAGTTAGATATTCCTGCTGTTTTTCATGCTATTCCACTGATCAACAGTTAGTGGCGGTAACGTGCCAAGAAATAGAAAAAGGCATCAGTACAGGCAAAGTTCAACAACCGTTCAAGTACAAATGCAGGATTTAAATACTTAATAATTGTCTCAGCAACCATGAGGAAGGGAGACCTCAAGAATACACACAATGCATTTTAATGAGTGTAACCAGAAAACCTGATGACAAGAAAACTACACATTGAACCTTTAAGTTTAGCAGATTTGGCTTTATTGTAAATGTAAAAAAAATGTTGTTCATGGCTGGAGCTAAAGAATAAGCTAAATGTCAGGGTTGAAAATTTGACAGAGGACATGAGTGGAGTCAGGAGCTGATCATTTCACCAAAGTGTGTCTAAATCCTGTTGAGTGCTACTGTTTGCAAAACTCTGAGCATAAGGATGAACAGCAGAGAAGAGGATTATGACGCAGCAGTGGTTTGAGACATTTCTATTGTCATTTGGATGTTTGTTTTGTGCCGTGAAAATTCTAAATGCAGTGTCACCGATATGAATTCTAACCACAGCCTCTGTACTTCTTGACCCAAAAAAAAGTGAATGCTGAACCTAGAGATCAGAATGAGGTTTACCTGGAACTCGTCCTTCAGATGTGACGAGTTGGTCTGCGAGTCGATGCGGATCAGCTCATAAAAAGCGGCCTTGAACTCGCACACTGGTATGGCTGTTTCTCCACACAGACAAGCCTCTAGTATGGCGTCATGGATGAATATGTACTGCTCCTGAAGACACATAGTTCAAGACATGCATATTATCATACACACACACATCTTTCACTCGCAGATTGCAAATTTCCCCACTGTGGGACGAATAAAGGTTTATCTTATCTTATCTTATAAAAAAACAGTGGTAACAACAACACACACACCACTTGTCGCATGGATGACACAAACAGCTGTGATGCCAAATGAAAGTGAGCGTGCTGACAGCGTGAGCGAGTGATGACTGATGGGAGATGGAGCTGTGAGTGAGATGAGATGATGACTGTCGAGTGTCCGTTTACTTCACCTCAGGAAACTGTATTTTTGGATCTTTCAGGCTTCAATTCAATGAAGAGAGTGTGAACCGAAGGCTGCTTTGGTGAATGACTGTGAATGTGCTTTGTTATCTGATGAATGACATAAACTCTTGGATAGTGAAAATACTACAGTATGTGAATAGTGTCATGATGATTACAACATGAAGGAAACGTGTTTCATGAATGTCTGGAGCTTGAAGTCTCTATATAATAAAAACCTCATAAAAGTTAATATTATTAGCAATTTAATGATTCTAAAATTAAAAAAAACTGAAGAGCAGCAGATACAGATTCTTCTTTGGCTGTTTAGATGTGTCTGATTGTCTGACAGTGAATAAAGATTTAATTATAAATCCTGTACATGATTTACACTATCAACTAACCAGATGTACAAACTTTACAGAGCTTACAGAAAATGCTAATAACTAGAGAACAGCTACTGTAACTTCCATGTAGGTTTGTAAGTGTTTGGATCTGTGTGTGCTTGTTCTTTCCTTGATTCAGTAAATGTTTACTGAGGAGCTCCAGTGGGGGATTAAGGTGCTTCATTCAAGGTACAACTTGCACACAGTGTAATTCTTGTTCATACCACTGGGTGGTGCCAAAGTAAGATGTTTTCAAATCCTTAAAAAAGTGGCCTTCACCTTTGTTACTGAGAATGTGCACAGGAGGATCCAAAGGTCTGAGGCCACATTGAAAATCTAAGAGTATAATTTAATTAATGCCACAAATTTGTATAATTTGATTGCTGACTCAGAAATAGTGCAAAATTTTAAATATGTCTTCTGTATTTTACATGTCATAACTTCTTCAAACCTTTAGTGCTCAAACTTTCTGATTATTACCTGAAAATATTAAGAGATTTTCAATGTGGTCTCAGACTTTTGGACTCCACTGTCTGTCTGTGTTAGATTATATGTTTCCTGTGTTTATGTAGTGAGATGACATGTTGATGAACGGGTGGCACATAGATGGCTCCATGTAGTCTCTTCAGCCTGCTTAATGCTGATGGCTGAGTCTTACAGTGAGGGTTTATACAGCATATTCTAAGATGTGGATGCAGATGGAGGATGGGTAATGCAGTCACCTCAGTCTGTACCATGTTGATCCTCCTGGAGCGAAGAGCCTTCACACAGTTGTAGATGTCGACCACTCCTTCTCTCTCTGCCATGTCCAACATGATGTCGATGACTATGAAGCAGCCTGTACGCCCGGCTCCAGCACTGCAGAGAGAAACCCAGAGCAAGAAATCATTGTCTATGACTGTAATTGAGAGAATAAAAATCTTTGACTGATGTATTCATGATTATGGATGTGTATTTATAGATGTGAGGGTGCATGTTAATCATGTCTGTATAAAGGTCTGTACATATTTTTATACCTGCAGTGGACCACAATCGGCCCAGCAGAGGGTGGGTTGGAGATTTTAACTCTGCGGATGAAGGAAAGTAGTCCCGTGGCGTGATATGGAACTCCGTGATCAGGCCAGCCTGTGAAGTGGAACTGCTTGACTTCCCGCACCTCGTTGAAACCACGCTGAGGGAACACAAAAGACATCTTTACATTTCATTTTATGGTACCTGTAAAGGTCATATTCTATTATATATGTTCCCTATTTGAATCTGACTTGAACTTATTCACCAGTTAATTAGTGTGGAGCTGGCTGAACCCACACAGACGAGACAAACACATCCTCAACTTGTCAAGCTTTTTATCATTAGTTTAATCAGGTTCAAGAATCACAAATGAAAGTACTTTCACTGCTACAAATGAAACTAATAAAACAACACTTACCCTCTCCAGTGTAAATGTGCGAACCACATATTCAGCCAGAGGTTCGACCTCCACAAAAGTCACCTTGAAGTCTCCGTACACCTCTGCATCATCTGGCCAATACTTGTAGCACTTTACCTGTTTAAAATAAAAGTAAGTGATCAAATACAGCATAATGATGATAATAAAACATGTTGAAAGACCTGGATCAAGGAGCAGATATAGCATCTTAAAAAAATTAATGCTCTAAAGAAGGACAGCTGTTGTACATTCTTTCCATTAGCACAAATTCAAGTGACATCAACACTCACACAATAAAATGCTAGATGACGATCTTACATGATGACTTGTAATTGTTTTTATCTGGCTGAATAAACTTTTCAAGGCAAAACACAAGTAAAAGAATAACTTACCCGTCCAACCTCCACCAGATTAGTGACCATGACTATGCAGGCCGACTGTTCCTGCCACACCATCCTCCAGAAGTCATACACCGTCTCATGAACGGGACCTATGCACAGACACGCATTCAGTACTTTGTACGATTGCTGCAGTATTTGTGATGAAAACTCTCATTGTAACATCCTGTGCATGTATTTGACAGTGTTACAGTATCTTACCCTGAGTAGCAATGTAGTGACTTGGTCTCTGGTAGCCCTGAAAACACAAAACCACAACACAACAACTCAATATACAAAAAAACTGTAAGTATCACTTTGTCATAGTATAAAAAAAAAATCTCACCGTTGGAGCATCTTTAAGGAATTTAATATTAAAATAAGGAGAAATATCTTTTTAGGCTACATGTGGAGTTGCACTGCGTCTTATTTATATTCAAGAATTAGAAAAGGTTGGTCGTCTCTTAAAGGTGATGGGAGGGGGAGAACATTTACTCTGAATTTATTTATACCTGATATTTCTGAATGATCAAATCAAAGCTGCAAAATTATTCCCAAAAAAAAGACCCTGCCAAAATCTAAAGACGCTCGATGTCACCTTTATAACAACTGTCACTGACAACCACTGATTGGGATTTCCTGCTGGCACTAAGACAAAAACAGATTCTACGCATAAGCAAATTTACAGCACACAGTGGGATGTAAGGTGGTGGGAGGGCAAGATGGAGTGAAATCCTTCATGCAGCAGAGACCCCAGCAACTCAAAATGTACAGACAGGGTGACATGGATGTGTCAGTGGATCGGTGTAAAGGTTGAGGGGCATGAATGAAAGAATCCACAGTGATACTTACATCCCTGTACAGCCAAATCTATAGCCCAAGCCACAGGCAGAAAGAACGAGTGGAAGAAAGAAAGAAAGAAAGAAAGAAAGCACAACAATGTCAGTGAGTGTCAATCAGAAAAAGAAAAGTTGCATTGACATAATGGGAGTTTGAACAGGACATGCAGAAAAAAAAACATGATCTAAAACTTAGACTGAATAGAAAGGACACTTCATGATGTCTTCCTGACTGTTATCATGAGTAAAATCCAAATTATGTAACAGCCTTCTAACTATAGTTGAACCAACATAGATTAGCTGGAAACACCAGGGAGTGTCCATTCTATTCATTCTAATTCTAGCTTATTGTGAGCGCTGGCATGCATGTGATCGTTTTAATGGCAGTTAATGATAATACTGAAGATAATGCTAAAAGCAGAATTAGCATTTTAAAAAAAAGCACAATGTGAGAGACTAACATGCAGGTGATTGTTGTACAGGTGACAGCAGAGTGGAGAGGTGGAGATGGAAAAAGATGGATGAATGGATAGATGTGCATTTTGATGGAGTCGTGGAGTGAGTGAATCAACAGACCAATGATGAGAGATGCAAAATGAAGTACATATACATAAAATGAATGCATGGATGCACCAATTAAAAGATGGACTGAAGACTAAGTGCGCTGTCTTAAAGGAAATACTCTTTATGGCTTTCTTGCCTAGAGTTAGACGAGAGGATCGATACCACTCTCATGTCTGTACAGTTAATATGAAGCTCAAACCAGCAGCTCAGGTTAGCTTAGCTTAGCATAAAGACTGGAAGCAGGGGGAAACAGCTAGCCTGGATTTGTCCAAAGCTAAAAAAAAAAAGTCTGCCTAACAACATGAGAGGAAAGCAAATAAACATATTTCCCAAAATATCTAACAATTTGATTAAAGGAAAGTCAGATTATGAATAAATAACATCTCTCCTGTTCCTTTTCTAAATCCAAATAATGGCTTAAAATTGACTGTTGCGTTTAATATAACTCACACAGACTAAATTGTAATTGGCTGTGTCGGGATACTATAATAAGTTTATAATGGATGTATACATGAATAGATGGAGAGACAGGAAAAACACACATGTGGTGTATGTATGATGCGTTTTCGGGGTGGCTGGATGCGTAAAATGGCACGATGGATGACTAGTAGACGCAATAAAGGTATAGAGGCCTGACATACGAGCGAGGGAGTGTGGTTTCGTTGGTTTCGTTGGGAGCCAATAGTAGCATTCGATGCGTTTCCACTTACATCGATGTAGTTGGCGTTGATGTAGTCGGAGGAGGGGTCATCTTCTATGGGCTGGAGAATAACCCTTGAATGGTCGTCTAAAGAAAAAGACAAGGAAACAGTGTTGGACAATGACATAGAGAGGAGAGAAGGAAGAAAAGAGAATATTTGTTTTAGGGCAGCAAATAACACTGATGGGGCTCAAATCTGATCAAACCACACCCACACAGTCCTTATAAAGCAGATTAAATACATTTATGAGAGTTAAACTATTAATAAGTAATACATAAATGTTTCTTTTCAGATTTTTTTCTGTGATAATATTTAATATTACAGATAAATACCTAAAATTTGAAGCCAGGTTTTCAGGGGATTTAAGTGAACACATGTACAACATTTCTCTCATCTGAAAAACTGACACTACATTTAAGGAAAAAGCCGCTATGTGTAGAGAAAATAAACAGAGTTGATGGTTTTAAAGTTTCATGCTTTACTCTCATCAGTAGTCCTTGCTATAACACTGTATACTGTATTAGACATAAGGCAGAACAACAGAATAGATCATAGCTGTGTGTCCATGAAAGGTGACATGTGACCAGTTAGTTAGATATTTTATTAACTAATATAAACATATGATTTAAACACTATTCAGTACACAACACAACTGTCAACGCATGAATACAATTATGGAATTATGGAACAACATACGAACACATAAATAAAGCCTTCTTGCTTACATGCTATAATGTTGCCATAGCGGTTCTTGGTGCGGTTCTGCTCCTTCTTGGCCACATCCCAGGAGGCCGACTGGCCCTCGAAGAAGCTCTGTATCACCAACAACAGACAAAACAATAGGAAAGAAAATTACACGTCATGGATCCTTAACAAAACTGTTCCTGATGAAAAAGCAGAAACAAGTTCTTGAATGATTGTTCTGCTCTGGTGGTTTTATTCCAGACATGATGCTTATTAGATACAAAAGAGGGGATCAAAAAAAGATTTGTAGCTCTTTAACTGTTAAGTCAATAAGGCAGAAAATATTCTCATATTAGGAGGCAATTCAATCCTTATTGCAATTTTTATCTTTTTAACATACATAAAGCCAATACATCAAATAAAGCACCATTGATTTTCATAATAAGCTTTGTGTTGTTCTCTACATTAATATGTGTGTACAATAGATTTCAGATATCTTTTTATGTTTTCGTCAGGGTTATGTTTAAAACAACTATCACTATCACTACTTCAAAAAACAACACTTCTACTAGCTTTGCCCAACCAGGCTACTAATACTGTTATTGCTGCGAGTACTAAAGGTACTGCTGATAATAATCTTACTTCATACTCCTCCTTAAAGCCGTAGCTGTCGGATGTTTTCATCAGGTTGATGTGCTGCAGGAGGTCGGCCACTCTGATGGCAGGGTGGAGCTGTCCTGTCTGATAAGGGGATTCAGTTCCTTCGCAGTGATACCGAGGAACATCCAGAAGCCGGCTGTTCTCTGCAGCAGAGCCACTGTGGTTCTCGTCTGCAAGGGGAGAGAAAATACTGGTTAGTCCAATCTCAAATTAACCAACATTTGCATAGCATTTATCAGCACCTTCACTAAATGTGCTAAAAGAAGTGTTTTGTACTGTCCAGGGTAAAAAGAGCAATAAAAAAGATCAAATTTTTGCTCTCATCAGGCCTGAGGGATGAATCAAGCAGTAAAAGGATTTCCAAGGCTTTGCGAGTGAAGGCAGGTTGGATAAAAGCATGTACAATCACTGATTATTGGCTTGAAAAGAACATATTACCTGCAGCAACAAAACAATGACTTTTTCATCTTCCCACAACCAGCAGCAGCTGCTGGCAAACACTGCATCTTCCTCCAACCAAACAAACCATGAGTCACTTTGTGTTCTCTGTCTGTACTCACCTGTGATTGGAACTACGTGTCAAAGCAGCAGAAAAAAGGAAGAGAGCAAAAAGGTTTAGTCAGACTGCAGGATAAGAGGACTTGTTAGTAAGACTATAAACATGAACCACAGGTCACTCTGACAACTTTGATTGATCCACAAGGACCTCAAAGGTTCGTACAGAACGGATGAGCCGAATGATCTCACAAAACAATGAAGCATGGCCAGAAAAATTATAAAAAACACTGAGCATGAGGTGAATTTTGTTATTTTACTGAAACAACATCTATAGCAACAAAGCTCCATCTTAAAATGAGCCATAGAGCCTTTTCCCTCTAGTGGAATCATCTGCTGCTATTCACAACTACATGACTTTATTCTGCATATTTATGCAGATATCCCAGACATTAACATACTCAACACTTGGACCTACATGATATATCTGTTCATCAATTAGAGAATTAAACAATGCATTTAAACCACGAATGAGTAATCACCTACCAGACAGTGCAGAAAGTACAGCATCTGTGATATAATTAACTTTGCATTTTGGAAGCTTGTATGTTTAAAAATTATTTCAGTTGCAGGTAATAATGGGGTCAAAAGTGTTGCAGGACTTCCAGGTGAGCGTTTCTGTGCTGTGGGGAATAATGTGAGATGGCAGTAGTAATGCCCAGATTGACAGGTTGTATAATGGAGAAACTGGGGTTGCAGCACAAGCGACTGATTTCATCGTCACCACTGTTTATTAACTGACACTGTTTATTTCATCCAACTGATGCTTTTCTCTGCTCTGAGGACATGTTAGCTCATTACAGATTGTTTAAGGTTTGTTAAGCCCTCGTCAGGCCAATTAACAGTAAACTTGACCCGACACTGCCTCTTAATTCGCTACTTCCTGCTACTTCTTCCCACTCTGTGATGTGATTGGCCAAGACAGATTGTAACTGCAGCCTTCACTCCAAATTAGAGGCAATGGAACAGTTCATTAACACAGTTTGGTGGCGTTGTGGATTGCGGAGCCCTTAAGGGTATGTTAGAACTCCACATCATGCCGCAGTGTCAACACCAGACTGAACTAAAGATAAACACATTGCAGTGCAACACGGGAGCTGGAAGAACATCCAAGTTGGCAAAAAAAAAAAAACTACAGCTTTCACGATTCAGACTGAGGCATCAGCAAGAAAACAAGGCTGGGGAATAACACAGATGGTAGATACTCAAGCAGACTTCTAGATCCAGTGCACAGGAAAACTTTCACAGGGCTGTAGGCGCTAAGTTGTTCACTGTTCACTCGATGTCACAGATTTAATCTGCAGTCATTCTGCAGTGGCAATGTGACAAATTGTCTTCCTCCTTTTATGCCTGAGTTTCTGTCGTTTTTGGGACAGGAAATGGCATGCCTTAAAACAACTCAAAACTGTGGAAATAATGAGGTCTCTAAGGGAGAATGATGGTAATTACTGTGAATATCAATAACTCTCAGCAGGAGACAGACAACGTGGCTGGGATTGGGAGTGACTGAACTCTGGAAAGCACAGCACGACAGATGAAGTGCTTGGCTGTCGGAGTTTTTAGTACCGGCCATGTTTTACAGAGAAAGTTGGCACAAGGTAGCAAAAAAATTACACATCTTAAGATCGCCTTTGAACCAGATCCAAACATCTCTTTTGTCTTTTTGTCGCATTTCTTTCTAATTATGTTCATTTCAGTTCGCTTCTCTGCTTGTTGAGTTGATGAGTCCCTATCTGTGGTTATACTAGGTCTTGGTGAAGAATCAAGCACTTGTAAAATGAAGATAAGAGACAACATCTTGGTACCGAAACTTCAATCAAGCCAAACTATGCACCCACATAAACATACAGCACTTGACTAAGATCAAAGTAATAAGACTATAGGATGTAATGGAAACTTTGACCATGTCCGACATTCTAACTGGACATTTGGACACAAAATTGGGACCGACATGATGAAACGAGACGAGGCTGCAAACACAGGGGCTTTGAGATGATGACGGGGAAAAGGAAACTGGTGGTAAATGTGACATATCCAACCATGCCAAAGTCTCACCTAGCACAGCAGTAGGAACCAGAGGATCATTGGGCACTGTGGGAGGAAACACGGTGAGGAAATATTCTAAATTTCAATGTTACCCATCTGTTACACATCTTAAGCATCATCTACCATGGCAAAAGCCAAAGCTATGAAGTATTGTAACAGTAATTTTAACTTGAGACAAAAATAACGCAAAACTATTTCTTTACTACAGCCGATCAGCAGGTCTCTCATTCACTCATCAGACAGAAACACGTCTGACAGCACATCCTTTCATTGATTCCAACTTTCAAATTATAAAACTGACTGAATAGCTTCTTGCTGAAGGATTGGTGAATGAGTGTCAGATACTTTCCAGGCAAAAATACCAAACACAACCTCGTTCCTGCTTCTCTAAAGGATTATTATATGGACAGAACAAGACATCTGAAGATCAAATAATTGACCAAAAAGCATTAATCAATAATATAAAAATAAAAAAATATATTAAAAATAATTGTTAGTTGCAGCCCTAGTTGCAATCTGTCTGTTAGTACGAATAACCTAAGCAACATTACAACTTCATTTCAATTTAAGTCTCGACAGTGAAGACAGGAGACAGGAAAGATGAAGACAGAAAGATAATTCCAATCTCACATATTGAGTTCAGACTGAGTTTTGCATTTTGAAGATATTTCACAGTTAATACTACTGTTTATGTTTAAAAATGATAATAATAATAGCAGTAATAATGGTCTTGTTTGTGAACCTACATCTGTTGTTGTAGTTGTGAGAGTCCATGAATGTCACAGCCATGGGATCTTCTCCATGCAGAGTGCTCTGGTCAGCATAGCTGCGATCCATGGCATTCACCATGTGAGTCATTTCCTGCCGAGTCGTTCCGATGGCGTCTTTACGTTTTTTGGCCAGTTTCCTGTTGGGGAGGCAAAGACAGACTCAGTCAGGCATCTTATGAACAAATACACAAACATCAGCCAGCCTGCAGACCACCGCCTTGTAAGGAATAGTCTGAAAATTTAGTAGTAGGTGGTGTCATGTCTTTTTTTGGAAATAACAACACGGCTGAGGGCTGCAGGCTGCTGATTCAAGATGCAGAGTTTAGCACCAACAAAGAAGAGAAAGGGAGAAAAGAAGAAAGGTGGGGAGAAGAGAAAAAGAGGAAGGAAAGAGGAGAGAACAGGCAAGGGAGAGAGAGGAAAGGCTTGTTTGTAAGTGGCAGCATGTAACAGGCTTAGCTATAGGAGCAGAGGGGAAAAAGCATCTAATACAAACCAGGGAAAATAACTTATGAACTATAAGTAGCAAAGGAAAAACCTGTTATCAACCTCGGTACAATAGATGAGCTGTCAGATGAAACCCTTTGAAAAACTTTAGTTTTTTTTCTCAACTGCTTCATTATCACAATCTAGGCTTTCAATAAAGTGGAAAGAAAAAACACTAAAACAAAAAATGAGTATTATTGGTTTTCATCCGACAGCAAAGGAAGAATCCCATTAAAACAACAGTAAGGAATGTCTTATGGTCTTTAGAAGCTTAGGGAAAAACATTACCAACCAAAGTAGCACAGTTATCATACAGTATGAGCAGTAGGACATTTCATAAATAGACAATCCAGAATTATGAGAGAATGGTACGAGAGTGCGGTCTTTGTAGGAAAGATACATTTTAGAGATGCCTGCTTTTTTAATCCTAATCTCCTATTTTTCTTCACATGCTGTTTTATGGTGAAAACATTTAATGGTATTTTTCACAAACAGACCTGGTGCTAGTGAAGAAAAATAAGAGTTTAAAATCTAAAGATCAAGGTATCCTGTTCAGGTTTAACTCTCTCAGTGCACACAATCCATAAAACCCCAGGAAAAACAACTGTAAAGGGCTTAATACTTCGAGCATGACAGATCATGCAGGAACATTTTGTACCCAGAGCCATAGATGTGCATCAGTTAGGACATCTGTACACGTCAACAAACATTTACTATGTTTTAACATGGCCTGCTTTAAGTGAGTTACTTCCTCACTTGTGCAGCAGTTTGAGCTTCAACACAAAAGGTTTGATGAAGAAATGGATTTTTGACTATTGCATAACTGATACAACATACGGCTCTGACTTCTTCCCAGTAAACAGACAGAAAGCATGCTGTGTTTTATTGCATATTTTACCTCTTTACCCCAAAAACACACCAAATACACCATTGTACTGTATATGTCGTATACTATAATGGAGAGAGAAGGAGAAACTGAGAGAATGAGAAGGGGGTAGCTGTGACCAGAACTAGAGTGGACCTCTATTTGAGTTTTACCTATTTGAAGTTGTAAAATTGAATTGATTCTTAGTAATAAACGTCTGCCCAGAGACCCTGCAAATCTCTTTGATTACAGGATAACATCACTAAAAACATGGCACTGACGTCTCCTGCCAGAGGTAATCTTTGTAAGAGTGGTTTGGTAATGAAATGAATTTGGATAGATGCTAAAATGTCTTTCCATTTCACTCAAACTTCTTGGAATAGTGCTACTAATTCCTGGTAAACAGAGAATAGTGATGACTTTGTGCTGCACTGGTGGGTGTAGCTAAAAGCCAGAACAAATTTTTGATCTTATTTTTCTGCCCACCACCTCCCTCTCTATAACAAATATCATATTGGTTTACACTTAAAACTGTCACATTAAAGAGGTTATGGTATCATTGCATGGCATCTTTAACCTAAATGCTAACTTGTCCTGCCTTAATGTTGGCTACATTTTGTTTATGTATCTGTTGAATGCAGACACAAGCTGGTGATGAATAAATGTCCATATTCATTCATTAATCTGTGCTTTTGTTACTAGTGCACTAAATAGCCCCACCTCATTTCAAAGGGATCCATTTTGGTCACAGCCAGTGAGAGACAACAAGAGTCGACAGAGCAGAGAAGGGAGCACCCACAACATGAGAAAAACCACCAAGAGCTACCAAAAACCAGAGCCATGTGCTCCAAACAGGACCTGGACCGAACTGGACACCGCACGTGTAGCAAAGTTACCATGATACCTGTGACTTGATGGGCGGATGGATGATCACATGACTACATGCACACAAAGAGCTACAAGTCACAAGTGCAGCATTCTTTTTTCAAATAACACGCTTAGGCTTGTGTCGTCCCACTTTGGCCTGCTTTGTACTGGTTGGTGGCCAACTTTGGCCTTCATAAGCCTGCTTCAGAGCAACTTTGGAGCATGTAGAGGACACCAGGGATGAGGTCAATTCACTGTCAGTTCAGTCCCTTTAATAGAAGTGGACACTATGTTTGCTGATGATTCAGCATTTATTTATTCATTCATTGTTATTTTTAGAAAAGAAACCGTCAACACTCTGTTTCTACATCCGAGGATTTAAAAATATTTATATATATGGTTGAAAATAAGGAATCCACTTAAGTCCTGACTTGACTGACATGAAGGTGAATTAACCCCCACCCTGGCAAGGCGTCAATGAGGATGGCTTTGGCTGGTTGGTCAGAGCTGAAAATGTGTTTTGTCTTGAAAAAAGCATACTGCATCTTTAAAAATAACAACAACTAGCCACTAAGAATTGGCCCAATAAGATCAGCAGCTGGGTGAGCTGATTGTTGATTGGTTGTTTACTTACAGGTAATAAGAGTATGAATAGTAGGTCCTCCTGGGGTTGTGAGCCAATCAGAAAGCAAAGAATGAGACACAAGGGTCATGAATATGCAAATTAGGACAATACTGTCCTGTCCCAACCAGCAACAACAGAAACAGAAGAAAACACCTTTTGATTGCTACAACTTGAGGGTCATGCAAGGGGTTCTTATAAAAACTACGGGCCCTATTTCTTTAAAAATGTTAACTGCTAAAGAAATACTACAAAACAAGCTAAGAGACTTAAAAAACTAGTGCTAAAATAACAACGAACTATCAATATTAAACTATTAACATGCAGTCTTTCTCTTCTTTACGTCTGGAGGTGTCATATTTAAAATACTCATGCAATATTTTTAAGCTGCATTTAATGTAACTGGACGGCCCTGATTAGAAATTTTAAGCCCTCATCACCTTTACTTACTCCTATTATGGACAGTAAACAATTTGTCAAAACTAATACAGAGCTATCCGATCTGTAACACCACGCAGCTCGCTTCCTGTAAAGCAAGCATGATGTCATTGCGATGTCATCATGTCCCACCATTTTAAAGATGCAGTATCGTTCAAAGTTGTAAAGGTTCAATGACAATGAAGATTGATCTCCCCAGAAACCTTTATGGAAAACTACCAAACGCTGTCGACGTAACCTCACACTCATGAGGATGACATAAGATCGCTTTTGATAATATTGAAATCATTTTCCAAGTCAGTGGTCACATACATTAAAACTGTAACCAAGTTTTTAGGACTCACTTTAAGTAGCCCAAAGGCATTTTTATAACCCATGCAGAGATATGCAAAATGTGTTTCCTCAACCAGAAACTGCTGTCATGAGTTGATCAATGTCGGCTGCTACACAACCTCATATGGTATCAACAAAAAATGTGACTAAAAAAACACCAAATATGTGCATAGAAAGATATTTTAAACATATTACCAGTTTCAGTTGTTCATTTATATTTTATATAACCTAATAATATAATATTTTAACACAATGTTTTACTTCATAGGAGCACTGTCATCCTGTGGCAGTTGCCTGAAAGCTTAGTGATCTAGTGCTAAGTTGTATTGAAAGTCCCTGGTCCAAAATGCAGCTTGAGCTGACTACAGTTCAAAACAAGCACAGACGCTGATATCAGTTCCTCCCGGCTGTGCATGCAATTACAGAGTAGTAAACAACAATGACTTCCCAAAAATGCATTATCTTTCAATTTGGACCAATTTTCTATTATCAAAAGGCCTAAAATCCTCAGGGGACGGATGATGTTCAGTCAAACATGTAACAGTAATCAGGCCACTGAGTGCAAACTGTGGATCAAACACTGTCATGTTTTTGGACGACAGTGAGAATATTTCAAAAGCAAAACAGCTTCAACAAAGAATATTTCTACCTCACACCTTAAGCTCAGGTCCTTTACTTATCATTTATAATTACACTTTGACATTAAAGCAGCAGCACGAATGCTGGATCACATGAATTCATTCAGAGAATTAGAACAAAAATATGGAGGTCAGGGGAGCAAAGTTCTCTGATGATGAGAGTTCATTACTGACTGTGATTTAATGCCTCTAATTGTTTTTGATTTACTGAGTGAGATCATGATTGGTTGTAATTGAGAGACTGATTTCCTGGCTGTTCTCTCAAGTCTCTGGCAAGATGCAATACTTCAGTGTTCAGAGGAAATCACGCACAGCATCTCCTGAAAGAGACTTTTTCTTAAGTCGATGATAATTAAACTTAAAGTTCTTGTAATGCATTTAAGATAAATGGTGGTGAATGAGCAAACCAAGCTATTTATGTTGATACTTTATGTTATAATAAGAAGACTGTGATATGATGCACTTGTCATGAATGTATCTACCCCAAATATGCAAATGACATTACTAATTATTCTGTTTTTAATGAGGCACTCAGGTTCCCTGAACACCAGATTTTAATTGAAAGGTCACAAGGAGAACGTCATGTTTAGTAATGGTTAATTATTACACACATAAACTCGTGTACATGACTTACAAATGTGCATGCACACATATGCACGCACACGCCCTGAAAAGTACAAAGACATAAATTAACCTCATGTAACCTCACAGTTACTCAGATAAAATTTGATGAATAGAGAGCAGCTTCTATGCAAAACAAAAAATTGTCTAGACTGTAAGTGGGGAGTGTGTTTAAAGCATAAGGATGGCTCTTCTGAAATCTTAATAGATGTTTGATGTGATAATATAACACAATTTGATTAAGCCACTGTGAACTTGCAACGTATCATAACTGAAAAAAATAAGCATATAGTGGGTATAACTTTTGTATTTTAGTGTCTTGTGACAAACAAAGAAACAACATGTTTAATTGGGGGCAAATGAAATTAAATGACTTTTGTTGAGGCCAAACACATTTTGGTGCTTAGTAAACAAACATTAGTCATCCTAACTTATTACAGAAATAGAACAACAGCATAAAACTATAACAAGAAGCTACTGGCCAAAAGCTGCAGCTGCACTTTCGTGTTGTAGCTGTGTTTATTCACCACATGGTGGAGCCCTGCACCAGACCAACACATCACAGGCCAAAACGTTATAGTGACACGAGATCCAACTGTGAGTCCTCACGGTGCTCTCCTACAAGTGAAGGATGAGCTATATAAATATATATATAAAAGGAGGCACGATGATTCTGAAAAGTCATTCTTTCGGTCTCTCTGTTCATCTTTTCATCTAAAAAAGCCTTACTCTTACCTGAACAAACCCCTTTTAAGTGTGTTTTCTAATATACCACAGGGCATCAAATGAGAAATTGTTGCTCTAGATTCTTCTAAGTGTGAACCTAAATGACTAAAGCGTATAAGGCAACATGTGTGATCCAGTGGATTAAAAAAAATATTCCTCGTCAATACCTCTAAGCGAAACTCCAACCAACCATACTTCACTCTCCAACATTTGGCTCAATCATCTTTGATAAAATCTTGTTTTCTACGTACAGATGACCTTCATCTACTGTATGTGTCCCAATATCTCTACAAAACTACTGGCATGTTATGTTATATATTATATTTTCGGCTTGAGCATCTCTTTCACTGTGCTTCTCTGCTGTCCTGAGTGGTTGTTTTGTCTCATTTGATTCAACAGCTCTACTGTACATGACACACAAAAAAAAACACGGCCTCAGATCTTTCTTGCACTAAATCACACAACTGTGAGGCAGGAGCTTCTAGATTTGGAAATACCATATTTCCGCGTGGATCTCAGCAAAACAAGCCTTCAGCTATTTATTAAAACAGAACAAACTTCAGGAAATTATCAAGCTGGTTCTGAAGGGAGATCAACGTTTATGGTGGATGGATGGAAGATGGTGTTACTACAGCAAATACTGGACCAACACACAACAAGAGAATGGATTCAGGTGCACATTTGTGTCCGTGTTCTCGCATCTGCATGTGTGTTGGTGTAGTACTGTTGTTCATGTGGTATTTGCACTCTTCATGAAACTCTTCATTTAACCTGTTTTAGTGGGCATGATTAGGGGCTGTCACTCACCTCTTCTTGACCAATAGGATGGCTACCAGCACCAGCAGTATGAAGACGAGAACACCTGCACTGATCCCAGCGATCTTCACCACCCGATCCGTCTGTTTAGCAGGGTCAGGTATGACTTCTGGCTCCTCTGTAGCACCTGTAACATAACGGCAATAAAACAACATCAATACTGTGGCCCTCACATACTATCAGTTCAAACCACCAGAATACTTCAGTAATTATTGATGCCTTTGTGGAATGGAGTGGACAAAATAATCAAATTCATAAGAAAAGGTTATTTTACATCCCCATTTGTAAAACATTGGTGTTTTAAAGATGAAAAGAGAAAACCATCCTTTAAAACACCATGCCCATGGACCTAATTATTAAAATAAAGGTTATCTTGCTGCTGAATGTGATTAAAAGCACATCTCGGCAGGAAAGAAGTGGAAAAACAGCAATATGTAGAAATGCTGCAGAAGTGTAAAAATCCAAAAATCATTACTTTTTTGTTTCTTGAGTGAACTTACAGAGTTAACGTTTGTTGAACAACATACGTGAAATAAATCTCTCACACTGTAACCTTTGAGGTATCACTCACTAAAGTACTAAAAGCTTTGTCATTATGAGCTGTCGACCAGTTATTTAAAAGTTTTCTTTTCATTTACAAGCTAAGTGTTTCCAGCTTTCAATACAAATACTGTGACATGTTAGAAAGTTCCAGCTGTGATTGTTTTTACAGCAGTAGCTTAAGAAACTGAAAGACTGAAAATCAAACATCAGTTAGAATTATCTTCAAAAGTTGTGTTGTCTGGGTTTTCCTTTAGCTGAGTGTTTGTTTTTGTCAAAGAGCTGCATGATATCAGAAAAAGGAAAAGTGATCTTGTTCCTAACCAAACAAACCGTCTTCAAATGATTTTCTGGAGCAGCAGACTAGCCCGGTAAAACCAAGCCCACCAGTCAACTAAGCTTTCCAGGAACCCTGAATCTTCAGCAGGTGTAGACCTCCACATTTCTGAAACGTTGCTCTCTTGCACTGAGTGTAAGCCTGTTATACAGATAACACAATCTTGGCACTATTTTGAAGTATTTATGCAACCCCATGTCACCCAAGGCTGGCAAAGTATGCCACCCAACAGCCTCAGGAATTATGTTTGTCTTCTCTCAACGTGTCTTTACAAAATGCCCTCACATCAGGAAAGTGCTGAGCGTGATAAGGAAACAGATCCTGATGAGACATTTAAATAGGAAGCTTTAATCAGCCCTGTGCTAAAGATCAGGTAAATATCAAGACTCTAAATAGTCCTTGTAAAGCAAAGTCAGGACAAGCACCAACACAAACACCATGGTAACTGTCATTTATGATGCAATACATTGTTTGAGAAGCTTATTTGGCTCACAGATTGAAATATTGAGATTAACAGTGAATTCTTCATTAATGTGATAGCAATCGCAATGAAGAACAAAAGAGATTGTTTCTCCCCACAACAGTCGCTTCTACTGAACAGCTCATATCTGAACATGTGTATTAGAGTGTTTTTTTTTTCTTAAGTCACATATCTTCCAAAAATTCTGACACTAAAACAGCATTTTTCAGACAGACAAATCAGGAGAAAATTAACTTTGTTTGAGCAACACAGACATCTCTTCCAAAGATGCTCCATAACAATATTAAACATATTAAGCTCACAGATTAAAACAAGCAGCAAAATATGGTGCAAACATTAAATTTGGACTGTATCTAGTGTTGTTTTGTTCTGTTCACAACCATCATCACCAAACGTCCAACCCACTTAGGAGAGAGGAAGTGTTTGCCATTTCATACCACTGGCACAGGTTGTGCTTTGGCAGGAAAGATGTTTACCACGTTCACCATCTTAGTTCAGCATATTAACATGCTAACATTATTACAATTTATCTTCAAACCACTGAGTAGATGTTGAGATATTTCACAGGATAAATCAAAACTCTCATGTGTTGGTGGTGCTGGACAAAAAGTGAGTAGATCAGCAAAGTCTTTAGGATTCACCCTCAGGGAAACACGAATAACTGTACAGAATTTGATGGTTATACATATAGGGGTTGAGATAATTCAAAGTGGACCAAGTGAAAAAGGCAGATCATCAGTGGGAGCTGACGATGTTTATCCCTTCACTGTACTCTTTGCATTTTTTGGAGCTGGGTCAATTGAGCTAAAAACACTACAGATTTCAGCTTCTGATTCATTTTGTTCAATCACTTGATGGTAAATGTACTGAACCAGTGAACTCTCTGCACACTCACTACTCCTACTCCTAATCCCAGCTGCAAACACGCTACAGAAAACATAAAAAATGAAAAGACATTGACTACATATAAACAAATAAAGAATGCTCAATTGACTCTATCTTGCACTGTGTCTTTTCAGTGTATTGCAGGTTATCCTTGGCGTCATGCTCTCACTGGGAAATGCTTTTGAAATGCAATTTGACTGGAGCTGTCCAATGTTTCTGCACCACTGTCACCGTATATTACTTGTACTCAAACTCATTTCTGTTCCTGATGACTTCAGAGAATTGACTGAACTCCCTGATTTCGTCTGTTTGGAATATGATTCACAAATGATGTTTCGGGCAGAGTGCACGCCATAGTGGAGACTCAACCCTGTTGATCATGGACAGAAAGTCAACAGAAAGAGAGGGAGCATCTGTTTTCATGCTCCTAAGCTCACTGATCTGATCCCATAATGCCAGAATAGTTCGTACTGCAGAGTAAGAACATTATGATGCATTATGATAATCCAAATAATCCAACACAAAGACATATGCACAAAACTCAACATAATGCAATACAGCTATCAAACAATAATCCACTTCTAATGCTAAATATCAACAAGATAAACATAATCTCCCTCTCTCGCTCTTTATCTCCCTCAATATTTGTGACCTTAACATATCATATTGCTATAAAATGTTTCTGCTGCTGAAATCTTTGAAATGCCCCCATCCAACCCCGTGTCATTATGTAACAATATTACACTAAAACACAGGACAGGATTGATGGGTGAAGCATGAGCACTTATGTGTCCGTCAAAATGTTGATTTGAAAGGAGAAGGCTTTTGTTATTCTGTATATTTCTTAATGCCAGGAAATTCCACCAATAGACCAAACCAACAATCCTGCTCGGTTCTGTCTGACTTCCTTCTCTGTTGATGGTACTCAGCCTTGAATAATACCACTGATAAACCTACTAGGTAGCTGTTGAATATCTGTCCTAATGTTACTTGTAGAGTTATAGACAGATACATCGGCCAATATTAGCGTGATTATATTTTGTTCACCAGATAACAGTGACAAGGAACGTCATAATTTTTTAATACTATAAGATTATTAAAAAATTTTGTTTATGTTGTGAGTTTGTGAAAGTAAGATCAATAACAGCCTCAAAAGCCCAGTATGGGTCAGTCTATACTTACTGATGCTGTTAAGTGAGTGACTCTGTGACTCCAAAACACTTTCCATTTGAGACTGTATGAATATTTCCTCATGATTTTTTTTGGCTAATGGCACAAATCTACACCACATTTACTTTTTTCAATGACTGTCAGACCAAGAATCGATGGACCAAGGGCATCAAAACAAGACACAACAAAAAAGAAAAACAATCTTAAAGATTCTGAGTCTGACCTCATAATGTCGGCAGCAGCTCTTAATGTCTGTAAAAATTATCCAGGTCAGTACACTAACACTCAGGACTTACCCACACAGCCACAAACACACACACAAAACACCCTGAGGCAGCAGTGACAATACACAATACCCCAGATGACCCAATAGGACCACCATCACTTAATCCTCCCTCTCGGACGCACGGCTGAGCGCACATGCAGAGGGACGGAAAGAGAGGGGAAGTAGCGGTCATCTGACCTCCCTGTCCATTAGTGTGTCTTTCTGCTTTGTTAAAAAAAAAGTCTTCACTCAGAGCAGCCTTCGGCAAAGTACCCACCTGTTCTAGTAACTACAAGCACCAGCAATTCTTGAAATGTGATGACACCGGAAACAGTGTAAGTTGCCATATTTTCTCTTATTCTAGGTGGAAACATGGCACCTTAGAGGCACTGGGGGGGACTGAACCACACTTTGATCTATTTCATGGGATCAATTTCCTGTGAGCCTACCTGCTTATGAGTCTTGGCTACAATGAACTCAAGAAGACCAAAAGGAAAAAATAGGTGAATTCTTAACTACAAATATCTCAATTTATAAGAGTTCCAGTTCTTTTCAACTTGACCCTTATTTTATTTTAATGTATTTAGTGTTTCATAGGGACAAGTATATAGAATGGACAAATGCTGCAGTATTTGTCGCCTCAGCTGGTTTACAGTCTGTCCCTGGATGGGTCGTTATATAAAAGCACAACTCAATCAACCTTAATGATTAATTCTACAGTAATTGTGGCTGATTGTATTGAAATTTTTTACTGTCTGGTTTAATGATCCATCAGCACTAGAGGGGCAAAGCAAGGACCATCAGCTGCGCGCAGAAAGATTTTAACTTCTTTTCACCACCAGTACTGCAGTCGGACTAAGATACAGTACAAGAATGCAGTTACAGTTTTAGGGCATAAGAGGGCATATTCTACTTTCATTCATCATTTCACCTCTTCTAGTGCCTTCTGGGTTTCTGTTAGGAGCCACATAAACACTTAAATGTCCTCGTTGTTCTTCGAAGCTCAACACTCCCAGCCACCAGGATTGTCACTTTCATCGAAAACGTGCTAATGCATTTTTCTGTTTATCCTTCTTCTTACTGCACACAGTTGAACTCTAATCCATCCGTCGCATTTCTAAAAATCTTTCCTCAAAACACTGTGTGTGTACTTGTATGTGTGGTTGCCCTGGGATTAACTCCACACCATTTAAAACCAGTCTGATAATCTATCAACATATGGCTGCGAGTAAAAACATGACATTTAGCCTGTGTGCGCACACAGGGGATAAATGTGCACAAACACATAACATGAATGTGTTTTCTCTCTATTGTCCCCACTAATGCTCATAATACAGAAACATACGATTCTCTATTGACCTCAGCTTCACATTGGAGTAAGGGACTGATCAGATTATCAACAGTGTTATATATTGTATGAAAATAATCTGTAACATCAGTCATAACAAACTTGATGAGCAGTAAAACCATACTAAATATCAGATTAACAACAAACATTAAGGGACAGTAAGCAACTTAACAACAACATAGTCAAACAAAATATATGATAACTCTTGCGTCATTAGTGATATTCAATGCAGTCTCAACAGTCAAAGTCTTGTTTGATAGAAAACAGCATTAACAGTGACAGTGTGTTCTTACCTTTAGTAGCCAGCCTCAGACACTGTGTCTTAGTTTCCTGAAGAAAAAGACACAATAAGAACGTATGTGAGATCCAAGTCCACACATAATACTATAGTTTAACCAAGACAATGTGACTTTTTATACTGAAAATTGTTCACACAGTATGTATTTACAGCATAAGGAAAACAAGTGGTTCAGTTGCTTGCAGATGTTTTGTAGCTTCTACCTGCTCACAGTAATGTAGTAATGTGTCTCTTTGGATGTGTACATGCACTATATTAACTCACGGCAGCTAGCAGGTGTTCACTGTGTGTTTAGCGTGTCTTCGCATGAATAAATATTTATTTACCCTTTCTGTGCTGCTAACAGCTTGAAGGTAGATGTTGTAGTTCTTTCTTGGAGCCAGTGGAGGATTCCAGAAACCCTGGGGATTGAAAGGAAGTGATGAGCAACTTTAAACAAGGCTAAAAACAAGCAGATTAATAGCTACTGATTATTACCTCTGTTAAAGTTTAACGTTTTAAGAAATATGCTTATTCGTTTTTTAGCCGAGAGCTAGAAGAAAAGATCAATATCACTCAAGTATGTTAAATATGAAAGCAGCCAGCTGACTTGAGAAACTAAACAGACCAAATGTAATAATATCCACCTATCAGCACCTCTAAAGATCCAAATCGTAAAAAAATTTGTCGTTTCTTATTGAATTCTCCACCACAAAGTACATAAGTACATTTCCCAAAAAATATTCCTTCAACATATTTCAGTTCAACCGGATGGATGCACTTACTTAAATGAAGAAATTCTGGCACATACATGTAGCTCACGCTAAATGTGCCAGATTTAAATGTAGAACAGTGTCCTGGTTCAAAATTAATGCTTCTAAACGTTTGGATTTTACAGCCTTGGTGGACGTAGTGTGTATGCTCTTCTAGTATGTCTGATTCTAAGTTAAACTATGGTTTAGAATGAAATCCCTTGTATTACAGGATATTAAAAACCCAAGTTAACTCAAACTTAATTTCCTCCTTGTCTGCTCCCTTTATTCCTGTGAGTGTATTGCACATCCCTACACTTTTATAAGCTAAAAATTGACTATGATTTTTATTTGATTTATCATTTAAAATTTTGGCTGCACCACCCACAGAATATGTTGCTCAGATAAAAAGTGCTTGCCTGATACGTCTTGTTGTCTCCCACAGTGAAGGGGACCGGCTCAGGCAGGTTGCTGGGGGACAGCTGGGCTGCATAATAATATGGAGATCCACCGCTTGATGCACTGTGGTAGGAAACTGGGACCTGGGAAAAAAAAGATATAGTTACATTAAAAATAATATATAAATCTAGATTTTCTGAAATAGAAATCTGGATCTTTACAGTGGATAACTACTACAAATTCAATATACTTCATTATGTATGCCACCGAATACATGTATATTATATAGGTTGAAAAAGGTTGGCTTGTTAAATGTATGTAGAAGAGATTAACAATCACCTCGTAACAGTCAGAAGAAGCTTGACGTCGTGTCCTCTGAGGATTCACTTCCTCGACAACAATCTGGTACGCACTGTAGACAAGAGGACAATTTAAATATGTTAGTAATTGAGTTTTTTTTTTTCCACTATTACACTCGTGATGAATGAAATATTACTCAGGTCTAATTTTGAAAAGAGGTTGTGTAGTTATATGGTTTGTTTGTGCGGCTTTTCTAATGTAATTACTGTTTATCACCCTGTTGTTTTGACAAGAATAACTCTAAATTTCATGTTACTCCCATGTAGAATAACATGGTTGACATAATTATAACAAGAACTGATTGTAGCTTGACCACTGTATCGCATGCATACAGTACCTTATAGGTGCTCCCTTGGCCTGGGCAGGTTTGAGCAGGACAGTGATGGTTGTTGCAGTTTCATTCAGAAAGGCCTCTGACCCATCGTACTCATCTATTGTTGGGGCTGAAAAAAAAAAGAATCTCAATCAGTGTCCATGTATCACCTTGCTAACTATTTTAATGTGACAAACATTAAAACTCATTTCCTACCTGAAATATTAGTAGTCACATTGAGTGTAGTTGCAGGACCGAACCCTTTGGAGGTGGATGCACGTATGGAGAGCTGGTACGTGACACCTGGGTGGAGCTGGGAGAACAGGTGATGGGTGGCGTTCGAGGGCAGAGACACAGTGAGTCCCGGCCGCTGGAGAGGCACCGAAGGATCAAATGAACGCACACCACTGTAGCTGATCTGAAGTCGGGCAGAGAGACAGAATCGTGGTTTATAAATTTTTTTCATTGAGTATAGCGATAGTTGCGACTGCATCTGCTAATAGTACCTCATATTGTATGATGACCCCATTGGGCTCAGATGGTTCCTTCCAGTAAAGTAGGATTCTGTCTTCAAATGGAGTGGCTCTTAGTGACTGACTGGGAACTCCGCCTGGAACTGTTAACACACACACAGACAAAATTATACATTACTAATAAAATCAACAGTACAATTCTGTCCTGAAAATGAAATTAAGGAGTTAATACACACAGCAGTGACTTTCCTGATCATGTAGTACCCCAAAGCCATAGTTCAGGATTTCCTTAATTTAATGTGGCTTTCCCAAAAACATAATAACAGAAAACAACATGTGAACACCAGCCATGATTTTTTGTGCTTTCTCATTGTTCCACTTCCCAAGTGGAGGTTTTTTCAACATGAGAAAACATATACATAGATACAAAATACTGAGCGTGTTTGTGAATCTCACCATCTTCATCGGTTTGTATGATGGTCTCATCACTCTCTTTCCGTCCCTCTGGATTGGTCAGAATCATCTTCAGACTGACGTTGGTGTAGGGTGGCAGGTTTCCCACCAGGTGGCGTGGTGCTGAGAAAAAACAACAACTCTATTTTAACACTATATAACATTTGTCACACAGTAACAGTCAGCAGTACTAGTAAAGGTAACAGAGCCTATATTAATGCTTGAACGGAGTATTACCTTTAGGGTCCATGTCCAAGCAGTCGGCCTTGCTGCGGTTGTTGGCAGTCATATAATGGTAACAGATGGTGACATTAAAGGTGTGACAGCGAGTGATGTTGTAGCCCAATGATTCCCAGTCCACCGCTATCAGGCGAGATCTGGTCTCAGCAATCTTTAGCCTCTTAGGAGTCCGCATGGGTTCTACAGAGAAACAGAGGAGCACACAGAGAAAGAAGGTCAAGCAAAATGGTGAGGAGTAGATTTCTGACTCCATCGTGGAAATATCGGTTCTATCAGTAAGACAACAAATGATGTCATATGCACATAAATATTCCACAAGGGGATTAATATGTGAAAAAACTTTGGTGAACTTCAAGGATATTGTGAGGTTTGCAATAGAGTAAAGAGCGCTGAGTCAACATTTCCCCAAGATAAAACAAGCTGGTTTTATGAACATCTATTTCTGCTCCTCACTGCCATTCAACCATTTCTCAACTGCAATAACTTCTACAAGGCACGTCGTTGGCTTCCATCTTTTATGTGTATTCAGAACTGTTATTGTCAATGTAATCAACGTTCTCTCCTGCCGGCCCAGGGCTTTAATTACCTTAACTGGCTCATTTAGCTGGATCAATAACCCCCCAGACCCCACCCACCTCCGCTCAGACACACACTCACACATTCACGGGCAAGAATGCAAACACACAAGCAAGCTTCCATCTGCTTCCTGCCTGCTCATACTAGTCCACTATATTTCAGTGGCACTACATTTTAATGAATGTTTACCAATGTGTGCTTCCCCGCCCTATCAGCACTGAGGGTGGAGCGCCACCTCACACAGAGGAGCTACTCCTCAAGCTGCTGTGGCTACTCATCTACCAGGAGCTGCTGTTTTCTGTAGGAAGGCTATAATCTTTAGCAGCTACAAATTGTTGTAGAAGAGTTATTTCTCTGGGTAAGAAAATTACGTCCTCTAACTAGAGCAAATATCACTCAATCAAGAAGGCTGTTATTACTCCAGAAGAAATATCACTCTATCTATAACTCACACAGCAGTTAAAGTGGAGTTAAAGTGCAATGCATACATCCGTGTCACAGAGTTTAGATGGCTGCAGTCACATAGCTAGAAGCTATGCTGGGGTGAATCTTTTCAAGAATGTAACACTTTGGTGCCACAAAGTGTAGTTTCCTGACTTTTCTGAGATACTGAATGAAGATGGAATGAAGAAGGTTGAGTTGCTTGGATACAGACCTGAACTACTCCATCAAAAGCAATATTTCAAATGTTACTTAAGTTAAAGTACATGAGTATTATTAGTACTTAAAATGTCAAACATAAAAGTAAAATCATCCTTGGGAGTTTTATAATATTATATATCATATTGCCAGATTATTAATCCTATTGGACTAATGTGCATTTTCCTATGTAGGTGTAGTTGATTGAGGTGGAGCTAATTTATTTTATATTTTGTCAGTTAGTTTAATCTGTAACCTTGTATCATATTATATAAGATGGTCATAAGTTCTGTGTGTAATATCTTGATCTGCAACTAGTAGCTACAGCCATCAGATAAAGACAATATAAGTATTCGCTCTGAGAAGCGCAACGCCAGATGAAATCGAAATACTCTAAATTTGTACAGTACTTGAGTGAATGTACCCAAGTTACACAAAGCAAGTTACATTCCACCACTGTAGTGATGACAAACGGCTAGTGACGGCTCAGTAAAGAGCTTTTTCATTTTTTATGTTTGTCAGCTGAGAGTGTAAAAAGTTATCAAGACAAAAAAATCTGTTTGATCAGGCTCAACACAGCCAGAACCAAATATGCTTTGATTAACTCTGACACATCTTGCAGACTGGCTCTGGACATCACCCCATCTAAAGTGGAATCTATTACTGGGCAACCAGAAAAATTTAATTAAAGGTTTTGTTTATTTTCCTTTGTCATAAATTGACAAGTCTTCATTCACAGTCACTCTGTCACCTGCTGGCTGATGTTCCCTCCTCCTCTATCTCTGTCTGGCTGTAACCCCCCTGCTTCCTTATGTCCTTCCAGGGTTTTTTAATAAAAACAGCTCACCTTAAATAGAGATGCAAGTCTCTCCCCAACCCCTCCTCACCTCACTCTCTGTTTTTCTCTGGGTCTTCCTCTCTCAGAGGAGACAACACAAGGACACAAACTTGTCGCTTCTTCTGACAACCCATTATCTGCCTGTCACTCACACACACACACACACACACACACACACACACACACAAACTCACAGGCACGGACACTCTCGTGCTCAGTTATTACCCAAACACACACACACAGACACACACAGGCTTCAGGTTGTGACAGAATCAAGATTAAATCTGGGAAGAGCATGCATAGGTGTGTGTTTATGTGTGTGCGCTCGTCTCAATAAAACTTCTCATAATAAGAACGCTTCGTCAAGGGCAAACACAACTCTCTCACACACACTCACGCGCACACACACACACAGAGCTGTAAGCGAAATACAAACATGTTGAGGTTTGTTAAGTCATTTAGATGTAAATAGCTCACTAATAAAGACACATACAGGCATGTGAGAGGAAACGAGGAAGACAGAAAAACGACAGAATGGGAAGGGAAGGTTGTGAAGACACTCGGGCAGGTAATTGTCTGCTGAGAAAATATTATTGGTGTGTGTGTGTGTGTGTGTGTGTGTGTGTGTGTGTGTGTTAATAGCTGAGGGGTCAGAGCATTTCATTTTTGCTTCAACCTGTTATTGGATGGTTGACATTTAAATAGAGCGAGAGGGAGACCTATTGCTTTCTCTGCCTGTCTCTCTCTCTATTCCTGTCTCTTCCTCGCTTGTCTTGGTCTCTTCCTCTCTGTCTCTCTCCCTGTTCCAATCAATACTTGTGATCCTCACCATAAACCTGGCTATTAGGACACGTGCACACACACACACACACACACACACACACACACACACACACACACACACACACACACACACACACAGAGTTAGGGCAGTGTAATAAATTGTATTGATTTCAGGGTCTCTTGATGCTAACACTGCTTCACAGTGAGACGCTCTTCAACATGGAATTAAAACAAAATATATGACTTGCTGCCTGTCACACACACGCACACACTTTCACTTCCAAACCCACTCCTTTCCTGACCCATAATGCATTGCTGCTTATCTCTGTCTATTTACTGAGGGTAGAGAGCAAGGTAGATGGAGAGACAATTAGAGAATATTGACAAATAGAAGAAAGAAAGAAAGAAAGGGCAAACAGAGTAGCATCGAAAATGACTAAAGAAGAGTGTAAAACCAAAGCAATGCATGGAAAAATGAACCAGGATCTGGAGGAAGCGAGGGACTGATAAAGGGAGCAGAGAGAGAGAAATGGAAGAGAAAGATGAGAGAGGGAAAGAGAGAGGCCAAGAGGAGGAACGGGGAGAGACGATAACTAGTTTGGAACGTGGCCAGAGTCAAGCAGGACCGGGTCCAACGGTAAACCACAGAGGCTGCCTTGTCCCTTTCCCCTCCTCCGGTAGACAGACAAACGGCTGGATTCATGTTGGAACTAAAAGGCTTTGTTCTCCACAGATGGAGCTTTGAAAACAACAACAATACCAATAAACACCAACAATAACACCAAGGATGGCAAGCTTCATATCAGCTGAATCCAGAGGTTGGAATTAAAGAAAGGGAAACAAAGGGAAAGGAAATGAAACTAAATGAAATAGAACTATGCTAAGGGCAAAAAAAAAAAACCTCTCCCCCAACATGAAGCAATAGAAAGAGCCAAGAAATATACAGTAAAAAAGACCTTAAAGCAGGAGAAAGAAGCTTAAAGTAGAGAAGAAAAGAGGTAAGGAAGAGGGGAGAAAGGGAGAGGGACAGAAAAGGTTGACAGGAGATGCAGCTAAATCCAAGTTAATCTGTCCAATTAGTTCCTGGTAATCCTTCCACTGTCATGAGGAAGACAAATGAAACTCGGGTTATTCATTCTGTCTCTAACGCTCGCTTCCTCTCTGCACGTCTCTGTCTCTCTATGGGCCTGATCTACGGACATGAAAGATGCAAATTTGCGGTGCAACGTTCATCCACTTTGCACTTGCGAGCTATGTAGAATTTGACTCTGATTTGCCTGCGCACAGGCTAATTGTGAATTCAGCAACCAGGATTTTCTTCTAGAGTTTCAAATATGGTATAGATGTGTGGAGTGTTCAGAAATGTTGTCAGAGATCAAAAAGGCTCAGAAAAAGAAACTAATGAAGTAACATGAGAAAAGGTTGATAAAAGCAACGAGGTAAGAGTCATTAAACAACTTTTAAGGATATGAGAAATGAATACAATGCAAAAACGAAAAAAGCCAAATGTCCTTTTAAGTTATCCTAAAGGTCGGTTCTCTTCTCTTTATCAGTAATGTGGCTTCATGACAGGTAATGAAATAACATAATGGCATCGTCCCCTATTCAGTAATGAAAGAAGGTGGAAAGAATGTAAACACAGTTACTGTCAGCAACATAATTAAAGCATGCTAGGATGCATTTGTTTAGTGGAGCAATCAATGGATTAAATCAAACGCTGAACTATATATTACATATTTCTCTATGGAAAGACTTGTAATCAGACTCACTGCTAAAATATTATGGCAATTCTTGTTCACTTTCTTATATTGTATCTATTGTGTACATCTGTACATGTTCCTCCTTTTGTGTGCATTTAAATGGAAAGCACACTGAGTGACTGTATGAAATGTGCTATTCAAAAACACAAAAGGTTTTCCTCGCTTAGAACTTGAACAGTTCAGTTTAGTTCATGGCCACAACTCTATTACCATGTTATTTTTAATGTCTATTTTAAATTTGAAATAGTATAATATTGCAATATATAATATAATTTTTTTCTTCTGAGAAGCTTTGAACTATATCTTTCCAGCCCCACTGCACATTTGAGATTTATTCGCATTAGAGTTTAAGGTTTTTCTTCCCCAAATTTACAAATGTGTCTATTAATGACAGAGAATTATCTATTAATCCAACAATCCCATGAAAACTGACCCTCACATAGAGAATCTTAGTAAAACCACCAATATTTAATCTAAACTACCACATGCACACACAAACAGAACATCACTGTGAAACGGACAGTACTGACAGTCTGTAAGTCTCCTGGTTGCTATTTCAAGACCCTGACCCTTAAAGCATAGTACTGCTGACTGTGTGTGTGTGTGTGTGTGTGTGTGTGTGTGTGTGTGTGTGTGTGTGTGTGTGCGTTTTCACATATATAATAAAGTACATGTGATATATTGTGTGTGATTCCTTCAACATCTGTGCTTGTGTGTCTGGAAATGTGTGTTTTGTGATTCCATTCTTCCATTAATCCAAGTGATGCTGAGTTTGTGCAACATCTGAGAAATACTGTGACTCTCTGAACTGTGTGTGTGCGTCTGTACATTTCTCTCCATCTCGATACCGCTTAGTGTGTCTCTCTTCTGTGTGTGCTCATGCCTGTTAGTGTGTGTCTGTGTGTGTGTGTGTGTGTGTGTGTGTGTGTGTGTGTCTAACCTGCCATGACCAAGAGGTTTTTGGCAGAAAATTCAGGATTTGGATTAAAAGCTACTTCATCACCTTCTTCTGTCACATACACACACACTCACATATGCGCTCACAACACACACACTCACTAACTCTTCACTTCAAGTTGATTATTTTTCACCCTTCAGACAAGAGCAATAAATCACCACAGAAGAAAAATCGAGAAGAGTGGAAGAGGGAAGGAGAGAAAGAGGGAGCATGAGAAAGAAGTGGGGATAGAATGAAATAAAAAAGTGCAGAGGAGATGAAGAGATTAACGCCTTCCTGTTATCATATCAGTTGCTCTGCAGTGTGTGTGATTCCTGCTCTGTATCTTATTAACTTTATTGGTTTTTAATTAAACAGTGTTTTGTGTGGTGGCATGCTTGGGTTTATGCCTGGCGTTTGTGCACACAATTCCCTGTGTGTGTGTGAATGTGTGTGCATGTTTTCATTATTTTGCGTTGAACTAAATATTCAGTAAACTACAGGTGGTGGGATCAGACAAACCTAACCAAACAGAAAAAGCAAAGGAATCATTACCATTTAAATAACATTTCTAACACGTGTGTGTGCGCGCTTGTCTCTCTCTTCTCTCTCTCAACAAACACAAACACACAAGTTCATCTGTGTGTGTGTCTGTGTGTGTGTGTGTGCGTGTATGCAAGTGTGTGTGTGAGTGTGAATGACCTTAGTCACACTGAAAACGAAGAGAGACAGGTAGGACAATATCACTAAAATAATAATAGATACAGAGGAATATCCCAGTAATAACTCCAGTAATACCTACTGTATTTCCTCAAATAGTGACCGGGGCCTTTATTTACCTAAACTACAGAAGGTAACAGGCCTTTGTTTGAAGCAGACCTGTGTTTGAAGCGGGCCTTTATTTCTAATTCCCTCTGTTTGATAAATATGATTGGTCATATTTTAGTACGAAGCTCTGTTTCGATCCACTCCTGTTTGCCCTGTTAAAGTTAATGACTTAACACTGTTAAATAAAAACTCACTTCCTTTTCTGTTTCAAATTAAAAGCCTTGTAGCACTTCAGTGGACAGAAACCTTTCATTTCTCATAAAGGCTTTTATTGTGAACTATTAGCATGGTGGCTGCACTCATTATTACAACTTCCTGAAGCATTATGTGACACACCCCAAAGAGCATTTTTACCATCCAAAAACATCTTATTATATCAATGACCCAGCTAAGAAATAGTCTGAACCATGACCCTCCATAAAACCGCAATGTGTTGCATTTTGATCTTATCTTATCATCTAATTCTCAGCAACAAAGTGATGCATTTGTGTGTGCATTTCCTAAAATGTTGAACTATTCTTTAAAGCATGTTAACGAGGACAGAGAGCAGAATGAGATTATTCTACTTGTTTTCAATGCAAATCAACGCTTTTCAAAGACTTTTTTTTTTTGTTAAGTGCATGTGGGGAGATCTTTCTTTTTCTGCACCAAAGAAAAATATTAACATCAGTTTTAAGGAAACCTAAGCAGAATAGCCTCAACATATTAGCAGCATTTTTCCATTTGCTTTACAAATACATTTTTAAAATAAAACATGAGGAGACAAAAATGATTACGATACACAGAATTACTTCATGTAATTCTATAAATTCATAACCATAATTCCCTGCTTTGGTCTGATATCAACATATTATGTGGATTACAATGAGTTATTGTGTTTAACTCTAATGTGTTTCTACGTCAGCGAGGAGAAGATTAATTTCTTCTTCCTGTCAAACAGGAAACTGTTCCAATGCATGAGTCGGCTGAACAAGTCTATGACTTCCTCTGTGTCAATAAACACACACAGGTGCACACACACACACACAAACACAAACATACAGATTCATTCACACATACACACACAGGTTGCAAGACATCAGTCAGGCCCCGTGGTTATGAGTTTTCATCTCTTTCATTTTCATTCTCCAGTTTCATCATTCTATTGCCTCTCATGCTCTCTCTCCCCCTGCTCCTGTTCTCTCCTCTCTTTCTTTTGCAGCCTTATTGTTTTTCATCATCTCTCCATCGCTCCTTTATTCTGTTTCTCATTCAAGCTCACTGCTTTTCTTTCTGTCTCTTTCTCTCTCATATCAACCCTCTCTCGCTCGCTCCGTCTCCCTCCCTCAGGCTAGCTGTGTTTATATTTCAGTCGTTTATTTCTACAAATGTCAGACAGTGTTTCTGCCCTCCGTCTATTGATCCACAGAGAGAGAAAGAGATGGGGAGAGAGAGGCAGGGAGAAAGGGGGAAAGGCAGGGACAAGGAACAGAGTAGAAAGAGGGGGATATAGAGGGAGGAATGGGAGATGTGAGAGAGAGGAGGAGCAGCGGCGAAAAAGCAGGAATGAGGTGAGAGAAGGAAAGAAAAAGCAGGATACAAAGTGAGAAAGGTGGAGGGAGCCTCCAGTATTTTAATCACTCTTTCTCTCAGATCACTGAGCAACCACGGACTGACTCAGGCTCTCCCTCCTTTCTTCTCCAATTCTATCCCTCGCTACACCTCTCCTCTCCTCTCCCCGCCAGCTCATAGTATAAATATCATTCCACCAGCTAAAATATAGATACCAAGACAAAAAGAACAACAGTAGATGGACAGATCGATAGACAATCAGACAGGCAGAAAAAGCTATGTGCACAAGCAGACTACAGACTAAACTAAAATCAAGTTTCCTTTTTCCTGCAGAATGCAACTGATCGTGTTTCCAGTGGACATACATGTTTATGATTCATGGAATTCATTATAATAAAAAGTGTGAGGAAATATAAAGTTGCTTAATAGAAAGCCTGATATAACTGTGTTCAATTTATTTTTCAATTATTGACGTTTTCTTTATAGTAATCATGAAATGGATGCATTTGGTCATAAAAGTATTTACAGTCTAACAGAGCATGTCTGTGTCTATCTCCTACCTGCACATTTGGTCCGGGTAATGAGTGGTGGTCCAGGTTTTCCTGTCCCTCCCTCTCCTGGTCTGGTCAGTAACACTCTGATCTCGTACTCTGTGTCTGGGTCAAGATGCCATAACTTATAGTTGGGAGAGTTCACAGCGTGAGTCTCCGTCCAGCTTCCTGATGTCATACGGTATTCAACCTAAAGGGAAAAAAATCGGTGTAGCTGTTATTCCTGACTGAACAGGGCTGAATCAAAATATTACTGAAATGTGGCCAAAGTGTGCTAAGCAAAAGCTAACTAGCTACAACAGTTTCACATTTACTCTATTGTCATTTCTCATCTCACTCTCTGTCATAAAGCAAATAAGTGTATTTCCCAAAATGTCAAACCATTCCAACCATTCCAATCCAAAATGACCACTTACACCCTTACAGAAATAGTAGTAGTTGGGAAATACGATTTGTTGCTTTCTTGGCAGTTTGGATTTAGAAGATAAGCTCAATATCATTCTCATCTCTGTACACTAAAAATGAAGCTGCACCTCAAGACAATTAGCTTAGCTTAACATAACGAATGGAAACAGGGGGAAACAGCTTGCTTGGCTCTGTTCAAACTTCAAAATCCAGCATCTACCTGCATCCCTAAATTTGACTAATTGAGATGTTATATCTAATTTCTTTAAGCTTACAGACACAAGAGTGGTATCAAACTCCCTTATCTAACTATCAGCAAGAACGCAAATAAGTATATTTGCCAAAATGCTGAACTATTCCTCTGACATATGTCAGTTATAAGACATTCTCCATGAAATGATAAATGATAATTGTTACAGTCAGCCACTGATGTAAAATCAAAGATTGTCTGAACATACAATGTGAACATACAATATTGTTCCATCCAGGTTACTGCTTAAAAGTCATCGAGTGTCTCATAGTGAACGTACCTCTTTTAGTATAATAGGTCCATCTCCAAATATGGAGTTAGCATTCAGCTGAATCAGCAGATATGTAGGGCCGACGCCGAGCAGCTGGGGTGGGGCGATGGGGTGCGGGGGCTCTGAGGAGAGAGAACAATTAACAAGATCATAAAAGAAGGTTTCAAAGTGCCTGACAAGATGAATGAAACGCACTAAAACAAGGTCACAGCAGAACAGAAGAGGGTGGTGGCACAAAGAACGCTGTGATACAAAGCCTCGTTAGTGTAACAGCTGACATGTGATATTTATGAGGCCAAATGAATATTTTAAACAAACTACCAGTAAACAATCACAACTATACTAATGGAACAGAATATTAGGGACATCTTAACAAGCAGCAACTGCACTGGCCTGCAATATTATGACAAGCAAGCTGAATGTCATGGTAAACTAACGCAGAGGAGAAGAGAGTAAGCACCATTTCTCAGTGTATCTCTTCACTACAGCTCAGGAGTGGAGTTTTCTTTCAATCCTATAATCCTGTTCTTATTTTTCAACTAACAATTTATTACTACATTTTATTTAGAGAGTGCTTTTCTAGATACTCAAGGACACTTCACGTAACAAGCTTTATATACAGTTACTTTTATCTAACAGCAATAGCCATGTTGTTTCATGCATTGACACTCCTTGGCTGTGTTGTCAGACTTATAATGAACTTAATATTAATGCAAACACGCCTTTTGCAGCTGCTTCACATCAAAAGCTTTCCATCTTCAAAACAAGAAACTGCAAGGCTTTTATTGGGAAGCAGCTTCTGAACATTTCTACCATCGTGACCGATACTTTGAGGCCTTTTCCGACATGGAATATGTTAATGTGCTGGCTCCGTCTATCTGTTAAAGTATTGGCTTATTGTCATTCAGACTTCAGTGTCTGTTATGTAAATGTTTCATACGACGAAAGAGCCACAATGCAGGCGTGATATTTTGCATCTGGTGCGAGAGGTGATACCTCTGAAGTATCTGTGTTGAGTTTAAAAAGTAATGATGTGAAGGAAGTGTTTCTCTCTTACAGGCTGCACGAGTGATAGATTTTAAAACTGTACATTGCATGTTGCAAGTAGTTGCAAGTTTCAACTAGTCTTGTCGTAAATCTTCAGTCTGAACAAGGCTTAAAACATGCTGCATCAAAGATTTATCTATCTGACACGTATATACACAGATCAACACATGAATTAATCACAAACTGTCCACACACACACACACACAAACACACTGTGGTCTATCTTGCATACAGTAAATCATAGAGGTTTAATCTCACTGAGACACGTTCTCAAACACACCGCCAGGTAATACTATCAGTATGAAGATAAAAAGGGAAGAATATGATTTTTGCAATCGAGCTTCAATCATATTAAATCAAAGTAAGTACCATCTAAATTATATGTGTATGTGTGTGTATGTGTGTTACTGTTCATGTTGTTGCTTTAATAGTTATATTTTGCATTGCTGTCACCTCTTTTCCTCTTTGTGTGTGTTAGTTTGCATTTCTCTGTGTGGTGTGCGAGTGTGTGTGTGTGTGTGTGTTTGTGTGAATGTGGCTGTCAGAGAGGTGCAGGCTGGGAAGTGTCTTTTTAGCAACAGATGAAACACTGTAGTTTGACAGCACATGCGTGTGTGCAAACACAGACACACACTCACACACACACGTAAACAAACACATGCAGACAGAGTTGAATCCAGATAATGAATGTTGAAGTGACTTCAGAAAACCAACAACGTCAACAACATGTCAGCTCACAACACCATCAAAAAAATAAGTAAACAACTTGATGATTAACAAACAAACAAATAAAGAAATGAAGCACGAGCTTGCGAAGATAAATGTATTCAAGCGTACAAAACAGGAGATTCATGTGGTTGCAGCCTGTGTGTTAACTTGAATACATGTTTGTGTGTCACTTTAAAACCTATTGAATATCTTAAGATAAATAATAGACATAAAAATGAAACAGTAAGGAATGTAAGTGGGCCATTATGTGACTCCAGAGAAAACAAAAGCTGGAACTGGTTCATGCTTTTGATTTTCTTCTTTTTTTTAGTTCCATCACTTGTCATTTGTACAGTTGACCTAAAAAAAATATAACAAATCATCAATGGTGTTGTTTTGAGATGGGTTTCTTGTCACCATCTTTTTTATTATTAATCATGTGTGTGAACCCACTCATCATTTCTCATTTTTTGGGTCAAATGTAAATGATAATAACAAAACAAATCAACATCGGGAAATCTTCAAAATGTGTGTCGTTTCTGACCTAACCCATCTGTGTGCGTTAATTTGTTTTCACTGTCACTCACTTTCTTCACTGACATTACAATTAAAAAAAGCTTCTCAGGCATTGGAAGAGGGACTGGTAGACTTTCTGATTTAAGATTTATGATGTAGTAAATAAACATCAATACAGAGACAGACGCATGAACATAAAGAAAGACAGATATTTTGTTGGGGACTGGTGCCCACTAGGCATGTTCTTCTTTGTTGTCCATCGTCAGCAACCTTGTCAATAAAGTTTAGTTTTCACAAACCGCTGCTGACATCACCACGGAGCTCACTGGAGGACATCTGACCTCCAGAGCAAGAGAGGAGTGTGTGTCAGAGTGTGCATGTGTGTGTGTGTGTTTCAGTTGTATCGACAGCCAACAGTAGTAGTAGTTTTCTATAGTTCCATAAGGCCTGAAGCTTCACCTGTCACTATTACTTAGAGTCATCGTGTGTGTGTGATTAAGGGGCATTTTAGTGGAATGGACTATTACAGGTTTAAGACAGTTGTATAAATTCAAGTCAGTTGTGCGCCGTCCTAAGTCTGTGTGTTTGTGTGCATGTGTGTGACAATAATATTGCAGGAGCTTTTTAGGCCATGGGTTGTGTGTAATGCAAGCTGGCATGGTGTGTGTGTGTGTGTATGAGCGTGTGAGTGTGTGTGTATGAGTGTGATACGAGCTGGCGTGATGATGCACTCTGTCACTGTAGGAACCAGAGGGCAAGGCTTTATTGGAGCTCGGCTCTGGCCAAACCACAAGTGACACACACGCATACGCATACACACACACTCAAACACACAGTCTCTCTCAACAATTATATACTGTTCATCTACAGTAAAATGTGCCATCATAGAATGAACTGAAGCAACTGAAGCAGTTGTTGATCACTTTCAGCCCCTACCAGCAAGTTAAGAGAACGAGGAGTCAACAGTCAATGGCGCTATTAAATAAAGCAATCAATAAAATGTGAATCACCAAAGTCGTCCTTGAGGATACAGGCATTAATGTGCACAACAAATATCAGGCTGATGGGTCATGTAGTATTCAAGATTAGCTGCACGCACATATCCACACAATCAAATGCATGATACTTTCCAGGCGTAGTTAGTTAATCAACAATCACTCTGATAATCAGTAAAATGTTTGGCAAATTGAGAGCTGAAAGGTTTGGTTAATTCATGGACTAGCCAAAAAAAAAAAAGTATTACGTAACTAAACTATCCTGTTAATCTATCCATAACCAGTGCCAGAAAAATTCACTAGTTTCAGCCTCTCTCATGTTAATTTATGCTGGTTTTCTTTTTATGAACTTTTCATTCTGGACAAAACAAGCAATTAGGAGATGTCACTGTGTGCTCTATTTGTTTCTATTTGTAGACTAAACGATTAAGCTTTTTCAAATAATCAACAACTTAATACATTTTAAAAAACATGTCTATTTTCATATTTCTGCTCAAGGAAGAGAGAAAAACATCTAGGTGTAAGAACGATCTGGGAATCCTGTGTCACACCTCTCATTCTCCCATGATGCACTCCTGTCTCTACAAAATGTGCTTCTGTTCTCTGATCTTGACAGCTCCAGCACACACAGAGGGAGACGATAATGGCACATCTCTGTCATCTACATGCTGTAAATATCAATAGACTCAGCCTGTGCGTACCTGCGCCGAGGCAATCTCACATCACCCAGCGGACCACTTTTCAGGCTTTGAAAATGAAACCTGGTTACTCTCCTACTGCCAAAACATTTTCCATATATACAAATCATATTTTGGCAGAGTCTTCAATTTTCTTGTTCATCAGATTTCTACCACATGCATGATTCCTACAGAAATCACCCCTCATCTTTTCTCCCCTCTCTTCAATTTCACAACAAATAGATATTAAAATGTAAAATATTCAGAGTAAAAATATTAATAATGCAGCTAAATTCTGTCCATATTCATGGTTGTCAGTGTCCTGCAGGAACTTCAAACCTCCACCACGCATACTTTTCAAGAAGTGAAATAAACATATTCCCTGTTCCTTTGATTTCTCTCAAGCTCTCGTCTCCCATCTGATATTTCTAATAAATAAACATGAGCCTCCTCTCCTTCCACATTCATACATGCAGTCCTCATTCTTTTATTGTGATATCTCTCTAACAACCAGACTCTAGATCAATATTCATAATCACCAATATCCCTCAGAGCTCCAAGTGCATCTTTTCACAGATTGTGAAAGTGTGGTTTTCAAGCTGCCGCCTGGCTCTGAAACACACGGCACCCGGCTCGAACCTGAATCCATTTTCATATAAGATTGGTCCTATTCATGTTTAGACACATGTCTCCTGCTGTGCCAATGCCTCATCTCTCTCCTCTTTGCCTTCTTATATTCAAGAAAAAAAGATGTTCTTGATAAATAAACATTAGCCACTTATGTATTCTTACTAAATCAGCAAGGTCCAATGGAAAAAACTGTATCTCCAAAACCACTATACCCACTTGACCAAAGGAAAAATAAAGATATTCATTCCCAGTGGGGATTGTAACCCTAACTTTGGCTGTGTCAGTGTCTTCCTCAAGCGACACAGACGGGCGAAACCCAAAACTGGACAGAAGAGCTCCATTATCTGAGCCACACCAGCTAATATTCATATTCATGGTGCTCACTTCTGCTTTGATTTCTCATTTCTTTCTCCTCTGCCATCTCTTATGCAGAATAATAAACATGACTCTGCTCAGCTGTTTACATATTCAGACATATTCCTGATTCTGATATGGATATTCTTGGGATAATGAGCAGACTATTTACATTTAACTTTCCTTCACCATCTCCACTTCCCTCTTTGCTCACCCATCCTCTGTCTCCCATTTTCTCCCCCCTCCTTTCTGTCACTCCTGCATCATTCTTCCTGAATCTCTTTCGCCTTTACCCTCTCTCCTCCACCTCCCTCTCTCTCTCTCTCTCTCTGGGAGATGAATTGAATATGTAAGCTATTGGATGTGAATGAATAAAGCATCCCGTCTCAAACACACATTGGTGACACCTTATTAACCACATGTCAGCTGCACATGACAGCTGCAGCACACACAGTTTCCATTCACACACACATTCGCCGCATACACATGTGCACACAGACACTAATGCAATTGGTTCACACCCACGCCAGCGTGCACACACACACACACACACACACACACAGAGTATTCGCATGCACACGCACAAACACAAGGCTGGCATACACACATCTGGATGCACTCACACACAAAGTTTCCTCATTAGTCTATATTGTGTTAGTGACTCACATTTTATCAGTCAGACACAGTGAATGTGAATTTGATTTGAAAGACAATTGACATTCCAAAAGTTAAACACAATTAAAAGTTACCCATAACTTAAAATATATAACGGGGTCAATAAAATAAATTTGGTCAACGACAGGGTCATGGAAAAACTAAAGCCAACTGTATAACAAGCTTTAGATTTCAAAATAGTTAAGAGGTATAACACTGACACTTGGTATATAAAGAGTTTGAAGGGCAGAGTCTTGTGTTTTCATTGTATTTCCCTTTTCCTGCTAGTTTAGTACCTAGAATAGTAACCTAGTATTTACCTCAGAGTTAGCACACCATTGCACAACTGTATTAGTTTGTGGCAGATAGCAGATTAGAACAGCAATATCCTGAATGCTATCAGCCTTTAAGCTAACGTTAGCGACGATGTCTTGCTATGTATTGGATTCTTACAAAAATAGCCTCCTGAACCAGCTTTGGTTCTTTACACTAAAGCAGAAAAATGTCTTCAAAAAGCTGAGCTATCAAAAGTTAAATCAGAGAAGAAAACGCCAGTAAATAACATGGAAAATATTTTTTAAATCCTCACCTCTGACGATAAGACCCGCAAAGTTCGACACCCCGGAGCCACGCTCTGATTGGGTGACGCAGCGGTACAGATCTTGATCCTGATTAGTGACTTCTTTGAGGTGGAAGGAGGCAGCGAAACGTCTGTGGTTGATGTTTTTGGTCTGAGCCACAGGAATGTCTTCTCCATTTCTCCTCTGAATCACAGACAAACACACACAGAGACAGATCAGGTGCTGCAGAGGCTGCTCAAGGGTTAACTGCCTTGCTCAAGGTCACAAGGCAGCACTGGACCACACACGCCCAGGTGCACACACGCACAGAAACTTACACTCACACCTCCCCTCTACCTCAGTGACAGTAGGTTTGAAGGTCATGACTACAATAGAGCCATAATGAAATCAGCACCTATTAAACTCTTAATCATGTTGGCTGGTAGGATGTATGGCCTGGAGTGTCTGTGTGTGTGTGTGTGTGTGTGTTGTTTTTATATATAAATATATATATGAGGATTCGTTCAACCAAACAACACAGATTTTTTTATTCACCTCTACTGCTATTTAGCCGTGTAGATTTTGGTTTTGTTTGCTCCAGGTTTTTCGTCTGTGGTGTTCAACAGTCAACTGTTTTCATGAAGGCTATCTTTTGGCTGAAAGTGAGTTCCAATAAAAACTGTTCAGTGTACTTTGTGGATTATCTAGTAACTGATTATCGACTGTGTCTGGAACGAGGAGAAGCTGTTAAATTTTGTAAATGTTCTTTATTCAGTGTTATGAGGAACACAAATTAAATTCCGTTCGCCTCCAGTTTTTTAAGGAAGAAGAAATCTCAAAAAATGGGCCAATCTAAACCAAAACTATCTTCAAGGCTAAATACCACAAGTGGTGAGTAAGAAACTATGTTGTCCATGGATTGCAAGATAAGATAAGATATACCTTTATTCATCCACAGTGGGGAAATTCAGACAAAGCTGGTCGCCCAACGTGGGGCTCGAACCCACGACCCTGAGATTAAGAGTCTCATGCTCTACCGACTGAGCTAGCTGGGCACCAAAATGAACCTGCAGTCGCCCAAAGTGTGTACATGCATGTGTATAGCTGTACCTGTAGCCAGAGCTTATTGTTCGTTGTGTCTCGTCCTGTCGCGATACACTGAAATGTGGCGTTCTGTCCGGCGTTCACCTCCACGTCCCCGAGACGCAGGAAATGAGGGGATTTATCTGCAGCAAATGAGGTCAAACAAATGAAGGAAATGAGAGTGAGTTTACAACAAGGCTATATGTATTTGCATCTTAAAATGTTTCTACTTTCATTTTGTTTATCTGCTATGAGGTGACAGAGCCAGAGGCTACAAACAGGTCAGGTTATCAGAAACACACTGTATACATTCCAGGACATTTTCTAACCCTCAGGAAAAGGTTCATTATTAGTGCAATTAGATTTCACTGGAGTCAGATGAAACCAAAAGCACAGCGCTGCTTTGCCAGTGGGAGGCAACATCAATGTCACATCCAGTATATATAATTCGCATAGCTCCCAATTCCTAACTACCACGCTAAAGTATGAAATATGCCTTTCAGACCCTGAAGATGCAGCTCAGCTATGACGTTTTTATTCTGGGGAGGTGATTGCAATCATAGATAGCAGCTACTAGGGTGAATGAAACACACACACACACACTAGCTTGCACACATGCATTCATGCAAACACACACACAGACACAACTTGTGTGTCCAGAAATGCAGCTGTGAGAATGAATGCTTCCACTGTGGAGACTAAGTACTAATTCCTTTTCAAATACTTGCTCCTTCCCATTAGGAGTCCCGCTCCTCTGCCTTTAAAAGACTGGGGCTCTTCTTTTTATACTTTCTCAGATTCCAGGACACTTTATTGACTGAATTAATGTCCAGGAATTTCTTTCAGAGACATATCGCTAACTTCTGACAGAGACAAGGACAACAGGGATATCAGGACCCCACAAACTGTACAAGAGGATGGTGCAAGACAGTTTATTTTAATGACATGTAATCGATAGAATCTGTTAAGAAACAAAATTGTCCTGCTGCTTCTAGACGGATGACCAAAAGCAGCTGTAATTGCTTCCTTTCCAACACAGAGCCCCTCCAGGAACCTGCTTATGACTCTAGTTTAACAGGCCCCCGCGTTAACAGCAACAGTTTGTCTCTTTTGGGCCTCTAGAAGTAAGGAAACACTCGAGCGAAGGAGAGAAGAAGACTTGAGACGTAGCAAGAATTTAAACTGGATCGCAGTCCTCATCTCTGTCCTGTCAGTATGAGACAAGACAGCTACTGTTCGCTCGTTCGTCTGAGCGTGTGTGTGTGCAACTATATGTGTGCATGTGGGTTAAAGAGAGAGGCAAAGTGCTGAGTGGTCAGAATCTTCTCTGATTGCCCTAATACTGTCTCATTTCCCGCTTCACTCTCTCCTGTTTCTCCCTCTCGCCATCTCTCTCTCCCTTTTGATTTCTCTCATTTTTCTCCACGACTTGTCTTTCTCCTCTCGCTGCATCCCTCCTCTCCTGTGTCACCTTCCCACTTATCTGCCCATTCAACTGCAAAGGAAACCATCCCAGGTACGGTCTAATTAGTGGCCAAAGCTATCAGCGTCTATTCAGCGAACTAGGACTAATTGCTGGCATGCTAATGACTCACCGCATGGGTAGCTGAGCACCTGAATGTCGTCAATGGCGATGAAGCCGGCTTTGCTGTCCGAAACCTCTGCTTCGAATATGACCTGAGAAAAGAGAGATAGACATTTCACCGTTACTGTCTTCATTATTATCAATATTACATAGCATCTTTTACCAAAACAGTTGTTCCACGTAAAAGAAAATAATTACAAGTAGCGATAAAAATGCTTGAGTATAAAACATTCAAAAGAAAAGACAGTATCAAATAACCTTCTGTTTTTAATTTACCCCTTTGTTTTATTTATTCAAAACTGCTGCTGAGTGTATTTTTAAAAGTAAGGTTACTAAATTAAACACAAAAGAGATTATTACAGTAGTGCATTAGTAAATGGAACAGCTCGAGCATACAAAATGTACAAAAAACAAAACACAACAACAGCAAAAACATTGGCAATGCCGTTCCTGGGAGAAAACTAAAACTTACGTAACCTACAAATGCTCTGCTTGCACATCACAAACCCTCCGTGGCACTGTTACCCAATCATCAACCCTCTTTAGTATTGTTCCTAAATCAAAAGCTGCACCTCTGAACTCAGTTTTAGATGCATCCTGAGTGCACTGGAAGCTGCAAAGTAAGACTATTGCCATTTAAATTTGCTGTCAAAGTGATGGATCCAATCTAAGTTGTCACAGGATAGATAGAAAGTCAGTGACAGCCGCCACTGATGTGCATTAAACTGGATAAATACAAAGCTGCCATCCTGACTGATGCTGGATTTATACATTCGGGCCAACAAGCCAGGAAGGATAAATGAGATACTTCCTGTTGGATCAGAGTAATCTCCTTTGGTACACATAAAATGGCTGCCACAGAAATGATAATAAGTAATGAAACCAAACGCAGTGAGGTAGAGAATGAGAGAATCCATTTGTTTTTCTTTCCCATCCCATCCCTCTGTCTTTTCTTTTTTCAGTTTTCATATCAATCTCGTTTCATAATTTGGCCACATTGTAAAACAAGTGTGTCTTCAATGACTAATGCGCCAATATGTTAAAGCTGCTGAGAAGTTCATTTGAAGAGGAAACATTTCAACAAACTTTTAGCAAAGTATCTCATGAACGACTGGATTGATTTGAACACGCTGAACTAAGATGGCGAACATTACCTATACACACCTACATGAAACACCAGCATGTTAACGTCGTCATTGTGAACAGTGTTAGCATTTAGCTCAATGCAGCACTGTGTAGAGCCTCACCCAGGTGCCAGCGTGGCTACAGACTCTTGTTTACCTTCATTTCTGGTTGAGAAACCGGTATGAAGAAATGTGACTCAGCAGACCGTGAGTTCATTTATCTGTATTTCAACACACAAAAACCACTGAAGGAGTAATGAATCATTTTTTTCTAGAGTGAATAGGGAAAAAAAGAGATGGAGGTGAACAAATTAAGGACCTGAGTTGTGGTTTGATTCTGCTTTGTGGTTGTGGTTTCTATTGCTAACCTGCCTCTTTAAATTTCATATTTTGTGTTAATAGTTTATTTAACAGCTGCTTAGATTTGGTCATGGTATGAATAACTCCTCATCCTCATTTCTCTCTGCCTTGTCCATACGTTAGCCCTTGAACTCCCTCCACCTTATTTCTTCCATCATCACCCCGCTTTCGAACCATTTCTCACTCCTAACTTCTCTCTTTCTGCCTCTCGCTTGCCGTCTCTGTTTTCTAACAGTGTTTACTCAGAGTGCAGCTCTGTAATGAACAGAGGAGGAGGAGGGAGGGGAGGAGGTCGCTATCAAAAAGAGAGACAGAGGGAGAAAGAGAGTGAGGGGGTGAGCAGTTGTTGTCATTCATCACCTGTAAGAGGAAATCTGCCGTGAACTGTTTACCCATAGCTTATCATCCCCTGCTTGTCACACTCTGCCCCTCTCTGTCTCCCTCCCCTCCCAATCTATCTTGTCTCTCTCTCCTATCATCTTTCACTCATAGCTCACTGCAGAGCACAGCAGAAAGACATCAGTTGACTTTTAATACCTTCATCTCTGTCTGTCTGAAGCTCACCGGCTCGCCCGTCTGTCTGCCTGCCTCCCTGCTCTGCTGATCGTCGCTTGCTATTAGAACCACGTTTGTTTTGGTAGCCATGACATGACCTAACAGCTTCTTCTGCTTCGTGTGCACATGTAGAAGTTGAATCTTTCTCAAAAGTCAACTTTTTAGTAGAAAGTATTAACTTCATTATGTCCGTTTAAAATCTTTTAGGTCTCTGAATGCTCATTATATTTGCATTATAATGACACTGCATTAAATATTTTTTTTTACTTTTAAAAGACCAGTAAAAACACTTTTTAATAGTGTTTATTTCCAGCTGAGACCAAATTTGTTCAATAAATATTACTAAAACATTTTCAAGGTGCGTGGCTTAGGGCTGTCATTTTTATTTAGAAACAACTTTTCTAAAGTGTGCAAAAAATAAATATTCAATCTTTAATGACCTCTTCAATTCTTAAATTTATAAGTGGAACAATACTACAAAACAGTTTAGGACTAGGTTACGCAGGATGCTTTTGATTTAATTGAAACAAATTAAATGTGGTTTGAATGTAGTCAAACATTTTGGAGTAAATAACAGCACTAGAGTGGCTATTATGTCTCATTATTTTTATTATTCAGGGACTCTAATCTTTAAATCATTATAATTGAAACTTGAGGTCTGCCAAATCCTTGAGCAGTGAAGTCACAAGTACATCATGTTCCACAGAAGCAATGTTCAAGGCTCAAGTGTCATTTTTGTGACTTAGTCTTAAGTCTATTGATCTGTTAATGATTGTGTATTTGAGAAAGAGGATTTTAAACTATTTCCACAACACAACCACCACTGCACCATAAGACCCTGTGCATTCTATGATTCACGGATCTGATGGTGGTCATCTCTGAGGTGATCATGCTGGTGTCAGACTCACCGACTGACTGGTGTCTTCAGTGGGAGGCAGGATTACTGATAGCTTTACAAGGTTTACAAGTTCCCACATGGGCAAAGCAACTCTGAAATGCTGAAGGCTGAGGACTGATACATAATCACTCCAGAGCAGGGTTGGATGATAGTGCACATCCTCTTATCAACCAATCACATATATCACTTTGATGTATGCATGTATGGGCACTGAATTAAAAATGTTTAAATCGCCAGGCAAGGAATCCTGTCAGTCATGAGAAATGTCGACTGGGTTTACACACCTGCTTTCTCCCAACACACTGTAATTTAACTTCATAATCATTTCTGTATTTACATGAGAGAGTTGTACTTATATGACCCAAAGCTTAAGATAATAAATGTTAAACTGGCATAAAAAAGCATTTGGATTTCTAATAGCGATGGAAAACAAAAACAAAGAATATAAAGTGAGGGGTGCAACTGATAATTATTCTCATTGGCCATTCAAAATTTTGTCTTTTAAATGTCAACAATAGTAAATAAAATGTCCATGCCAGTTTCTCAAATGTCTTATAAGATAAACTTTTATTTGTGCCTCAGTGGGGAATGTCCAATCAACAATCCAAAACCCACAATATTAAATTTACTAGTATATATGACATAGAAAAACATCACATTTTCACATTTGAGGGGCATTTTGGCTTAAAAAAAAACTGAAACAGTTAATCAATCATAATAGTTGTTGGATTAATTTTCTGTCCATCTAATTGCTGCAACTCTAATAAAGTAAAAATACTAATCTGAGGCTGTTTAACTGTAGTTCAGTTTAGCAATAATGAACTCGTCACAAGCAGCAATAAGTATTCAATCAAAATAAAGAGTATGATTTTAAAGTCAACCAACACAGCACTGTGTGGGTGTGTGCATGCGTGTGTGCATTAATTCTTGTGTGCGTAACTACATGATTGTGCATGTGCCCGGTCTTCCCCTGGTGAAAGCAGTCTCATTACAACTCAAGCTAAAGTGCTAACACAGAAACATGTTTGAACATGAAAAAAATAGCTTCATAACCTCAAATCCAATAACCTGTTTCATAGCCTGAAAAACCTACATAAGCCTCAGCAAACCAGGATGATTGTGTTCAATTAAAACATGTTGACACATGCTGGTGATCTCCTCCCATAGTCACTGAGGGCCATTTGGGCTCCAGATGGGCCATTTGGAGGATGCTTTCACACTTCGCCTTACAGTAATATTACAGGGTCCCCGGGCTGTGTGTGTTAACATGATCAGTGTGTGTGTGTATGCCAATCAGACACAAGCTATCCCCGCAACATGCACACATCTGTCAGCAGCAGCCAACAAACATACAAAGATCACGCTGACTGACGGTCATGAATCAAAAAAGAAGAAGAAACATACAAACACAGATGTTCATCTGAATGAATCCACTTGAACAGTCATGCAAACATTTCTCCCTCTGTGATGATGATGTTCAGGCTTTGAGATCGTGTCATAGAACGATATCAATGTCCAGCATGGTGACACACCCCCATGCATGCAAACACACTCCCATCTCATTTTTTCCATGTCTTTCTAGCCTAATCGTCACCTCCTGAGCCTCAGTCAACACAAATAAATCAGCTGCCTGCCTCACAGCATGTGTATGTCTATTTGTGTGTGTGCGTGTGTGTGTGTGTGTGTGTGGTGTTTGTGCATTCACATGAACACAAGTGGAAATAAAGACATATGCACTTGATAAAGGAATCATGCATAAACACAAGCTGTTGGTTGTTATTAAAGGAGTTACCTGGTATTCATTGGGCCAAAAGGTGGAGACGGCGAGTTCGGCTCTCAGCCAGTCTTTACCTGAAAGACAACATTACAGTCAACACAGGCAATAAAATCACACAAGTGTCAGAATAAGTTATGAGATGAGAGTTTGTGTGGTGCTCTGAGTCAGTCTTTACCAGTGTAGGATGTCACGTTCCAAATAGGGTTTGCCAGTGGGCCCTTGTTTACCTAGAATCAACACAGAGCACAATGTAAAATATATCCACGACACTGAGATGTATTTAATTTCACAGCAATAATAATAATGGCACAGATTATAACACACTTAGGACATGTTTTTAAACTTGTCTCTGTCAAAAAGGAGGTGAGAGCTCAGGGTTAGCTACACCACCACCTCTTGGCTCATAGGAACTCTGTCTTGCAGTGTGGATTTCTGCAGTAATGTGTGCTTGACTTTGAGTGATCAGACTGAAGGACAGTCTTCCTACTCATAATGCTCCCCTGCTGCTCAGAACCAGGAAATGGTAGAACCAGTAAAATGGCAATCTCCTGTTAATGTGTTTTCTAACCACTTCCACAAATTGTAAGAAAGCTCAGGATGAGAAGACGAGAGTGTTGTGGAAACTACTAAAGTGGAGGGATCATCGCATCATAAAGTGCAGCTATCAGTGTGTTAGACTTGTCCATCCTGAGTCTACTTTCTACTTAGATAGATATATATTATATAAAATTATATATTCCTAAATCATAATCTAAAGACAAAGACTGATTTTAAAAGTCAGTATCTTATTGTAAATTTAATTGGTTTTGGCAGATTTAATTGGTAATTGGGCAACCTTACACAAACTCTTTGTTAAGGCAAGGCAGACAGCAGCCTCTTTCCCATGCTAGCTGTATTGTTTGTGGTTGTGCTTCACAAAATCCAAACCACATTTCCCATAAATCCTGTTTTGTTTCAACTGATGTTTACCATCTGTCATTGTGACAAACAACAATCTTTAATTCATCTAGAGCTCCTTTCTGGGGTATAATAATAAAATAATGCAATCCAGTCAAACTTTGCTTCACATGTAAACTGTTATATAAAGGTCAGTAAAGGTAGATCATCTTGTTAGTTTGGAGTAAGAACGTTAATGTCTCAAAACTAACAAGGTAAGGACAGACTGTTTACTGGGCAGGTAACACCATGTAAATTGAACCAGTACAATCAGTCTGAGATAAATAAACAACTGTATCTCCCTCATATTCTGTTCTATTGTGTTTACTCTCATTACCTTCACCAGGACGTTGAGGGTGCCGGGGCTGGAGCCGTCAGGGCTGGTCAGGAGATAGTTGAAGTCGATACAGTGAGTGTCGTTCTCCTTCATGACAGGCAGCTGAAACCTGGCCTTCTCCCCAACATCGTACTGAGAGACGTCCACATACATGTAGGAACCTGGACACAAAGACAAGGAGAGGGTCACCAAAGATTAAACAAAAAAAAATCACATGTAATTCGGTGGATCGGGCTCGAAATGTTTGCGAACCTGATCTGAATCAAGACCCATGAATCAGCTCACTTCTTGTTTGCAGCTGTTTGTGCTTGTACACCACATACCTGCTGAAATTCAATGCTGAACAAACTAGCAATGGTGCCCTCGGAGGGGGTAGTTAGTGTGTGGACACAGTGAGTATTATGACTGGACTTGCCAGAGTTGGCTGTATGCCCACTGCCTGTGTTACATGTACCTGAGCAACCTGAGGATGGACATGAGTAAACCAACTCTTTCTGCTACTGTGTAGCTTAAAAATAATGCACATTGAAAAAGAATGAACAGCTAAGACAGACAGCAGCAGCAGTTCTGTAAACTGGATAATTACTGTGATTTTTTAAAATTCCTTCTCTTTTCTATGTTTCCTGATATTGTCAGGTGATCAAATTTAATCTATCTAATCTATTCTATTTAAAATCTATGTTGTTATCATAGTTAATCAAATTGTCAAGAGCCGGAAAGAGTAAGAACATGAAACTGGGCACAATAACTAAAAACAATGTGCAAATGCTTCCCAGGAAATATGATCCAAATCAGACAGATGGCGGCGCTGTAATTAACGCCAAAATATGTAATTTTGGAAAAGCCATACCTCTCAGACCCAAAGTCTGATTGACGTGAAATTGTACATACAAGTCCAGCTCCATGTGCTCTTGGACCATACAAGTCAGCCATGATGGATTTTTTGAAGAAGAATATGAATAGAGCTTTTTGAATTTTGACAGTATCAACACTTCTGTTGACTGCAAAAAGGTTTGAACCCATGTATTGCCACTCGTGGCTATATTTGTACATTGGTTTTGTTGTCTTTTGCAAAATCTTGTGATGCTTGTCACTTTAAATTCCATCCTATGGCGCATGTGACGAATAAAAATCCTTGAATCTTAAATCTAAATCACCCCTTATCCCTTTCTGTATCTCCCTGATAGTTCATTTTACTATATATCCATGTCTCTGTGTGTTGTCTCCTATGTACACCAAGGTATTAAAGTAAGCCAACCAGGAAACCAGTACTCTCCTGTGACAACACTGTGAGTCCAGTCAATTAAATACTAAACTCCAGCCAATGAATTTGGCCTTCTCTCTGTGACACAGACACTTTCAAGCAGTGAGTTTCTTGTTATGGGAACAAAACCCCAAAAAGAGCCTTTATTCTTTCCCTTTATGTTTGCACGTTTTTACTCATTTCTGTTGCTCTCTCTTCTCATTCCTTTTGGGCTTACAGTAAGAATATCAGTCATCGGTCCCCCCAAGACACATAAAACAAACCCCTGTTCTTATGTCTGTGTCATTTGTTTCTCCTTTGTGATTGTGGGGCTGTTTCTCAGCAAGCCAACAACAAATAAACACAGGAAATGGGAAAGAGAAGAGAAGAGAAGAGAAGAGAAGAGAAGAGAAGAGAAGAGCTACTTCTTTCTTTTATATTGCTCATTTTATGTTACCATGAAATTACACAATTTTCTTTCATGTCCTCGACTCCATTTTTTTCCACCTTGTCTTGTCTTCACTCCCTGCCCCTGTTTATACCAGGGAAACCAGATCAAAATGTAAAGTGGCCAAAATGTTGAGCTGAAAGTCACTTTGATACCAGCCGCTAAAGTTTGCAAAGCCTCCTTAACCAAACTAGTCATATTTATCCAAAGTGTGCAATACATCATAACCTGTAACTACGCAGCAGTTTCACATGATTAGTTGCATTTTTCATAGCTCTCCTCTGGGTTTTATTTTTCTGGTTCTGGTTGCATTATGCTGCTCCTTTCTCTGCTGTTTTCAATTATAGGTTAAATATAAATATATGCTACTCTAACATGATGTGACTCTGGAGAACATTTTCAATCACCACTGATAATAAATGTGCATCGGGTAGTTTGTTATGGCTACTGTCACTGCTGAGTACTATACCTTGTACCTATAGTAACTGACTGCATGAAATGAACCTTGAAATAATACATAATCGGGGTGTGCTGACAGGACGGTCAGTCAGCCCATCCAGATGTTCCAGTAATCAGCTCAGACCCCAACCAGATGTTGTTCCAGTGAAATATGATGAAATGTGATCCTCTCCTGCCTGATGTCTAATCTCACATTAGCTCATGGCAAACAGAGGAGGGTAGCATGATAGTGTTTAATTCTGTCTGTAAAATGAATTGAATAGAACCAGAGCTGTAACAATACATTGATTGAACTGGTTAGTAAATCTTTGGTAATCAATTAATCAATAAAGTAATTTCTCAAGCAAAAATGCTAAACATTTGCTGGTTTCTGTCACTCAAATATGAGGGTTTGTTGCTTTTCTTTGTTTTATATAGTCATGGGCAAAACAAGCAATATGAAGATATCACTGTGGCAAACTGTGATATGTATTTTTACACTATTTACTGATATTGTGATTAGCTGAGTCATTAAAATAATAAACGACAGATTAGACAATAATGAAAACACTGCTTTCAGCCTTAAATAAATAGAATAGAATAGAACAGAATAGAAGAAAACAGAACAGATTATAATAGAATAGAAAATTACAGAACACAGCAGAACAGAAGAGAACAGAACAAAAGAGAACAGAGTAGAACAAAACAGAACAGACCACAATAGAAAAGACCAAAACAGAACAGAGCAGAGTAGAACAGAACGGAATTGAGTAGAACAGAATAGAATAGAACTCGGCAGAATAGAGTAGAACAGAGCAGAACAAAAGTGAACACGATAGTGTAAAACAGAGAAGAGCAGCAGAGTAGCACAGAATAGAACGGAAAAGAAAAAGAAAAGAAGAAAGGAAAGAACGGAACTGAACAAATATGATACATACATTGTACTCACTATAATATAACACAATATCTGTTCTCCAGTTTAACAATCACAGCCCTCCATCCTAACTGGTTAATTCTATTTGCATATTATACCATACACAATGTGCTCTATACAATGAGCCGTAGGACAATAGTGATTATCACTTATTGTTTAGCTAATCTACTGTGAGAAAACACTTTTCTCTGCAGGATACAGCAGAACATAACGGGCTTTCAATGAGTGCACACAAACATGAACATGCACGGACATACACACATAAGCTTTTCAAAACCAGACACTGTATCCTAGTTATTGGATTGGCCCTTCCTCTCTCTTGATCTCTCTTTTCTTCTCTTCCTCTGTTATTACGAGGACTATAATGATTCTGAAACGGAGACACAAACGTCCATGGTCTCGATTCGTGGTTCTGCTCGTGTTCCCCGACCCTTTGACCAAACCTACCATCGCCTACCATCTATATACACACACCCAAACACACACTTTCAGCCGCAGTAGTATTAATAATAATCCTACAAACAAGACAGAAAATGAGAACGTCCAAACTGGATCACAGCCAATCAGCTCTGAAACATGACTCAGCCAGCATCATTTTCTATCACCAAATCTGAAATCTAAATCCATCTAAAATGAACACACAATGGATGTCACTCCCATTCCTTCATTTTTAGCACTGACACTAAGATGGTGACATGAGAAAAGTGCCTTTAAGATGGCTGCCAAGATGGTGTGCCAGCTAAAAATACTCCCATCAGTCAGAGACCCAGATATGTCACAACACGCACAACATTGCAAAAATATAACCTTTAGCACTTAAGCTAATCATAATGCTGCCTGCTGCAAAATCATCACAGCAAGTGGATTAGGGATAGGTAAAAATAGCCGAATAATATTTGGTAAAAGGGGCTATCAGCAATGTCCAACATGCACAGCCTTACCCCTGCATGGTTGCTGAAATAATATTCAATAACATTTTAGAAATCACCCAAAGCCTGGAAGGACTGAACAATAACAACACCTAATCTGGGACAAAAATAGCATCGGAAAATATGAGTAATAAAAGACTGACAGTACATGAAACTGATACAACACCCATGCTAAGAAAGCAGACCTTGTGATGCCAAGAACATCTGACACCTGAAGTCTGCCAGTTTCTAAAATGGCTGATGTCTTTGAACTGCCAAAGTCTAAAATGGCCGCTAATAGAATGACGACAAAATATAACGATGAGGCTAAAAATACCCCCGTGACAGCCTTAAGACCTAGATATGTCACATAACAACAACAGCAGCGGCAGCGTGGTAGACGGAGGACAGTATTCTTTAGCAATACACTAACAGCCTGCTGTTGGGATAACTGCTAATAAGAGAGATTTACTTTCAGCATTTTATGGCACCGAACAAATTACGTGGGATACAAAATAGCTGACAACCTCTTGGATTCCACAGTAAAACACTAATAAAAAAGCATGCAGCTCGTACACAATAAAGAAACAAGACTCGCCACATACTTTAATGGCTGTGCTTCACTAATACAAGTCAAATAGGGAATTGATTTTAAGATCATGTTATTTGTTTTTGAAGTGCTGCAAAACCACTTGCGTCTCCTCAGCTTGTATTAGATGTTCAGGTCTCTCAGATTTATTAACCATTCGCTGCTCTTCATCATCAAGATTCTTCCAGACTGTGGAATAATTTCCCCTTCACAATTCAATCTTCTCATTCCACTAGTATTTTTTTTATTAACCTCTTTAAGATCTATCTATTTAATTTAAGTTTCTGAACGTTAATATGACTGTATGACTTAAGATAAGATAAAATGAAAACTGAAATAAAGATTGTAAGTGCTATATACATCAACATAAATAGTAATAGTAAAAGTTTTAATTTTAGATATTTCATTTCTGAATAAAAGGCACTTTGAACAATATTTGGTGCTTTAGAATGTGTTTGACATTATTTTCATTGTATGTAAGTTTAAACCACAATGCAAAACAATGTGTCAGAGTGGTTCGATTTGATGGTAGTATAAAGGCTGTAAAGTTTGTGTGTCTGTATTTGTCATTATTCACTCATTATTAAAACATCCAGTGGACAAGAGACCAGCTCTACTGCAGTTTAAATGCCTTTTTTCTCCTCCCTTATTAGTCATTACATTGTGGAAAGAGGACCAAGAGGAAAGAGAGACACATAGAGCTAATGGCATGCCAAATAGGTTTAGAGTGGTACTGGCTGACAGCATTATGAGTCAAGAGTATCTGCTTTAGTCCACTGAGCCACAGAGCCCCAGCCCATGAATGTTCAACTGGCGCAACGCACATTGCCAGCGTAGCATCTAGATCCTGCCATGGTGCCCGGTGCCAACATCAACCCCCAGAGAGATTACATAAAATAGTTTTATCTCTATTACGAAAATTGCCAAACCATCCCTCCACACTCTGTACTGCCTTAAGCACAAATGTTGATTAGCAACTGTGACAAATCAATGTGGGTTATAAGGAACAAAAGTGTAATTGTTGGCTGAGCTATCCAATGACTCTAAAACGATTCTGCGTAAAGCCCTTAGATGACTTCTTTTCTTCTGCCAATACCTTTGACAATATATAACTCTCTGAACTACTAATCAGCAAAATAAACTCACTCCCAAAGGCCTTTGAGATGCCAAATACTTTTAACATCCCCCTCCAACAAAGGGGATTGGTATCTCTTTGTTTTCAGGGGTCAAAAGCCAAAAAGGTTTAGTGCCTATGCTTTAAATCATGCCATGCCCTGAGGGAGACTGCTGTTAGCCAGACTAGAGCACTTCTAAATTACTGGTGGCTAGAATTGCCTCGAAAACAACAATTCTAATAATAGGCATTACCAATGTGTCCCTGGGCAAGGCATTTAAGCTACTAACTCAACCCCTCACCCATTCCCTTCTATTTCTTCCAAATACAAAAACCAGCCAAGTGTCTGTAATCCCCTCCAGCAACCTCGTTTTCCAACCGCAGCACCAGAGTCCCACACCCCGCTGGCATTATTAACACATCAAATGTCAGTTCATGCTCCTGTACCTTTAGGCAACGCTCTGAACCCCCCTTTAGCAATCAACATCTCCAAACCATTAACCTGCCCTGCCATCCTCCTGCCCCTGCTCATTCCACAAGCTTCTACAGGCGTTAATGCCATGCTAATTCCAGGCATTACCTCTGAGCTCTTGGGCAAGGTATTTAACCTCTTCAAGCTGCCAACTCTGCTCACGCTGCACAGTGACACCACTTGGTATTAATAACACTAAATGCTAGACTTTGGCTCGGTACCACTGGGCAAGGCACCCCACCCCAGCACCTGTCTGGTGCAAGACCACATGCACCAGACAGCAGGTGCGCACACATACCTTTTGAGAGGAAATAAGTGTGTGGAAATTGTAAAGAGCTGGTGTTGAACTAAACCTTCCTCTAAATGTCAGCGAGGCTGAGTTGTCATGATGATAAGCATGAGAGATAAATAATGGCATTACATTGTCATGGCAACAAAGTCATAATCTGCCACAACAGAAAAGAGGAGAGGAGAGGAGATAAGGTGACATGAGATAAGGTGAGAGGAGTAAAGGGATAGGAAAGGAAAGGAGAAGAGACCATAAGAGAGCAAAGAAGAGGAAAAAGGGCAAAAAGGAGGAGGGAGAGGAGTAAGGGGAAAGGAAAGGAAAGAAAGGGAAAGAAAAGGAAAGGAAAGGAAAGGAAAGGGGGAAAGAGGAAATGAGAGGAGAGGAGATTATAGGAAGGGAGGCAAAAGGAGACAAGAGGACAAGAGATGAGAGGAGAGGAAAGGAAAGGAAAGATGATGCGAGGAACAAACACGAAAGAAGATTTGAGGAGGGGAGATGAGGGGAGTGAAGAGGAAAGGATAGAAGAAGAAAAAAAAGAGGAGATGAGATAAGAGGAAAGGAAAGAAGACAAGAGGATAGGAAAGAAAGGGAAAGGAGAGGCGACAAGAGGATATGAGAGGGGACAAAAGAGGAAAGGAGACTACTAAAGAAGAGAGGAAATAAGAGAAAAGAAGAGAGGAGAGGAGATGAGAGGAGGTGAGAGTGAAGGAAAGGAAAGGAGGGGAGAAGGGAGGACATGAGAGAGAGTACATAAAAGAACAAACATGAACAAACTCAAGCATATTTGTGGTTGTTAAAAAGGGTTTCTTCACTGTGGTTAACCCCATTGTTCATACAACAGTCAACATTCTTACTCTGTGGTTTTAATTTTGTTAAGCCAGTTAGTGGCTCAACACTGCATAGCTGGTTATTGTTATAACATTTTGCTTTTAACATTGTAAAGTAGGCAACCTTCCCTGTTCCCTGCTGTTGATTAATGACCTCATATTCTGTTAATTAGACCCTCAGCCCTGAGGCAGAAAGATTTAATTTCCCCTTCATCATCATCATGGAGAAAAAAACAACTGATTAAAGAGGAGAGGAGAGGAGAGGAGAGGAGAGGAGAGAGTCCAGCACCCACCTGGTCGGGTACCCGCAGGTAACCCTCCAGAAAGTTGTATAACAGGTATAAACTATATCTATATAAATTCACAGGTACAGAGGCAGGTAAAAATGAACTGAATGTGGGTGGGCAGTGGGTGAGAAGAAAAATATGTTTTATATACAGTATATGTGGAATCAGAAGTGAAAATAGTTGTGCAGTTTTTTTAACATTTAAAAAAGCTGACATTATCAATTGAAATCAGTCGCCAGGATATTTTTATTTTTGCTGTGACCTTTGACCCCTAAATTCACATTCAGCCAAATAATGGGACGACAGTGATCCAAAAGCGATCTAGGCCAGCTGCTATGTTTGGGAGAAAGGGGATCTCAAGCCAAAAAGTTTGGGAACCACTGGTTTAATTAACATTATATTGTGGTTTATAAGCTTATATATGTTACTTTATGAAAACAATTAATCAGAAAAGTAGAGATTAACTCAAACAAATGTAGTGGAAAAAAAGTACAATATTTCCCTCTGAAATGTAGAGGAGTAGAAGTATAAAATGGTAATGCTCTTAAGTAAATGAACTTGGTTACTTTCCCCAGTGTGAGGTGTTGAACTCGAGAAGTGGATGACAAAGACAGAAGAAGGGAAGTCAAGTCTTACCTTGTGGCAGGTCTGGTGAGACGTATGGCACTTCCTGGGTGTTGATGTGCGTCCAGTCAAAGTCATCATAGGGATCCTGCTGGTAATCACACTGAGAGAAGCTCTCATCGAACGTGCAACTCCCTGCAAAGAGAAACACAATAAGATTTAGTCCATCTCATAGGATCAATGATTATTGACCGAATGAACTAGATCTAATTGTCTTTAATGCAACATGAAGTCCTCCCCGGTCTTATCCAATGAAACTTTGGATCCTTTCCTGAATGTCGTTTTTCTGTGCGTGCCTCTGTCTCAGCTCATTAACAAACCACCAGGAGTCTGAGCTCCAACAGTCATCACTCAAGGCCAGTCAGGATCACCTCTGACTCAGCCATCAGGGCCTTCAGCTGATCATCTGAGCCCATCACCACAGCCTTGGGACAACCATGTGTGAGCTGGCCGCCTGTGGCCCCGCTTAAACGGGAAGTCGCTCTAATACAGTGAGACGCCACTTGTCCCTGGCGGCTCACTGAGACAATCAACGTGCAATGATATGTGGCTCGTACTGGCAATGTTGCTGATAGAAATATCATGCTGGCTACTGCTAGCTATCTGATTCATTGACCTACAAGTGATGCACGGCTTGTGTTAATAAAATGGCTCGAAGAGATATGACTAAGAAAAGCCACAATGCCATCTGATTCAAGTCACTGATAGTTAGGGGTCCTCTGTGCCCCTCTTGACATTGGCGAATATAGATAAAATCTTCCATACACCGTTTTATGAGATCTATATCATAGTATCATATGTTACACAAACACACAGAAAACCAGTTCATGGCTTCAGTAAATGGGAAGAACGCTCAGGGTAATACTGACAAACTGAAATATTTTGCTAAATATTTCGCTTAACACAAATACATTGATGTCAATAAAGCAATATAATGTGGGGATCACTATCTAGATTAGTCAAATATTTCATTTATAAAATGTCCAAAAATGTCATCACCATTTCCCAGAGTGCATGTCTTCAATGTACTTTGTCTGACCAACTATCCAAAACAGACATTCACTTTACTGTCAAAGAGGACAAGGAAATCCAAAAATATTCACATTTGAGATGTTGACACCAGTGATTTTTTTTGCTCTTGCTTAACAAATTACTTAAACAATTAATCAGTTATCAAAATAGTTGCAATCAGCTGACCAATCACTTCAGCTCTATTTAAAATAACCAAACCCAAGATGATAATGAATCGTTTATCACAATATCAGTACACTGGACTTCATGAAAGAGCAGCAAACCTAAATGCCAAGATGCCATGTTTTTAAAATGTCCACACCCACTAAGAAACTGCTACGAAAGAAGGTATACGAGAGCTGGCCACCATGAAGCACTTTCAGCAACCAGCACTGCCAGCAACATAAATCTCCTAGCGTTCAGTTAGCCTTACAGCTTCGCTACCTGTGTCCTAGAGTGAGCTGCGGCGGCAGTGATGGAGAGCAGAACGACAGGCCCTCAGATACCCCACTGATCTGAGCTCCCGCTATACCAAGAGGTGACAGCCGCTGCCGCAGGAGAAACAAGTTAACATCAAACTAAGCGACTGTCTTCGGCTGCCGGCTGTATGGCTGGCTGTGACTCACAGCCTCAGAGATGCACTGGATCACATTCCTCTCAGCATCATTCTTTATACCAGCCTCTCTTCGTGCAATTCAGTTCACTCCCATTCAATTCAATTAAGTCTTTGTCACAGCAAGTGACCTCCAGTCATAATGCGAAAAATGCCGGGACATGTAGAGGACACGCAGTATAGCACAACAGCACACATTTTTATACTCCAAATAATTCTATTACAAAGTCAACTTGAAGGTACAGAATCTAATTCTACTGGTGTTGAACAAATGCCGCTGTATGTGTGTGTGTGTGTGTGTTTTGTAAAACTGCATGACTTCCTATCTCCCACAGTGTGTGTGTCAGTTTACATCTTGCTGTCAGGTCGCTGTCTCTGCATGCGTTAAAAGAGCAAAAGTGTGTAACTCTGGGGTATATGCATGTATATGGGAATACAGTGTGTCTATAAACCAGAATACATCTAGTATACTGTTAAACACTTGATGAGTTTGTATAGGTAGTGTAGGTTTTCTGTTACTAACCGCCTGCATACAGAGAGGGTAACTTTCATTGCCATATCCATCAATACTCCTGGTGGGTTGTGGACGTGACAACATGTGCACATGTTCAATTAAACTGTTTGTTCCTAAATGACTCCCAATAGGCTCAATCACTCAGTAAAGATGATGTTCAAGTTTAATTAACAAGGTGGGAATATTTAGAATATAGGATATGATTGTTTAATTAATATGATCCTTGATTAGTTTGAACTTTATGAAGAGACAGGACATTGTCATACATCAGTATCCAGTATTGAGTTTGATTGCTAATGTGTGTAATGCAACTATATACTACGCTCAAAAGCAGTGCAGGTTACTATGAAGCTGGTTCTGAATGGGTCGTGGGCATTTAAAGTCAAGTGTCAGACCAATGCTGAAAATACAAACCCACTAGAGGGAAGGTGAATGTCACAACAACCGTTAAGAAAAACTCATGTCAATGTCAGTTATTTTTAATAAAAGCAGAAGAAAAAAACGATTATACCTGTAGGTGACACATAATTTATTCCTTCCTTGACTGGAGGGTGGTGGCTAGAAACTAAAATGTGACAGTGTTTCTGTATTTGTGAGTATAAGTTTAGGGCAAAGCCTCAGAAATTCAGTGTTTTCTTTAAGTGATAAACTGTTGGGCCGTTGTTTTGACATTGCAGAAACACTTAGCCTTGGTTTACCTGCTCCAGCATTTGTATGGCCTTGTTTAACCCCGCTGAAGCTACAGAGTACATACTGAAGCTCTATTTAGTTTCAAAGCTTTTTTCTGGAATTTCTGCTTCTGAAAGCAGTATACAGTGTACAGCAAAATTGGATTTAAACCCACCGTGTTTAAAATATGTGCTGTGGGCTTTTAACTGTGTAGACACACACACACACACACACACACACACACACACACACAGAGTCCCACTCAGCTCTGATATAGTGCCGTGGTAGAAGAGGTGTTTTGCCTTGGCTTAGCTGAGAAGAAAAACATGTCCTTGTTTTAAATTCCGTTTTTCCAACTGGTTTAAAAGAACATTTCTCAATCGAAAAGCAGTCCTCTCCTCTCGACTGCACACCTCTGGTGGACGTACTCGCTGCTTTCAGCTGCTAACATACTACACAAACTAGCTGTGTGTCCATATTTATGGGTGTGTGTCTGAAAGGGGGGTCTGCAGAAACCAAATATGTGTGAAACTGTCTGCACACACAAACCTCACGCTAGCTCGCCCACGTTCTCAGTTAACACTTCTCCCTTTCCTCGATGTCCTGCCAACTTAAGCCACACACACACACACACACACATCAACAGATGCATCTGACAGTTAATCGCTGTTGCCAATAATGAGAAGAGCAGACCTTGAACTATTATTTTACCTCTGATGAAAAAAAGTCTCAGTGAGGAGTCATGTCTTGCCCAAATGTTGTGTAAAGTTCACATCTGACTGTTTCTTTAATATTAGAGGATAAATAATCAAATTTGGACAATCACTGACTTCTATTTTGCATTTGGTTAGCTCTGTTGATGCTGCATGTTGTAGTTACACCTGCAATAACTGATTTTGTGGCCTCTTGGGGGCAGCAGAAACAAACTGGAAACACAACACTGACTTTAGTTTGTACGTACGAGACCACTCCCTATTTAGCTCTGTTTTGGTCTCAGCAAACTCTTGAGGGTATTATCTAGCTCTTCAGCTGCTAACTGCTCCACTATGTTCACCAGCTAGTCTCTAATTTTGTCTAACATTCGTCTGATCCATTGCCGTTATAAAAAATTAAATTCTAACGGCTTTAAACATGTTCCAGAAACACAGTGTGTACCTGTATTGTGTCTGTCTGCATGTATAACAAATCCCTACAACAATTTTCCAACTATATGCACGAATGTGTGTCCAGATGGGTCATTACAGCCCCCCTCCCCTCCATTCACAAGGACACAGAGAGAGAGAGACAGAAACCAACTGCATGCTAATCACTTCCTAATCAGCCTCTGTGATTGGCTGCCTCACTAATGAAATAATGGCGACTCATTTGCATAATAAAATAATTAGAAGGACTTGATAAAGGCTCAAGGGCAGAGAGAGGAGCTACACACACACACACACACACACACTCTCTCTCTCACACACACACACACGGTGACACAGGACAGCCGCAGTCTTTTCTAAAAGATTGTTGAATGGCATCAGACACAACATCTGCCACCGTCACTCAGAATCATTTTGTGGTGATTTGCATTGACCTCCACCTCCAGGAGGTGAGTCAGACAAAAGTGCTTTGACTGAAACTGTTCTGAAACATGGGTGCACACAGCCCCCAGGGGGTCGCCAGCAAAAAAGAGGACCATGTGCATTTCTCAGTTATTAGCTTAGATCAAGATTTTTAGTTGGCAACACGGCAAGAATGTGTAACAATAGCTAGTTTGATTAGCTTTCCTTTTCTCCAATGTGATCTTACTGATCTGCAGAATAGGCAGTATTAAATCAGATCTAACAGCTATAGTCTGTTCAGATAGAAGTCCCTAGGACACGCTTAAATCAAATGAAGGTCTGAGGTGCCTTTCTCTTTCTCTAGACACTTCCTGAAAATCTATTATGACAAAGAAACTCCATTACAACTAAGAGATGGCTGATTATAGAATCTAAGAATGCTACGTCAATACTTGTGCCCTTGTGCAAAACATTCCTCGGATGTCTTTGAGAAAATCTCAGGAAAGCAATAGCAGAGAAACAGCGTAGCATGGCCTTGGTGCTGTAAAATTAATGAAAGTAAGCTACTATACATTGCCTCAGCTGGCTTTATTCTATAAACTGGCACTGTTCATACAAGCTCTGACATTGTCTCTCGTGTGTAGATTAATATCTTCAATGTCTCTTCATATTTTGCTCTGTTGCCATTACTAGAAAAGTCTTATAGGCTGTTTCTGTTTGACTCACATCTGCTGTTCAATCACTGAAATGTTTGAATGCAGCACGAGCTGAATTTTTCTCTTGGAACTTAAGACAGTAATGTGCTGCATTATTGCTCTAATTATAGGGACAACTGGAAAACTGAGGCACTGAGGAATATAACAAACCACAGTGAACCAATTTGGCAGCTCTTTTAAGAACTTACTTCATCCATATGTATTCTATCTGTGCTGGAGTGTGTCCACCCAGGTTTCCCAGTGTCTACCAGGATAACATGAGTGTTTTCAGGCTCCCAATGTGGGCAGATAAACGGTCACAGAGCTCTGCACGCAAGATATGCAGGTACGTAATGTGAGATATAAAAGATAGGTAAGATAAGATCATGTCAGCATAACTTTTTATGACAGAGAGTCTGCATATTGAAGGCTTTTTCCTACCTGTCCACATACATTGTAAATCAAGGTGAGCTAGTTTGACTTAAAAATTTAAATCATCCTGTTGCACTTGGGTTGAATAATGATTTTAAAGTTCTCTAAGTTTTGCAAATATAAAACTAACTGACTTAAGTTAACTGAACTTTGGAAAACAAACTTTCAACTTAAGATAAAAAGTTGAATCAACAACTGTCAAACAGTCAGATTTGCTTTCCTAGTACATGTTGTTTGTAGAGTCACTTCTTTATTTGACAAGCAGAACTTGCAGCTGCAGCTCCTCCTGTTGGAGCTACTTTGCACCAGAGTTAGCAAAAGTTGAGTAAAATCTGTGCGGTATTCAACAAATATATTTCAAGTTAAAAGATTTCAGGATAGAAAAAAATGACATATTTAGGCATGATGTTTTACAGAGTAATATATATCAGAGTCAATCAGATGACATTACTACAGGTTGGTTAGAGAACTTTATCTCATTTCGGCCCTGATCAGAAGCTGAGGCCAAACAGCATAAATCTGCTGAGAAATCTGAAGGGCTCAGAAGTATAAACGCTATCTCACTCCTCCAGACAAATAGCATACATTCCTTCTCTCACGTACAGTACATACAATACACTTTCTCTCCCTCTTTCTGACTGTGTCTGGTATTTATCAGCAGAGCTCTGTTTCAGTCTGTGGGCAGAGATACTATCACCAGACAGCAGATAAGACAGGATGAGTGAAAGAGGGTGAAACGGGAGGAAAGAGCAGGAGGGAGAAAAAGAAAGGGGGAAATTAATTTGCTGGAGATCACTCTCAAGCCTTGTTGATTCACTTTATTATAAACATCTACACATCCATAACATTTTTCTCTTGTTTTAGTTGCTTCTATCTCTCTTGTGTTTCTATCTCTCTCTCTCTGTCTTTACCTGCATTAATAAGAATTTGAATGAGGATCAATATCTATTTAGTTTGGTTGCATTACAATTCTACAACATAAAGAGACTAGAAGGAAAGAGAACAGAAGAGGAAGAGGAGCTCCATTTTGCAAACGGAAATAATTTTTAAGGACAATAATTACATTTGCATCATTAAAATCCAATTCCAACCACCAGTAATACTGTTTCCCTTCAATTCAGCGCAATTTGACCGGTTGAGTCCGGTTAATAATTATGTTTGCTGACCCGGATTTCTAATCATTCGTGGCTTTGTGGGACATTGCATACCAGTGAATCACTTTAACGGTTTTAGTTTTTGGCTCACATGTATGAAGAAGGCTTAAAAAGGGAGATGCGAAGGAAAGGGAGGAATGGAATTAATGTAAAAATGATGGTACATTCGGACTCACTTTACACAATCAGACTGTAATATAATATTACACTGTCCCTTTATAATGCCCTCCTGACATTGCTCTGTACTGTGGCATATTATAGTCTGTACTCCTGTTGCCGTGTTTGTTGTTTTTAATCTGAGTGTGTGTGCATCACTGAGTATCCCTGATGCCGACCGCTTCAAGGACACTAATAAAGTTGTACCTTATCATTTACTTTTTCTGTGTCGTATCTACTTTTTTGTTCTCTCTCTGCCTCTTGTTCTCTCTCTCCCGCTCTGAGAATAGGTGAAATTAGCCTGAAATGATACAAGGTGACATCAGAGGCTGACACACACACACACGCACACACACACACACACACACACACACAGACACGAACTCTCACTCGTCACGCCTCAGTGGCCCTTGCAGCGCAGCGCGACGCCATCAAAGCCAAGACCCATATACACACACCTCGCCTGTTAAACATACACACTGGCACATGCAATCACACACCCACATACACACGACCTACACACAAACACACGTGCACACTGTCACACACGCCGACACTCATGCGTGCGCGCACGCACACTCAGAGCTGTAGTTTAATTGGAAGTGCTGAAGGCTGAAGAATTTCTCCTTCATCTCACAATGCTGTAATTGAATCTGAGACGTGTGTGTGTGTGTGTGTGTGTGTGTGTGTGTGTGGGTGCGCATGTGTGTGTTCAGCTGATTCAGGAGTTTCCATTGACAGTAACAGTAAAACAGAAATGTGTGTTTTTTCCTTCTGTGAGGAGCCGTTCTGTCCTTCCAACCCTGACTATCTCACCCAGCTCCTCTCTAGGGGTTAATGCAGCTTTTCAATTCAAATTCAAACTCAAGCAGTTTTCAAGCGCCACATTATTTTCCACAAACTGATGATTTAGTCGTACAGGCTCTTTGGTGAAAGACAGCTATGACCTCCATCACTGCATGTTGGCTGACATGTCAAGATCATGTTTTTAAGAATAAAACTTTAAACTGAGTTGTGATTCTTTAAAACACTGTTTCCAAAGATTGCACCCTGACTGTATTTTGAGGACTTCCCTTGTAAAAAATTGTATAGACTTTCACTGGCTCTCATTGCTCTGCTGCGAGACAAAGAAAGTTAAACGTCGTACCTGAAAACACATTTCTGCTTGGACAACCGCAAACAAAAAGCGCCATCAGCAGACAACGAGGCGTGAATGACTTATTAATGACCTGCCATCACAGTATCACTGTCAGGCCATACAATAGGGACGGGAACTGAGCTGTGAGGAACCGTCTTTTGATGCTACAGTGGCTCTTTTTTGAGCAGACTATTTGGTTCCACATGGCAACCTTATCATTAAAAGGTTCAGTCTGAAAAGGAAAAAAGTCTCTCACTCTTTCCAGCGATGTTGCATCAACTGCCTGGAAAAGGCTTCAGTGTTGCCTCCTGCATATATCACGGGGATCAATGTTTTCATTGATAAATGGCTTACAAATTGCTTCTTAATTCATTTTCTAATGATTACCCATGTAATCATTTCAGCTTTATTTGAGCTAGACTGATGAATGAAGCAGGTCCACGTGACTGTTATTATTAGCTTATTGCAGATACATTGGTATCAGTGTTTATGGTTTACTAGGAATGAGGTCATTAAGAAACAGTTTCACCATTACATAGTCTGCCCACCAGAAATCACTGCATATGTACATATATATAGTATGTTCAGCAGCATCATTAGCTCTAAATTCCTCATGGTAGCGACATAATTGAATAACCTAAATGACTTGTTGACAGTCAACATGACACCTCAACCCTAAATCCATCACACCTCTACGGGAATATCTCCTTTCTCCACGTCTTTCTTTATTCTTCTCTTTGTCTGACCACTGTAATCAGTACAGTGTGTGTGTGTGTGTGTGTGTGTGTGTGAGTGTGTGTGTATCCTGGGAAAGCTGTTAGCACTGTTAGCAGGGGTCAAAACCGTCCACAGACACTATCTTTATGACATTCACCCCTCTCCCGTGCTTCCTCTCTCTCCCTCTTACGCTCTCCGTCTATCTCTCCATCGTTAATCTCTATTACTATTCAAATGCTGACATTTAAAGCAACTTCACATGCTGACTTACTGACTGACTGACTGACTTGGTTGGCAGATAAGGCAGGAGAGGAGAGGACAGCAGAGGAGGTGTGGATGATAGAGAGACGGAGAGGAGAGCTCGTCGTTCACATAGAAAATTGGGAAATCCTCCTCACCTCTCCTTTACCTCCCTCCTCCCTTCATGCCGCCTGTGAATGAGTTCACCCATAAGCCCCGGAGGGAGTCGGATTTCACTCGTTTCTCAGGAAAGCTGAACCATCCCCTCCTCTTTTTGTGTGTTTGCTCACCCATTTACCTCTCCCCACACCCACTTCTATGTTTACAGTATCCCTGTCCACCCCTTTCTCTGTCTCTGTTGGTGTAGGTTACAATACAGTTCGGTACCAGAGGTGCCCATTTAACCATCCACTATAAAACATAGTGGTCTGTGAACACTGACACACTTCAGCTTTTTGTCAAATGTGACAGGTCAACTTTTCTGTCCTTCTCTGTAGCAACCGGAGCTGAAACGAAACAAGGCAGGAAAGTTTTATGGCTGGCAATTAAGCCTTAAGATGACTCTAGACACTGGTATCTTATAACGTCACAGAAAGGCTCAACCATAAAACATCCATATGATCAGATCCCATGTCAGTGTGTGTCATTCTGAATGAGTCAAGGGGGAGTAATTATAGTGCCCTTAGACGGCACTCAGCTCGGCTCGGAACTGAGAGCACAGCTGGTATTTTCTTTTAAGTAAAATCCCCAAACAACAAGTCTCAACTGGCTGTTTCTCTCCACCCTTCATCGCACACTTGACCTCAAAAATGCTGACTGGCTGACTCACCACAGACACTCAGCCTGTACAAAGTTTAACCATATTATGACTCAATGTGGGAAAAATCTTGGAGGCAATTAATGTTTTATAGCAGATTTCTTCGCCAAGCATCTAAACATCATGCGAGTCATAAGATATAAGCAATAACACTTCCAGGTTTTACTGTACAGCTCGGTAGACACACACAAGGTGAATGAGGCTAGATGGACGAGTCCCATTGAGTTAAACAAAAGGGGTCTGGACTGTAAAGGGATCAATACTGGACAGAATGGGGTCAGAATGATTGCTAGAGGCCGGTGGGCTGTATTTGGGCGTAGCAGCGAGCCCCACACCCGTACGTACCCACATGCCACCGGAGACAGCAAGCTTCTTTACACGGTGACACCAAACCATTCATCATGTTCCCTGATAGCTAACTGATAAATTACCAGGAGAATACGATCAAATAATGCTCCATCCATTGTAGAGGATTTGAATGGGCCAATCACAGAGCAGACAGGAGGCAGTTTGTTTCTGAGCCAATCGGGGCACAGCTGAGGTTTTGGACTGAAAAGCAGGTCTGGTGTGGACGAGATAAGAGCAGAACAAACACACATTAAACACCAACCCCCAGAGACATGCACACACTCAAACACACACACATACACAAGGTAAGTAAGGCCAGATGGAGAAGGAAAGAGGAAAATGTACAGAAAACAAAAGGGAAGGAGAGGGAAGAAAGAATGAAGAGGAAGGGAAGAGAAAAGTGAGATGTGGAGGAAACCTAAGTGTGAGTTTAGGAAAAAAAATCCCACCCCAGAGCTATAAGCAGGTTAAATCTGAAGCAGCTAGCTTAGCAAGTCAGCACAGACGCTGGTGACACACTGAACTGCCTGGCTGACTTCTCCAATTGTCCAGCAAGCTGGTTCAAAGGCTGGCGGACTGATTTACTGACTGACTGACTGGCGGGTCGGATTTAGTCTATCCTGTGTTTGTGCAGCAGAAGCACTTCTGTTGTTCAGCCTGTCGGACAAAAAGCAGTTCTCCACACCGACACACAAAGAACAACCTGAAACAGCACTAATACTGGAGAGGCCGACAGAGACGAGGAGAGAGGAAAAAAAGACAGAGACAAACAAATAAACACACAGAAAAAAGCCTCTAAAACATCCAACTTCAAAGAAGAAAAAAACGCCTAAAATAACAATTGGAAAATGTTTCTGGGACTTCTGAAACCAATACAAATCAAATACGAAAAAAAAATACCTCAAATAGAAAAAAAAATAATGTGTCAAAGCAACTCTTTTATCTGTGGTTGTGACACAGTTCTGTCGAACAACAAAAGATACCTAACGATAGCATTTACTGTCCTGGAGGAAATTTACTTTTCACTGCCAGCACAGAAAAACAGCACATTACACACAGAGACCATAGAGACCCAAACAAAGGGAATAACATACAAGTGGGAATAACATGCTAGCAGGCCAGAAAACTACCAAAGCACCTCGTTCTGGGAGTATCTGCAGAGCTAAACATACATTACACATTTCTGTTAGCCTGTCAGGGTGGTGCTTGTGTTGAGGGTAAAACTATGTCTGCAAAGATAACAGGCATAAATAAAGACCATAGCTGTATGTCACAAGTGCCAAGACCATGTGTATAAATGTAAAACAACACGAAACAGTATTTACGGCTGTGTTTGGACTATGGTCAGTGGGTTTACTTCCAAAGGCAGGTGTATATTAAATAGGAATTCTGTTTAACGCAAGCTGGGCGGTGTTTTTGTAGTTTTGGCCATCAGTCCTGTCGGTAAGAATAACATCGCTCTCATCAAGTTATTTGCTGACATCTGGGAGGACAACATTGCTAAAAAAAGACGTCAGATGGGGAGAAAAACACGAGCGAGCCGATGATCAGACAGGTTTGTAGTCGTAGTTAGAGCCCGACCAATTTAGTGCCTATCACAAATATATGCATATGCATTCACACCAAACTGTTTTGTTCAGGACTCGCTGAACACCTCACAATTCTAGTCATTGCATTTACAAAATGTAACTTTTAAACGTCTGGATTTCCACTGGATACGTTGAAAGTTGAACGTTTAAAGCAGATGAGCTGTCATCTCTTGATTTGGCAATGGCGAATCATGAGGTAATGTTTGTGACCATTATACACTGACAGTAAAATATTACTAAAGATGACATTTTCAATAAGCACAAGAAAGTGTTTCTGACTGGACTTTTTTTCAAACAGTACTTGCCATAGCTGACTTTTGGTTTTCCTATCTGGCAAAGTTGTTGAGTTATTTACAGCTTACAGTGGGTTTTTTTGGAGGTGATAACTGCATCAACCCACCCATGCTAACCGGGCTGACTAACCTGGGACAGTCTCCTCCCCAAAACCAAGCCCTGTCTTGCCTTACACTTAGACAATGCAGTTCACCTTTGACCTACTGTACAACAGGATCATTACAATTTGGCTTTTAACTCAAAATACAGTAGTCAAGATAATCTGGCTAAACTGGCTTGTTTAGATCCTGAATGATCATCCAATATGCTTTTTTCGCCCTGTTTGACTTCACAGTAGTGTCCAGTTTTCATAAGTCAGAAACGAAACTGCAGGAACGTGAACACACTACTCCACTACTACTACTTTCTCTTCTGTCTGTTTTCCCCTCCTTCCTTCACAAACACACATTCAGACACACTAGCCCCGGGACTGGAGAGAGCACATACTGCAGAGTGCGCATGAATATGAGTGTGTACGTTGTCACCTTCAGCTGTAAAATGTGGTCAAACGTCACTTAGGGGCTGAAAAAAGAAAGACAGAAAGAGAGAGAGACAGTGACAGAGAAAAAAGAAAGGGCAAAAGAAGTGCTACAGAGACCTCCACTTCCTCCACCCTCCAGGTTCACGGCATGTGCATGTGTGTGTGTGGTAAATGAGTTTTGGGAGTTGTCGACTCTTTACGATAGCTGTAACTGGCCCGAGGACAGCTGTTATTACACTTTACAACAGGGAAATACTCTACGTGAGTGAGTGAGTGTGTGTGTGTGTGTGAGCATAGTTTTCAGAGAAAGAAATGGAGAAACATTATGGCCGTGTACTTGATACTTGTGTCCTTGGGTGAGTTTAATGATAAGGAAAATTAAAGATGTTTTGAATGGGGCTCATTTGGAAAACGAGCCGTTTAAGCAAATTATATTAATTCACCTTGATTCAATAATTCACCCAAGTCTAGTTACACAAATTCTTATGATTCTATGTGTGTCCAGGAGCTAAGGAGTGGCTCATGGGAGGGAAAGGCCAGCTACCTTGAGGGGAGTGGTCTTTTAATAGATATCTGTGTGTGTGTGTGTGTGTGTGTGTGTGTGCAGTGTCCATTGTTAAATGACAAAGCTCTGAGCAGGAAATGAGCTGAACTGGTTCCTGACTCACATTCAGGTTGCAGAGCACTGCCTCGGGCTGACACAGACACACACACACACACATACACACACACACAGACACACAGCACCAGACAATAACCAGTGGCCTGTCTTTCAGCCATTGAGTACCAAGCACTTGTCAGTAGTGTTGAGTGAAGCCCATGAACTCTGGGTCACTGAAACCCTGTCAGCCTTTCTTTAGGAAAAACTCCAAAGCCTTGGATGTCAGAGCAGAGACTTGATTTTTTCAGTTGCCAAAAGGAGAAAAGTCTTGTTCAACCCAGCTCAGAAATGAAAGCAAAGAGAAAATCCTTATTACATCCATTAAAAACCACAGTACTTTGCTGTCCTGCAACTAGAATGCAAAGTGTTAAGAATAAACATTAAAAATTAAACACTACCCATAAAAATATGCATCGTAAATACATCTTATTCCTTTCTGGTTTGTTAGTGTTTTCTATCTAACCAGCCTGTCTTCTTTAATGATCAGGATTACTGCAGAGAGATGATGACGTTATGTTCTTTTTTTGAATGATCAATTAATTGTATGGTCCACAAAAGTCCAAAAATAGTTAACAATGACAGTTACTTATAGACCAAAGTGACATCTTTAAATGTCTTCAAGCAAAAGTCCAAAACACAAAGAAGATTTTCTGCCTGGAAACATGACATAATGATTAATCAGTTATCAAAATAGTTGCTGAGTTTCAATCAACTAATCAGTCATTGTTTCAGTTCTACTTGCCAATTGGCAATTTTGATAAATTCACAGGACTTCCATTATGGTTCAGATAATTATCCCCACTCCCTAGACTGCCCAGTTGGCAAAACTGTGAGACACACTGTAAATCTACTTACAGCAGATTCAGAGTATGAAAAAAGGATAGTCCTGCACAGTTAGTAGACGTACTTTTATCTTGTCAGTGCTGTGCAGATATCACCGTCACTTTTACTCCAACTGACAGCAAACACTGTCTCCTGTAAGCAGAAAATGTTTCCTGACCTTGACAGAAAGCCTGACCATTGATTTGGGAAGAGCAGTGCATGAATGAGTTTTTCTGGAAATGGTGATGCAAAATGTCAAAAATGCAACAATTCTTTTAAAACGCCAAGTTAAAAAAACACTCCAGAGATAGAAAGAGTGCGTCTGGCCTTGACAGCATGTACTGCGCTGCAAAATATTTGATCATTAGGAAAACTGGAAAACTGAAAATTAAATGAAAAAGCCCCATTGGTTGTAACTGCTGAACTCTGTCTAAACAGATGATGTATTAAGATGTAAAGTATAAAGAAACAAGATAAACATGTTTCCTCAAGGATGTCGGCCATGTAGCTGACCTCGAAATGTCCGTTTCATGGGGGGGGTGCACATTTTGAGGGGTCTTGGCCTATTGCTCCAGGGCAGAGCATGGACTCGCTCTAAGATTTAGCATTAATGCCAGCGTCATGGGTGGAGATACAGGCGAGGGCATCACTGAAGCATACACGCCCATTCCATGACCTTAGACCCAGACAGCACAGGCTACACTAGTATTACAAGTCAGTTCACAATGTACTTTTCACAATAGCACAGATAATTTCCATAACCTTTCAATAATGTGGTACTTACACAAAGACTGCTGCTGTTAGTATTGAGTTACATAATGTACATTCCTGTTCTACCTTGTCCCAGCTGAAATTAAGAGAGGAATCAAGCATCAAGCAAGACTTTTTTCCCTGTAAACATCCTCTTTAAGTGAAATATTTTGGTGGAGGAGGAACAATTTAAAGTGATACTTTCTTTATTGACCCTTGTGGATAAATTTTCTTTTGAGTGTGCCCCTCTGGAAGATCTGATGCAGAACCAGAGGCCTGAAGCTGGTAGAGAACAACTGTGAGACATTTCAGCTGTGCTGCATGTCACTGCACACTATATTACGATTACAACTGAGCATGTCCATCCCTGATTATATCAGTGCTGCTGCTCTCTAAGTACTAATCTACAGTCAAATCTGAAACTGCAAAGTTGGCATGTTCTCACACACAATATGGTGGATTTGTGACCAAAAAAACCCTCAAACTGCACAAACCTCCAGGCACAACCTGTCTATATTTTGGCTGATGTGTTGTCTGCAGTCGTGTTTTACATGTGGCTCGAGGCACATGTTTCCAGTTTATCTGTAATTGTTTATATGTCATTTCCTTGTTGGTTAGGAAGACAGATTGTGAAATGAATCTGGTGACATGGAAAGAAATCGTCATCTAAACACTGCCAGATGACTTGATATGGGGGACATTTTTCCAGCATTGTGCAACATTTTTGGATGACTAAATATTGTTTTTTTATACAATAAATATTTTCATTCCCTAATTACAGATGATCAAAAAAGATTCACTCTGGTTGGAATGGCTGTTTATGACCACTTGTGTGTGAGTGTTGACCCACATCTTATAACTTTCTCATAATATTGTCCTTTCTGTCATTACATTCGCACAGGCACTGGACGAGCTGTACGTGTGAACGCAAATGTCCGAGTTATAGTAGTAATGTCTGATTTGAGCCCACGTGTGAGTAGAGCAGGTTACTGTCTATAGACATCACAGTGAGCGAGTTGTGTATTGATGATGTTGCACAATTGCTGCTTCATACTCTTTTTTGCTTTTTGCCGCTATATCATTTTCAACTCTTTCATTTCCAGTTGGTGAGAATGTGACATTGACAACCAATTTCCTGTTGTGTGCCACATGTGTGAAAGGACAACTCCAGACAATGTCCGGACCTGATTCTCCAGACATTGTCAGGAGTTCATATGAGAAAATGGATCTTGTCTCTGTCACACATTCAAGCTCTCTTCCTTTTGTTTTATGTACATGCACACATTCACAAGCTCTTACTCCCATTGCGGCACGTACACACAATGTGTGCCAAGTAATTAACGCTGTTTGTGTTTGTTCTGTGAACAGTTTGGAACCTTGATAATGGAAAACAAGTGCAGACTGGCCGAATTTTCATTTGTTCCCATCTATCTATCCATGTCCATCTCTCTATCCATCCCTCCTCCATCCCTCCTTCTCTTGATCACTCATCCCTCCCACTAAACACACACACAAACACACACACTTCATTGCTTTCCTGCTCTTCCTCCTCCCTCCATGTCAGTGCCATCGTTCACGGCAGGCAGGCAGAAAATGCTCGTTCCTCTCTGGTTTGTCGCACAAGGAAACCATTGGTTGTTATACAACAAGCCAACAATCACTGCTCTGTTTGGTTGTTGACTTGTGTCTGGGCTGTACACACACACACACACACACACACACACACACACACACACACACACACACACACACACACAAACCCAGCCACTCTCTCTTTCTCCATACACACACACAGGCAAAATCCGGAGCGCAGTCTTTTTCTTGCTCACATTAATGTAAGTAATCAAAGTGGACAAGGGGCTTTGTAATGCTGAGAGAGTGAGGGAGAGGGGGAGAGAGAGGGAGGGATCATCTCCCTTAACTGTCCATTCCTCTCTGCCTCCTGTCCTGCGGGCGAGGGGGGAGGGAGAGAGGGACGAGGACAGGAGACAGGGATACTGATAGCGACACAGGCAGAGGAAAGACAGGGAATACAGACGTGATGAAAGACAAGATCAAACCAGTCTGCCACTTTACCAACATGAACAGCCCATTCACTCCTCAAACTGGGATTTTGCGATCACAACATTTTTCTTTCCTTTCAGAATGAACAAATCCCCTGGCAATGCACAATGTGGACCATTTACTGAACATTTACTCCATAAAGCCCCTGAGATGGACTGTAATTTTCCCAAATCACTGCACGATATTACAGCAAAAAGCATCGACTAGCAGTCTGTCGCAGCCCCATTCTTTGATTTAGAACGAATCTACATCCATCAGTGAAACATACAGAAGCTGCTGTAAAAACTTCTGCCATCAACAACAGATGCAATTTGAGAAAACATACACACAAACACACACATTTAGAGAATAATTGGCCTGCCTAGTGTTTCTGGCAGGTGAGCAACACTGATCTGGTTTTGGACAGCACCTCTTACCATGGCTGCTGCTTCAATAGGAAAACCAGAAAATGTATACCAGTGTGTGTTTGTGTGTGTGTGTGTTATTATGCCATGCCCACAGGAGTAGAAGTCCGTACAGTCAGGCCTTAAAATGAGTGTTTCCACATATCTCTCTGAATGCATGCATGCATGTGTGTATGTCAGCGTGTGTGTATGTGTGTGATGTTATGCCAAGGGCGTTGTGTAAAATCCACTCAAACAAACAACTTGAAGAGTAAAAAACAGCTTCCTTGGACCGAATACGTAGCCATGGGCAATGTGGTAGAGGGTGGGTGTGTGTGTGTGTGTGTGTGTGTGTGTGTGTGTGTGTGTGTGTGTGTGTGTGTGTGTGTTGGCCTCAGGCTGTGTGTGAGTGAGTGAGGAGTGGATTGCTTCATGCCTGGACGGACATGAAAGGTAGAAAGCGACAGAGAGCATGCCCACACACACAAACACACACCGCAAACTGGAAAAGCCTTTGGTCATACATCATGTATGGATGCATGAACAAACAGACAACCAAACACACCAATCCCCCTCAGTATGAACCCACAAGACACAAGAGTGAAGCCAAGAGTTTTTCAATATCTTCTAAATCGATGAATGTTAGAGGTGAGGATTATTCATATTTCACCTCATTGAATTTAGATTATTGTTTTTTATCATTGTGTGATTATAATAAAAATAGCGCTGCTTTTACTATCATTATCATTGTTTCATTACAAGCGATATTGAGGCCACTTATTCTTGATCTAAACACACAGTTAGTTATTTGAGTAGAATGGCAGTTATTTGTGATGCCTGACTACATGCAAATAATGTACATTGTCTACTTTAAACAAAACTGCAACTAATTGTTATTTTCATTATGAATGTATCTGTAGAATATTTTTCAAATTAATCATTTAGCCTATAAAATCTGAGAAAATTGGTGAAGGCGTTCACAAGTTCCTAGAGCCCAAGGAGACATTTCGGAGATTGACGAAATCAAATTGTTTTAACACTATTCGACTAAGAAACAGAGAGTAGAGAGGAATATTTGATTAAAAATGATCAGAACAAAATTACATCTCTGCACTTTCTCTACAGTGATGTTGACGGCCTGACTTTTCCTTTCTTTGGCTGAATTTGGAAGAAAAAAAAAAGTACCAGAAAAAATGTGCCTCTCCTTATTCAGATGGAGAGACAGTTGGGACCAAGTGGTGAATCATCATCAGTGAACAAAATCTAAAAAAAAAGTTCTGTGTATTTTTGGTAGGCTGTAATGATAGTATCCATGCTGACGTGTATGGGGTTGACTCTCTCCGCTGCGTCTAAAATGGTACAGTAAGCAGCGATAACATTGCATTTAAAGCAGGAAGAGTTAGTAGCTGAACCTCCTGAGCACCCGGATGGTCGACGTGTATCTCCTCACACTGATCTTTAGAATATTAAACGGGTAAATCTGTCTGTAACAGCAGAAAGGCTGAATGGAGCACATTCCTCCATACAGACTGAAGCTGATTTCATTATAGATAAATCAGATTCATCTATTCAATCTCTCTTTCTCTCTATCTGTCGGTCCCTTTCTATTTCTCTCCCCTTCTTCCTCTCTTATTTCTTTTTCTAGCTAGCTCCCCTTCTTTTTCAGAGCCTCCCCGTTACTTTTTTTTACTCTGTCTGTCTTTCTCAATTTCTGTCATTCCCTGTATCGCTCTCATTATCTTTGTAATATAATAAGTTTGCACACAGATGAGAAGAGAGGGGAAGAGGAGATGGTTGAAGAATAAAAAGCAGTGGATAGTAGAGAGAAACCAGGGGAAAAGAGGGGAGCGGAAAAAAAAGAAGTGCTGCGTTAAAAAGCTGAGTCCACCAGAGCAGTCACAACAAATTCTCTCTCTCTCTCTCTCTCTCTCTCTCTCTCTCTCCATTCTTTCTTTCCCTCTCTCGCTCTCCCTCTGATACAAGCTGGCCACAGTAATACAATAAAGAACTTGGCTCAGCTCTGTGCGTCTGCATGCATGAATGTGTGTGTATGTGTGTGTAAGGTAGACGACACCTCTTACTCCCTACTCTCTGTCTCATCATTGCAGCTGTTCCACAGAGGTGTGTTTCAATATATCACCCTGTCACACACACACACACACACACACACGGTCCCTGCTTAATAAGCAGTATTCAGAGCTCCTGGGTTTATAGAAGCTGAAACTGCACTCCTGCACAAAACTGGAGTCTTTCTTTCTTTTCTTAGGTGCTTCTTCATTTCTTTTTCTTTATTCCCCTCATTCTGCCTTTCTGCCATCTCCCCTTTGTTACCACTTCTGCCTTCCTTTTATATCTCTTCCCCTCTTGGCTCTGCACCTCCATTTCTTCGACTTGAACACTTATTAATTTCTTCTCTTTCCTTATTCCCCGATTAATTTATTTTCTTGACCCTCAGTCCATCTTTCTTTACTTCATCCTTCCTTCAGACAAACATTCACTTGAGTGAAATGAAGCAACGAGGTGTGTCGTACACAGATTTAAACCAATGGCTACCTCCTTCAAAGCTATGAACACGAAACAGAAAAGTGCCTGAACATAATAACACTGGTGTGTTTGCAGGTTCCCAAGAGCTAATGTTACAAAAAATGTTTACTGCCACTGAATGTTAAAAGTTGTTCATTTCTGCCTAAAATACACAACCACTTTAATATTAATGACCCATTTTATCAGCTCCAACTGGGCTGGGCAGTGATGGAAACATGACACCCACATGGATGCGTATGTTGGACATTATTTATTGTTTTTACAGTCAACAACGTGGAATGGGGACATTGTTCAGTTCACGAAAGCAACCGCCATAACATTGTCACTGGTCTCCATGCTGCTTTTGACTGTTCCCTGTTTTCCAACGCATCTGTGACGCCGAATATTAAACACCAGAAAAAAGAAAACAGCCAAACTCGTCTACCGGCAATGAGAAAGGAGCCAATCGTCTATTTTCAGTTGGTTTAGTTGTGGTAAAAAACAGCATGTACACACATTTTGGTGGAAAAGTGTAAATGATCTAATACCACCTTGGAGAATAAAACCAACACAGTTCATGTTGACTTTATTCTTTCCTTTTCTTTACTGTTCTTTTGTCCTGACCAGTTATCACACAGAATGTGAGGAATCTGTCAGTGGTCCAATATTTTTTATACATGGATACAACAGAGAGCACAGAGAAAACAGGAACGAGAGGAGCAAAGAAGCCGGAGGAGAAAAGTGGACACCTGGATGAGTCCTGAGGCTCTGCAGGGAGGAGGGGAGAAATCAAGGAGGAGGGAGGCTGGGTGGGAGGGTGGGCACTTTCTTTCAGCTGTTCCCTCATATGGGTGTGTATGTGCTGCTATGTGTGCATGTGTGTGTGTGCACGGCCCATATGTGCATTAGTGCTGGAGGAGATGAACAGGGGGTCATACCAGATGGACACACACACAAATGACAGATTCCACCCACTTGCATCATGTAACCACAATTCAGCAGTTCTGCTGATTGCATGCTATTCCACATACAGTATTCTCACTTTAAAGCTGCAACACGTGAGCAGAAGATGCTTTGGCTATGGACAGTGACATTTTCTGTCCAATTCTGCAATGCATCTCCCCAGAGCCCAATGTCACTTCCTCATATTGCTTTGGACATTTTTGCATAGAAAATTGTTACCCATTAATTTTCTGTCAATCAGCTAATCGGTTAAATGGCTAATTGTTGCAGCTCTGTTTGTCAACTCATTACAATATATGAAAACTTTCTAATAACATTAATAGTTCTGCTCCTCTTCAGGTCCACACAGAATCATTTTAGTTAAGAGTGGATCCTGCCAAGCTCTCAGAGATAAATTGTGTCTATTGACCCCGATCAACCTCTCACTCTCAACACACACACGTGCACAGACACTCACAAACACACAAACATACAGACACAGACTCTCTCTCGCACACACACACAAACACACTCCACTTAATATCCTCAGCACTCCACTCACCACTCCATTCCTCATCCAGTAAACTAGCTCTTTGTGTGTGTGTGTGTGTGTGTGTGTGTGTGTGTGTGTGTGTGTGTGGAAGCCAAGGTGAAAGGTTAAATGATGGCCATTAAGATTCATCTCTGAGTTCACTACCAGCAAACCAAACACCCAAAGACACACACACACACACACACACACACACACACACACACACACACACACACACAGAGCCAGAACCAGACGAGGGTGGTCTCTCTGTCAGAATGCAGCAATTGTCTCTCATCTTCTGTTTGTGTCTCTCCTGTCATTTAGACTAATTCAAATCACTGAATGCATAATGAGTGCAGTAATTGTAGCACTAAAGCAGCGCTTTAAAAAACAGATATCAGGTTATTCATTTTGTTGCTTTTCCTTTTTCGGCTTTGAACTCCTGTTTTGCTAAGTGATTTTGGAGAGAGGCATGCTTTATAATTCCTGCATAAATCACGTTTTGCACAGCTGACCACCTCTTTGTGTATCTGTTATGACACAACATCTACACATTTCATAATGATTCACTCTCTCTGCCTTCCTGCTGCCTCCCAGGACGAATTAAGGAAAATCAGGACGAGGTGGAGATGGTTGCAGATATTAGGGACAAAGACAGGGAGGAATAATGTGATGATTGAAGTCATTCCATCTTCACACCTACAGATTGGAAATTCCCATGCAATTTCCTACTTTCACTATATTTACCACACAAATGAGTGTGAGTTTAATCCCTTCCTCACTGACTAATTGACTGACTGGCTAACAAGGAAGTAACTGCCTGACTGATTTTCTTCAATCTGAACTTTTACACACACACACACAAACACACACACATACAGTATATACAAGCAGCATGATGACTGAGTGGTCCCTGTGTCAATCCCAGCATGCCTCTCTGCTCCGAGGCAGGAGATTCTGTCATCACCACAGTTACTGTCAGGACACATCATCGGGCACTGTGGCAACTAATTAAGACCTGCCTGTCAGGCCTGTGGTCAACGTGTGCGTGTGGAAACATATAGGAACAGACAAACACATTCGTATAATAAACTACCTGTCACAAACATACACACGTGCGTGCGCGCACACACACACACAAACACACACACACACACACACACTAAAGCTACTGTATCTGCCAGCATGCATCAGCATTCCCTGTGTGTTACTCACCCCGACTCACCAGTCACTAGTCACACACACACCCGAATCACATATAAGCTTAAATCCTTGTGGAGACTTATTCATAGGTGGGATTCATTGGTATAATTTTATTTTCTATTATCCAATATTTTTGTCCTGGCAGTTAACGTTTTGTACGCAGGATTATTTATCACAAGTCTGCGTAGTGGAAGAAGAATTCAAATCTTTTACTTAAGTAAAAGTAGCAGTACTACAATATACAATGTCAAAATTCTTTTAAAATGTAGCACGAAACAGGAATACTTCAGTCAAGAAGAAAGCACTTCAAATTTGTATCAGATACAGCACTTAAAAGTAAAAGTAAGTGTAATCAGTTACTTCCCACCATTCTGTGAGTATTTCATTTTTAAAATTGCTTTTGACAAAGACTACTTTTTGTCTGTCACAATTACTCTGTCTCAACTCTCAAAACAGGCAGCTAATATAAAGTATATCGTCCAGTTAGCTAAACAACATTAAAATGATGTTTCAGCCAGTTGCTCGCTAGTGAGCGTCCACATCCGGCCTTATCACATTACGTAGTGATGCAGGCTCACTGACTGAAAACTGTGTGTGTGTGTGTGTGTGTGTGTGTGTGTGTGTGTGTGTGTGTGTGTGCTCGGTCAGTAATGAGGTGTGACTCGTGTGTGTCAGTGAAAGTTGAGTGATCGGCGTAATGAGCAGCAGAACACAGAGGAGAAGAGAGAGCAGACAGGAGGAGAAGAAAGACGGGACGTGTATGTAAAAAAGAGGAGGAGGATGTATTAATATCTTTTTCATAACGATTGATTACACATATAAAGGCAGTCTGTGTCTCTGCAAGTTGTTTTTGATGCTCCTGGATGTTTGATGGGACAGACCAAAGAATGACTGCATATAAGACAAATTTATTTTTCCAACTTGAGGAAAATGATAGCAGTGTTGCCAGTCCCTCACAACTGATTTAATAAGCCTTTACCAGCTGAGACATTCCTTAAGTTTTAATGATACAACCCAGTTCAGTAAAGGACTGGACTTAAAAGAAGTGTAGGGAGACCTCCACAAACTTGGATTTAGGAATAATGTTACAGCCCAATCAGGATCTTCATGTAACATACTTCAGGCTAGTACATCATACATTTGCACTGCCAAGATTTATGTCAACTTTAAAAGGTGGGTCACATGAAAATGAAGTAATTTTACCCTCCACTACATCTCCCTGGTCAAATCTAAAGCGCTCCAGCCAAAAGCTGAAGAATGTGAAACAGAAACAGGCCCCTGAAAGACAAACAGACTGATTTCAGAGCAGAAACCTATCAGTCTCTGCACAGGATTCCAGCCAGTTAGCAATGTAAACACGCACACACACAAGAACAAGGAACAAAGTCCACCTCTCAAGTCTCTGCCTCCGTTTGTGTGGCCAAAATAACATAACCACCACCTCAAATGAGAAAGCAAGGCAGTGCTTTCTGATCCTTTCTCCACATGGTAGCAATGAGCGTGTTTGAGCATTAAACCCAAAACAGGACTCATGAGGAGGAAAATCTCGTCTGACGGTCCAAGACGAGGCAAAAAAAAAAAAAAAAAAATCCAAGCTCTGCATCCTATCAAACCAGCATAACTTTCACTCCCTCTGTCTCACTCCTCTGTTGTTATCAGCAGATATGGAGGGGGTAAGGAATGAAAGAGTGCAGCTGCAAGAGTTTGTTGTGTCAGTCTGCTCTGTTCTTGTGTAGTTCCTTATCACACTTCAGACAGCTCTTGCTACTTCTCCCACACACTTTTCTCTGCCCGCTTATATTCTGTATCATTTACTCCCAATTCATTCTCCTCCATTTTGTAACAGATGATAGTCCAAGTCTGTGTCACTCAGGTTAGGGGCTGCGACATACATCTAAATAACTTCTTATCAAGGTTATAAACCATCTATGACTACCTGCTCTTTTCTGTTCTACTTTCTTAAATTTTGCTTTGTTCTATTCTGTGGAGAAGACATTTTTGCAACTTCTACAGTATATTGAAAAAAAAGTTATAAGACAAAATAATAGTGACAGCAGCTGTCAAAGAACTATGTCTCATTCGTAGATCAAATCCAAAAATATACATCTGTGTATCTGTGTTGTTGCTTCACCTCTAAACAAACTGTAAAATGTAAAGAAATTGCAACTTTGCCAAGGCAGCAGCCATGAAAACAGATCATAGACTGTATAAACAGGCTGGTAGCAACACTATCCAGGTTGTGGCTCCATCACTGGATTCAATTTCTATTTATGGGGCTTATTATTTTAAGGTAATCTCATTCGGTACAAGGCAAGTAGAAGTGCTGCCACTGTTCACAGTCAAATCGTGAAATAAATCAATTTAACTTCTGTTACACTCATATTGTTCACATTGCTCAAAGCAGACAACAACACTGCTTTAAAACAATTTCATAAAAGTGATTTTTCACATCTGCAAATCCTCCTTGAACACACGTATAAAAATATATTTGTGACAGAAGAGAACGCTTTCTAAATTAGCTTACTGAAAAAGCCAACAACAATGAAAAATGCTATCGCAGTCCCAAGATACATTAAACTTAAGTTTGTTAAACCATGCTTCATTATTCTCTAATAACACGGCAAATTGATATCACAGCAGCCAAGAAAAATGATTTACAATTCACTTAAGGAGTCAGGACGGTGCGCTGGTAATAACAGCAGTGGAGTGAAAAAATATAAGAAACAGTCTTCTGTCAAGCCCACTCTTTGTTCACAGTGTCATTTAGAAGAAGTTTGGCTTTCTCATTTGTTCCCGCAAGTAGGTGGAGGTTTTGCACTGTTCTGAGATGCGTTGGTTGCAAGAAACAGGCTTGTTGAATTTTCTCTGATTCTAATAAAAACCAGGCGGTATCATTAACGTGACTCATGTTCTGCGGAATCCCAGAGGAGAGAGCTACATGTTGAGTACATGTTGAATCATCACACAAATATTCATTATAGACCAAACTATTTATTTCACATTGACAAAGTTGAAGATCCAGTTAACCCTGTCACTGACAGTTCTCTCTTTTTTTAAAGTCTTCTTCTACAGTATTTGACAGTGAGTGTCAGCTTGATCCAAGTCTTCATTAGAGTTCCAAGACTCAAACCCATTTACTAAAACAGAAATATTCTAGATGTCTTGTGCATAATTTTATAGACAGTTCCTCAAAATTAAGCCGGTGTCAGTATCTTTGAAAGGATTTCAACAGGAATTTAAAATAAGCTGTGTGGGTTTGCACAATGTTTAGCTCTACAACATCGGTTTGTAATGACTGACCCACTGGGTTAAGATAAATGATGTTTAATTCTACAAGATCAAATTCAATTTACAATCTTATGACAATTAAACATTCCACATCTTTATGCCGACAAAAAAGCACACAAACACTTTTTTTTCTTTGCATATGTGTGTTTCTCTAAGACCACCAAAAGATCTAAGATTCTCTCAAAATCTGCAAACCAGCCAAAACATCACTAAGTTTGATCCATTTGAACTATGAAAAATGTTCAGTTTAACTTCAATGACATCTGGTATCTTCGAAGAGAAAGAATGTACCAAAGAGCAAAGAGAAAGTGTCCATTTTTTCACATTATACGGGCAGAGCGCTGAATAAAACCAACTCGAACTTAAATGAAATGTAGCCTGTACCCTTGAGCCGCAGGCATAAACACTGGTGAAATGCTAGGTGGTTTGTATTAAGCATGGAGAGACATTATGGGTCCATGTATAGAAGAATAAAGTAAACCTTGAGTATACCCAAAGAACAGTAACAGTTCATTATACCTGCTTGGCTATAGGGATAGGGAACTTTGTATGAAGAGCATTGGGTTTAAAAGAATAAGAAAACCATGTTAAGAAAGTTGACTTTGGCATTTAAACATGCATCAGTGTTTCCCACCACCACTTGTAGTTGTGATCCACAAGATCAACATGAGAGAAAGATGCTGTAGAACAGACTATATCCTGTTATTAGCAACAGAAGAGAGATCCTTTAACAGCAGATTTTTTTTCCTATAAGCCTGCATGAAATAAAATCCCTGCCATGACCTGCTTTATTAAGTCCACATTGTTAAGCTTCAGCTCAACATCATCACCAGTAATGATGAAATAATTATGTTCAAGTCATACACACACCGCTAGAAGTGAATTCACTGAAAACCTGCAGTCGCTCTCCTTCTCCTCTTTCACTCCCTGTCCCACTTCTGCTGCCTCAATTAAAGCCCCTCTCCCCCTCCTTCAATCTCTCTTGCTCTCTTTGGACCACTAACCTTGATTCACTGTTCTCACTGTACTCTGCCTCGGGCTGGGACATGCATTCACACACACATACACACACACACCAAACACAGACACAGGACAGACAGGCAGATTTACAAGCCGACACACAGCGGCATACGCTGAACGGGAGATATACACATGTACTTGACCATGGTAAAGTAGAAGTGGTTAGTTTGGGGCCTATGTGAGGGTAAAGTGTGGCTAACCGAAACCACATGTGGCTGACTTTCTCTCGCTCCATCCAGAGGTATGTGAGCCTCTGGAGTGTGTCCGTGTGAGTGTGTGTGTGGAGGGGGAGGTGTGATAGCAAACAGCACAGGGAGAGGCAGAGTGAGCTCAGGGCTTGACTTTAACCTTTATTTATCCGGGGAACAGTTGTGTTGAGCAGACGTGCTGTTTGTTGCCATGCTGCTACACATTAACAAGGTTACACACTTGGGAGCTGCCCCACTGTAACTACAGTTTTCTACTGGTGGCCACTGCAGCAGTGCCACTAGACCAGTCAGAGGTGAAGTGCTTTGCTCAAGGGCAAAGTTACAACAAGTACAAAGTGGTACTGGAGCTACAGCATACATGAAAATCACTGGTTATGTGTTAAATATACTTCTCATAACAGTTTTTCAAGTTGTTTTAAACCAAAATCTGTGTCCCTCCTGTTTCCTCCTTCTTAGCTTCAACATATAAGGGATGTCACTGTATATATTTGCTTCTACTGCCAAATGAAAATCAGTAATTTAACTGCAGGTCATAAATGGAAACTCTTAAGCACAGCTAATGATAATTCCAGGGCTGCTGCTTGACTAAACTGACCTTCAATCAAATCAATATTTTACGGTCACATTAGCTTTCATCCAACAAAGTTGCTCAGTGCTTGCTGGAAAGGGGAATGTGAAGTCTTTTGAAGATTTCTCTGTGGGTGACATATACTCAACGGAAAAACTGAAGTTATTCAGTGACTGAGTGAATATTTGCAGGGTTTGTTGCTTGTGTGACTACTAGTTTTTAATGGTGCAGCATAAACATGAACACGTGTCAAAACTCGTGTATTGCATGAGCAACTACATTGACATGCATCCTAAAGGAAAATCACAGCATTTTTCAACCTCGGTTTTATTCTCTGGCCATTCTGAATATGGGTCATAATAACTTAGCACTTCCCACTTTTCCTCCGACATTAATTTTGAATTCGCCGTGCTTGCGACTCATGCATGAGCCCCATAGGATTTGCAAATTTATGTCCGCTTTGCTTGCTTTTGTAAAACAGGCCCCGGGGAACATGACGCCAAAACAACATATAACAAGGCAAGCAGTGCCAACCCCTGAAGCTTTCTGAATAAACTTAAATATTACATAAATCATGTTAAACATAAGTTCCAACCAAAAGTAAACCCATTGATTAGCTATTTTTTCATCAGGATCTACTTTCAATCAATCAATCCTAACACGTCTACAACACAATCTCTCTTATTCTTTCTGTCAAAAATGGATTCGCACACGCCGCCTTGAATGTGACCATGGATGAACAACATTTCTGTGTACATAATCAGCATTTCTTGCCTGGAACAGAAAAATATTTCACAAATTGTCATTGCATTCTTTTCACCGAAAGAATTCATTCACACCACAAACCATCAACATATTTCTTCCCATTCAGAACTCAACACGCACAGACTGCAGCAGTTCAGTTTCAAACCTCTACTTAACTTCATATAACTCACTTTGTAGTGAGAGACCCAACAACACAGAGCGATGACGCTGTGTGTTAAGGTAGTATTGTGTGTGTGTGTGTGTGTATGTGTGTGTGTGTGTGTGTGCGCATGTATGTGAGGTTGAGTGCAAGAGACAGTTTATGTCATGGGGAGGTAGAGCTGTATCTGCTAACCGTTACTCCAACAAGACAGCTCACTTGGCTCTCACATACACACTAACACACACCCAACAAACACACACATGAGATGCACACACAGACACTTTATTTACCTTTGGCCCAATATAGACATCGTGACAGTTAACCTAGCCACTTAATACAAAGAGACAGTTTCTTCTACAAAGACTTATATTCAGAGGGGTGTGTGTGTGCGTGACTATGTGTGTGAGTCAGAGTAAATCTGGCTGAACTGAAAACACAGCAGAGAGAAAACACTAACAAAAGCATTCCAGAAAGTGGGCGAGAGAGATAGCAAGACAGAGGAGAAGGAGAGAGGGAGAGAGACCTTGACGTGATACAGGAGGGGGTGAGGTGGAGACGAAGGGGTGAGGATGTTTTGTGCCAGCATGACACCGTAGAGAGGAATTTGTTCTTCAGTTTTTGAGCTATCAGATAAAACATGGAGAAACTTCATTGTTTGGTTTGGCAGCTATATTAACTGACATCAGCTGCCAGTGAAGTAAATTACTTTTCTTATTTTGACAATCAATTTTAGGTACTTTTCAAACAAACTGCTTTTATCTGCTTTACATCGTTTTAAACTGAGTATCTTTGGGTTTTGGACTGTTGATGTCACCTTGAACTTATTATTATTATAATGAATTATAACGGACTTCTTTTACTTTTTTCTCACAGTTTATAGACCAAACCGAAATGATTCAACATAATTAGCTGATTATTTATTAATGAAAATAATCATTAGTTAAAGCCCTAAATTTCTAAATTAGTTCATTATTTCTTTTCTCATGTTGGCTCACTTCTGATACATTTGTCCTGCTTAATTACAGTAAGATGAGTTTAGGGCTGTGGGTTGGTTGGTTGGTTAAATCTCATGTTAGTTTATAGCCAGTTATTGAGTAAATTTAGGTCAGTAAGAGATTCATAATGTCTGTGATTCAATGAATGAGGTTTATTGTCCAGTCTTAATCAGCGACAGTGCTTCTGAATCCAACTTTAACTTATTCTAAAAGTGTTGGATTATTCTTGTGTTCCTATTGTTCCCATGTTGCTCCTGTGTATAGCTCCCTTGGCAATTACAATTTCCACCTTAAACAGAATCCACACACTTTATCCCTGTAATACAACACCATTCAGTCTGGTGGAAAATCCCCCCCTTGATCTTGTTGTGGGTCTTTGGAAAGGGGAAACACTGAAACTGGAGAAATAGGGAGGAGAGGAGCTGGGATGAAGAGGGGGAAAGAAGGGGCAGAGGAGGTAGGGGAGAGGGAGGAGGAGGAGGTGAAGAGGGGAGAGAGGGGGGGTAAGGAGTACATGAGAAGGGGGGAGGGTTTGATAAACATTGTGTTGCTTTGTTTAGGTTAGTGGGCCATAAATTCCAAGGCAAGGGAGGGAGAACGACTGGAAGAGGGAAAAGAGGTAAAATAACCGTTAGAAGAAGCTTGGGAGAAAAGGAGGAGAGGAGAGCAGAGGAGAGGAGAGTTTGTTTGACTAAACTGACTGATTTCACTTGACTCCACCAGACACAGTGGAGTCTGCACAGTATCAACATCACTCAGGTGTGTGTGTGTGTGTGTGTGTGTGTGTGTGTGTGTGTGTGTGTCATACTAGTGCGTATCAACATAAAAAAATCAAATGCCTTCACAATAAGAATCTCACGGTTACCTCTCATGTCCTATTTTGGTGTTTTTCTTGGTTCACATGTTGTGTACAGCTATGTGTTCGTTGGGAATTTCACTGCACTGCCTTCTTATCACTTCCAGTGAAAAGGAGACACTATTTCTAACGTTCAAAAAAACTTGGGAGTGCTCCAATCGGTTTCAGCAGAATTCATGGTTAGTGTTTCCCACAAGGATGTATTCAGTGTTGCTCACTTAAAAACAGACGTGCCTTGGAGAAATACGATCCTCAGTAGGTGTCCTTTCCCTTCAGTCTATGGAAACCGTGGAAAAACTACTGTTTAGCTCCATGAATGCATGAAAATAAATCTGAGCTGCTGAATGTTTGGAGGTATGAAGTAGCAGGCAGCGCTGGCCCCTAAGTCAGTTGAAGCTGTTGGTGGTGCTGCTGGCTTTGATTTTGATGTAAGCCAGAAACATACTGTGATGTTTACACATCATTTTTGACCTCTTCTTAATCCCTGAGAAGGGTTCAGTTGTAATGGCCCATTCAAGACTACCAGGAAGTAATACTGTTTTATGGCTTTCACTATGGATTAAGTGAAATTAAATTCCTGTTGAGGACGAGAACGAGGAACAAAGATTTTGCATCTCATCCCTTCCATTAAAATCTTTTAGTAGGAGGGAAAGGTAAATATGATTGGGGGACAATACTGAATTATAATCGCAGACATCAAATTAATGATACTCATATATTAACCAGATGCTTACTAGCTTCTAGCTAGATTCATACAACTAATGCTTGTTTTGGAGTTAACAGTTAAGGCATTTTATCTATATATTTATAAAGCTTTCCCTTAAATACTCTAATGTGTCTGTGTGAAACGTGGTACAAGTAGGACTCAACTATTAACATATGACTTTATTACAGACAGTGTTTCAGGAATCAAGCTGAGAGACCCGACCAGAAAACTGACAGACAGATGCTGAACATTTAAATGTCTGTCTCCCGCACTCCCACACATGGCCTGTCTGTTACAGTGATTGACTGTAGGTGCGTATACGTGTACGCGACTGCTGTCAGGCTGACCATGTGTCTGCAGTCATCTAGTCATTTACAGACAGGAGGGACACACACACCGGATGGCTGGCAGGCAGGCAGACAGACAGACCAAGCGGCAGATTAGGATGGGAGAGAGACAGATAAAAAAACCGTGTAACATCATTTAGAGGAAAAGATAGCTCTGGAATATCTGCTAGAAGATTTAAATCTCTGCTTACACAGACAGACAGAGCACCAGCATCGTGGTGATGTGAAGATACATGGTCAGGGATGGAGATGATAATCTTAATGGACTGGTCATCTGTCTGTGAGCCCCTGATTCGCACACACACACACACACACACACACACACAGAGGAGGGTTTATATAGTGTATCTCGAAAGCTTTCTACTGCTTTCTACTGAAATCAGCTTAGAGAGCAGACGAGAGTTATTGGAGAGGAATGTAAGAACAGTAAAAATAGTGTCCATCTTTCATATCAGGGTATACGTACTGCAGCTGTATGGCTGAAAGTGACTGTAGCAGAATGACCTCTGGGATTCTATCATGAGACTACACACAGAGATCAGGAATGAGACTTGCTATGGTTTACTGCACAGAGATTGCTTATGGCTACTTGCAACTTCATGACAGATGTCTTCTAAAGTGGACAAATGGAAACCACTTCAGCCGCCGCCTGAAGCTACATACACAGAGAGACACACAGAAGAGCCCTTTGGACGTGTCTATAAATCCAGTCTACCTGAAGGCTAACATGAAGATCTTCCATACACGTACTGCTCATATGGACACAGCTTTGTTGTCACATTTGCTCAACATACAGACAAAAGCACTGCTTCAATTGAAGTGAAAACAAAGAGTGTCTTTTTATGGACAGACAGTCTTAAACAGATTCTGATATCGCTTTAAAGACACGTTCTTATCTTAATTTGTCTGAAGTGTCTCCTAAGGAGGTCTGAGGGTGACAAAAATAGCACTAACAAGGACACTAAAAGGCACATGCCCCCAAAAAGTCATACTTCCAGTGATCTTCTCAATGAAATTCTCCTTTAAAAGATCATTTTTGGGCAATTTGTCTTTATTAGGTAGCTGATTGTAGAGGAGGAGGAGAGAGTGAGAGAGAAAGAAGTGTGATGATGTGGCACACGTCCCAGGACACATTGAAAGCGAGGACGCTGGATTACACTTTAGCCAAGTGAGCCACCAGAATTCCCCAACACTCGAGTATTTTCGTCCAGAGCGGTTTGGCTAAACCCCAGTATCATCAAACATTTGCTAAACATGTAGGACAATGGTAGGGTTTGGTTACAGTGACAACAGGAAACCTGGTCAGTTACTGTAAAGTGTCTGCCCACAGGCTGACTCATGGATCAGCTTCAGGATGAGCTCTTCATTTTAGGCTTCTTGAATAAAACATTCCCAATTGTATGTTAATGTAAATATTATTAGATTGGATTAGATTAAACTTCATTGTGCACAGATACTGAGACAACAATTTGATATAGTATTCAAGGTTGATTTTTGCTACTAATAGAAGAGTTTCCTGTAGCTTTTATGGCAGTGGAGAGACTGAAAAAATGACTACATATTAAAAAAATTATATGAAAGGATAATTCTGGTCTAATTCAAACTGCTGTATTTCCCATAAATGTGGGAAAATGTACTTATTTTAACCAAAACCATAATCTTTTACTAAACTGTCCAAGTTGTTTTGTTGCCTAAACCTAACCAAAGTGCGACTGTTTCACAACGTTAACCAAGTGATGACAGAGGCTCGGTTCAGGGGTTGAGAGTTATTCACAATAGAACAAAAAAAATTGGCTTTCATTTAAGTTTAATTTTGTCTGTATGAACTAGAATGAAAGGTGATATGTAGCAAATCCACAGCCAATTACCTTCAAATTACAGTAAGATTAGACTAAATCGGAGAAACTAACACAACACTTTTATTAATTTCTACCTCATCAACAAACTACAGAAACTTAGAGCAATAAAAGTTGTAGGAGTTTCAAACACATCCTGTCTGGGGGAGTGAGTTCAGTGCAATCTAGTGAGATTAGTGAGAGCTCATGTAGAACCTGCCAAAACCATTTTCAAGAACCTGTCCTGTTTAATATGAACTGACAGTATTTCTGCCTCGCTGGGCTTTCATTAGGTCTCTATTATTTTTGTATTAAATAATTTGTGTTTTGGAGCATAGCACTCCAAATCCTATGTTTGACTCCCACACACATACAAAACAAAAGTGTAGAAATAAAAAAAATCAAAGCATCTTATATCAGTTTTTAAGGATTAACCACAGTTTGACCTAAAATGAACTGAGGGTTTTTATTGTCTTTGATTTTTGTAAATAAAAATATAAACATCCTATCTGCTTTGATTTTGTCGCAGCAAAGCCTTGTGGGATACCAAAGTCTGCAGTTACAGAGTGATCACTTTGAGTCTCTGCGGTGTATTTTTACTAACTTGTCACTTTCACAACAAAAAAACATCTCGCTCATTAACATCCATCTGCTGTGAATGTTTGTGTGAGAGAGAGAGGAAAGACCGAGGGGGAGGAAAGATTGAGGATATGTGTGAGACACAGTGAGAGGATGTGTTGGTGCTTAAGTGGACAGTTTGTGAGAAGAGAAGAGAAGAGAAGAGAAGAGAAGAGAAGAGAAGAGAAGAGAAGAGAAGAGGCGTGTTCAGCTACTGCAGGAACAAAGCTAGTCAGAACTCCTTTATTAAAGACCAGACTCAACTAAACAAACAGCACCTGGAAACTTCAAACCTACCGACAGCTGTCTGACTTCAGACAGACAGAGACAGACAGGAAGGGGAGACACACAGACAAATGGCAAATAGATTAACTGACAGCCAGGTTGGCAGAGTCACACAGACGGACAACAGCAAACCAGGAGCACTTCAAATATTTCATCAATTCAATTTTGTCATTATACAAATTATTTGCAGTGAGCAAAATAGCTGTAGACATGACCTGAAAATTCTATCAAGTTCCAAAACAACTATAAATGAGCACTGAGTCAAAATTGGATGGTTAGTAAAGACATATCAGCTTAAAGATGACAAAATTAATTAGATCACTACAATGGAGATACGCACATTAAAATGGGAACCTTTAAGTGACAGATAAGATGAAGACTATGCGCTAATGATGACTATGACAAAGGTGATGATGACTGTGAGAGATGAAGCTCAGCTCTCGGCTGGCCACTTGTAACTCACCCTTCTCAGCGCGCCCCATGTGAGCTGCGTCCAGCAGAAGCGAAGCAGAAAATAAAAGGACAGAATTAGATCGGAAAGCATGCACAGGCAGACAGTCACATATGCAAGAAAGAAGCTGTGTGTTTGAAGATTCAGCATACAACTACTGATCCCCTAATATACAGGATACATCTTCACACAGGATCTAAGTGTGTCCATAGCACCAAGTATTAATTATTTCCATTGTTTCTGATTCCAATAATTTTGCAATTCTGTGGCTGCTTGTGTTTGGACACCATTTTAAAACGTTTGGCTTTATTTATTAAATGAAAAAAGAACTTGTCAAAAAAAAAATATCTTACCCAAATTGCCTTGACTTAAGTTTGATTTCTAGTTGTATGTTAAGGGGTTACAACATAGCTATGGAGCCTCCACATATTGTTTAAAAAAGTAACAATACGTCAGAGCTATAGCGGCTACGTAGATATCACGCAGGAACCACGAGATCTGTGATTTGTCAGCTTGTGATTTCTCCAACAAGTTTTGGATGCAGCAGAGCTTGTTGACAGTGAGGACAACATTAAGGGGATTGAAGAAAGAAGAAATCAAAACCTATGCAGTAGGCGTCAAGAATAAATCCAGCTTTCATGTACACATCCTGCTCAGCGTCAGACATCATAAACACACATAAATCTGTTCACGCAGTAAGGACATTCTGACTTGTACATGTTCCCCCACACAAACTTTAAACCTTTAGCCAACAGATGGCCAACCTCCACCTTTACCCTCTGCCTCACCTAACCCTTACGTTAACCCTAAAAATAATCATTTTCCCAAGACTGTCATCACCTGCCGCCACTTCTCCCAATCTCTCTCTCACACACACACCAGCCATGTCTCCATTTTATATATCATTATCACCACACACTAGACTACACAACTGGTACTGAAGCTGCTCACATCTGTGTCTGTGTGAGGGAAAGAGTGAGACTGTGTGTGTGCACTGTAATGTAATTAATCAGCAGAGAGTGTTGATTACTTAATCTGTCATTAGCCAACCGTGTGTGTAAGTGCGTGTGTGTGCGTCCATGAGTGTGTATGTGAGGCAGCAGGGTGTTTCAAGGCCCCCTTGTACCGACAGCTGTGACCAGAGCCAAACAGGGCAGAGCAGAGATTGATGATACTGGACTAATACCATCATTCATCAGGGATGTGATATTTCAGGGATTTGGGATTTGTTTTGGACGTGCTGCCTCCCTTCATTTCCAATGGGACTTTAACACTTTCTTGGTCCACTTCCTGCTCGATGACTGTTCATTTAAACTCATCATGTACCAGTATCTAAAGGTTAATCTTGACTATAACATTAGGTACATTTTCCATTTGCTTGTTTTAAAGTAAATTGTCCATTTGTGCATTTGTACACCAGAAAGGCTGATGAAGACTCTTCAGCACCAAATCCACTTAACACAACACATCCACTGCCACTCACTGATACATGTCTCTACACCAACAAAGATTGAAAAATAAAAAAGGTGACATACATGAGCACAACTTCCCCAATTTCTATCACCATATCAGCTGTGTCAGTCGAAAGAAAATCAATCCTTAACAATTTTGATAATTGATTAATCTTTTCATTTTTCAAGCAAAAATATCATTAAACATGCTGGTTCCAGCTTCTTACATGTCAAGATTTTCTGCTTTTCTTGGTAATTTATGACATAATGAACAGTCAAAATAACAGACATGCTATTTTGCCTAAATTCCAAAAATTTGCTTGAAACATTGACAATATTTGAATGGAAACATTTCCCGTGGCTAGCAGGGCATCCTGTAACAGTCCATACCAATTTTGCACAGCACAGTGTTTGGAAACCTGAATCACATCCTATGCCAATCACGTCACTTTCTCACTCTCTGACAACAGAAAGAGGCTAAAAGGTTGCACCGTCGCTATGTGTGGCTAATCCACTTTTCAACACAAACCCTCAATGCATTCAAACACACGCACATGCATAGAGTCTAATGAGGGATTAGCTAATGAATTCTCTTGACAGAATAATTATATTTTACATACACGCTTGTGTGCACGCAGACTTCATCCCCAAACGACTGAAGAAATGAGCCAGTACTTTCAAAGAGATGTTTTTTAGAATCTATCACTAAATTGAAATCCATCGAAACAGATTTGGCTCTGAGCAAAGTGGTGTTTGATTTGAAGAGAAGACATTACGCTGGATATGAAGGACGGCGGACTGAAGCATTACTTTTAACGAGAAAATAAATAAAAACAGCCTTTGATTTGGCGCCATCTTACATGGCATGAGTAGAATGAGAAGGCATTTTCACATGAATGTAAATGAGAGACAAACATTTCACATGATCATCTTTGTGCCACTGTACTCCGGAGGGCTTAAAAGCATCGGCCTCCCTCTTCTCTTTAAGTGACAGCAACACACATGAGTTGACACACACATTTGCTCCACACACACACACACAGGACATGACAGAGAAACACACACAGATACTCACACACACTCCCTTCTGCCGTTTTCACAGTCTCTTGAGTGGAGGAGATGCCCACAGCCAAAAACCAATGGTTGCATTTCTTGTTTTTTTTTCCCTCCTCCTCTCCTCTTTCTCACTCTCACTCTTTCTCTCGCCTTTCTCCGGGAAAACACACAATTTTATTTCATCTTGCAAATGGAGCTGAAAAGTAATTATAATTAAACCAACTTGGTTCTAATGTTCAAAATACTGAAATAATTTACAATTATAATTAAACCAGCTCAGATGTGGTGTTCAGTAGCAGCCGCAGCCTTCTAATTCGTCTGGAGACACTAATGGAAAACAATTATTTCACTTCATTAAGATTAAAGACGCCTGGAATCTGTGTCACAGCTCGATCAGAGAGGAGACAGATTTAGAAAGTTGTCAAATTAACATAAACTCACTTACTGACTTCGTAAAGATGCACACGCGTTCATATTTATTACATTGGCTTTGTAAGTGATAGGCCAAAATAAAACTGCCGAAAAACAGCATGATAAGACAAGAGAGAGACTGATTTATATAAATGCCATGATTTATAGTTTGGCTTTCTAAATGGGGAAGTAGAAGATAAAGAAGGAAAATGAGACAGATTTAGAGAGAAGACATCTTCACACAAGCTCAAAGTGACTTTGTTAGTGACAGTTTTAAATCCTTGCCACTGATTTTTCTTGTCCTTGTCTGTAATTTCTGAGAGCGACGGCTACTGACACTGCAACACAACACACATCTCTGCAGTCATTCTCTCCGTTATTGACTTCTTGTCTAATAATTGCCACCTTTTCTCAGTGTCAGTTCACACTGGATGTATTAATGATCAGCCTATTAACCCTATCAGGCTCATCGCTTCAACATTACACTGAAGCAGTCACAAAAAACGTCTGTCAGTGATAAAAAATGACTGTGTTGCACCAAATGCAAGTTCTTGCTGTGATAGGCAATAAATGACAAGTTTTCTTCTTAAACGCTCTAATTTTTCATCAATTAGCATTCACAGTGTGCACAGAAAAGGGCATGGCAATTACGTATGCAACCCTAGAAATTGGGTCCTTTCATTGCAATTAAAGAATCCTTTTCCATGTATCTGATTAACTAATTACTGTTACTGTTGCATGCTTTTATTTAAAAATGCATACTTTTCTATTCCACAACACAACCAACTGCAAGTTCTCTTTTTGAACCCCCGTTCCACACTAATGATAGCCCGCCTCCCGCTGTCTGTAAAGCCGCATCTCGTCACTAGTATTTACTTGCAAATTAACAGCACTCAGATTCCCAAAGAGGCCTCAAAGAAATTCCACACATTTGTTACCCAGAGGGCCAAATGGCCAGAAGGGAGGGGAAGGTGGGGGGTGGTTATAGGGTATGGGGGTGGGGAGAGGGTGGCAATAAAACGTTCACAGATGAAGTGGTAATTAATATGTAATTTCTATGCAAATCATTAACAGGTCGAAGCGACCACTGAGGCAGAAAACGACATTTTATACTATTTCTGGTTATTTCCAGCACTTTAATGGAGCGTGATGTGTCCTTTATTAGAGCCTATGGTTTTACTATGATTTTGGAGGTCAGCTGTCTAACAGCTGTGTGAGTCTCTTTTAATTCTATTCAACTCAAAGGGCTTTACTGGCATAAAAAAAAAAAAACACGGTTACATTGCCAAAGAGAGTGTGAAATTTAAAAAAAAAAAAAAGTAAAAAGATGTACAATAACAGAGGAACTGTGATTTTGCTCTTAGAAATATATACAGATAAAAATGAAATAAAATAGAAAAATGTAGACTTGCAGCTAAAAATATACGTGCATTTTATAAGATATCTGTTGTGCATGTATGTCTATGTGAGGAGATCAGCACGGTCAGTGCAAACACAGGTGATTGACAGTCTTCACAGTGGCTCTATTGCATTGAACACAGCTCACAAATCTCGCTGCTGTGTTTGCACATTGCTGCATTTCATTCAGCAGATATTGAAGTTTTTTTCGTTTTCAACCAAGGTGTTCTCGGGTGGTTGTAATCTGTATCATTTGTGTCTGATGTCTTTGCACAGTTTGCCGGTTGTTAAAAAGTGCAGCTCGGTCTTTCTCTCTCTGTGCAGGAGTTCAGAGACGAACAGCTGCCGAATGCGGAAATAAAACGCACAGCAGCCACGCAGACACGGACGCAGGTGGAGAGAGTTTACCGAGAGCTGCAGGACATGCATGAGGTCTTTTTTCCGATCAGTCCTGCACCGGCACCAAGGCTGGAGGATCACCGCTTCCTCCGGCTCGTTTAGGGGACTTTTGCATTCGCATCGTCCCGGAGCGCATCGAGCTGCTTTTCCTCGCGGAGTGCGTTCAGGTTTCTGCAGACTGGACGGACGAGACGGAGCAAACCTGTCTGAACTGGGGTCCGGGAGGAAGGATTATCATGCATCTCCATCTCTTGATCATGCACACGGTTGCATACAGTTTAACTATGACTATTTGCGGTGCAGATTGTGCATAAAGTCACATCATCGATCGTTATAAATCTCCACAGATTCACAGTTTGCACTAAGATGAAACCGGGATATTTGGAGAAAAGTAACTGATCATGTTCATCTTTGCTCAATTTTAGCCAAATCACATGGTGCGAGAACAATATTCAGGTCATCAAACAGGCAACACAGGCGAGATTCACAACCATTTACTGCAGGCAGCGCAAATAAAGTTGGAGCTGAAGAGAAAAGCGCTTGCGAACCGAACCGACCACTGTAGAGCCACAGTCCCTCAAATCCACCACAGACTATAATGAACTATACCTTATAAACAACATGCTATTAATGCATATATATAGCAAATAACTGCGGAATGCAATAGATGTCTGCAAGAAATCAGACGAGAATGACAGGATGGAAACAACATAAAGTCACTGTTATAAACATTAAATAAGTCATGACTGTGATAATGTATGAACATAATAGTTATAAAAGGGTGATGGGTAACTTTTCCTCCATTCATGTGCTGTTTGAGAAGCTCTGCATCCTGCTTATAATGCACGTTGTTAACATCATGCAAAAGCTGTATTGCTCATTACTGCACGTGAACACAGCTGCCCATCGTCTCATTAAGCAAAAATCCAAACTGAAGTAATACAAGTTAGTTATAAACAGAGTTCATAAGCAGACGTTGGGTCATCAGTGTCAGTGAAGACGACATACTTAGAAAACAGACTGACAATCTAACACAGGATTGAGCAGGATTTTACATTTTAACTGAGATTATTAAAAAAAAATCATCTTCACTCATTTTGAAAACAGCTACAAAGCGTAAAAACAAGCTAGGAGCTAAGATGCTAACTTTTCCGCTGCACCTAAACACACCTGTCAGGACTTGAAACACAAGAAAAAAGAAGCTTTAAAAAAATCAAAACTTTTCCTTTTCATCACCCAGAAAAAAAAGAGGCTTTAAACTGTGTGTGCTTCTTGCTCTGTTCGTCCTCACCTGTCGGGATCTGACCGGAGACGTTTCCAACCGTCGAGAAGACAAACAGGAGTCCGACGAAAACGGAGAAAAGTGTATCCATGTTTTGTTTTTTTAAATGTGGCCGTTTGCTCGAGTCTGGAACAGTTTTCTCCTCCGGAAAACTTTTTCTTCCTCCTCCTCCGTCTTCTTTAATTGTCTTACAGTGGGTTTAATGTTAGTATTATTGTTGTTCCTCCTGCGGTTGTTGCTCCATTTCTCTCTCTTTTCGCTTCCTGCGGGCTCGCGGACGCCACACTTTGTCTCACGCGGAGTGTCGGAGCGAGCGAGCGCGAGACACAGAGCGAGAGAGAGAGAGCGAGAGAGGGAGAGAGGGAGGGAAGCGCGAGCGCAGCCGAGGGCGTGACGTCACCAGCCTGGAGTCGATTGAAAAAATGTTCCCAATTTTTTTTTTTTTTACATCTAATTTTCAATATTAATTTTCCATGAGTCGTTTTTCACCACTAATATTGACTTTTAATTGTTTTTAACTTCTGACTGTAAAGTTTATTAAAATATGAAAGAGTTTTATATTTTATATTTTATGTTTAGCTCCCTGAAAATTTACCTCATATTTAGATTTTTTTTTAAATTAATTGTTAAACTATGTCTTCTATTATTATATTTAATGTAGCCTACTTTAAAACTCCACTATTTATTTGTCAGTTATAGTCACTAAGTAGCTTTCAGATTAAGATTTTATATATGTTTAAACTTTTTATCAGCTTATAAAATATGATGTTTCTGATGATGAGGTAGATGTACTTAACTTTAGTATTTCCATTATTTCCATTTTATGACACTTTATACTCAACTACATTGTAGAGGATGTTTTTTGTACTTTTTACTCCATTACATTTTTTTTTTGAGTTATAGCCACTTGTTACTTTTCAGATTGTGATTTTACATATTTATAAAACATTTCATAAGCTTATACATTATGAGGGTTTTTTTGTCGGGCTCTAGATTATACCACGATATAGTACATTATATAGTAAAATTAAGTCTCACTATGACAAGCTGCAACATTAAAATATTGCTTACATGTTAGTTAATCAATAATAATAATTTAGCCTACTAATTAAATGTATATGATAAATGTAACATAACTGAAAGTGGCCATTCTACATAATGAGTACTTTTACTTTTAGTATATTTTGATGCTAATACCTTTGTACTTAAGTAAAATGTTGCATGCAGAACTTTTATTTGTAACTCAGTAGTTTTACTCTTTTACTCTGTCATGTAACTTCTTTCTTTCCTTTTCAAACGTCTATCAATGTTCACAACTTGTTCCCACTGCCCACAAGAGGACAAAATAATCAAACTATTGCAGGGTTAAACATTGAAATATATTCATGCCACTAAACAGGGGCAGCATTGTTGGCCCCTGACAACAGTTTGAAAACAGTTCTGACACAAAAATATTTAAAATTCCTGGCACAGTCCAGGACCCCTGTCCAGCTCTGGGCCCCCTAAACCATTCATCCACCCCCACCCACAGAGGCACCTGTGCTAATAAAGCACATAGAGCAGATGAGAATGGAAAAGAAAAGCACACGACATAAACTCTCATTTGATGTTTGTGTTTATTTTATGTCTAAATTGAGCTCATTTGCTGCACAGAAAGATTCAACAGAGACAAAAGTTTGCAGGACTCTTTCAAAGACATTCACCAGAGTAGCAGGGCTTGGATATGTGACGCCATCAAGATGTGCAGCCAGGAGGTGCTTCTTTTTGATTTAAAGGAGACCTTGTGGGCAGTTGTTGGACTGTGAACATAACTGATTTTTTTTTTTATTTGTGCTAAGAACTTTCCTTTCAAAAAGTGATTTAAATGACTTTACTTTTTGGTTGAAGGATGACTTTTATATCCTTCCTCTCCTTCCACCATCTCAGAACATAAAATGCATCACCAGAAAAATGTATTTAGTACATTGAGCACATTCATTTCCTGCATATTGCAAATTTCCCCACTGTGGGACGAATAAAGGTTTATCTTATCTTATATACCCTTAGTTTATGTGGGCACTTGTGCATTATACAGGAGCTAACTGGGTAGTTTCTGTATGTTCCTGTTAGATTTTAAACATCATTTGCCCACATTTCACCATCTGCCAAAGTGGGGCTGGATGACATCATGACAGGGCTGCCAAAAAAGACAAAATAGATGTTTGGACTTGGTGCACAGCTGAGCTAAAAATATGTGGTGTGGATGGAAATGTACAAGCCGTGAGCCGCTGTCTGTCCTCTAAGTGTGTTTTGTCTCTCTTAGTGCTATCTCCCCCACATTAAAGCTGTGAAAAATCTCCTGAGTTTCTGGCTGTGGGAATATTCGCACACACAAACTTTGGTGTCTGCAGAGACAGTAAATCCATTTCCAGACTTTTACAGGGTTGCTGGTGTCCTTGTAATTACAGGTGTTTTCCTTTCGGCCCCTTGCAGTAAATGTGACTGTCTGGCCTGGAATTGCAAGTGTCCTGCAAATAAACCCAGGTGTCCTGTCACCAAATATCACTCTGATGCTACTACTCCGCTTCAGAATCGGTGCACAGTGTTGCTACCCTGCCATTACAGACAGCAGCGTATCCTCACTGTTGTGTTTGCTGAAGTTACAGGTTCCAGGTTGTTATTTGCAGTTATTTTCTCGTACACACACACTCCTGTCATGCCTTAGTTTTGTATGCATTGATGCAGGAAGCTTTTACATTTGTAGGTTTGTGTACAGTGAAATCATCTGAGCAAACCTGTGCTTTCAGCTCGGGGATGATTTTGCATGGGTATATACTGGGGATACAACTCTATTTGCAGTCCTGGATGTCAAATATCAAAGTGTTCATCAGCTGCCATATGAAGTAGATAAAACTAGGATTGAAAAACTTTTTCCTGTAGATAATATTCACGCTGATCTAGTTGGTGCATATGACAGAAATGTGCTGAAGTAAATTGAAAAGTGGATTTTATTTCTTCGGTTTTCACCTCGAAACATTTCTCTTGTATTTTTTTTTTTTCGGTAACCATTATTCCAAACATTGTCTTTCACAGTGTGAAATCTGGTCTGCAGTGATTTGAAGGTGTTTCTATCTCTGCCACCATTGTTTTTTCATCCCTCACATCAAACAAAAACGATCATGTTGCAACTCTTATCTGGCTTCCGCTGGCAAAAAGCCGGCCGAGAAAAACATGGCAGGCAGTCATTGCTGTGTAATAACAGATCTGGTCCACTGGAAGTTAGCGTACACGGGAAAATCTCTGTGCTGGAAATGGACAGCGAGCATAAATAGATTTTTTATTTGGAACCGCTGGATGACCCCGTTCGACCCCGGCACAGGTACATTGTTCCTGTGCAGGCAATTTCCAGCAATCTAACCTCTCGCAGCACTCACTGCCGCTCACCGGTGGCTCAATGCAATTTTGAGAGCAAATGTGCCGTCCAGTGTCTGGTCTGTGATGAATCGCAGAGGAGGCTCCTGTGTTTTTAGACCAACCTTAACACCAGAAACAAATGTAAATTATTGGATGATTTTGCAAAAACCCAGTTGCGTTTGTATGCTCAATGTCAGTCTTTCAGTCTGCCTGAAATATCAACAACTACTGCACTGATTGCCCTGACAGACATTTAGAGTCCCTTGAGGATGAGGCCTACTGACTTTGATGATCACCTGAATGTCTCTCTTGCGCCACCAGCAGGTTGAAATCTTTGTTTTATAGTGAAATGCCTCAACAACTATTGGATGGATTGCTGTGAAATTTTATGTAGAAATTCATGGTTCCCAGAAGATGTATGACACTGACCTTTTGGTGAGCCAATGACTCTTCCTCTAGCGCCACCATCAAGTCAGAAGAATTTGAACTGTGAAGTGAAAAAATGTATGAGTCAGAGAAATCAATTGCTTTAAAAAAAAAAAAATTCAAACCTTTCATTTTAATACAACATTTCATCAACCAGAGAAATGAAAACATGATTGGTATTGTCTCAGGTTCTGGCTGCTGTAAGGGGACTGAACCAAGCAGGAGTCGAGGTCATTTGACTTTGGCTTCAATCCATTCAGAGTCTGAAAAGAGGCAGCAATTTAATTTTTTAAAGGTGCAACCTTCACTCTGTTATGATGAATACGAGACTCTTCCAATGCAAAAATGTTCAATATTTGAACCACCATGTAAATACAAACCTGCTGAATTAAATGTCTGGAAAGAAAACTTCCCCACTCTGTCAAACACATGGTTGTATAAAGAAAAATACTACATGGGCTCAGGAACACTTTGTAAAACTGTTTTCGGTAAAGACGGTTTGTTGCAAATGATTGCTTTGTGTTACACAGCAAACTTTTTGGAATCAGGGCTCGACCAACAAATAATGAATGAGGACATACCAAACAACCAATAAATAGCGAAATAAAACTGATACAAGTCAAGTGTTAGAATAAGACAAAAATACAATAACGATGGAAACAGGAGATGGAAATGAAAGAAATATTTTGATAAACTTCTGAGAAAAATATTTAGCTCTTTAGCTGCTAAATGCTCCACTATGTCAGCAAGTGTCGTGTATTGACGCCACTTATAACCCTCGAACTCAACTGTGTTAAAAGACAGTCTACACAGTGTGCGTAAACATAATCTGCAGGTATGTGATCAATATACCACAAAAAGCTGGTCTCAAACTTTGTCCGACAGCTCTTTGGTGTTGGGCAGATCATTTGACTTATCAGAGCTTTTTTTTTTTTGCTGCAGCTGGAAACAAGGTTGACGAAAGAACCGAAACCAAAACCATGAAGTTGTGGGCAGGAAAACCATCTGTCCAACCATCATCTGATCCATTGTAAATATAAAATTACTGATTCGTGCAGCTTCAGATGACGGTGGTGTGTTAAACGACAGGTGGGAGGACGTGTTTGTATGTGTTGGCGAGTTTGAATTATGGAGAATTAATGTGCATAACTGAGTGCTGAAATTCACCTCAGGCTACTGGACCTTCAATTATTTTTGGAAAAGGGCGCAGTGCCCTTGTCTGAGTAGCATGCCACTTCATGAGGTGTAGCCTGAACTCTTTAATGATGAAAAAAGATGTGACACAAAAATAAAGTGATGAATCCATTTTCCAACATTCTTAAAAATCAGAGAAAGGCAGGCATGTTTGGCACTGATTATTCATTGTTAATCATGTTGGGAAAGCACGGCAGCCCCTCCCTGCTCAGTTGCGAATGAAAGAGAAAAAAGAGGAGAAAATTGGGAAAGTGAATATTCGGCTTGTGAAGGCCAAAAGTCTGAAAAGCACAGCAAATAGAGGCAAGGAGGAATAAAATACCACAGCCAAAAGTGAAAGATAAAGACAAAACAACAACTGTCAAAACATTGATAAACAGAAATTAAAAACTAAAAGTCTATTGAGCAGGTGTGAAGAGAAAGTCTTTTACAGAGAGGCTTTCATTCTCCCACATTAAAACTGAAGGAATTTTGCTTTTCATAGCTCTTATTCGGTTTCTCATAAGAGAGCAGAGAAATATTAAACAGATGCTTCAACACATTCACATCAAAGCCACTTTTGAACATGTTGTGCACTGAGACTGGGAGATCGATCAGTCCAGTAATGACTGAAAACTCTAGGTTTGTTGAGCCAGACTCAAGTCTAAAGTCTTGTTAAAGCAAGTCAAGTCACAAGTCCATGCAAATTGTAAGTCATCATAAGTCAGGTCTGTGAAAGCTACTGATTAAAGTGCCATTTGAACATTTTCTTTAAAGCTGCCTTCAGCCTCAAATTTCATCTTTAACCTCAAAAGAAGCAATTTGACAAAACAATCCCAGGTCAAGGTTCATGTTAATTTCATCTAATCTAATTAAGCACTTTTAGGACACAACCTTTGTGATTGGCTTGGATTCTTTTGTCAAACGACTATTTCCAAGGTCAAGATTAAGACATCACAGATGACAAGTCCTAAAAGTGCTCACATGTTAACATTTCCATAATAACTGTGCAAACTCCATCCATTGATGAAGACTATGTAATATGGATGAAAGCTCCAGAGAAAACGTAAATGGACCTTCAGGTGGTTTTGTTTGTCAAACTGTGAGAGCAAATCTATTCAATGTATAACCTGAATAACTAAATATAAAGAGCCATGCATGCGCTGTATTATTTAATTTTTATTGTTCCAACATGTTATTGTCGAGACTTATTGCTTTCAAGTCTCAAGCGAGTCAAACCTCCTGGCAGTCAAATCCAAGTCAAGTTTCGAGTTCTAATACGTCTGACTCAGGTCCAAGTTTTTAGTCTTCAGCCTGCAGCTCAGGTAGGAGGAACAGTTAAGAACCGAGTTCATTGTTTATTCTGACACTTCCAATGGGTACGTTCCTAACTCATCAACAGAATATCCTGCATCTGAATGAGGAGAAGGATGGTGTCTTTTCAGAGTTGGCAAAGCTCCACACACACACACAGAGTTAAACCATTTGGGGTCTGTGTGCGAGAGATATGCATGTTCATGTTCAGTCTCAAGGTCGCGGTTGTGGTGGGAAACTACTGTGTGTGTGTGTTTGTATTTGAAAAAGATAGATAGGGAGAGAAAGTTTGTGTGTGCTGTTTCTCTCATGCATACTCAGGTCTGAGGTATGCAACCTGGTGTGGGAGTGTGTAAACACACTTGAGCACAAATATGCACCTTTGCATACTCTGCACACTTTCTCCACTCACACACTTTGAAACATACTCAAAGCCAGTTTTTCAGCTCGTCCTTCAACACGTTGTAACATAGTGGTATTGTGCTGACTGGTGTGGACAGATGTAGCTGAAGGAAAGTGGCGTCTGAATGCAACCTGACCCGACACTCAGCCAAGAAATGATTCAGATGAAGCCACCAGTTTTCATCTGTACAATCATGATGATATTTAAAGATGCTTCTCATGATGTTTTGAAGACAAACGAAAAATCTGCCTGTCAGTCTGTCGCCACATCTGTAAATCTGAATCACAGATACAATAAAACACTTTGATTTGCCACTTTCTGTGCAAGGACAATATTTCCCACACTAGTCTGCGCCAAAAGCAGGAATAAATTTCTTCATCTCAGTTTGTGCGCTCATGTTTATTTTGACATAAAAATCACACCTTGTGCAGCTTCAGTGATTTTCCCGAAGAAGTAAAACTGCATCAGCTCATGTGTGCTCACAGCAAACATGAAACCACCATGATATGAAACCACATTCAAACACATATGAAGTCACACACATGCATGTCCTGTACAGCTGCTGTGGCTTTGCACATTTGGTTTGCTTGTGTCACACTGACCGTGCATGAAGACAGAAAAAAGAAATTGATTCCCAACGAGCAACACAATCTCAGACGAACTGGAGATGATCCCATGCTGCAGTTTGCCCAGTAAGCCTGTCTACATAATGGAGGCCTTGTAGGAAACTGCTGAATTTTATTTTTGCAGCCACTTTTCTTCCAGTTTTTATCCTTTGCTTCCCTGCCAATGTATGTGCATGCCTTCAGAAGCCATGTGACAAAAGACACGGCCAAGAATGTTAAATTTATCCCAGAACATAAAGTCTTTGTCGTCCAACATGTTGAAAAACAACTTTCTCTCATAATTTAAAAAAAAATCTTTATTGTGTGTTGCTGTGCAAAATATTCAAATATCTTAATCACAGCTTTTGATGATTTGGCCACTTCACACATGCTATTCCCATCTATGCAAGCCTGTCCGCCGAGCCATGAGGGGGAGGGGTTAGTCCACACTTCAACTGTTGCCATTTTTTCCTCCCATTGCTCACAGTGTTCACAGATTCAGCCAAGGCGGACACAGTTGGCTGTGTTTTTGTCCAGCGCCTGGCTTGATGGAAAGCTGTGAACCTGATTTAAAGCGATAATCTGAAGGATCAGTGGCTGCTTTCGTTGTATTTTGCTGCTGCTAAAGAGCATTTTTCCACGTTAAGACCAACACTGGTTGTTTAGAACAGCAACGTAAATAAAAACAGAATGCAGTCATTTGTAAATGAACAGTAATCTCCTTTATACAATCATGTGTTCACAAAGTGTTGACTCTCTCTCCATCCTCGCTTGTGAACGTCTGAGTCTTTCCAGGATGAACCTTTCATACCCAATCATGATACTATCACCTGTTACCAATGAAGCTGTTTTACCTGTGGAATGATCCAAACAGGTGTTTTTGGATCAGTCCACATCTTTCAGTCTTTTGTTGCTCCTGTCACAACTTGTTTGAAACATGTTGCTGCCGTCAAATTCAGAAGAAGCATATTCATATTATTACATTGCTATTATATTTACAAAAATCAAGGAAGTAAAATGTATTGTCTTTGTACTGTTTTCAGCATATGTCAGAAAGAATTAGCAAATGATCACATTGTGTTTTGTTTATATTTTGCACAGCGTCCCAACTTTTTTGGAATCTGGGTTGTAAATAAAAAATGACAAAACACCAGAAAAAATACAGACACAAGTTAAAACATTTAGTCAGAACAGCAGACACTCATGATCTGGCTACAGGTTGAAAACAATGGGAGGTAGAAAGTGAGAAAACTGACACTGAAATAGGTGCTAATGTGGGAGATTATTACTTTAAGAGGTGTTATTCTGGAGCTGTTGTGTGGAGCTTTGAAGAATCAGCATTATGAAGGCACAGTGTGTGTGTGTGTGTGTGTGTGTGTGTGTGTGTGTGTTCCCGGTCCAGTTTGGCGCTGCCCACATGTCTGCTCTGCTGTTACCATGACGATGCCCACCATGCTGGGCCGACACCATATGGTTGCCATGGTAACGCTCCATTTTTTTTTTGGCCGGTGTCGGTGAACCAGGTGTATCTGCCAGCTGGTGACGACAGGTGGACGGTGGGAGTGAGTGTGTGTGTGTGTGTGTGTGTGTGTGTGTGTGTGTGTGTGTGTGTGTGTGTGTGTGTGTGTGTTTTAAAGCAGATAAACCAAAAACACTGAACCTCCAGTAGGAAGAACAGACCAGAACAGAGCAGAGATGTGTGTTTTTACTCTTTCCCAGAGACTGATATTTAGAGGTTCGTTTGTGAAACTCTCTGTGGGCTTCCAGTGCGTTTACCTTTACTGTGAGTCCACCACATGACGCTGAAAGACCTCGAGGGTCCGGACAAACCGAGCCAACAGTTGGCCGGTGGGCGCCGTTGGGCCGAGCGTGGCTGATCGTCGGCTGCAGCTCTTCAGAGTCCAGCTCCGTTGGTTCGAGTTGGCCTCTGTCGGCGTCCGCTCTGCCAACTCAGCATTTTGAAGCAGGGACACAGTGACTTGTCTGAGTGGCTCTTTGTTTTTCTGTGTCTCATTCTATTGTCTATTTATGCTTCTTCACTTGCACTACTTGACTTATTTTTTATCTTTATAATTCTCCACTTATCATGTTTATATTTCTGCAACAAAACAACCAAAAAGCAAATTGCTCTTATGTGAAAATCTACTTGGCAATAAAACTAATTCTGATTCTTATTTTGCAGTGAGAACAAATACCACTAAAAGGAAAAGGAGTACTACACCTTTTTCATCATGTGGGTGCAAAACATACCTGCAAACCTGCTTCTTTATGTGTAACCTGTAACTTTAACAGGATTCTTTGAGGTGTGCTAAGTTTCACCTTTGTCATTAAAGTTGATTTCACTCATGTACTGTCTTGTCAACAAAGTTATGTTTACATCCAGTGTTACGCCCCAAAACACAGTGTGTGTATTCTTGCAGTCTAATAAACATGTTGAATTAGTTTCCCTTTTATAAAAAAACTTGCAAAGCTGATTCCTTGTTTGAATGTGTTTTATTCTGCATTGCTCACATGTAAGTTAAATTGCTTGCAGTTTTCTTTTTCACTGCCTTGGTTGGTGCATTGCTCCACTTCCTTGTGTGTTACCACCAGCTGTCAATCAGAAGAACAGTGTAAAAGGACAGGTATGAATGAATATATAACCTGTGTGCTTGCACGCTGAATGTCTGACCTTGTGCCAGCGATACAACCAGAATGGGAACATGAAGGGAAAAGTCCACAGGTTAACCTTTAATAGCTACAAATCTGATACTGGTACAGGTGAAGGAACCATTAGACTAATTTCCTTGTGTGATTTGTCTCGAACAGCTTGGCACCGTCTTGTGAAGCAGGGCTGCATCATTGAAATCGTTCCAGATACTGTCTGACTCGCTGCTCTGCTTGATCAACCAGTTACTCTGTCATTCATCCTACTGTTATATTAGGCAATGACTGCTGGACTCGAAAGTTAAGAACCAGACTGAGGATCTATTTAACTTGTTTTTTGCCTTGGGAAATCTAGATGTGTCCCAATTTCATGACACATGCATAGCATATTGTTTTGTAGCTGTTATATAAGAAATCAGTGTATTTTACCCTGGATGCCACAGTTTGTGACAATCCAGCTGTGACCATGAAACACTACGACCAATTAAATGTAAGGAGAAGATTTACAGAAATATATTTTCTTTACCAAGACCCTTGACAAGCTGCTTCATATGATGGAGGGTCAGTAATTGTAAATTTCCAGAATAAAGTCTAAATACATTCAAAGTCAATAAGATTTTGAACATGACAAGTGACATATTGCTCTAGATGCAACTTAGTATGTTTTATTCTGACTTTCTTCAAAAAGAACTCAATGTTTTTTTCTCTCAAAATATTATGACTTTTATCTTATATATCATGTCATGTAACATAGTTCTCAAAATCTCTTGTTTGTCAATTGTTTTCCTAATGGCGTCTAATGTTGGTTTCCAAATACTCTCATCACTGCAATAAAAAAAAGTTCCAGCTCTGAGCCGTGCCTCCATCTCCTTGTGGGACAATAAACCAACAACAGCCCACTGAAAAACATTTTTGGAGTATACTTAATTTTGACATGTTTTCAGTTTGTACACGTTCCTTTGCAAATTAATTTGTAACATGGAACTACAACCCATCTCATCTTTGGAGAACGTGTGCACTTTCCTGGGTTGTGAAATTATCTAATGACTCAATATTGTGTTCGATCTATTACTGGTATTGATACTGAAACAGACGTCGTGGCATCGCTAACATTGTTTTGAACAGAACATGTGTCTCCCTGTGGATCATGCAGGATATAAAGAATGGGTGAGTCCCCAAACTTGGGTCATAAGGTTTATAATTGACATTCACAGCAGGCCAGAAAGGACAGGGAACATGAAAAATCACATCAAGCTTTGGAGCCTGTGTAAGAGTTTGCTCTTGCCAGAGGAGAGGTGTGTGTGTGTGTCCCGTTGCTTTTCCCTGTGCGTGTGTGTCTCTGTGTTTGTGTGTCGCCGTAAATGTGTGTGCTTACATGTACGCTATAAGCATCTGTGTGTTGGTGTGTGTGTGTCTTTGCCCGTGGAGAGGAGAGGAGGTAAATTCGTATCAGAGTGTTTTTGCTACAGGCATGGTAATTATGGCAGTTTTTAATAACTATGCTTTATAATAATTTAGCACTGATGATGCACACACACACACACACACACACACACACAAACACACACACATCTCTCGAGGCACTAATGAATTTAGATGTGATAGGCACTGAAGCTGAACTTAAGCGAGGGGGGGCAGAGAGAGATAGATGGATAAAGAGCGAGGAAGGCCAAGAGACAGAGAGGCGGGGAAACTTTGTTTTCACTGGAACAAAACAACCATTTATGCATGAAAATATTGATCATTTTTCATCAGCGTGTTCTGGAAAAAAAAAAACACTGATCACAGTCTCAAAGAGCCAATTCAGAAACCATGAGAATGCACAGGAATAAAAAAACAAATATTTTCAAATCAATAAATAAATAGTCTGATTGTGCAGAATTATGTCTGAGAGGAGCTGCATAATCAGAGTAACTTCAACTCCTACAAAATAAAAGCCTTCCTAAATGTTGCTTACAAGTTAAGCTGACTGATCCAGCGCTTCCCAATCTGGAGGTCACCGCTCTTGCAAGAGGTTGCGAGATAGATGAGATGGTTTATGGGAAAGGAAGGAAGCCCCAACATTTCTCTCACCTTTGCTTTTCTCCATGAAATACTGAACACTCTGCCTCTTACAGTTATTCAGATAAAACAATTTAAGGTTTGGAGAGAAAACAAATCTGTGGTTAATCTGCAAACAACTCATATTCAATCAGTGACAAGTGTGTCCAACTGAGTGCACATGAAAAGTGATGTGAGATTTTATTTTGAAAGGGGAAAGAAAAAGGTTTTAGATAAACTCATCCTCCTCTCCTTTCCTCTTCCTCTCCTCCTCCTCTCCTCTCCTCTCCTCTCTCCTCATAGGTTTCGACAGGTACTGAGTGTGGCAGAGCTGAGTGAATTGGTTGCTGAGATGGGTCATTAGCTTTTCGCCCTCGCCATCGATCTGAGGCAGAAGAGACGGGGGGAGAAAGAGAGCGACAGAGAGAGAGAGAGAGAGAGAGAGAGAGAGAGAGAGAGAGAGGAACATGGCTGCGCCTTTAAATTGAGACAATTGGAGAGAATCAAACAGTGAATGAAGCGACCGCAGCAGGATTGGCCAAGTTAAATGGATTAAAGTGTCCAGAATGCTTTGTTTTAACTTAATGTCACAGGTCCAGTGAGTGGGTCTGATAAGGCGGCCATTTTGTGCCCCGTCGTGTATGACATTGTATTCGTTTTATTTGGAAACACAAAATGGCACGAGTGAAATCCATAAAACCAGCAAAGAGGATTATTTTAGTCTCAGTTATCCAGACCAGCTAATCGACTGAACAGAATTAATGAACTAATTCTAAAGAGGAAGGAGTGTGAGTGTTATTAGAGGCTGGGCAGCTCTGTAAGACCGATGGTCGCATTAGTCTGCTTCACATGTGACTCAGATCTGTTTTTTCATGACAGTGTGAACAGCACGAATCACACAGAGTCTGATCTTTTTGATTCTGATTTGGTCCTAAATCAGATACAGGTCCAATTGTTTGTGACCCCAGTCTGAATGGTCGTATCTGAATTCAACGTTTACTCACTCACTCGTCTGAACTGAGCGTCTTGTCGGGGAAACTGTGGAGAAGCTCTGACAGGTGTAGTTAAAAGTAGCTTGACATCCTGAAATTTTGGATGAAATCTGTTTCTGTGAAGTCATTCAATCGCACCAGCTCCTGGCTCCAACTCCACACACCTCCACACAGAAGCAGCAGACATTGCTCCACAAGCCATAATTAAAAATTTGCTTCTCTTTCTCTTCATCTGTTCACAACTAAAGTGGCTTCCACTAGAAATGAAACCATGAACACTGACTTCACAGTGGAATCTGATTTTAGGGCACATTTAAAAAAAAAAAAAAAATGTGAACAACCACAACAAAAAAAATCGGATCCGAGCACAGGGCTTCCAGTGTGAACGTAGCCTGTGAAGCACACGTGACTTTAAGGTTTGATGAATTTTGGTCCAGACAGTCCTGCTGATGGAGCCTCCTGTATTCCTCATTCGTCTTCCTTTTTTCATCTTCCTCTTCCTCCTCCTCAAAACGCCCGTCCTCGACTCACTGCTGTGCGGCAGCTATAATTCTAATTAATTTTCTTGCTGTAACATGAATGTAAAACTGCTCAAACTTTGTATTAGACTGAGAGAAGCACTTCAAAGTTTGGACATGGATGATTCCCCTGATCCTCCCTCCATCTTCTCTTCAATCCATTCCTCTATTTTGGTCGGTCGGCTGGGCTCGCCGCTTTGGTCCAGACTGAAATATTTAAACATCGACTTGACAGATGGCACAATGTTTTTTACAGACATTCATGAGTCCCAGAGAATGAATCCTAATGGCTGTGACCCCGTGACCTTTCCTCTTTGGTGAAAGAGGAAATTTGGTGCCTCATTCTCACTTGTGAACGACTGAGTCTTTCCAGGATGAACCTTTCATACCCAATCATGATCCTATCACCTGTTACCAATCAACCTGTTTACCTGTGGAATGATCCAAACAGGTGTTTTTGGATCAGTCCACAACTTTCACAGTCTTTTGTTGCTCCTGTTCCAACTTGTTTGAAAAATGTTGCTGCCATCAAATTCAGAAGAAGCAGATATTTACAAAAATCAGTGATGATGCAGTCAAACATTAAATCTATTGTCTTTGTGCTGTTTGAGTCAGAAAGAATTAGCAAATGATCACATTCTGTTTTATTTATGTTTCACCCAGCATCCCAACTTTTTCAGAATCAGGGTTGTATCTGCTTAAGTGCAGTCTGTGTTAATACCAACTGTGCACCAACTATTCTGTAAGTCAGCTAACAACGGATGCACCGACTCTGTCTGTGTGTATCTGTGTGGCAGCTCAGCCTCTCAATGAACTCTCACCAGAAATTCTAGTATTTTCATTTATTCACCTCCAGTCTTCTCTTGTTTATGAAGTAGATTCATAAATGAGCAAATGCGTGTTCTGTCTGGATCCAGTTGGTGTTGCTCTCTCCTACATTCTCTCCTTCCACCTCAGCTCCTCCACCTTTCTCCTCCTTCCTTCACTTCGCTGGCACCGTGTAATTATCATGAAAGATGTGCTGTGTTTGTGTTTCTGTCTTCTCGCCGTTCTTCTCTGCAGCCTCACACATCTTTTAGGTGGAGCTTCCTCCGACTCGACTCACCGATAAAACACCTCAATCCACTCTGCTCATCCTGTCCACCATCTTTACCATCTTAATGAGCTGTGACATCACCGCCTCGCCGTTCTAACGGACTGTGACATCACTGCAGTTGTGTTTATTGATTAAAACGCTGGCAGCCTTCAGGAAGTTGAAATAAGATCCCAATCCAATCACGGCCTGACTTAATGGCATTAGTAGCTGCCATTGGCTGGCTGGTTGCTCAGTAACCTGATTAGTACTAAAGCAGTTTGATGTTAATGAGATTTGCTCTTATTGGTGTCTGATCAAATCACATCAGGGATACGTGTGCACGGACACACTCGCAAATACACATGCACCTTAAAGAATGCAAGAAGACACACACACATTCTTAAAGTATGCATCAACAGAAGTGCGTCCAGGGACTTATGTACAAATCAATGTGCAACTATAAAATCTTTTATCCATAAGATGCACACTTACAATACATTATGATGATTGTATTAAAACAAAAACCAGAAGAGAGGCTCGAACAAAGATCAGGAAGGAAAAGGTTAGAGTGAACAGGAAGAGAGAAAAATAGAAAACAGAATGATCAGCACAGCTTGGTTTTGACCCAAAGATGAATCATAGGATGTTTACAATCTGCGCCCAAAATTATTCGGTTAAAGCTGCTGATTTTGAGGCACAACAACAAACTGGAACAGAGAGATAGACGGGGGGGGGGGGAGATTTAGGGCTCCCCAGAATCCAAGTTCGGCAGTAACATCGACAACATCAATCTGCAGAGAAAAACTCCATCAATCCTCTGGAATTGATCCACTTGGAGAGGCAAAGCTAAGAGGTAAAACAGCCCTGCGGGGTACACAGTCATCCTGAGCTCTGAGATTCCCATCCAAGCCACGTAGTCCCTTTTTTTCCCCCATACACGACCGGTTTACCACAATCAAACATCTGCTTTGAATTTCTGTCAGGAGGTTTATAATGTCAGATAACTGGGTCTCAACATGTTTGACTGTTTGGCTGCAAGACTTGATTATAGTGCATCAGAAAGAAGATGCTGTGTACCTGCCACACATAACTTTAAGACTATCATGATGCCGTCTTGGGAGAACTTGAGGTCCCAAAATAATATTGTTGGACACAAGTGAGTAATCAAGGATTTGATTGAAAATACATTTTTAAAAGATTGTGGATGAGTCCTTGTCGTACAGACTGGGTACTCCTAATGCAATGCTATGATCATTAAGTTTTGGTTTTGATGGCTGTCTTGGCAAATGGAGCACAGCTCATGACAACCTGCCAACTGGCCAGGACCCGGTTCTGAATATTCATGAGAGAAGCTACTGCAGAGACTCAGACTTAATGTCCACAGTGAAGCGGCTAAATTTGCACTCGCATCCCCTCTCTCTCGCTCTCTCTCTTGGTTTTAGCCTTCTGTCTGAGCTAAACTCGCATTTTCACACCCCGAAAGACGGCTTTTCAGAAACGCCTTGAAGAGTAAATAAATGTTAAAAAGAAGGCCTTGGGCTGAAGATGCGAAGGTTCTTCAGAAACAAAGCCATTATGTTTGCCTGCTCAAATCCAGTTGGGTGCTTTTATAGAAGTCATGTTAGAAATTCGATTGCCTCACATTTTCTCAGCGGCTGCACATCTTGATTGACATTACAGCGGATCACACAATGCAACTATACACTAAAAGCTACGTTCATGCTTCCGATGACTTGAGCAAAATATAAGGATGTTTAAAGGATGATCAAAGTCTGCAGCAGGTTGGAAGAAGAAGAAGAAACATTTGCCTATTTTTGTGTCTTGTCAGTGTGTGTGGATCCTGTAAAAACATCCTCAACCCGCTCGTGTTCTTTTCACATGTAAAAAAAATATTTCGAGGAAGCTGGAAGCAAATAAATTGCACAACACCATCTCCTCCGCTCGTCTCCATGGGCGTGTCAGCACTCGCAGGTTTGTAGCGAGCATTGTGCAAATAAGCAACGTGCAGCTTTCCCTATAAAACTTTTTCAAAAGCATCTTTCCAGGCCTGACAAGAAACTTCCCGAGCCACTGCGTCACTGTTTACCTGCCGGTTCCTGTGGCAGATCGGAGCCTCCAGGTGAATTTAAGCCCTGATTTGCATAAAGTTGTATGTTTTTCTCTTTTCTGACGTCGCTGCTCTGACACAAACTGTCTCTATCGCAATGACTTGAGAAGCAATTTGCTCATAGAAAACGAACTTTTCCTTGCGTCCCACAGCGATCGATGGGTGTTAACCATCACTGTGGATGTAATCTTGCAGCTTGTGTGAAGATGTAATGTGGCTCTTTTCACCTACAGGCTGACTTCCTGTTTCAGATTCATGTGGACTTCAACATACTGTAGGTGTTGGCTTGTATCAGCTTCAAACCACAGGCAACAGCTCAGAGATCGTATGTATGCTTTCTGTGTGTGTGTGTGTGTGTGTGTGTGGAAAGACACACACAGAGGAAACCTTTAACCCAGTAAGTGAACATATTAAACAAACTAGAGTGTGTGTGACAATGAACATGTAGAGAGACAAAAATCCTCTTATAAGACAATGCAGAGGTAAAAACCTGTTGTTGGTGGTTTCATGTGTGTGTGCGTGTGTGTAGGTGTGTGTGTGTAGGTGTGTGCGTGTAGGTGCAGGCTTCCTTTCTCTTTGTAGGCTGAAATGCCAACTCCTCTTTTCACTCTTACTGATTCCCTTATAATTAATCAGCCATGCAATTATACTGCAGAATAGAGAGAGAGAGAGAGAGAGAGAGAACAAGCGAGGAGGTAGAGAGACACAGGGGATAAGGAGAGAGAGAGAGAGAGAGAGAGTATAAAAACTTCTATTTGAATCTATTGTGGGGGAGCAAGAGAAAAAGAAAGAGACGAAAGAGAGAGAGATGGAGAAAGAGAGGGTTTCTCTTGAAAGGTGATAATAAGGAGCCCTTAAAAGAACAAATGAAAATGTCATTTCTCCCCCCTCTCCCCTCCCTCCCTCGCCTCCCCCTCTCGTCCGTCCTGTGGAGGGATAATGAGGGGGAAAGGGAGAAAGTGAGGGAGAACGAGTGTTTCTCAACATGAGACCTTTTGTTGAAACATCTCGCCGCTCGTTCCTCCCCCTCCCCCCCCTCCTCTCTTCTCCTCGCGCCCTGACGTCTTTCCTCGCCATCCAGCTTATCGTCCTTTTCTCCCCCTTTATTGTGTTTTTTTTTTTTCCATGTAAAGACATGTCTTCCTCCGCCCCCGCCACCCCTGCCACCTTCTCTTCTCCTCCACTCCATTATGCCGGGCATTAATTCCAGGTTGTTATCAGGTTTGGATTGGGCCGGAGCTGAGGCTGTGTCCCCCTTCTCAGCCAATAGAAAGGTCAGTTATTATGGTAATAGGACACAGTTTGATATTAGAACCGCTCTCTTTGTTCCAGACAAGTTTCATTACTCTGGAGAAGCTCTCATTACAAAGAGCGACGCCTCACTCCAGCTCTCTTTTGTTGAGAGGATAATACATGAGGCGGGTGAATGTAGCTGGCTGCCGACTGTAAATATGCTGCTGAGGTGCCCTTGAGCAAGGTAATGAACATGTGACTGCCGCAGAGAGAGCTGGGCTGTTGTAGTTAGAAGTACATGGAGATGATAGTTGTGTATGTGCAAACACACTCGTGCAGAAATGAAAACAGCACATTCATAAAATAAGACTTTACTCTGGATTTTATTTTCTTTATTCAGAGCTTCTGTTCTCTTTCAACAGAATAATGTAATCAAAGCACATGAGGCTGAATGGTTGCTTCATCTCCACAAATACATCTTGTTCTCAGCGAGCACTCGAAATCATTCAAGTGTCACAACTGTGCTTTTAGTGTTGCAGTCGAAAGGCGAATTCGCCGCCTCGCCTCCTTTGAGGCCGTTTCACGTTGTAAGCGACGACCGCTGACAAATCCGTCATTTCCAGTGAAAGGTGAGTGCAGAGCCGTGGGCAGCCCGGCGGGCGGAGGAAACAGGAAACGGGCTGCTTCTCATGGAGGCCGCTGTGAGACCGCAGGAGAATCATGGGCACGGCGTCGAGCTTCGCCGACGGACTGGCAGAGGACAAAAGGTAACTCTTGCTGTGTCCTGTTCTCTTCTGCTGTGTGTCCACTGTAACACAGTCTTCTGAATCATCAGCACAAAGACACGCAGCTCTTGTTGTGTACGTACAGTCCTGCAACGCACGACAAGACTAATGTAACTTTTGTGAAAGTATGAGAAAATCCATGAATTAATTAAGATATATTTGGTAAAGACAAAACATTATGAAGTAGTAAATTTGAATTTGATTTGCCCTCGATGATCGTTCAGCATTTAAGAGTAATAGAGTATCAAACTGAACTCTGTCATTTAATCGCAATCATACTTTGACATTTAAGGTGATAACATCCAGCTGCATCTAATTATCATTTTCATTATTGTTTCATCTATTGCTATTGATTCCTTTTTTGTTGATTGAATAATAAATTATTGCTGTGTGAACCAGCTGAAGTTGAAGCGGTTGTCAAAAGCAAAAACTGGGCTAGTTGGTGGTTTACAAAGGAGTGTAGCACAGCAGACTTAAGCTCAGTCATGGACACACATTTATACCAAATGGTCGAACAGGCAGATCGACCAAAATAAACATAGAATAAACACAAATGTTAAAGTTGTGGCAGTAAATGGTTTTGGCCTGAGCGCAATCACCAACAATGATAAGTAAAGGTTATACTGTCAGCGGTGTATAGCCTCATGAATATGATGGGAAATTAGTGGCCTCACAGCTTGTGAATGCCTCTGACTGTGAAGCATATTGGAAACAGCTGATGCTGATCAGCATTAAATCAGCACTCGGCCTGAACGAACAGTGTCTCATCGGAGAAAGTGCGACTGCTAAGTGACCCGTAAGTTAAGACAGTTCATATTTCCACCATATGAAGTCATGTCTCTTCATGGATGCGGATCATGTCACATCTGTTTTTGGAGCAGCTTGTACGATAGTGCAGTGTATGTAAACTGTGTTGTGCCACAAACTAAATATGGTCGGGCCCTTGGTTCAGCACTGGTCAACAATCTGTCCAATATTCTTAGAAATTCCAAGCAAATAAATTGATTTCAGTGTGAAATTTTGCTGTTGCTGGTTTGGCCTGTTCACCAAAATAAGGCTTAGCTGTTTCAATTTAAAATAAAATATTATGCAGCATCTATAAGTTTAATTAAAGTCACAGTCAATGACATTTTAATATATACAAACATTTGGCTTATGTACCCTGATTGCAATTAATAGAACACTGATATGATCCAAACCCAGTTCATGAAGGCTTTTGGATTTGCTCTTCTGCAAACTTTATCACCATTAAATTCAACGTGTCCTCAGATTGAACAGCAAAGATGACTGGAAGCATTTTGAGTCCCACAACTTTAACACCGGTGCATTGAAAATAATGACAGCGTTAACACCTGTAAATGGAGACCTGGTTGAAACCCCGCTCCTTCCCTCCTCTCAGTGTTCCCACAGAGAAACAAGGATGTCGCAGAGCGGCTGCGTGGGTCTGCAGGCGACACACCGCTTATCGTCTGAGAAAGAGTTTAGGATGATTCTGTTATACAGCCGCGGGGTGGCTGAGTCCAGCTGGACCAGACTGATCAGAGATCAGCGGAACACACTGTGGAATCAGACAAGACTATTACCGAAAGATAGAGGGGCTTGTGTGTGTGTGTGTGTGTGTGTGTGTGTGTGTGTGTGTGTGTGGAGCAGATGGGAGGTAGAAGAATCAGTAAATTAATCCTCAACACATCGCAGAGCACTAATTACTGATTAATAACCACTGGACTGCTCTGTCCTTCTATTTTTTCTCTCATGCACACACACACACACACACACACACACACACACACACACACACAGGTTTATCTGGTTATGTTTAGATGGGGGTTGTACAAAAAATTATTCAGAAATGAACAGAGGTAGGCCAACAGAAATACAATCCCATAAACAGAAGAGCAGGAGAGAATGAGAAGACAGTGACACAGAAACAGAGAGAGAGAGAGAGAGAGAGAGAGAGAGAGAAAGAGGGGGAGGAACAAAAAGAGAGAGGGAGCGATGTGGGGATGCAGGGAGAAGGCAAGTCTATTGTCTTTTCATCACACAGAGCTCATTGTTTCTAATCCACTTACGCACACTGGGGTAACTGACACACACACACACACACACACACACACACACACACAGAAAACACATGCGGTTACAATTTAGGCATTTAGCTGGCAACATGCAAAAGTGCAAACACACACATACACACACAAATCCCACACCGGGTTAAGACTAATTGTTGCATTGTCTGTTGTTTCAGGAGAGGATTCATTTTCATCTTAACACCGGTGTCTTTACCTCCACATTCTCTGTCTCTGTATCCAGATAGGAAGATACACGCATCAAAAATATAAATGCAACACGTTTGTTTTTCATTCCTGTTTTTCAGCAGTTGAAATAAAAGATCCAAGACTTTTTTCCTGTGCACACAAAAGGATTATTTCTCTCCAATTGTGTTGACAGTAGTTTAAATCTGTGTTCGTGATCACTTCTCCTCTGCCCAGATGATCCCTCCTCCTGACAGGTGTGGCCGATCCAGATGCTGAATAAACAGCAGGATTATCACACAGGTGTGTCTTTGGGATGGTCACAATAAAAGGTCACTCTAACGTGCAGTTTTATTACATAACACAATGACACAGAGGTTGTAAGTTTGGAGGGTGTGTGCAGTTTGCATGACTGCAGAACGTCCAGAGCTGCTGCCGTGAACTGACATGATGAGGATTCAGCCGCTGAAGTAAGTTATGATGATGAAGTGCAGTCAAGTCAAAACCCTGGTGATGAGCCTCCCTGAGACGGTTTCTGACAATTTGTGCAGAAATTCTTTGGTTTTGAAACCCAACTGTTGCATCAGTCTGTGGCTGATGTCAGACGATCTTGCAGGTGAAGAAGCTGGATGTGGAGGTCCTGGGCTGGCGTGGTTACACTTCTGAGGTCGTGCCAAATTCTCAGAAACATTGGAGATGACTTACAATCCTGACATGAACATTTAGATCATGGTTTTGCTCACTCAAAACTTACAACATCTGCGTCATTGTGTTTGTGTTGTGTAATAAAACTGCACATGTTGGTTTGGCCTTTTATTGTGAGCAACACAAGACACACCTGTGATATAATCATGCTGTTTATGCAGCATCTTGATCGGCCACACCTGTCAGGTGGAGGGATTATTATTATAGTTAGAAAGAAATAAGGCTTTTGTGTGCACAGAAAAAGTCTTTTACTTCAACTCATGAAAAATGGGTCTATGTATCTCGACGTGTTACTCGTCTTCCTGCGATCCAAAGACGGATGGATAACATATGATTATGTACAAATGACTGCAGTGGATCAATACGCTGCATGTTTGTTCTCCTGAAACTGCTTGGTTACATCATCTCTGTTTAATGATGCTGATGATGTTTCATTTCATTCAAAGTGTATTTGTGGCAAGTTTTTCCTTCCAGCCACAGATTAAACCACATGATTTCAGTGACTAATATGTTTTCACCCACACAGGAGGAGGACAGATCATTTTAATGAACTGGTGTTGTTGTTTTTTTTTTGTTGGCTGGTATGAAAACGGGTAAATGCGTGTGCCTACTCACACCATGACACATAGCTGACTATCCTTACTCGAGGCCATCGATTAAAAATCAGTTTTCACTTACTGGAATCAGAGCTTGGCAAGTCCAGGCCGGGTCTTTTTTACTAGACGAATTACTAGTCACCTGCAATTCTTTCAGATCTGTCAATGCTGAATATTGACGCACTTATGAAACGTTTTTTGAAATTGAACCCTAGTTCTGCAACAGCCATTCAATGGATTTACTTTCTGTAGTTATTAGTAGTTTTCACAGTAGTTGTTAGTGGCGGAGTCCGCCATTCCTGCATGCTGGATTCAAATTGCCTTCAAATGCATGAATGAATCACAGGAAAAAATGCATGTATGTAATTTTGACTCATTGACAACAACTTTGCTGTTTACTGTTCAGTCTCCTACAGCCGTACCAGAGATGCCAAGTTACTGCAAATGCAAACTGAGCTTTCTTCTGCTTCAGAGATGTCAAAACTCAAGATGACAATTCTTTATTTTGGATCCTAATTGTTCAGTATAACTCACTGTTGCACCCTGCAGACAGATTTCGGTGTCGTGGTCCTCTTCACTTTACATCTAACAGAGCGTCAGGATCGATCACCCGGAGCTCGGCGTGTCCCTTTAAGAGGGACAGCGAGTATCGGATGGACTGAAGACTCTGCACTCATTACTCAACATAATGGACAGACAGAGAGAGGGGGAGGACGAGGGAGGAAGACATAGAGAGAGTCAGTGAGAGTGTGAGTGAATGTGTCCCACACTTGATCATGCAATATTACCGCTCTAATAGATAAAGTAAAAAATGCTGAGTTGTAGTTTTCCCACCTCTCTCCTGGACCATCTATCTCACTAACTGCTTCAGCCTGTGGAAGCTGCTATTTCTACAGGAAATTACCATAGAGCCTTAACTTCCCCCAAGAACGACCACATTAGCCTTATCTCCAGCCCAAACTACAATGCACAGAGCTATTTCCACCGAAGCACTCAGATGTGGACTCTATATTCCCACTGTGGCTTTTCATTTCCAGAAAATAAAATTTTAATTGAAAAGTTACACGGTCTTTTTGTGTGATGATTAAATCCAGTGACCCCTGTGAGAACCCCACAGCCGAGAAACTCACTCACATCACCATGAAGATTTTTGGAAAAGCAGTGATTCTTTATCTAAATATGGAATTTGTTCCCTCTTTAATCCTGAATTAGTTTTTTTTGGAAACATCATTTTCTTTTCCCCGGCAGCAAAACTGTGAAGGTCCCCTCACACACTAACACACACACACACACACACACACACACTTCAAGGGTTATAACCCCCATGAACATTTCACATTTGGCTCATTCCAACCAGAAAGCTGAGAGCAGTAATGATTTACATTAATTGATGTGGAGGTAATTCAGTGGGGATGTATATTGTTAATGCTTCCTCTTTATTCCACAATTCACTTCATTCAGGGCTTTTTTTAAAAATATATAATGAATTTTCACTCCAAGGACAAAAGTCAATGTTAAACTGAGCCTAATAAAAACTGCATGTTTTGGTGTCGTCATAAACTGAAATAAAAATAAAAGCAAGACTTTGTGGGCGAAGTAAAGTAGAGTAACAAACTGTAAAAGTACCTAAATAAATATATCAGAGAAAATTTAAAGATATTTAATTCCATTAAAACTGGCAAACTTTCTCTGCTGATGAAGATCATGTGATATGAAAGTAACACAGCAGCCACTAAATGGACCTTGAAGTGAGATTGTTTATTTAATTATACATATTACACTTACACCATGGAGGTTAAAAAAACATAATTAATTCCTGACTATTAACGATAATCAGTTCATTCACATCTATGGCTTCAATCAACATGAAGCTCTCTCTCTTAAAACATTGGTACAAAAGATCAACGACTTAGAAAAGATCATGTTCTTTGACCAAAAGTTGGAGGTTCAAGCCTGTGTGGATAAAAAAGTTCAGGTTAGAAGTTAGAAATTATCTTTGACTCCCATGGTGCATTTCAGCAAGAAACATCCAATCAGAGAGCTTTAAATTCTGCTCTCTGCTAATGGTGAGGAAAGTGGTGAATTCAGCCGCCATGATGCTTCTTTGGTTCCCATCTTTGACTGACTTCTTCTTCAGGCCCATGAGTTATTACTTTATTATTGTGTTTCTGTGTTAAGTAACATGAAATATTTGTGAAATGAACCTTTGCAACTATGTCATAAAAGTGAAAGTATAATTACACACTTAAGCACGAAGATAATTCAACGTGAGGTAAAGTTTTATCGTTGTAAAATGCAGCAACAATCAAGCAAAAAGTGTTTGGAGAAGTGTTTATGATACAATTCTAGAAAACAGATTGTTCAGGGGAGGATTCAAGATGTTTCCTATTTTCACTTCATTCACACACACACACACACACACACACACACACACACACACACACAGATCATCCCGTATCCTGCTGTTGAAACAGAACAGACCAACAGCTGCTGAAAACCAATATCACTAATGACTGACCTCATAATACACAGCCAACACACACACTCTCTCACACACACACACGCACACCAGACCTACTAATCAGTGCAGCATGTGTGTTGTGTATTAGCACATATACCATACAATGCGTGTGCGTGTGTCAGATGTGGGTCAGTGTGTGCGCGATCTGTGTCTGATGATATTAATGTTAATCATCATCGTGTGTGTCGACACCGCAGCTGCCGCAGCACAGAACCGGAAGCACCAGAGAGGGGTGTGTGTTTTAAAATCTACCTGTTAGTGATGAACACTAATCCAGTCATTGTCCAGGTGTAATTACATTCGAGAGCAACCTGTTGTGAGGAAACATATTTAGGCATGAGGTTAAAAAGAGGACATGCATCGAACACAAATCGATGGAAACAGAGAACGAGGCGAGGATGAATGTGCTCCTCCAGTAGCCGCCCGTGACTAATGAGTCCTAAAGTGCTTCTTAAGGAGCTTTCAAGTATGTAGCTCTTGTTAAATATGGGCCCTTTTTACACAGCGTATTGTCTAACTCAGTGCTGAGACCCTCACCGGAGCAGCGCTGAGACCAAAGCACGGACTGATGGGGAGCGTGGGGTCGAGGCAGGTGGCCAGGCTCCGTGATTATGGTTGAATAATATTAGGAATAGCTTCATTATTCATCTGGCTGTGGAGGAAACAAACAGAGCGAACTCTACCTGCTGCAATATAATGCAACTTTTGCAACAAAAGATTTAAACCTGCAATGTTGAGAGTGTTGAACACAACATTGACACGTTATCACCTTTAAGTTGATACGTTGACGAAGATGTTCTTGTTTCTGACACCACAAATTACTGGTCCATCTTTGCTTTTAACGGCGTGCATGGTCTTTTTTATTTGCAGTATTAATCACGCACATGCTGTTACATTCATTGAATGTGTTTCCTAATTTGCTTGTGTTTTATTTATTTGCAGCTTTTTCTTCGAATTGTGACGTATGTGTTGACAAAGTGGGGAAGACCTTTTCTTCTCTCTTTAGTTTCCTGTGAAGTTTCTTTCTCTCTCAGTCTCATTATAAACTCATTCATTCAGTGTTGGCAGGATCAAACATGAGTGAAGATTTTAAATGACAGAAAACAGCTTTTACTTTTACATGATATTCAATAAGCAAATCTTATCTTGTAGAAACGACATTCATATAGTGAAACAAGCTGTACTCTTACTATATCGTTGAAAGACAGTTATTGGTAAAACAGTTTTAACAGCACTTATTATCAATTATAAATATAAATTTGATATGGAAATGACATCTTGCATTCTGCAGATTCCTCCTCATTCAGTTACTGCCCACAGGTTTTACTCCCTTCTTCTTCTTCCCTTTTCTTTCTCAAATCTTTAAAAAAAAATCTTTATTAATAAATTATTCTTTCTCAAAAGTGAGTCAACAACAACAACAGAGTTAGCATCCTTAGCAGAAGAGCACTGATATCTCTGGCCGATGTATTGATCCCGCTCCAGTCGCTGGTGTGAAAGAGCAGATTATTACCAGCTTGACAACATGATTTTTATCACACTGCTAAAATTGTAAGACAAGACCAGACAGTGCAGGAAATTAAAACCTTGATTAATGACTTTCAGGGGAGATCAGCCTGCGTAGATGTTGCGAACCAGAACTGTATGAAGGAAAATTAAATCAAAAATCTCAAATGAGTGGATTCATAACTGGGTTTCATGGGAAAAAAAAATCAAGGTTAAACTGATTCAGATACAGGAAGCAGTTCATACTATTAGCGGCTCTTCTGTGATGAGGCATCGTCCACATCTGCCGACCTCGAGCTCACGGAGATTAAACACACACGACCCGGGCTTATTAGGATGTTTAATTATCATAATGCTCTCATTATGTTGCGACCGCCACTGATGCAACGTTATTATTTGGTTATTTACGTTTGTTTAACCTTGTAGGTTAGATGGGCATGAATTCTTATTTGTAGTGACAGTCGAGCTCGGAGGAGCGGGGATCAAGTCATCAAAGAGGAAAAAATAGAATCCAGATCACATGCACATGAGGAAGTATTCAGATCCATTAATCAGGAAATGTACATATTATTCTTCATGCATTGATGTAAAAGCTGGATTCTGGGAGCTCATTTTGAACTGTTTTGTACAAGACTGCAACTAATGACTATTTTCATAATGAATTAATCTTCTGATTATTTCTCCATGACTCGATTGGCTGTTTGGAAAAATTCTCGAAATCATGAGAAATGCTATCACAATAACCCAAAGTGACACAACCAATAATCCCAAACTCAAAATTGTTAAAAAGACATTAGAATAATTAAAAGCAGCATTTGTGGAGCTGGAGCCATGAAAGGTTTTACATGAAAAATGACTTAAACAATTATAAAAAATAGTTCTACCTGCACATTTTCAAATGTTTTGCATCTAAAAATCTTAATTTAGAAAGTGACTGGTAACTAAAACTATCAGATAATGTAGTGGAGTAGAAGTAGAAAGTAGCAGGAAAAGAAAAGACTCAAGTTAAGTACAAGTATTGTAAATTTGCCCTTAAACACATTACTTGAGTAAACGTACTTGGTTAGATTCCACCACTGTGCAGCCAGTGTACAGCAAAGGACGCAGGTAACTATCAAAGCACTCGATGTAGAAAGAAAAGACCTGCATGGTTTTGAAATGTAAGAAAAGCAGCAGGTGCAGGAACCAGAAAGTGTTTTGACGAGCCTATTTTTAAAGGATGTGGCCGGGATGAAAAGATCAATTTTCGGGATTTTGGAACTCATTGCAGGCGCTGGCAGCCGCACAGTGGAGTGGGTTACGGCCAAAGGAGGTGTGAGGAGGAGAGGAAGAGGAGGAGGAGGAGGAGGAGAGGGGGGGAGCTGGAGCTGGAGCTGGTGGAGACGTGGACTGGTGAGCTCAGATAAAGTGGAGTCTTGCCAGGGATGGATTTGCAGATGAGTTGGTCTGATGAATGAGCGAGTACAGCACTGATAGACTTGTAGGACTGCCCATAACTCGTTAATATTTATGACAGCAGCGGCCGACCAAAGTGGTTTTATTATAATGTGCAGGCCGAGTTGAGTGCTCAGAGGCCCACATAGCATGCTCGACTAGGTCCCTTTGGTTTAATATATTCCCTCCAAACCTGCAGCTTTTCTCCAATTATGTGAAATACATACCATGAAATAGAAATAAACTTTGTAGTAATGGATATAAAACTGGCTGCATACACTTATTATCAGAGATTAAGAAAATAAGTGTGTAGAAAATAAAGTGTAGAAAATAATGTAAAACAAAGGTCAAAGTTAAAAAATACAAGCTGCTACATAAAGTCACGAGAAGTAATTTGCATTATAAAGAGATACAATCCAGAAAAAAAATGTTTTTAAGAACAACAAAGTATAAATTTGCATTTTCAATACGGTTAAGCAAAACTTTTTAAAAGCTTTATTTTAACAATAATCCAGCATTAAAATAAAGTACGACATCCTTGGTGCACGACAAGGCCTGCTGACCTTCACGATGCAGAATGCATCTTCTTCCTCCACATCGCGCTCGCATCTCTGACTTCGCCGAGCTGTAGCTTCGAGTGCAGCCCAAACCGCAGCAGCTGGAACGTGGAGCCGCTCTGAAAAAAGATGACCACATTAGCCCCGTCCTGACCTCCTCGCATTTGCTCCAATTTCAAGGTACTCCAGCTGACATAACATTACACGGACTTGCACCATCTGACGCCTGTCTGGAGCCACAATGAAGAGCTCCGAACAAAAAAATGTTTCTTCCTCCTGCAGAACAACCTTTGGTATTTTGGAATTTTACAGCTCTTAAAAACTGTATGTGAACTCTTATTCTTTTCTTTACAGTCTGTTTGATTACTGCCTGTGCATATTGTTTGAAATGATTAATTACATGTTGATTAATGATTTCATTTTCTTGTAAAGCACATAACTCATTCTTGGTTTTAATGAAATTTTATTATGTGCTCCTTTATGTCAAAATCCACCATATTTTAAAAAGCCATTGTCAGAGAGCTTCTCTGGAGATACAATCTTTTCGCTCAACAGTGACAAAAATGACAGGAGATGCGAGGTTATTATCATGCACACATGCCTATACTCACATACACACACCCACGCAGGATATATGGGCACATGCATGGCCGAATGAGCCGAGCTGATATGCAGACTTTCACCATACACACACACATGCATGCTGCCCTACAATAGCACTCCCACACACACACACACACACACACACACACACACACTCATATGTATATAGGCAGTGTGTTTGCCAGCCAGATGTGAGAAGGATTAGCAAAGTTGGCAGTCAGCGCAGAGCTCCTTATCCACTGGAGCTAATTCACTTTACTACGCTACCTCTGCCTCTCTTTCTCACCGCCAATCTTTGTCTCCATCTTCACCTCACCATCTCACTCCGTCTCTTCTTTCCTATCCTCCTCTCGCTCACATCTATCTTCACCCCGCCTCTCTTCTTTCCCTCCTCCTCCTTGTCGATGTCTTGATTGTGTCAATGTGACTCGAGTTATTCGACCTGTGTGGGAAGGTCAGAGGTTAATCCAGACTTACTGTGGTAAATCTAAATGGTCTGACTTGTGGAGCTGGAAGCATCTTTCATTCAGCATCTTATTTAAAGGCGTCTTGTTTGTTTCAGCGGCACAGCAAGATTCACCTGTGCATCTTTTTAAAATACGTAGTCCTGGCTAACACACTATCCAGGTGATATGCTCACTATGCTTCACTCTGCCAACGGCTCCACAAGCTTTCTCATGAACCCCTTTCATCCTGAACATAAACCCAGTAACACCCTGTAACATCTGGATGTTCTCTTCAGTCTTAAAGGCTACAATCTGCATTCATTCCTGGGTCAGATGACTCTGCAGTAGTAAGATATTTATCAGCTCCAGCTCTGATCTGCAGTGATGGAAACATGACATCGTGGCGGACGCACATATTTTTGCCCCTTTTCAGGTGATGAACATTTATTGATTTTTAGTGGGAACAATGTGCAACAGCAACTGTTCAGTCGACACTGAATTTGAAAGAGACTCCAGCCTCCGTGCTGCTTTCTACTCTTCTGTGTTTTTCCACATCCTTGTGACACCAGTAAAGAAACAGAAATGCAAACTCATCTGCTGGCAATGGGAAAGGAATCAATCATCTATTTTTAACGGATTTACCTGTGTTTATAAAACTTGCACATATGCACTAATTTTGGTGGCTCTCTGTTGCTATTGGTCCACGGCACAAATTCACTATTCATTATAGGCCAGGACAAATTTCCAGGGCACCAGAGGAGATTTGTCATTTTAACAAATTGGGTTTTGTGTGGATTAAAACATGAGATATAAATGTGTTAATTAGTGAGATTTAGAGGTGCTGGAAGGCAGATTTAGTCACCTTGGGCCAGAGCCAGTTCACTGTTTCCCCCTGTCTTAATGCTAAGCTAAGTTAGCCGGCTGCTGGTTGCAGATTACCATACAGAGATGCTGTATGAATCTTCTCATCCAACACTCAACAAGAAACGAACAGGCATGGTTCCCACTTCTTTCGAATGCTGGTGTGGCCTTAAAGTAGGATGCACGCTTGCCTTCACAGGGGTTCAGACCTGGGTCACCCAGTTGAAGGACAGCCACTGTTATTGGCATATGTCACACAGTGGATACTTTCATCAAGAGCGGCTCACAGCGTGGCTGGTGCATACGTCTCGTGCATAATTGGCTCCGATGGGACTGACTGAGACAACCTTCCAACCTGACCCCACATGACACGGCACAACCCAGCCCACGCTCCGGCAAAGTCAGAGCCAATAAGGTCTAAAAATAGTGTACCTGTGGAAGCGGCGGATGATTTCAAGGGTTAGGTGGCAAAGCATGAGGGTCACTGCATCACACTGGAGACAAAGAGGACCTCCCTGCAAAGTGATCCAGCTCTCTGAAAAACCAAACCAAGAAGACACACCTGTTGAGCTCCATTACTGTAATGCACTAAACCAAAAGGTATGGCACAAGTCCAGCATTTAAATAGTATCATTTATCATTGAAAAGTACAGCTGCAGGTTTATTGAATACAATTTTGGGGACAACTGCAGCGATGATGAATAACAAGATATTAGGTCGGCTTTATGATAAATCATTTGGCCCAGAGGTCACAGAGCTACTGTATCAGCACACAGGGAACATTGGCTCCTTTGTGTGGCGTCCAAATAAATTACTGTTGTTGTTTTGGGGGTTTTTGGCTTTCAGTTTAATGCTGTTTTCAATGCAGAAATGATTAAAAGATGAAAGCAAATGAAATGACTTCTGTGCACAGATCAGTGTTTTGTAGTCACTGCAAAAGTTGTTGTAAAAGTCCATCTCTCCTCTGTCACTGTCGTTTTTTCATTCACTGAAATATAAATCTCACGCACTATTGTTATTCCTCTTGTATTGTGTTTAATGGTTACTGGTCATTGTAAAGGTGGAATGTTGGAAGAATGAAAACAGAAACACCTTTTTTAATCTTCCATCTATTATAAAATTCACTTTCGGTGTGGTGTTTGCAGTTTTTCCATCTATCTATCATGAAGGTTAAAATCCATGTGCTCGACACCAAGTCTGGTTTGGATAAAGTCTGGATCAAATCAGTTTGAATTCAGAACATCGAGACTAAACAGGACCTGAGACTTCAGAGCTCCTTTAACTTCCTGCCTGTCAAACTACACTTCCTGTTTGAGTATAAAAATATTATTATTATTATTATTGTGTTAGTTTACCATTTTCCAACATGATGTCTGATTGGACAGATTTTAAAGATATCACTGTTACTGTTTCATTGGCAAGAGGATGAACACATGAAGATAAAACTAATTACAAACAAGTATAAATTCCTTTCTGCCTGTGTTCTGTTTGTTCGTGTTTCCCATCAGGAAGTGTACATGTACTGTAAATACTGTTCCTTGGCAGAAGCACAGTTTGCTACTTCAGAAATCCAGTCATGCAACAATTCGAGGCCATAAAACTGTGACATTGTTAGAATTTGATTGGGTGAGATTTGACCACCGGGTCACAACGGCCACAGCTGCTGGTAGTTTCACAGCTTCACGCTGAAGAGACTCGCGCTGACAAGTGTCGTTTAGACTCGAGACTCTGGATTATCTTGTCTGAGCGGATCGGCCCAGGCAGCGTGAGTTTACATTGAGGCTTCTTGAAAAGACAAGGACCAAACATGTTTAAGTAAATCTGGTCTGAGGGTGTTATCAAATTACAGGTGTTGCTTCAGGATGCAGGAAAGTGGCAACAGGGGAAGGAACCATGTGCACACAGTTGAGGAAGCAGCAGGATGACTTCAGCGATGTATTGAGGAAATATCTTACAGGCAGGTCGGCACAGATCCAGAAAACACTCAAACACAAAAGCACAAAGCCAGAAATCAACAAAATAAGTAGGACAAACTGACAAGAGGTGAACGAAAATGGGCTGGTGGAAAAAAGCTGGAGGAGTGACGAGGAGAGTGGGGACAGGTGAGCAGGTGGGTGAAAAGGTCAGGTAACTGTGTGGCTGATGAGAGAAGTGGGAACAGGTGAGTAGGTGGGCGGGGCAGTCAGGTGGTGGGGGAAGGTCTGAGGGCATCTGGTGGACAGGAAGAGAACAGCAGGAGGGACAGAGAGGCTGAAGCTTTACTTTTAGTGAGTACTGCAGCTGCCTTTACAAAGTACTGTTGCATGCAGTCTGCACACAATAGAGACTAATGCTAAATGCTGCCTCGTCATGACATTGTGTCCTGAACTTTGACCTTCTTTCTAATTCATCTGTCTGAGCCAGTAGTGCAAAATTCAATATATTAATTACACAAACAAGTTGTAGAAATCACAACAGCTGCTTCAGAACTGGTTCAAAAAATGTGAATGTTTTTCTTCTAATACGTAACTCGATCATGTCCCTTTATTTATGTGTCTTACTGCTGCACCTCTGGGTGAAAGCTGATCTCAGTCTGTTTATCAGGGGTGGAGGTGTTCTCACGACAGAGGGACAAAGCTCCTTTACCACCAGTTTGTCCCACTTGTGTCCAGTTAAAACAAAGGTTGTATGTGACCTGGCTGCTCGTCTTTTCACCTTCAACTCACCAAAAAAACGTTTGCTGGGGAATGAGGGATGCCTGAGCTGGCCTTCAATGTCTGAGTCTGTCATGGTGTTTCGAAGGCCAATTTAAGCTGTGTGTGTGTGTGTGTGTGTGTGAGTGTGGAACGATGGATAGCTGACAGACTGACATGCTGTACAAGCACATCATGATATGAAACTGACCTCAGTTTCTCTCTCTCTCACACACACACACCATATAAGATGTCTGTAAGGAGATGACAGGTGTGTTGGCTTACAGATTTTGTCACTCTGTCAGCTGTGTGTGTGTGTGTGTGTGTGTGTGTGTGTGTGTGTGTGTGTGCGCGTGCACCTCTTAAAGTTGAAAGAGGTTGTAACATGAGAAGGCAGACAGTCCGTGAGACAAACCCCAGCAAAGAAAAGAAAAAATGCTAAGAAGGAAAGAAGGAAGAAAAGAAAGGAAAGAAGATGAAAACAAGTGTAGAAACAGACATTATCAGCAGCCAGTATTAATATTACATCATAGTTATTTTATACCACAGATATTATACTTATGCCTCAAAATCTGCATGCAAATTGTTTTATTGATGCTAAAATGCTACAAATAGCATCTTAAAATGTATATATTCTAATTAAGTGCTTTATATAAAGTTTTTTATATTTGGCATAACTGTATGTTGTATGTGATTTGGTGTCAGGTTTCCTGTTGTTTCATGTCGCGTTCACTGTCTTTTAAAATCTCCTCCCCTCTCTTTGTCCTTCTGTCTCATTCTCATTCTTGTGCTTGATGAAATAAAACTTTATTGAGCCACAGAGACCAGCAACGTAAATCCACTTTGTGTTCAGAGTTTCAGAGCTCAGAAATGAAACCATCCCAGTTAATGTTTCAGTGTGATGTGTTCGAGTGCACGTGTGTGTTTACGTGTCTTCGTTCCCACAGATGCCTGAATCATCTACAGTTACATCAAACCCACACAGCAGAAAGTGAGAACTTTAATTCCTCCTCTCCCACTTTCTCTTTCTGTTGACCTTCTTTAATTCGACTTTGATTCACTTCTCTTGTTTTCGCCCTTTCTCTGTCTTATCTGTTTCCTGCTCATTTTTCTTTCCTCTCACTTTTCACATTTTCAGTAGATATTTTTAACAGTATGAAAAATGAAACCATTTTACTCTCTGCTGTAGTTTCCTTTCTTTTCTGTGCTTTTCTTTTCTTTTCTTTCACAATTTGGTTCAACCCACTTCCACAGAGCAAAGGAAGCACATAAACAGAAGCAGAACTGAAGCCAAAATTACTCCCACCTGCCACACACACACACACACACACACACACACACACACACTCCATACATATTTTAACGTTACAAATACAGACATGAGATAAGACAAACATCAGTCAATCTTCTCCAGCCCAGAGGAGAAGAAGATAAGTATTAGTTTTTTTAATGTTCATTACCCCCAAAGGCTAATTAGATACTGTTTTTTTTTCCACAACAAAGATAAAGTTCACACATTTATATCACAGAACATTTTTATACAACGTAATTAAGCTGCACAGCAAAAATGTTTATCTAGACGTGAAATCATCAGAAATAGAATGAGCAGTATTGTCGTTCAGCTCGTTCCACTGACGGCCATAATTGTCTTGTCTTATTACAGCAGAATCATCAAACAGAGTTTGCATTTATCATGGTTCATTTTGAATTTCAGCATCTTTAACAAAACGCCCTCCTGGGAAAAAAAAAACGGGAGATTCTTGACTTGTTAACAACTGTACAACATGAAATTTATACGATTTCTTTATGGTTCAGCTAAAGCCCAATAATGAACTCTTGTAATTTCAGACAGACACATGGATCTTTTGTGCTTTGACAAACTCACTACTAGATTATTAAACTTCCTCACTATATGCAGATAATATCTAATATAACCAAAGGGCAAAATCACACTGTTCCACTTTTTACTGGCTTTGGTTTATGTTGAGAATTTAGTTTGTCACTTTAAATTCTTTGTATTGTTTATTGCTGCTCTAAGGACGAGATAATCATGCACTGGATCCTCACACAGAAAATACCACAGAGGAGAGCCTGCAACTGTCCTCTTCTTCAAAATGGCCTGCACGACCTCTCCATCCATCCATCCATCGTCCATCCATGAATCCATCACCCGCCCTCCTACAGTCCTTCCACCAGTCTTTTCACTGAACAAATCACACCAGACGCGCTGCAGATGACCCCCAGACTCAGTATAGACACATCTATCAGCCGCTCCCTCGCAGTGAGGCGGGTCCACTGCAGTCTGAGGTGAAACAGACACGGCAGTATGAGCGTCATGGCCGCCCCGGTCACGCTGCCCGTCAAACCCATCAGCAGGGAGAACCTGGGGACCAGCAGGGCCAGCAGGTATGATGTCATCAGCAGGGCGCCGCGGACCAACAGGGCCGGACAAGACACACCTCGACCTCCGGGTTTGGAGTACGATGTGACGACGGCATCTGTGGGAAGAGTGAAGCAGAGAATATGAAAGATAGTACACAGAGCTATTGGGAGCAGTTTTTGTTGATCCTGCAAGAAACTTTTCTTCATCATTCGCTCTATTCTGACTCACTGTTACTAGTTACATCTATGAGGAGGTGTCATCAGCCTCCAACTTTAAAACTGTGAAATCACATTTCCTTATTTGAAGTATGATGTCATTTTAATGAGGTAGTAAAAGTACCAGTTAAGCAACATTATTTACTGTAAGAAATGACAGAATTGTATTTTGAGTAAAAACTGAAGAGAACAGAGAAGCTTGAAATGACAGAAGTGAAAATATACAACATAAAACTACATTACATCACTTGGGGAAAAAAATAAAGTATTGTCATCTGACGACTTCATGATGGTTGAGTTACAGAAAGTTCAGCCATGACGTCAAAAGTGTTGACAGTCAGCAGTTTCTCTGATCACTCAGCTCTCAAATGAAAACAAATAGCATGTGATATTTGCTTGTTTTATGAGTTATAGGTTAAATTTTTTTGAGGAGTCATTTCAAATGTGCTGCCTGTTTTATTGGTTTTGATTTTAAGTGCATCTCTCCTGATCAGCCTTTTAATTCTTGATTGGTTGATTGTACTTTTGCAGTTTTTCAGTGGCTAAGTTTATGCTTGAATGCGTCTTGTGTCTGTTATGTTGTCTGCTGTGATCTGTCTTATTCATACCTCTGTTGTTATTTGTCACTGTACATGGACGACCAAACTGCCCCCCTCAGGAGATTGTCTAATCTAATAAAGGGGCCTCGATCATGTTGCTCACAGTATGAAAACACAGTGTCCAGTGTTTTTATTATTTATATCTGGGCTGAAGAAACGCTCATCAGAACATATATTTCCAGTCGGCCGTGTTCACCTCCCAGCAGGCAGGTTTGTAGGATCTCAGCTGCGGAGTAGAAAGGCAGAGGGTAGGACAGCAGGGCTTTAGCCAGCAGACACAGGTTGACGAGAGGTCGAAGGTCAGAGGGCAGGTTGTCTGTGATGACCTCGCTCGTCTCCGCCCCCCAGGTCAACACGGCCTAATGGAGGAAGCAATCAGTCGATCAATCACGCCATTCATCTGTCCCTGCTTCCATCCTTTGATTAGATCTGCTGCCGGCAGCTGGATGTCCAGGCTATTTCATTTCTGTCTCAACATTTTTTGGACATTTGGCCATCAACAAATTATAAAATAGAAAGAATGTAGTAAATGTGTCACTGTCATCTATGTTTCTTTAGCAACTCTGTCAACTCAATAACGTCTTTGAAATGACAGAAAAATGTGTAAGACGGAATCACTGACCAGTAAAGAAAACATTGTCTTCATGATGCAGGCGGCGCCGTGAGTCCAACCCAGCATGGCGTCAAACTGCCCCCTATCCTCCATGCTGCCCTCTAGGGGAGGGAGGAAGATCTGCGAGGTGTAGGAGAAGATGATGACGCCCACAGAGACCAGGAAGTCCTCCGGGTCCACAGACAGAGACAGACAGGACCAGGACCAGCTGCTGGCTCGGCTCAGACAGTACAACATGACCAACAGGCTGACAGAGGGTCAGAGACAGAGGGACAGAGACAGAGGGACAGAGAAAAGATAATGTTCTGTGACTTAATTTATTCATTTAACATTTATTCATACAGGACGGTCCATCAAAAGCTATTTATTCTTCAGGTTCAGGACAATAAATCAGAAGTTCTATCTACATACAGTTGAAGAAAACGAAGGAAGAAATGGAATTGAAGATGTGAAATATAACAAATACGAGCAGAAATTAATAAAGGGACAGCAAAGTTTAATCATATAAGTTGAAAAATGTTTTGGCACAAAGGTTGATATTTTGATGATACATGATTTTTAGAGGACATCAATATTACGTTTTTCTGAATAAAATAGACACATGATCCTTAATCTTTAATCACAGAATTGGAACAAATTAATTTAGCTTTTATTCAATTTGGAAACAACCATAAATCTGACCAAAAAAATTGGCCACACATCCATAAATTGACACAGAGACAACCAACTGAAAAAGTGTTTTTGAAATTTCGTTTTACAAAAACAGTTGAATGTTGTGTTCACCATTCACCATTATGTGCATGCAACAAATCATGAATTTAATTTGTTGATTTAACCTCTGCTTCTGAGGGTGATTCTCTTTTAATCAGAGAGATTCAGCAAAAATAAATAAAGGTCCAGATAAAATATTTTCCCCTCAGCTTAAGTCTTGAATTGTCAGGGAATAAACTGAGAGGTAATGTATATTTACACATGACTTAATAGCCAAAGAAAAGCTCTGAGAGATCAGATTTTCCTCGTCCCATGTAAGACACCTGGCCCGAGAAATAAATCAAACAAGCGGTGACGGCCTCGTGTAGCAGGTGGGAGCAAACAGCACAACCAGCAGCTGCGGTTAAATGATCAGAGCAGATTATAAAGAGCGGCCTGTTGTCTCGATTTAATCCGATTGGTGACTTTTGTCAGCTGGTAGCGATCAGCTGACAGCAGGCACACGTTTGTTGATCCGTCAGAACGAACCTGAAGCTACTGAATCACCTGATCATTATGTGAGCGAGGGAGCAGAGCAGGCTGAGGGTGGAGACTGGTCTGAGATCAGTGAGCAGCAGGCAGGGCAGAAGGAACATCAGAGACACCAGAGAGCACACTGATCTAGGAACAGCCATCCCCGAGAGACTGTCGGACAGCAGACTGGTGGACACGACGAGGTACAGGGTGCAGGTCATCAGCAGTTCAATGACCTGGGAAAAAGAAAGAGAGACACAGGAAATTTCTCATCTTCTGTTTATCAAGCACATTTTGGATAATGTAATCTGAAGAAGTTAAGTCGTCCAGTATCAAGTCCCAAACTCATATTCTATTTAATAATCCAAAAGAATTATGTAATCTCAAAGGTTTCAAATGAAATTCAGTTTGAATCAAGATTTCTTTCTGAATCAAAAAGCAAATATTCTCAAAAGAGGCAGAGATCCACAATATTTGACTCCAACTTGTTTGAAGAAACTTGAAAGATTGTTTCACTTGTTCTAAAGAGAAGTTTCAAGACTCAGTTTACAGACGTGTGCAGACTGACTTGCAGATACAGAACGTGTGTGTTGGTGTGTGTTACCTGAGCTACGTTAACCGTCCAGCCCCCGAGTCCGGGCCAGTGGGGCCACAGTCCTTTGCAGCAGGCCTCCACGACGTCCTGGTAGCTGTGTCGGACCCGGACCTTTGATGCTGAGCCTCCACTGAAAGACACAAACGTCCTCTTACCAGGATGAATGAAAATCTACGATAAATTATCAAAGCATGTTGTCTTTGAACTGCAAACAAATTTTGCAAAAAGTAAAGTCAACCCCCAAAAATATGCTTTGACTGGCTCAAGTCAGCAATGACTGCAAGAACTTAGCATCCCAGTAAAATAGTGAGCTGATGTAACCTGATTACAAAATGATATTACTAATTGACGAGCGATTAGAATCCAACACAAAGCCGACCTTCGATCCTCTTCATATAGGCAGGCCACCAGGATCCTCCCTGTGTGGTTGCAGACCCAGGCCGACAGAACCAGCAGAACGAGACCCACATAACCTGACTGGACCAGAGCGAAGGGTAAACCCAGCACGAAGATCCCCTGAGGGAGAAGAGAGAGAAGGAAAGACAGAACATAGATGGGTCATATAGATGAACATATCGATCATGTAGATTAAAATATCAGCAGAAATTCTTCTGATATTTTCCACTATGTTCCACTGGATCATTTGTGACCGAATTGGCTTACAAATGAAATAAGTACTTGAAGGCTAGTGTGCAATGAAGAACTATAGGTATTAAAATGTTTAAATGTATACTGGCACGCAATTTTGCATTTTATAACCTCACCAGTTAACCGGTTTATATTTTTGACATTGTGTATATTTTGTATTTGCGCCGTTATGCATACTTCACTTCACTACTATATTTCATATTCACACTCTTTCTGTTTTCTATTCTTTATTTTAACAATTTTCCTCAGTAAAACCAAAGAGATAGCAAAATAACAGGTGCATAAAGTAGGTTAAAAAAGCAAAAATTAAACTGGTGTGTATGAGAAATATGACAAAAAAAATTAGAGAAAATTTTAAAAATATAACTGCTTTAAATTGAGGTTCCAGTAAACGTTGGAAAATCTTGGTGCCAGGAGCTCATTTCACACAATTAAAACTTGTTTACACCAGAAATAATTGCAGAAAATCATTAAAACTTTAAAACTTGTTTTCAAGGAAAGAGCAAGGTAAATAATAAGGTTTTGAGGTGTTGAGGAGGAAATGAAGAGACGAGAGGAAGAAAGGACGGTTCACGGTCGGAAGACGAGGAGGCGAGAGGAGAGTCCTGGCCTGATGCCTGGAGAGTTCGAGGATACAGGAGACCAGCGGGAGCAGAACGGAGAGGAGCGTCGAGCCTTGGCCCATCCCCAAGGGGGGAAAAGCTCAAGACTGCCAGAGAGAGGAGAGAGGAGGAGGAGGAGGACGAGGAGGAGGAAGATAGAGGAGAGGAGGAGAATGGAGCTCATGGCTACAGGGAGCTGCAGGTTGGAGGAGGAAGAGGAGATCAGAGGAGACGAGGAGCTGCTTTGATGGAGCTGCTGTGTTTTGAATGTTGGAACATGGAGATGCACCATGGAGGCTCATCATCAGGAAACACACATTGTGGATGCATAAACAGACGAGCGCACATTCTCCCCCTTTCAAGTTTACTATTCTGTAACTGGTGTCTGTTAGGCGCATGCTGACAGAGCTTTGATGTTCAAATGGAGCTGCTGGGGATGAAAGCAGTTCGAGAGAAAGTATCTGATTTCATCTTCTCTCTCCCTCTGCTGCTCCATCTCTCTGTGTTTTTGCCAGCTAATTCCTCATTGGATACTCTGAGCACAACCTGAAGCAGCTCCCAATCACAAACGGCTACAATGAGGGAAGAAAAAAAAAAAGATCCCTGATTGGCTCTGAAGAGGATGGAGAAGAGGATTATTCTTCTCAGCGCCATCTGACACCCAGGACACCTCTGAAATCTGTTTATTCAAGGAATGTTGAGCAAGCACATCCGCTCTTTTTTCATACCTGACGCTTGCTCAATATTGGCCACCGAGCAGCGGCGACCTGAGCTGAAAACATAAAGATTCCAACACATTCACTGATCCCGTCTTCACTTCCCAGGTGCAAGATTTCAACCGCTGGCCTTCAGGTTATGCACGATACTTTATGCAAGCACATGCCCCGTATGTGAAAAGTGATAGAGAAATGTCTTTCATCGACATGAGGGGATAAAGTGAACCACAAACACACAGGTTTGACATTTAAATAACTGGAAGTGTCATTTTTTTAAAAAGATGACAAATGTCGTGCTTCTGTGTTTAATCAAAGTTGTTTTATTTGTTCGAATGAAAAGCTGTGAGAAGGATGTGTCCATGTGGATTTGTGCCTCATAATTCAAGCTGAGCAAATTGACTTTTAATATGTGAGGTGTATTTTAGAGTTTGCAATATGTATTGAGATGGTAGTTCCTGTTCTTTTGTTGCTGGTTATGATCACGAAAGGTGCCACAGCACTGTGAGGTTGACGATGATGGAAAATCCTACTACTTTTAAGGTAAAGGTTATATTAGAGCTGAAATGATGAGTTGATTGATTAGTTAGTCGATCGTCAGAAATTTGATTGGCAACTTATCTGAATCTTGATTAATAACTTCAGTCCTTTTTCAAGCAAGAATGCCAACTGTCAGATATATTCTCAATTGGGAGAATTTGATGCTTTTGTCTGATAGAACATTTTATATCTTTGGGTTTTTGACTGTTGGTTGGACAAGACAAGCAATTTAAAGATGTCACCTCGAGCATTTCTTTTTTTCTGACAACTTGTAGAGTAAATGATTCATTAAAAGGATAAGCAATTGAGTTAAGCAGCTCCATAGAGTGCCTGACTCACAAAGGACATATTTTTAAAAACTATGGTCAATATCAGCCAAAAAAATCTCACTTTTCATTTCCAGTATTCGTCAAGTTCCCAAAAAATGGACATTCTACATTTCCCATAATGCAGCTGGACATCTTTTATTTCTCTTTCTCTTTACTCTTTATTATTCCTTCTTTTATTTATTGCCTCCTGAATGCCCACATCTTGCAAAACCCCTCACCTCCACTTTGTAATTCAGGCTTTCTGATCCCAAGCTGCAATGACATCATCAGGGTTTTTTCTATTTTTTGGAGGCACAGAAGAATAATACAAGTGTTTTCACAGCCCGACATTATGAGTAAACCGAACCTCGTGTAAAAATTGGCGAAAGTGCTCCTTTAGTTAATCAAAGAAAAAGGAATTCATTGATTATGAGAATTATTATAATCATCTGCAGCTTAACTGGGTTTTTATATTGTTTTTAAAGAGCATATGTTCAGCTACTGCAGTTTGTCATGAAAACAAGCCATTTGAAGATGTCACCTTTCATCCGGGAAATTGTATTGGGCTTTGTAATGTTTCACTATTTCATGATCATTATAGATACATGATTAATTGGTTAATTGATAAGAGATGATGATAATAATAATTACGGTGAAGGAGGTGATCTACAATATTAGAGGTGGAAGATGACACTGAAACTGCAAAAAATGTACTTTTTGAATGCACTAATCTGCAGCATGTATTCAGCCTCACTTTTTTTTTTTTTTTGCAGGATCTTGGGATGTATTTGGCAGCACGATGAACCAAATAACTTTTGACAGCAATCGTTCCAAAACAAAAACGGGGACATTCTTCATTTCCCCACGGCTTATGTTTGGATTTAAAAAAACCCATTTAAAACTTGGATCTTGAATTTTCAGCCCAGTTGAAGGTAAAAACGACTCAGAAACAGATAATCACAGGCAGTTAAATTAATATCAGCTTGTCTCGGTGTCAGAAACAGAAGGTCCACATCTCTAATCTGCCATGAAAAGACACACAAATTGGAGCTGCCTCATTAACAGTCAGGTTGGAATTAAAAGTTTCATAATATTCCCAAGTCGGGAGCCTTGAGAGCTGGAGCTGGGTTTTTTTTGCATTTTTGGCAGCAAATTTGCTCTCTAATAAAAACTTTATTAAGCTGGCAGACAGTCAGTTACATATATTTGCCTCAATAAACCAGCAAAGGAAAATACATGTTTTCTTTTTAGCCTTGAACTGTTGTTATTTTTTCCATTATTAAGACATTTTAGCCCCTTTACAAATGGATGTGCCATTATCGCACTGATTGGTTTTTATTCATCCAATTATCATTCTGCATCTTTTATATTCAGTATGTGATTTTCATCACTGTTGAGATTTTAAGCACAGTGAAAAATAAGAAATACTTTTTTGCTACGTTACTTCCTGTAGTCACCTTAACTTAACCTACCTGTAACCTCAACCAAAAGGATTACTGGGCAATCCACTTGGTTAAGGCTCCTGATTATAATGTGCTGCGGGTTATGAATAACCTATAAGACATTAACCAACTCAACAGACCCAGGAAGAAGCTGATAATGTTTGAGCAGATTCAAAAAAACACGCTACAGCGAAATGAAAACTATTCAAATCACAACGTGGTTTTAGGGTCAAATTAAATCAAATATAGCTCGAAGTATTGAAGTTAGAATAGTAACAGATTTGAATAGGCAATTTAAATCAGCAATATGATTCATTAGAGACAGACTTTCTGTGCCTTGTCTGTCTCTAATGAAATCTGGATCTCTCTGGCACTCACATAGACAGACTGGCATCAATAAACCAGGCAGATAAAATACTTGTTTATCTACTAAATATCATGTGTTGCTGTATGTATTTATGTTCTGACGACGGCGCGAACGGTGATTAAAGCCTGTGTGCTTTCAGCAATCTCATGTAAATTCACCTCAACTCCTGAAGGAACATGTTCACATGAGACGTCTTGGATGTGTATTAATCATGTTGTGGGGACATAAATCTGTTTGCACACTCACATTGTGGGGACTCACCTTTCTATTGGGGACAAAACACAAGACCCCATAATGTTAATCCAGACTTGATTCAAGGTTAAGGTTAGGTTCAAGTTAATGTTAAGGTAAGTCTCCAGGAAATGAATGTAAGTTGATGTGATGTCCTCTGAAGTGATGGAAACATGACTCTGTGTGTGTGTGTGTGTGTGTGTGTGTGTGTGTGTGTGTGTGCATGCGTACATTGCACTGATGCCCTAATGTCATAATGTTCTTTACGGACCCAGCGACTCCATTCAATTACGCCGCAGTTATTCAGTGAAGGAACACATTTACATGAGTATAGCAGTTGAATACGACCCAGCATTTACAGCATAATAAGCTATTAGCATTACGGCAACAAGGACACGCTGCGACTGGGAGCTTTTCTTTTTTTCTAACAATTTGATTCACGCTTTATTTGATTATGAAGGCTGGAGAGTGCCTGACAAACAGCCGGCAAGACCGCCAAGCATTGTTTGGTAATATTAAAATACAATAGCAGCAGATTAAATAGTCTGCAGGTTTAATGCTTTCTCAACATAGTGTGCAGCCCGGTGCCTAAACACTTGGCTTTTACATTTTGCATTTGTCAGGAGTGTTAAAAAGAGAGAATGTTTTAGAGAGAAAGGAGGAAGTGCTGAAACTGAACCTACAGAATAATGAAGTTTGCAGCTGCACTAAACATGAGCTCTGTTATCAGAAGAGTCGTTCAGCGGCCGAATCAAAATTTGAAACGAGCGACAACTGGATTAAATAACTTTGACCAACACATGTAGGGGATGAAGTTCACAGTGATTGGGTATGTGCAAATCATTCTCCATATTTTAGTTATATCACATTCATTTTCACATTCAAGGTAACTTATGTGTTTTCCCCCCACATACAGTATCAGTATACATAGTGGGAGCAATTTGGTTTTATGGGTCTTGGAAAGGAAACAGCAAAAGGGAGAAGGGATCAAGAAGGGATAAATACTTGTAGTGACATGACACGGCAAAATGTATTCATGCAATTTGGAAAAAAATGTTTGTCAATAGTTTATGTAATGTATTTATTATTTGGGGTTAATAAGATAAAAATCTTTGTCTTAGTCCTTTAAAATAAAAATATGAAACTCACCAAAATCTATATTGCAATGTCATTTTAACTCTTTTCATAAGGATTTCTGACCATGCATATATGCTGTGTAATTGTACCTGTATGGCATTGGTGACATTCCAGCCGGCCTCCCAGGCCGTGATGGTGGCAGCAAGATTCTTGGAGCTCTGAACTGGATTTCCCAAACTCCTCCTTGCTCTCTTTTCTTCAGGGCTGGCGCAGAACTGAGTTTCCACAGTTTCCTCTCCTTCATTTTTCTCCTGTCCATCTTCAGAAAGTCTCTGTTGTCGTACGTTCCCTCTCAGCAGCCCAGCCAGCCGGTAGGATCTTGTCTTTCTGCCTTGGTTCTCCTCACTGTTACTTCCTGTCTTGTCGGCTTGCATCTCAGACGATCTCCTTCCTTTGCCATAACTCGTGGTGTTTTTGACCCAAAGGGAGTCTGCAGTGGAAACGGTTGAGGTTATGGTGATGGTGCTGGGTCCGGAGGAGATGACAGTAGCTCTGGTTTCTTTAAAAGCTGGACTCTCCTGCCAGGAGGTGCCGGTGGATCCCGTCAGGTTCGGAGCAGGTCTCTCCCTCGTGCTGGGATTATCTTGCTCAGTCAGAGACGACCTGTTTCTCCTGGTGTCATCACAGCTTCTGTTATTTCTGTGTGTGATGTTGTCAAAAGGCAGCCTGTCGTCCTCACTGTAGGTTCTGTTCAACTCATCGCTGTGGGTCAGGATCAGCATCTCTTCATCCTCCTGGAAGAACCTGCTCATCAAAACCACTTTATTAAAGACACTCTTACTAAAACATCGTTTTACTCAAAGTTCAGTTTAAAAATAATTGAAGTTCTCAACAATATTGCTGTTCCTTCACATGTAAAATGACTTAATGAGTTTGACTGTCTGCAACAAAAAAATATTATATATTAAGAACAATATTAATATATAAAGACGACAACAAGCAGTTTTTTTTACTGATTGAAAAGCAATTCATGACTGTGAATAAACAAACTAATTTATTTTCTAATTACATATATAATAATGCATAATGTAACATATTTATAGGAGAGATTTATTATAAAAAATTGTTTATTTCTTAGTTTTTTACTTAATTCTAAGAATGCATAATACAAAGATTCTATATATGTCAATGAACTTGGCAGATACTCTACATGGCGCTCACTGAAGTTTAATATATTATGTTATAAATGAACACAAAACAGTTTTGTTGGTGATAATAATCAATCAATCAGTTTCAATATGTAAATCAATAGCACAGTGAATCTATAAATTAATGTATCATATGATGTGACCCACCTTGTTGTCCAGTCCAGGTGCAGCCTCGACACCACCCACCCCCACAGAGACCCAGCAGCACTCCAGGGCTGCCCGGATCTCCGAGCCCAGTGAAGAGAGCCCATCTTCAGCCTCACTGTCTGCAGAGTCTCTGCCTCTGGAGGTCTGAGGGTCTGGAGGAGCTCGACTGACGCTGGACACATAAACACACTCATACAAACACCTGAGCCACACACACAACTGCACTAATGCACATGCAGAACTACACACATGCACAGGTGTGTGAAGTGACAGACAGGTTGCTGAGCTGTAACATTATAATATACCAGTGTTTTGAGCTGTGAAGGAGTAAACAGCACAGCAGAGAAGTGCACTCAGGGATAGTGTGGAGGGCAAAACTTAATTTAAGCCATTTTCATCTTTTGTGCCGAATAAAATACAATAAAATACAAACTCACGATACACACGCTCTAATGAAAACCCACTAATTACCAAATGTATGTCATTATCTAGCAACACATGCATCATATTTGGTTCCTCCAGTAACTTCAACTAGTTTCACTTTAGAAACTTTTTTTGGAAGCTTCAAACAATGTTCTGAGTTTAATAACAAACTTTCTCTACACAAATGATCACAGCTTCCCCTCATTTCATGTCTGTGTTCTGTGTGTACGTTTGGCTGCTGCCTCCGTTTGGCCCCAGCCTGTGGTGAGTGGTGCAGGGCAGCAGGAGGAGCCCTACAACAGTTGTGTAACTTTGTGGACACAGCTGGACCCAAACTTCTGTCCAACTTCGCTCTCTTCACTTCTGCAGTGTTCTGTGCTCCACTTAGTCCTTTTCATCTCTTTCTTTCTTTCCCCGTCTATGTTCTTTGTTCGTGGTAGCCAAAGCCGAACTGATGCAACTTTCGTTTGCTTTGTTGCATCTCGAGTTTTTATTTCCAAAAAGTGCTGCAGAACACTGACGTGGTGATGATGCTTTAAAACCCTTTATGGATTCAGTGTCTCAGCAGCTGCCTCACGCTCACACAGTTTCACATGTTTATATATTTCTACCAGCTGTGTAAAGTTTACTTACAATACAGCACACAAGCTCAGTGGACTACAATGTAAAGTAATCAGATTACTCTAATTCAGGGTTGCTCCCAAAAGCCCCAGGATGAAATGTTAACTAATAAGTTAACTGATAGCTGTGGTGGAAAGTGCATGAACTCAAGTTCTGAAGTTTAATTTTTAGTTAGTTTTCTTGAGTATGTCAATTATATTCTACTTCATACTTCTACTCCATTACATTTTGCACATTTCACCTTCTATTTTACATTTATTTGACAGATTTTTTTGCTTTTACTATTGACACTTGGTGGTAAAACAGTATGTCTTTGTACCTCTGTAAAATTATGAATGAAGGACTTTTACTTGTAATGAACTCAAGTACCAAAGTACAATTTCAAGAACTTCACTTGAGTATGTCAATTTTATTCTACTATAGTCTACTTTTATATACTTCACACAGTAAGTCTACTGCTAACTTGACAGCATAATGGGTTGGGTGTATTTCTGTTGCATCTATCTATCTATCTATCTATCAGTACATTTCTGTGTAATAACCAACCATGTAACAGTATTTAGATTTTTTTCCATATGTTTTTCATCAGTTTTTCCCTCCCTCTGTCCCAAGGAGGAAGAGGAGAGAGAGAGAGAGAGAGAGAGAGGGAGAGAGACTGAGAGGGAGAGAGAGACTGAGAGAGAGAGAGAGAGAGAGAGAGAGAGAGAGAGAGAGAGAGACTAAGAGGGGGAGAGGGAGAGAGAGAGAGAGCGGCTGAAAGAGAGAGAAAGAGAGAGAGAGAGAGCTTGTGTGTGTGTGTGAGAGAGAGAGAGAGAGAGAGAGAGACTGAGAGAGAGAGAGAGAGAGACTGAGAGAGAGACAGAGAGACTTTGTGGGAACTTTATTGCAACTCTCTGAACTTCAGTATCAAACTTCACCATTGGCCGACATGAAGCAGCTCGCGCTCGCGCTCCTCACCGTGTTGCTATGGCGATGCTGCGGCGCCCAGCAGAGAGGTGAGTCCTCCAATAACTGATAGATAGTTATCGATTACCTATCAATACACCAACACACGACACTGAGAGAGTGATTTAAAACAAGAACAAATCTCAGACGAGCTCAGTCTCGGTCTCTCAAAGCTGCTGCTGATTTCCACTAATGAGCTAATCAGCCAACAGCTTGCTAGCTACGACTTTGCTAACTAGCTAGCTTAAATAAAACAGAGGGTTTTAACCTTCACATCAATGTCGTAAGAAAGAAAATTTGATTTCTCTCACAGAAAACTGTAAACTTTGTTGAGGGTTTCTTTACTTTTGTGGCGTGTTAACAAAAGATGGAAAATCATGTGAAAAATCCTTTATATGACATAATGCAAATTATATGAAACACACTTGAATTAGCATAAAACAGCCCAGATGAAAACGATGCTCATGAGATAGTTTGTCGGATCTGTTGTTTGTGAGAAACATGATGAACCAGGAGGGGTCAGATGGATTTGTTGTTATTTTTAGACTCATAAATCAAGTGAAGGGGTTGAACCTCAACATGACAGAGCCTCACATAGCTGAAGTGTCTGTACTAATACAACACAAATACATGTCACATAGATGGTCCTTTTGCAGTTACTGCTTAGCCAACAGAGTAAATGATTATCTGGTGTATGTCATTAAACCCCACAAATGATGTCTCACCCCCCAGAGAGTCTTGCTTTTCAACTTCTCACATTGTTCCAGGGCATTAAACACTCATAATGTTGACTGTACACACTGATATGGATGCTGCTGTATAGGCATCTGTTCAGTTGTTAAAAATCAGCAGGTGATGTAGAAGATTATGTTTGCAAAAGGAGGTATTTGTGGAGAACAATAAGTTGTCTATACTCATCTTTAACAGTTTTAGATTTTGTGTAGTTGGCAGAAATGTAACTCTGAAAGAAGTTCTAATTGTGTTTGATAATTAATTTAGAGTATTAGTAGTGTAAGTATGTAAAGTATACATTTACAAGCCTTTTAAAACCCTACAGGTAATTGGCTTCAGTGCTTCCTAAATCATTGAACAGTCAGTCACAACATGACTTAAAGGGTCTGTTCACCCAAATGACATTATCTTTTTCTCCAGTGGGATCTAGACATGCAGATAGTTTTGGTTTTAAGATATGATTAAGACTTAAGATAAGATAAGATATCTACGTCTGAGTTTTTTGCCACTACCTCAATACAATGAAGGTGAAGTGACTTTTGATTACTATTTGTTAAGTATTTTAAAAGTATTCAATTCAACAGCAACACGTCTTTCCAGAAACTGCCTTTATGTTTCTCTGGATAAATCAATTTCAATTCATTTTCAATTCCATTCAGTTTAACTCAGTTTTATTTGTATAGCGCCAAATCACAACACAAGTCATCTCAAGGCACTTTCTATACAGAGCAGGTCGAGACCATACTCTTTATAATATTATTTATAGAGACCCAACAGTTCCCATCATGAGGAGGCACTTGGCGACAACCTCATGGTCAACAGTTTTCTCTGGACCTATTTTCTACCCGAGAAATAGTCCCTATGAAAACTGTTCAGTGTGTTCTGTGGGCTAGAGTAACAGGCATAGTGTTTCTGGAAAGACACATTGATGATGAATTTTGACAAATGACAAATAATATTTTCAATTCTTTGAGCACCACAAACCCAATTCATATCCGCTGTGTGGCTGTGCAGGCAGCAATCTCAGATGAATCTCTCACAACCCAGACAAATAAAACCACATCAGTCTGCATGCCTGGATACCACTGGGGTTAAGTGAGAAAAATATGAATATATAATGTTTCTTTTGTCATTTAGGTGAACCAGCTATTTTAAAGATCAATCATGTGCATTGTGTGTTAGGACTGTGGCACAGTCAACAATGAAAAACGAGCAACAATGCCCTCGGCAGAGACGATTGACAGCTGGGACAAAATCTATATAACGGTGCACAATAAGAGTCAAAATATTCATGCAAAATACAGATTCTTATTATTAGTCAAATTGTACCATTTGATAACAAAGATGGTGTAGAATTGGACAATTTTTTTGGAGATGAAAACCGTCTTGCAATGCGTCAAGATCCATCAGTGAGCTGTTTGAACGTATGTATGTATGTAGGGTTGTCGCTTGAAGATGAGACAAATCTAGTGCTCGTCTTGCTGTTTTCTTTCATCCTCATCAAAACATCTCCAGCTACTGTTTAACCCAGGAGTGGTTTGGACCTCCTGTGGTGGGGGTTGGCTGCTGTCAGGATGTGTGTGTTTCTGCATACTGTGTGTGTGTGTGAGAGAAAGTGAGTACAAGAGGGCGGGAGAGGCCATCTGCATTAAGAGCCTCATTACCAGGCGTGTCAACCAGGCATGCTCTCTATCAGCGACAGAGCTCAGAGACACCGGGAGATAATCAGAAAGAGAAGAGGAGGAGGAGGAGGAGGAGAAGGGCTGAAATAGAGAGGCGAGAGGAAGGAGGGTGCGTTCAAGAGTTATTAAGCATTGGAGGAGTCATCAGAGGATGGGTGAGACAGGTAGACAGAAGGTTCAGAGGACATGAGAGAGAGGATGAGGTTGGAGCAGCAAGATGGAGTCAGTGAGAGAATGGAAGTATACACAAACAACAGTTTTACTGGAAATGGACATTTTTTAGACCGTTTCAACACAGTGTTTATGCTCGTTTGAGGAGAGAGATGAAAACATATTTACTGATTATGAAAACACTTTTTTGGCAACATTACAAAAACATCAAGCCAATTTGCAAGAGTTAGACAGAAAGATGATCTGGTGCCAGGTCTTTTTGACTTAATTGATAGTTAAAATAATCAGTAGCTGCAGCCCTTAACTGGGTTTTCATTTTGATTTGTTGCCAGTATTAGTCAGCAAATGTTAGGTCGAATAGTAATTCGACTAGATCATCATAAGGCCAGAAAAGTCCAGAGTCATCAGGAGCAAACAAACAAAACTGCACTAAACTAACTTGGACAGTATGAATTCTTTTGCTCCTGTGATGACCTTGTTTCATATACATCAATATGATTTTTCTTGCAGTATGAGTTTTGAACTCTGACTTTGTATCAGATAAGAGTCAGCATGATGCATGAGACTCTAGAGCCGAGCCAAACAACTATATCGATAAAATATAGTAAAATGTCAAGAATGTGTGGCCGTCACTGGGGAAGATTTTAAAAAGTTCTTGCCAGAAAAGTTGACTTGTTGGAGTTTGGTGTGTGTTAATGTGAATGTTACCAGCCTGATTTGCATGAATGGATATGAAGTAAACTCACAAGAGACACCAGTGTGGAATGAATCCAGACAAGGCTTGTAAACCAACTGAGAAATCAACGTTTTTATTTAGCAAATCCTGTGACTTATTCATATTATCGCTGTCCTGCAGAAACCTCATTCTGCATCTTCAAAAAAGCAAACATATCAGGAAGGGCGAGAAAACCGATTGATTTCCCTGTTGATGTTTATCGGATTTTGGCATAATCAAAGGTGCAGCCTGATCCTATGAAATATTTTCTTCTTTGGAGGATTTATGTTGAAAATATATAAAAAAAAATAGTTAATTTGTTGATAAAAGGTCTCTTCAGAGCAGCTACAGATGTGTTTATAAGTTTATGGTAATGTGGATTTAACCAAGCTGGGCTGAATGTGATGTGAACTCACCAGAGGTATCGCTGTGGATGCGATGTGAATCCAGAGTGGGGTTTTCTGCCCATCAGAGAAATCAACATTTTTATGAGGTGAATTCATCCCAATGTCATAATGTTTGTAAAATATGTTGATATGAGTCTGCTATGTTAATGTGAAAGCAGCTGAGCTTAGCTGAATGGATTTGATGGAATACACCAGAGGGACAGCTCTCAGGCTTTCTCAGCCTGGGACCCAAATTCAGTGAATATAATCAGTGTGTCCTAGAAAATAAGAAGGAAGGGAAGGAAGGAAGGAAGGAAAGAAGGAAATGAGGAAGATTGGAAGGATGCACAAGGGTTTAGTCTAGCTGGCTTTGTGCCTTAATAACAGGCTGCATGGCAAAATGATATCTAGTTTGTAGGTTGTGTAAATGAATGCTGATTATGGATACATGAGAGCTATATTTTAGAATGGGTTTGGAATAAATACACACATATTTGTTACTAGAGTACTACAGTCCCATTCACACCATATCAGTGGTGGAAGTATTCAGATCCTTTACTTAAGTAAAAGTAGTTATACCAGAGTGTAAAATACTCCACTACAAGTAAAAGTCCTGCATTCAAAATGTCACTTAAGTATTAGCAGTAAAAATGTCTCTTGTCTGTGATATATGATTATCTATGAAATATGGATTTATTTTCTTAAGTTATGCATTAATGTCTGAGCCGTGTTTTATGTTGCAGCTGGTGGAGGTAGAGCTGATTATAATTATTTACTGTTGCTGACATGGACATCACAAATTAAAAAAAGAAAATCTATGGGATCCATATCAAAATTGTTTGTTCATGTCATGTGTCAGCTGATATATATTGCCATCAGATTTCTCCCAAACTTTCTTATCACTATCAGCCTCAAAAAGCCAGTGCTGGTCAGGCCACAGTCAAAAAAACCTCAAGCGAGATGCTGAACTCCAAACTTCTCCAGATGTATGTACAGTATGTGGGAAAAAATGTAAGTCGGCTTTGACAAATGTGCTGCCGATGTGATCTGCTGTTAGCTGTACCTTTTGAGTACAAGGACATTGAGTTCTGTGTCTACATCTATTTGAAGTGACAGTATATAATTATGAGAAGAAAAAGGAACTATAGTGCAGAAATGTCCAGAAATGAAACTTTGTGACACTCAACAGTGGCGCTTGAAGCAGGGTGTATGTGTGTGTCTGCTCGTGCTTGTGTTCAATAAATGTAACCTGTTTATGAGTAATTATATTTAGTCTGATTGGATATATGAGATTAGCACTTGTATTTATATCTTTGTATATGTTTGTATCTCACTGTCGTACCATGTTTGTGAAGTTGTCGTTGCTTCCAGGCAGCTAAGAATTAATCGATGACATTGTGCCAGGAGACACAGATCACATGACAACCAACAGGTGTGTGTGTGTCTGTGTACTTTAGAGGAATCCTCTGGGAGCTAAAATTAGCGAGGTGCTAAGTGGGAACGGTGGTGTATCCTTTCTGTCAATAAGAAAGACAGGCAGCTGGAGAAGACAAGAGAGAGAGGGATTCAATTGCTCTGACATTTTAGTTGGGTTGTTTTTTTTTTGTCTTGACACTTGTCATCGTGTGGGGCAGAAGTAGGTCAGAACGCCGGCTTGCAGCTAAGTGATGCCTGCTGATTTAGTAGTAAAGTAAAGTACTGACAATATATTACTTTTTGGCGCTGAACTAAGTATCAGGAGTGCTGTGTAGAATATTAATATAAATATATCATCACTCATTTTGAGACATTGGTATACTGTGAACAAAAAAGTGAATCATCCGAATGATTGACAGCTCCTAAAGCCCTCGTGGTACATTCCAACTTCATTTGTTTGGTTTTAAGCAAAAATCTTCTATATTGCTTTACGGCACAAGACAAAGGAAGAGAAGGCTGTTCTTCCAAGCAGGAATGATGCAGAAGCTTTCAGAGTTTCTTGCAACAGCACATTGTGGAGGTAGATGAAAAAATGATTTGACATGCAGTAAAAGGGGAAAGAAACACACATTGGGGAGTGGGATGAGTAGCGGCTTTCTCTCTGCTGCAGAAAGAAAAGGGGCTTATGGTCTCAGTTTGGAAAATACAAATACTGACTGGGACAAGATAACTGACGTGACCATGATGACATTTGTCTATGGTAATTATACCCATGTGTTGTAATTAATTTGAGGATAATGTAGGCTGTGATGTTCACAAAGGCCACATTGTGATTGCACAAGCAATGCATAAACATGTGGAACATAAACACAGTCTCATGTTTCATGGGCCAGTGTTTATCCTAATGCATGTGTGGTAAGACTCAAAATATTTGCTTCAGTTTGTCTTGCATATTTGATTATTCGCATGTAGCCCTGTTTGTGTATTTGTTAGTGTGTGCTTATTACAGTAGCGTGTTAATATTTGACTTGTGCTTTTCCCTGTGGGGCTTGTGCTGCCTCATACAAAGCGCATCTTTCACTGAGCACAATGTAGGTCTGTGCATCTGTGTGTGTACGCCCATGTGTGTGAGTGTTTCGTGGCTGTTTTGTTGTCAGAACAGCATTGATAATGCTGAGGAGAAAATCAATAGTTAATTCTACCAGGGACACAATAGCTGCTCTGCCGAGCTCCATTCGACTGTGGGCTTAGACACAGAAAGAAACAGGGCATGAGTTGATGAATTGGTAAGTGTGTGTGCATGTGAGTTCATACAAGGTGTGCATGTGTGTTTGCACAAGCTACTGCACCCAGGCTGTTGACTGTGCCTAGAAAATAAGCAAAACCATGATATGGATTTGCAGGAAAGAACATAAAAATTATACAATAGGTTGGATGACAAACATTTTAGGTGAGAGTACAACTCCCAGCTAGTTTGAATACACTTCGTCTTTTAGGCCACATTTTGCTCAGAAGTAATCCCATGTGTTTGCATTATATGAAAAATAATGGAAATTAATTCAAGTAAATGTGTCTAATAGCATCAGGGCTCCACATTGAGAGGCTACAAAATGCAATATCTTGTGAAGTCACGTCCTGTGTCCTCCAGCTTGTAAATTTCAGTGAGCAGAAGTAACCACTAAAATGACCTGTGTTCTCTCTGAAGCAGCAGTCCAGTGCCGTCTGATGGTTTCATTCCCTTGACCCTTTTTAGATTTTCTCACACATCAGCTGCTGCCATGCGGGTAAATTGCTCTCCAGTAGCATTTTACTTTTAGCCTATAAGTGAGCTAACTTGAATAGTAAAGAGCAGAATGTAGGTTACCCCTTGGGAGTTTTACTGCAAAACCCATATTAACCAGCCATTAAATCTAGCACTGAGTCTTAAAACTTATTTTGCTGAAAACAGCTAAAAAACAACATTCAGTTTTCTTGTTTGCAGATTTACATTCGAAGAGGGCTGCAGCCAACTGCTGTGATTATTTTCACTGTCGATTCATCTGCTGATCACTTCAGTTTATTGTTCAGTCTGTAAAATATCCACAAAAAGTTAAAGACAGGTGACGTTTTCAGATGTCTTGTTTTGTCCAACAAAGAGTTGATATTTTTGTTTAATTGATCAGCAAACTAGTTGCCAATTGATTTTCTTTCAACTGACTAATTGATTAATTGACAATTGGTTCAACTTTACAAACAAAATTTTCTTGATAGTAGACTAATCTGACCTTTCATAATGTATCAAGCTCTGGCTAGAAAATCTATTCACACCCACAAAAAAGGCAGCATTTAACTTGTTTTAAGTGTTTCATTAAGACTGAATAAGCTGAACTTTAATAGCTCTTCTGATACTCAGTAAATCCCATCAAGTAAAACAGACAGTGTTCATTTTAAATATGTATGTATGTCTATGATGGATAGATCTGAGTGTACGCTCACTATGGGATTTGACACTCTGACCTTGTGGCTAAAGCACTGCACGCCTGACATACAGATGTACAGCTGCTTAAACAGAGGCTACTGACCCGTACACACACACACACACACACACACTCACAAACATACACGTCTGCAGCTGCAAAGACTTTGGAATGACCTCTGTTTCTTCATCTTTCTTTCTCTATGTCTTTCTCTCATCTCTGTCTCGCTCTCTGATCTTTCCGGGTGCTTACATTTTCCCAAGGAGCTTCCTGTGGTAACACATGGTGTCAATAATGAGCCCCCCTACACACACACACACACACACACACACACACACACACACACACACACACACACTCACAGACACTTTCCCCTCCTCCGCTATTCATAATCCTACATCCCCTCTCGCCTACTTCTTTCTTTCCTGTCCCCTATCTGCTCATTCTTTCCTTCTCTCCTTTCATTCCTTGACCTCCTCTTCCTTCTCCCTTTATCACCTCATTTACTTCTCTCCTTCTCTTCTGTGTATTCTTGTATTTTTTGTATTCTTTCTGTACCTTCACCTTGTCTTCCTCTCCTATCTTTTACTCCTTTTGCAGACATTGTTTGGCTGAATAGACACTGATAAGACATCCTGCGTGCTGTTAAGTTTAATTGAAGTTGAAAAACTTGTAGTTGTCTGTAGCTGATATCCACATTGTTTTAGTCTGGACCAAAATATTTGTCTTAATCTTTAATCTTTTTAAGAACAATCAATAATACATAGAGAAAAAATTATTCATTTTGTCTTATGATGGACCTCATGCACATCTCTGCCCGTCAAAAGAGCTTTGCTGTTTCTCTATTTCACATCCTCCCCTCCTCTCCTCTGTGCCCCCTCGTACATTCTCCCCTCTCATTGCCTCCTCCTCCACCTCCTCCCCACTATCTCTCTTTCATCCCATGTAGGAGTCCTGCTGACAACCTCTGCGGCCATAGCTGAGCTCAGTGTCTGGCCTCAGTTTGTTTGTCTTGCTACTCCTTCACCGTCAGTTCCTGGAGGTCTTATTGTTTTGTTCCAGCTCAAATAATTTCAGTTCAAAACCTCTGTTTATCCACAGCGAACACACTGAGTGCAAGCTGTCTTTTACAGGAGAAATCTGTCTGACACAGCAGTTCAAAGACGGCCTTAAAGCAAGACAGACGCCCCCCAGCTCTTTTTTGGATTTTTTTTGTTTGCTGGGTTCAGTTTGTATATGTTTTTTTTTTAAACTTTGGGTACTAGTTCTCAGTTTGTTGATTTTGGTCCGGGGTTGTTTTCATCTAAGCTCTCATTATATTTTATCTAGGTCGTGTATCTACAACACTGGGCTGCACCAGATTGGTTTCTTTGAGTCAGAGATGATTTGGTTTTGGGTGAATCATGTGATAATCGGTTTCATCATAACTATCGTAGACTTAAAATAAGTAATCATTGATTGAAATGAACTGGTTTTATGTTATACCAGTCAGAGATGTGGACATGGTGTGGAATTTGATCAGACTTAGAGATTTTTCACCAATATCATCTCCCCTGTCCCAGAACAAACCTTGTATGAAACTGGGATTTGTAGTATGTGCGTGCCTGTGTCTTCATGTACTAACAACTGTCATACGTACTGAAACAACAATGCCTTCTCCAAACCTCATTAACGCTGTGACGCACGAAAGTCACGCTGCATTAGCTGCTGACAGTTCCTATTTGCACTCTATGTGAGAATGACTTTAACATGATGATTATTGAGAAAAGATCAAAAGTTATAAAGAGTGTCTTTTAAATGTAATTTCTAAGCAGATGTGTGGATGTTTATCCAGGAAAAATGTTAGAATCAGTCAGCTGGTGCCCAACAGTGACATATGTTTACATTCAGAGTGCTCAAACAGTTGTATGGCTCTTGTCCGTTGGATACAAAGATGGAAACAGTTGTTATAGAGCCACAAAATCAGACTTGGACAAGTTTGTTTCTCATTTCCTTCTGATAGTCAATACTTCCTTTAACCATGGCCACGATCGTCCTCTAGCTTTAGCCAAGTAGTTATTATTAATCTTACTGATCAGTCTCATCACTAATCTTATCAAAATAGATATTTTGACCAACCCCTTAACCAAACCCTAACCATACATGCCATATCAGACAATGCTTTTTATTTCTGTGAAGCTGATTTGTAATGGTTTTGGAAGACACTGACAAATATATGTTCCAATAGGGATATCCTTATTTGGTTATTTAATTCGGATTAATCTTTACTTGACGTTGTTTTATCACTATAATTGGAAAGAGGGTTATGACTCAGTTAATTGAGAAGGCGTGCCATTTCTGACGCAAATTGTCTCTGTTGGGTGCATCAGGTTAAACCAAAGTTACGCTATTAAGAAATACAGTTTTGCCCTCAGATTTTGTTGTCGTGTCTTTATTGCCACCTTCGCTTTGCTGCCTTAGCTTAATAATTAGCTGGCCTTCAACAAATAGAAATACCAACTTCACTAAAGGTTACCATTTCAGATTTTTCTCTGGGTTAATGAGGAGTCTCAGTGTGGTTTTGCAGGACAAGCAAACAAACACTAAGGTAGTGATAAAAAGGATGATGCAGCCTTAATTAGTGGATCAGGAGGAGAAAAGGAGCAGAAAAAATCAAACTTTTAGCCTGTAGGCAGAGAGTACGAAACTGTCGATGCAATTACACAATTCAATTTTTATGAGTCTATTATACACTTCATTCAAATGTGCGACCTAAAACTTTATATTCAAAGCATTAATCAGTTTCAATTACACAATAGTGCCATCAATGACTTCTCACATGGCCTACAAATGTTAATTTTTCAAAGCTGCTAACCCAGTTTATTAAGCCTCACCTAGATAGAAAACAACTTTTACATATCATTTACTGCAGTTTTTAGCTTTTCTTCCGAAGTGAAAACTATCAAACCTTTACTGAATAATTCAAGGGGTCTCCTCAACCTCGACAGCAAACCCACTGTAGCAGGCTCCCACCACCATCAATATGCTTTGTGGATCATGTTTCAAAAGCAAATTTTTACACTTTTGATGGCAAGTCTACTGTGGGCTGCTGTGGTCAGAATGTCTGAGCCGAGGCTTCTTGTTAGACTGGTGTTTCTCTGAAGTCGTGTATAGATTGATACCAGCTGGTTTTAGTGGTTGCTAGAAATTACCAATTACCTCAACCACGACATCCTTGTTCAACACATGGTCACAACATGGTTTTCAGAATGCATCAATGTGTATAAGAAACATAGACAGACATTGTGTGAGGATGTCTTTGAATATTTGTTGTTGCGTGTGTTGTCGTCCAGCTGTGATGATTTTGTGTCATGACCTTCAATATTAACGTGACCTCTAACCTCTCATGCTCATGACCTCTCGGGGTCACCGTCCTCGACCTTATGCTATCATGACCACAGCCTGGTGTGTGGTCCAAGTCAGAGTGCCATACACAGACAGGGTTTGAACAATACTGGAGTTGCAGAGTGCAGTTTGAAGTCGTAGATGCACAGAGGAGTGTCGATATAGTTTAAAAGGCTGTACACACACACAACCTTTTTGATGTTAGAGGGTGCTGGAGCCCAGAGTTCATCCCAAAAACAAAAATTTGAATTTGTAAGGCACAACTTGAAATTGACTGTAAAAAATCTTTGTGTGGCCTTTGTTTAGTTCTTCCCTAAAATCACTGAGACAAGAGACAGACAAGAGACAGAGTTGGTCTGTTATCATTAACAATCACCACCATGGCTAAAGAGGAAAAGAGAAGATTGCATCCTTCCTTTAGCAACACAAAATTGAAGTTACACTTTATGAGAAGTGATCCCTTGGAGGTGCAGTGAAAAATACACTACTTCAATGAATGAATTGTTGTGTCTTTATTGGACACCCTCAATTCAGTTGAATAGCTAAAACTGGTATATGTTCCTTTAGTATCTGTGAGTCTGTAGTTTTGTCATCATTTGTAACTTTTAATTAAACTCAAATATGTATAGCCGGCTTGACTGACAGGTGGATAAATGAATGAATGAAAGTATAGGGCTTCCCAACCCAACAATTTTCGTCTTCACTGACAGATCTGTATGCAGTGCACACACACTCTTTGCAGCACAGCTCCTAGATAGAAGCGCACACAGAAAAGAGGCAGCAAACAGAAAGGCCATTATTTTGGGGCTGAATGTTTGTGTGATTGAGCTGATAAAGCATCAGAGGAATACGAGTCTATTAGACTGGCCTGGTTAGCTATGGATTTAACATTTATACACACCTCTGTGTGTTTAGGTGTGCGACAAAGAGAGCGAAAAACACAGGCAGAGGCAGAAGTAGAGTGAGGAGGAAGAAAGAGGTATGCGTTGTATATACATTTTTGCTTTTCCATTATTCCAGTTGCTTTTCTCATCAATATTGTGTGTGTGTGTGTGTGTGTGTGTGCAGAGAGGGAGAGGGGGACATACTCTGTATGTAATTTCACATTTCCATTATATTTTTTGTATTTCCATTATTCTGGTCCAAGGCAAACCCACAGAGAGCCTAATGCAGAGCAAATGTTCACATCTGACACGAGATGAAATATGTGAAAAATGGTCTGTGCATCTGTGTGTGTGTGGTGGACGGGGGCCACGGAGCCTTAGCAGCCCTGCGTTAATAGACCAGTGACACACGGGAGTTTTGGGCTCTGGTCTGTGATTGGACAAGGCTAGTGTGGAGTGAATTATTCCACAATGTCATATCCTGTTCAGGGCACGATGAGGCTGGCAGAGATGCAGCTGGGTAGTTATGTTTTTTGTGCTTAGCAACTTCATAATGGTTGACTTTATGGAGGAGAGTCCTGAGGTCAAAAACAGAAGTGCCAAAGCTGAGATACACTCAGTTTGATGAAGCATGGAGGAATGATTAATGTTGTTGCTGAGTTAGTGTGCCACAGGGACAGCGTCAATACAGAGGAATTACACGTGCCATTTTTATTCATACCTTTGGCTACATATCTCTGTAATATCTGATTGGATGAATAATTTATAGATGCATTTATTGCCTTGCTTGAACCAACAAACCCAGGTTCAAATCTCAAAGCATTTACCTGAAGTCCTTGAGCAACACAAAGAGCTACAGAACTTCCGGACTGTATTTGAATTTACTGCCTATTTACTATCTAGTGCACTAACGTGAACAAGTTTTTGCTAAAAAATATAAGGTAATTCTTCACTTTTGCTAAACATGCGAATTAAGGTTTTTGGAAGTTCCTACCGATGATACTACAGTTATTACTTTTCTAAAATGTTACTTCCCTTGAAGAGCTACATAAATGTTTCAAAACTTTTTTGATGCTGCCAGGAATATGATTGTAATTCTAATAAATATCTTAATATATATTAAAGGAACGTAAACCCCAAATTTTAGTATCAGTAACGTGGACATGGCATGAAGATTTATTAGTGTCTAAATTATTATTTTGCCCACTCACCGTCTAATGATATTTACAGGGAACAGTGAATGTGTGAAAGAGGGACTGATGTTGGACACAGAGCAGCTCTTCAGCCTAATTTGACCTCCCTCCCTGGTAGGAGGGGATTCCCCTGTTGGGATCAATGAAGAATCAAACTTCATGTATTCTAAAATCACTCAATAAAACAATAGGCAGCATTCTGAACAGAAAAAGTTTTATGACTCCTGAGAAAACATTTGTCCATCAAACCTTGTATATTCCAGTTTTGAATATCTTTCAGACTCATACTTTATTTTTCTTCTGCTGACCTTGTTTGGCCCCTCGGTGGATAGCCGACCTAAGCATTCAGCCAAGCCCAAGGCTTGTTCTGACAGTGGGTGGGAGGTGGGTGGTCCGTCAGCACTTTAATTCCTAGAGGAGCCCACTGCTCTGTTCTAGCAGCTCAACCAGCTCATTGTCCTCTGCTGGCTTGGACCCTGCTAACAAAGACTTCTGTTAGTTTGACTTGTAGGGGTCTTGCTCTGCTCTTCTCTGGGACATACATTTTTTTTCTGTTTGTTGTTTTTGTATCTCAAGCCAGATTTAGCTTCTTCTGACCAGTTTAATATCACTGTCCAGGTTTGGGATAGCTAAGCAGTTCCTTTGAAAATGTGATCAATTCTCTGATCAAGCTGCTTTGGATCAAATGTGGAAGACATTAAGATTGTGCATGACTTTTGGCTGAGCACATGCATTCCTCAGTCCGCTTTGTTGTTCACTTTTTTTGTGTGTATTTTACTGGCCAGATGTTGATGATGCAACGTCATGTTCATTTATTTTGTGACTGTAATATGCAGTATTATACCAAAAGATAAACATATTTCTACTGTGTTAAAGTCAAGTGTTGGCTCCAAAGTCAGTCCCTTCAAAGTTCAAAGGCTTAACTGACCATCTTGTATTGATGCACAGCAGTCATACAGGAAAGGAATTCATCACTGAAGAGGCAGGGATAAAAGAAAAATCAACAGTAGTTTTGCCCAGAATGCAATACAAACACAGAACAGGTTGTTTTTGAGAAGGAGCAAGGCCTCCGGTGTTCCACTCTATTCTTTCTTTTTAAGCCAACCCCAGTTTGTCAAGCTTTCATGGCTCTAAATTTAGAAGTTTGAAAGATGTTTGAAATAGGTTGTGGCTCAAATGCCTTGGATAATGTTCAGGTCAGACTCTTTTCTTCAGTGAGGTTTTCGAGTTTTAGAACTGTTTTAAGCCCTAAAATAATGTCAGACCAAATGGCTCTCTATTTAGAAATTGAATTGGAGGAACATACAGTATACTTTGAACAGTTCAGTTCTGGCCAGGGAGCGAGGCTTGTCCAAACGTCCTCTCTCCCATTTTTCCTGTGTGTATCTCACACTCCTCAGTTTAATAATATTTAATTTTAGTTTAGCAGATTATGCCCTTTTCCTCCCAAATTATATAAATATATTGTAGGTTTTTATATGACCTTGTGTAGTTTTAGCCTAATGTCATAAGTCTGTCTCAAACATCAGTCTGAAATCACATTCAAGAAACTTTTGAAGTTACAGTGGAACCATGGTGGAGCTAATTTCCAGGTGGCCTACATAAAATTATTGGCAGGCTGCTGCATAACCAACAGCTGAGTAAAACGAGTCCACACTCTCGACAAATGCATCCTGGGAAATGTAGAAAGCTACCAAGTGAAATGCAAGTAGGTAGGAAAGGTTGATTAGGGGAAAGGGGATACAGCATGATTACAGCACTTCATCACAATTTAACTGCTGGAGATCCTCGACCGACAGTGTAAGCATATCTGGAGGGTGTGATGGGGTCCTTTAATCGCACTCTGAGGTTCAGGCACAATTTCAAATCTGCGCTGTGTTGGTAAGTTTGCCAACAAATTGCAGTCTCCAAAAGGTGTCACAATGATGAGCATATTGACATGTACAGCTTAAAAAATGTGTTCTTCGCTGTTTCACACACTCAAAAACTTAATAACATTTCTCACTTTCTCTCTCTGGTCGACTGTTTTTTTTCTAAAGTATACAGTGGTGTGTCTAATGCAGAAATTCCATCTGTTTCACAATAGCCATACGTATGGTGTGTGTCATAGACTCAACAGCTGTTCATCAACTGAAAGAGATACTGCAGGAAAACTTTGGAGCACTCTGTTCTCTTCTCTTCTGTCATATTTTTATTCTGGTACTCTGTGTTTTATTCTAATGCTACTGGGCACCGATTCAGTTCCCAGTTGACATTTACTTTCCACGAGGGAAAAATATTTTTATCATACAAAAACAAAATTTGATGCTGCGTGTTCTAATGGGAACACCATTTTTTTTATGGTTTCTCTGATTTACATACTGATTCAGAACAGAGCACTGACCAGGACTTTTCCTCTCATGGCCCTTTCCCCTAGTCCCGGCCGATGTATGTGTCTGCGTGCGTGGATGTGTGTGTGTGTATTTGCTGAGGCAGCAGGTCTATGTACTAGTGGCCAGCTCACAGCCCTAGCTGGTGATGCATGGAGGAATCAGAGCTCCAATAATGAGCGGAATCAGCCTTTAACATGGTAATGTGTCATTTAGGGCCTATCCATTTAGCTAACGACTTGCTTCCTTTTGAAACCTATTAGCAGTAATGGTAAATAGCAGCTCCCCTTTCAACTCACTTCTGATCTATTCCCTCCCTCTTCTCCACTGTTTGTCCTCTTCTCTTCTCTTCTCTTCTCTTTTTCCATCCCTTTCTTAATCCAATCCTCTCTCACCCGACTTTCTGTTTAATCTCTCCTGTTTCTTTTTAGGGCTGCAACTAACAATTATTTTCAAGATGATTAATGAGTTGTACACAGATTATTTTCTTGATCAAATGATTAAGTAGTGAGAAAATAGTGAAAAATGTTCTGATTTCCCACAACATAAGGTGACAGTTCAAAACCCAAAGATAATCAATTTACTATCATGTATGAGAAAGAAAAGTGGCAAATCAATCACAATTTGCTGAAGACATGACTAAAATGATTATTTGATTATCAAAATAGTTCTTTGTCTTTAAAGCATTGTTTCCCTTTTCAGATCCATTCACATCCTCTTTCTTCTGTGCCTTCAAATTTCTTTTCTGTGTCTCTCTTTATTCTTATGCTCTCCTCCGTTTTTTGCCTTTCTTCTCTCATCTCCCTACCTCCATCCTTTCCTCTCCTCTCCTTTCCTTTCCTCTCCTGCCCATAGGGGCTCATTCATAACATCTACCCATTACCCACCAAGCTATTAGGTTTGCTAACAGTGAGATCCATTGGGTGAAAATCAATGTCTATCCAGGGAGCAGTTTGTCTGTAGCGCCACTGTAATGAATGCTATATACTCCAACACACACAGCACCCTCCATCTCTTTCACACAAACGTACACACACTCACAGGTGCAGACTGAGCATCGGTGTTATGGATAGTCAACCCATACATCTGAACTTCAGTGAAAACAAACACGCCACAGCGTGAACGAGCATTGCAGTCAATGCTGTGCCATGTTCTCTCATCCATACTTTTCCTCTCTTTCCAGCTATTTCTCCGTATCACATGGTTTTATCTCCTTGTGTTTTTCAATGTCCCTCTCTCACTAATCTCTCATGTGGACACACTTACTGAAACAGGCAAGAGGCTAAATGTTTGTCAACTCAAAATGATTTCATTAATTTACGTCCTCAATATCATGAAGCATAAAAGATTGAATACATTCGTAAGGCACTGTGGACCATTAAGCTCTCTCTCTCTCTCTCTCTCACACACACACACACACGCTGTAATGGATTCTATATTGTCAAACACACATTTCAGCTACGCTCAATCTAACCTGAACATTTCCTGTGCCAGAGCAGTTAGAGGTAGCCCGGGGGCCAGCTAATAGTAGATGTGTAGTCATCAGTGCTGGTCAAAAACGATGCGTCAGCAACCTGTAGTTCAGCTCTGTCAAAATCCATAGCCATCATTTAATGCTGTGTGTGAGAACCTCCTAACTCCAAGTGAGCTCATTTCTATTTTAATGGTTTTATTCTGGACTTTATTCCCTTTTATCCACTTTTGTGTGGCGCACGGTTATGACGGTCAGCGTTAATGTTACGAGTTTCACCTGTGCTTTTCCTGCGGTGACGGTCAAGTGTTGAAATGGCAGTTTAAAGCGAACCAGAGGACATCGCACTTTCAGTACATCGTCTGCCTCTGCTAGATTGTAGCTCACCCTGACTTCTGACCTCCCTGTGAGAGAGCAATAGAGCTGGGAATCTGCTTTGGGGAATCAATATGGCTTCATGTTGTTATAAGACATTTCTGTTACTAAGACATTGTTTGCACAAGCAGATAGATGGTTCCAGAGTCCATGGGTGCATTTGCAGGGAATTTGAAGTTTGGATTGAATAGTTGCAGATCAAAACAACTCATTTTTCTCAAAATAAAGAATACTACTATTATCATAACATGAACACATTACGAGATGTTTTGATGTTTGAATGGCCAATAATGCCTTTGGGAATCAATTTTTTACAAATAGCAAAACGTTCTTTTAATGTGAGGAAATGATACTCATAAAAGTTAATTAAATACATATTTTACAATTCTAAGCGTGATCCCCACTGAGTCACAGCTCTCTGTCAATAGATTAATGTACAAAATCCTGTAAGAGAACCAGGTCTAAACATCTGTTTTGTGTTTTTGTTGGCCTGTAATCATGTTATCCATGCCCGACTCTCAGATTGTTGGCTCTGTCTGCTTTCAACAGACTGTAAAACTGTTAGAACTAATCTTAAGATCTGCAGCAGACCTGCCAACAACTGTACGTCTCTGCTAACTAACAGACTAATGGCAGCAGCTCCAGCTCTCCCATCAGTCTCTCTGATGGCCAGCTCGCCATATTCTCTTCAGTACTGTGAAGAAGTTGTTCCCCAGAGAGGACAACTGGGATTAATTGTGTGTGAGTGTACGGTGAATATTACTCATTACAACTGGCTGGTGCTTTTTGTACATACTTTGATGATCGGTCCCCATGGACCCGCCCACTCAGCTCTTTAGCCAATTGTGCACTGTTTCCTGTCTCTCCCACTGTCATTCATAAGTCATCTGAATGGAGAAAAGAGGAGGAGGAGGAGGCACTGAGGTGAGGAAAGATGAGGGAAATCAGAAGAGAACAGGAAAAGTAAAAGAATAAGAGAGGTGCACAGACGGAGATGAGCGCCATTAACGTTGTAGCGCGTGTGTTCGGCTTCGATTTCTGTGGTAACCGCTTCTTCCTGGAAGCTCATGCACGTCCATCTGGATTTCCAATTACCCACAATCCCTTGTGACCCCACCGGCTGCATCTTGAGAATGATGTTATTTCCTGACCTGACAAACATAAAACACACTCAAGACAGGCAGACCTGCACACTCTCAAGCTACATAAACACAAATACACGCAAGTCCTGCACACATAGTAAGGCCTTTAGTCATCACACAGTCATACTCTCCACCCTGTTTCTTATCCCCTCACAACATGTGCATCAATTTTCACAACATGTCTTTTTCCATTTTTATAATGTATCACAAATTATATCATAAATTTCTGCTGTTGATTTGTGTAGATAGGTAATTTAAATAGCATTTATGCAAATGAAAATGGTGCTTTGCTTGTAGAAATCTGACAAACATGACTTAGTTTCAAAGGGCAGCTAATCATGATTGCCACATGACACATAAGTGAATAAGACTGGCATATTATATAGCTGTTTTACAACCTTAAACAGCATCAATCATTTATAGCCATATTAAACGTAGCTGTAACTTTAATTGCATAGTGATCGTCGTGTTCAAATCGTGTACTTCTAAATGTTAAACTGTTTATGATGATGTCATTGTCCTTTTTCATTTGTGAGTACATGTTCAGTTAGTAATACTAAGTTTCTTTGGCCAGTTGGCAGCAGTTAGGAGAGAAAATATTCAACAGGCATTATGTTCTTTTGACAGACTCCCTGTTACCTCCCCATCTGGAGGTTTAATTTTTTCTGGTGCCAAAACTATGAACTGTCTTTTAATCACATCCATTAAAGTGAATTTCCACTGTGCAGCTATACAGTAATTTCTGTAAACGCCACTTTTGTGACCACTGTTATGTTGAGGTGTTTTGCTCATGTACATTCTGAAAGCTTCAGCTTCTGTGTGGTCGAGTTGTGTCGTCGTTTGACTTTACTCGAACATAAAGGTCACATACATGCTGTTAAAGCCTGAGCCGTCACTGAACCCTGACGTTGTCTCCAGGGAACGTTTTAGACTCAAAGCGAGAGCAGTCAGCAGTGTGAGGAGCAACAGTCGCTGAGCTAAAGATAAATGTCCAGACTGATTGACCTAAGAAAAACACGTTGTTTGCTATTCTTTTCCATTCGGTTCTTTTCTATATTGTTGTGGAGCTGTGAGCAGAAAGTGGTGGTTGTAGCCATGAGAAGATTAGATCCTCTACCAGTGATAAATCTCTCTGGGGCCAGAGGTCAAGTTGCTCTCTCCTGTAAATCTACTCACTGGCATGTTTTCATTATCAACACCAGCATATCCCCCATATCCCCTAGACAGTGTGTGTGAGTGTATAGTGGCCTTGGCTGCAGGCTGGACTGTAAGTGCTAACCAAGGCTAGCACCGATGAGTTCCTACTTAAATCATACACAATCCCACACACACACATACAACTGTGTCTCTGAGGTGCTTGTGGATGATTTAACAAAGTCCTCATCACTGCCTCATCAGGTATGGACCGAGTGTGTGTGTGTGAGAGAGCAGTCGGTCCATTGCAGGATAGATTTACTGCTGGCTGGTCTGAGCTCAGCTAAATCACTTGAACCACTTATTCAGAAGTTATTGCACATAAACATTCCCACTCTCTGCCCCTGTTTTTTTTTTTTTTTTTTACAATTCAAGTTCAAGTTTAAATTTTTATGCAGTGTTGTTTTCAAATCACTGAATTTTGATTTCCACACACATTAGTGTCATGATAGTTTTTGCTTGTGTTCTCCATTTACATACTTACTCTTTGTCAGCAGTAAGTGCCCTATTGGACAGGAATATCTTTTTTACACATGTTGTTGGCATATAGATATAGATGTGAACAAGCAAATATCAACAGGAATCTTTTAACCACTAAATGCCCTTGTTAGACTATTTTTTGTCTGTGGCTGTTTTATTTTATGAGCGTTTTCTTGCGATGGTTCGGTGTTATCTGCCAACAGCAGTTGCTTAGCTGACAAAATTGATGATGCAGCTTTTGTGTACTACACTGGAATAGATTGGAAGAACCCATTATTTCAAATATTACTTTGAATTTCGAATGGCGATCCTGCCATCGTTATCTTGGTTTGCTAGAATGCAAAGCCTCGCTTTTTTAGTTACTAGAGGAGTGGGAGTTGGAAATTGTCAAATTAGAGGGTTTGATGTGGAAACACTATTTACTAGAGAATGTAAAGGTAATATTATGAAAGCTGTCCCATGTTTCTGCACCATGAGAAAGTATATGTTGTAATTCAGTCTGCATTGTAATCTACAAAATTAATTTAAGTGCTGAGAGATCCACTGGGCCTCGTGGGAGACGGTTTAGACGTAGACACCCCCCAGTCTGGAGCACAGTGATCACTGTAGCCTCTGGTGGTCAGTTCATTGACATTTTGTGTGTATGAGTGTGTGTTAGAAGGGGATTAACTGTCTACAACTTGGTGGTTTTCCTGTTTAGTCTGACTTTATGACTGTCTGGAAGAGGACAGCATTCGCAAAGATCAACCACACACACATACACACACTTAAGTCCACATGTCTCTCCCTCTTCTTTTCTGTGATGAGTGTGTGGTCGTCTGGGAAAAGACAACATTTGGATCTGATTTCATGAAATATGGTGCAACTGCAGTTCAACAGTGCAGCAATATGACAAATGTAATTGGTAGTTTCTCAGCTTTTACATTGAAAGTGCAAAGTAATTACCATGACTTGTGGATGAGAAAGTTAGAATCAAATCAGATTTAGCTTTGCTTGTTGTTGTAGTTACTATTATGTGCATTATGTTACAATAACAATCATAGAGTCTGGTTCTGTCTTCATTGCATTATTATTGCGGCAACTTAAAAAGATCAGCACAGTAGCATCGGAGAAAGGGAGATCTTGTCATGTCGGTGTAAGTGCATGAAAGAAAGATATTATAGATTATTTTTATTTTTAATTTATAATAACACTAACAAATGTACATGCTATGATAACTGCCATTTTCATACCACTGTATATTGGCATTCTGCTGTAGTCCTAGATTGGGCGATGTCCCGACCCCTCTGATCTGCCCACATTCACTTTCCTTCTCTTTTACAAGCACTTCCTTCCTTTATTTTCTTTGTATAATAAGTCATTCATTGCTGTCTTTCAAGGCAGGGTGACTGCATGTCTGCTTGCATTTTCCTTTCGAGCTTCGTTGCTGATGGGAACACGCACAACCACACACACACACACACACACACACACACACACACACACACGCACTCCCAGGGCAGGAAGTCCTTGTGAGAGCAGGATGTTGACTTAGTTTTCATTACAGCTTTCCCCTGAAACCCCTGGAGGTCGACAGAAGAGCGGCCAACAGATGTAAAGCCAGAGATACTGGCAGGGAAACAGAAGTATAGATTCACGTACATTTCCTAACTCTTATCGCACCGTGCAAGTAATAACAAGAAAACTAAAAGTACATATTTACTCACAGCAATGTGGTGGATGGATAATATTGAGGAAAACAGAGAAGGCAGAAAAAGGAAAAGTCAGTGAAGGCAGACCAGCACATTTATTTTTATATGTACAAATATGTATCATATCATAGAAATTCCTCATCTTTGTTTCATGTAATAATGTGACTCTCATTAAATTTACTGTAATTGGCTTGAAATGTAATATATTCACTGTGATGCTTGAGGAGACAGTGACACGTAATTAGGCTCTTCTATTGCCTTTACTATATTTTTCTGGCAGTCCAGTAACTGTGCACCTTCCCGAAAAGCAAGAATCACACAACTCTTATCATGACACTATTCACTGTCATTACTGAAGCTGTAAGCACAGACAGTCACTGCCAGTATCAATCTGTCCACATCATTTTCTCAGCATGACATTTGAGGGTAATATTTCAGAAAATGTTCACACTTGCAGCTACAAACCTTCAACAATTTTCAAGCCATTTCAGAAGCCCACTCAAGGGTGTCAATTCACTGAACTCCTTCTTTTATGACAAAAAAAAAAACGTCTCTAGATGTAAGATCACAACAACAACGTTTCTGGTATATTATCTACAAATCTAAAGACTAAGTAACACATGTGCAAGAGGCAAACGAGCGACACCGGCAGTTTTTAGTGATTCAAACTGCACCTTTAAACTTTTAGCAAACATCACATATTGCCAACGATCAACTATATCCTTTATGGTGGATGTTTGAAAAAAAAACAAAACAAAAAACAGCTTTCGCACCAGTTGCAAAGTGTGTCACCCAGATGATATTATGACAGACGGCTTTAATGTGGAAGTCTGTACGGTTACAGAGACGGAGAGTGACAGAACAAAAGAGAACCAGTCAATGTTCAGCAAATGTAATTTACCATCTATTAGAAAAGTCATTCATTTATCCAACATGTCAGTACAAACTATGTTACCATAGAAACAACACGCAGCAACCAGGGAACACTGACAGCCGTGTGTGTATGTGTGTATGTATTAAATCTTTCTGTTAGATGCGAGCCTGGTCGAACTTGAGTCATCAATGAATGTTATGATGTGCAGCAGCCAGGACAGGTCGACGTGTGAGCGTGTGATTTGTGTGTGTGTTATATTTAAACCTTTCATCCATGGTCGTTGTAAAGTGATGCCAGTCGTGCTGGTGCTCATTTCCTTTTCACTTTATTCAATTTGAGTCTCAATCGTATGTGACATTCAAATATCCTGACTATAAGGACTGACGTCAATTCACGTTTTGTGTAAATTACATTATTCAGACTCAGGGCATAATGGTCCAGGTGACATGCCTATATTAGAACCAGTGTATAAATGTTCAATACAATAATAAATGCTGTACCTGGATGCTGAGAGCAGCCTTGGGTGTTCATCATTCTAATATTAATCAAGTTATACTTAAGTGTTACAGCTTCATTATCTTGTCAAACAAAAGCTGTTTTTTTATATCATGGTTTGATTATCTCCGTCAAGCATTAACGTAAAACATTGTTTTTTTCTTGAGATTATGTTTTAATTAAATACCTTGCTAAATAATTTTACTCAGATCTTGAACTGAAAGAATACTTTGATATACTTAATGTACCTGTGTTATCTCAGTATCTTGAGATAATTATCTTGTTATCTTGAGCCAGAAACTATTTTTGATCCTGTTGCTATTTCCCAGTAGTTGAGTTCTCAATCAGGCTACCATCACAGCCCCCATAAGTTAAGACTTGTGAAAATGTTTTAATCTAATTGTTGGAAGAAATAAAGTTTTATAAATCAAGATAACAAGATAATTATGTTTTGATCTAAAGACTGCAAGATAAAAACAAAAATGATCATCAGCCTCCATATCTGTGATTGGTGTTGGTGGGTCATATGCTCTTACATATATTACTCTGGCATCACAACTTAATTTCATGATAATGGGACTTGAGCATTTGGGTGTTTGGTTCATGACTTTTTACTGTTGTCGTAATGAGAAACAAGCCTTGTGAGCTTGATATAAAGTGGACACTGAAGATTGTTTTGTCTGAATGAGAAACTAAGTTGAATCATTGATGATATTTCCCCATGGTCGTGGTCAGACACGGGCAGACGTGATTGTCAAGAATTTTGGTTCTTTAAATGTCATTCAGAGTTTGATGTCTGCAGGTAACAACCTAATTAAGTCATGATCTGGAGAGTGTGGGAGTAGACACAATCGCTGTCGGCTTCACCTGTGTGAAGACAATTGAAGTATATTTTTCACATCTTGGGACATGCGCCACATTTCTCTGTCCTTGTTAAACTGTTAAAATCCCATTTCCTGCATCGCCTTGTTTGCAAAAGGTAGAAGTGAAATCATTTTTTCAGGTGTTTCGAGCACATGTGAGCTCAGAAATCAGTTTTCCAGGAGAGATCCTCCCAAAGCTGAGGACGAGTCCAGGGCTGATTAGTGTTTGTATTGTTTGCTGTTGTAAATCCGGTTCTATCAAATGTGATTTATTAGGCTGGAAATTAATTTGAGTGAGCATGTTTATTGTACATACTGTATTCATTTGTGTATTTATGCGTGTCTGCATGGTAGATTAATTGTATCTAACATATTTGTGAATGTATATTTTTGCATGTGTGTGTCTCACTATTTTGCATCTGTGTTTTTATGCACACACACACACTTCTGTATGTAAAGGCTCTGTGTGTGTGTGTTTGTATGTGTGAGCGAGAGTATACAGGATTATCGCAGTCTCATCCCTCATTCCTCTCCTAGCCCTGACCCTTTTAAACAACACTCTATCTTTCACTGGGAATCCCTCCATCCATCTCCATCAATCTTTCTATCTTTTTCTCCATCCATATCTCTCTCTCACTCACCCCCCAACTTCTCAGGACGGAGGCAGCGATAGAGAGAGAGATGATCCTGTCGTTTTCAGCCTTCTTCTTATTCCATCAAGCATACATCTAGCCTCAAAACTCAACAATAACACATCCATCACACACACACATATAAGCACACACACATATACACACAGCGGGGCAAGCAGTGCAGAGTCATAGTCTACCATGACAGAAAAAGCAAATAAAGTTTTATCCATAATGTAATAAGAAGCTTTTATACGGTAAAAAGAATTTGCTGTCGTCTTGTATCTTGTGGAAATCCAGTCACATCTGGACAATTTCTCTTTGAGTGAAGATTTAACTTTCATATTGATTTCTTTTTGTCCTTCTTACCACATTGATGAGTAGCATGCTTCAATATTCTTTGCTTATATCTTTATATTGATATATTTTAATTGTAGAATTTCAATGCAATGTGACAGTATATGTTGTGTTAAGATATTTACATGTAAGCACATTTTAAGTAACAGAATTAATAATAATTTTGATATGATGACCCAGCAGGTAGATGCACCATCTGTTCAATTCACACAGCTACATCAGCCTTTAATACTTGGAAAACACTGTATTAAGTATATCGTAAAAAAAAATCCAAAAAATAAGAAACTTCCAATGATATATTACTGTTATGTTCTGTAAATAAATCGGCCACCTTTCCCAGGCACGGTACCTTGTTATCAGTGTCGGGGTGTTGAAACAACTTCTTTGGCAATGACATTGCTCAGCTGTCATTGGGGGTACCTCTACATTTTGACAGTATTATAATTTTGAGCCTGTGTGGCAGTAAATCCTCTGAGACATCTGGTTAACAGAGCGTAGACGGGGGATAGGGAGGCCAACAGACAGACAGACATGCAGACAGACAGACAGCTTACCATGGCTATCAGAGCAGAGAGAAAAGAATGGAAGGTGATGAACCTGAGGAGGTGTGTGTGTGTGTGTGTGTGTGTGTGTGTGTGTGTGTGTGTGTGTGTGTGTGTGTGTGTGTGTGTGTGTGTGTGTGTGTGGGGCAGCTGTAGAGCCGTAGGCAGACAGTCATTGTGTCCTTGTCATTCAGTGAATCTGAAATCTGAACCCTGTCTTTAGCCAGCCCTCTCCATTTCTCTGTTATCTCACCTTATTGTTCAACATTAAAGGCAAAAGAGAAAAAGTGTTATCTGTAGCCAAAGTCAGAGTCGTACACACACAATCAGATTCTCCCAAGAAATAATTTAGATGTTAAGACGTTGTTATGATGGCCAACTGGGTCTGAGTGAAACACTTACTGTGTACCACCTAATCTCAGCTGTATGACATCTATTGAGCAGCCTGGTTTCAGATCTCTGAATCGCTGCCCACCTCACCAGTTTCTTCAACAAGGTCTGGTCTTGTGCTTGGCTGTTTCTTTCTGTTGAACTGAGCCAATCAAAGATTTGTAGGGTTTTTGTGGGATTTTAAGAGCAAAGATATTATTTTCTGTGAATGGCCACAAAAATGGTGTTTCAATGAGATTGATTCAGCTATTCAAGTTGTTGGCTACTTGCAGAAATACAGCTCCTAAATTGATATATTTTTTCAATTGACATGACAAACATTCCCACAATCACCCCACAGCTGCACTAAACACATTGTGCAGCTGAGACTTATGGGGCACATGAATGCCTGTACTCAATTTCAAATTCATCCCATAGTTAACCAAAAGGTCAGTGGTTTACCAAAGTCAGACGACCTCATCTTCTGGGGACCATGGACATCTGCACAAAATTGAATGGTAATCCATCCAATAGTTGAGACATTACAGTGTTGACGAAAGTGGTGGACTGACAGGAGAACATACATTGCCATCACTAGAGCCACATCTCCAGCATGACTCATAGCTTCCATGAACACAGTGTCAGACTGAGTAATGAAGTGAAATGGAATCACAGTTCAATCTGATTATCAGTCTATACATAAATGATTAGTGCAACCTAGAATCTCTTTGGAAGACTGACATAGTTTGGGTAACTTTGTGTATTTAGGGTTAGTATAATATTAGATGACGCAAGCTACTCCTTCTGCGGTTAAGACAATGCATGTCTCAGGAAAAGTTAATGAAATATGTATTAAATTTGTAAAGGAACAGGAAAACTGTTATATGAGCATGCTGGAGTTTAAGGCTGCATTAAAATTTCCCAGCTCGATTGAAAGAGATGAAACTGGCGCAAACCAAAACATGCGGATACACTTGGAACAAATAAAGTTCTCTTTTGATTCCCTTGTGATTCTGTAAATCAGACACGCTGAACTGATATGAGGCTTAAGGTATTAGCCGTCTCAAATCTAGGTAAAATGACACTATTAAAGATTGCACACTTTCCCACACACATTTGTATCTGGCTGGAGACTCTTCCAGGTTGTGGATCAAAACCCAGGAATAAGCAGGATGTTGGCTTGATTTCCTGGCAGAAGCGGGAGGCAGTAGTTAGAAACGGTGTGAAGGACCATGAAAAATATGTTCATCAAAGAAACTGTTTTGATCTTGTATTAAGGCCTTAACTAAGATATTTTTCATACTGAAGTCTGGTTACAGGATTTCCTGTGGTGGCAACATGACAGGATGGTGCACACTTTTTGTTTGCTCTTGTAATAGGAGCATGGGGGAATAGATCCAGTAGGTTTTAGTATATATGGGCCCTTTATGCTGTCTGCTTTCTTTTACAGCTTTATCTTTTGCCTGCTGTCACTGTTCAAACTGGGAATAAAATAAAGCAAAAGAGCGCAGTGAAAAGAGTTCAACCTGTCTCCACTGACTGGAGTCTTTGAGATGTGGACCAAATATCAGGCTTGAAATCTGGAGACATCCAAAAACTGTGCCACAATGAAAAGATGGAACTGAAAAGACGACTGATACAACATGAATGAAAGCAGCGTTATTATCATTACAATGTTCAAGCTGAGGGACAGAGAGCCTAGTTTGCTTAGACTGTTTCTTTTTAAGACACAGTTGGGAATTAAGCTTTGTGATTATTGTGGCGATATGTGACTATAACTTTGTCTAAACTGTATGTTAGGTAACATATGGGGAATGACACTATTGATGGATGAATTGTTGAATTTAACCTGTCTACAATAACACAGATTGCAAGACATAAACAGAAAACTCTTCTTAATTTGGAATCTGTATTATGTATATAATACACTGAAACACAACCAGAATATGGAGTATGAATATGGATCAGCTTATTCAGCTAACATGCCTCCCTCCCTCTAAACTACTACTTTTTTAACCTATGTTTGTTTACATTTTGGCACCATGTAAAGTATATTGTATTAGCTATTAACAGTTCTTGTTTACACTGTAAACATGGATGTACAGACAGCTATCACTTCGTCACAGTCATACTGAAGAAAACTTAAAAACCTGATCATTCTCAGGCAAGCTCTTGAGTTCTAAGGAGACGCTGATATCCTCAGAAAGTCACTCAGAATCTAAAAATATGCGTTTCATGTCTGTGTGCTCAGATTTGACTGAGTCATTTTTGACGCAAATTATGGCAATCGGGTGCTAAGTGCCTGAATTGCCTCCAGATGTGTATCTGCCACTGGTGCTGCTGCAGCTGTTGACCTTATTGGTATGTGGGGCAAATCAGCCAAACTTCAACTTCCCATTGTTGTTGACACCGGAATGAAGAAATTGTGGTTTTTGATTTTCTTCAGCTACATATGTCTTCTGCCTCTCTGTCATATTCTGCTGGACATGTAGTGTACTCTTTCTTGCTGAGGGGGTTTTGAAGTAAGTGTGTGTGCTATAAAACAAAATAATGAGCTAAAAAAGGCTAAAAGCTGCACAGGTCTATTGAATTGGGTATTGATTTTCTCTGGCATTGGCCTTGCGAGTGACCCTAAAATGATATGAGTGAGTGTTAATTTATTAATGCAGTCTTAAGTGTAAATTATAGAAGTATATAACTACTACACATTCTTGTCATTACATAGTGAGAACTTTCCTTTCCTTTATGAAAACACTGTTATGAAAGTCTGGGCTCCCTCAGTGGTGCAGACTCTCAGATAACATTGCGAGAGGTTTGGCAGACTGTGTGTGTGTGTGTGTGTGTGTGTGTGTGTGTGTGTGTGTGTGTGTGTGTGAGACTGTGACTGAGTGTGTATATGATATGTTGTGAGTATTTGTGTGAGAATGTGTACACATGTGTGAGAGAGACTCGGGCTGTCTCAGATGTTCTTCACAGTTCATCAGTGTTGACACCTGGCCAAACAGCTGGACTCATCTGGACACACACCGTCTACACTCTCACAAGTGCTTCTCTTCTCTCCGTCTTTTTCCATCTGATCTCCCCTTCCTGTCTTTTCTCCTTTGTGTAGTTTTTGCACATGTGAGTTTATGTTTGTTTATCAGTGCAAAAGTTGTTTAACTATGGAAGCAGTTGATGTTAAACCAGGACTGGGATATGTAACATAGCATGGTACATGCACGTGTTTGCCAGACAGGAAATGTGAACCATGTGAGCAGCATGTTGAGCATTCCAGTACTTTAAGTCCAACAAGCCTGCCATTAATGTGACTAATGTGTTATTACTATGGGAACAACACAGAGGAGTCACGCCTGAAGCTGGAAGAAAATACTGTCTCATGGTGCATTTGTGTGCTGATGACATGTAGATGTAAATACTCAGAGATTTCTGACTCCTGACGTGATTTCTTCTTTGGATAACACAAGCTCTGTAACTAGCTGGCTGTCATTTTATAACATGGGCACATACTAAGGTGCTTTACGTTTATTTTTATATGTGTGATAATTAATTGGGAAATGAGGAAAATATTTAACTACTATTGTATAACAAGTAGTGTTGAAATGATGATTAATCGACTAGTCAGCAACTGTTTTCATAAGGGATTGAAACTTTAAGTCACATTTTAAGTATAAATGTCCAAAGTTCACTGGTTCCATTTTCTCAAATATAGATATTTTATAATCTGCCATGATAATAAACTGAATATCTTCAAGTTTTGGACTGTTGTTTGGACAAGCTATTTGAACATCAACTTGGGCTTTGGGACATTGCGATGGCCTTTTTTCGATATTCTCTGACATTTCATACTACAAATGCCAGAGAACTTTTTCCTTGGTAGAATAAGAGGTTGAACCTGCATTTAGTACCTCTGTGAGACCCTCATGGCTAGAGCTTACTCCATATAAACAAATTATGGTTTATTCATGGAGATTTTGAGAATTTGAGATACGTAGCTCTACTTTCACGTCTTCTTTGAGATTTTTTGTTAAATACCACCTCTTAGGCCTCTAGGGAGGAAAGCGAAATAATGCTTGCATGGCATAAATTTATTGATGGCTTCCAACAATATCCTGAAAAAAAAGTGTTTTCCATAATATATGTTCTCCCCAAGTTTACATTCTGTTGCAGCAGTGAAAAATATCCATGGACAGGAAATGATAAGAAAAAATTGCTTGAGCAACATAATGCAAATGAATAGTCCTTTGATATAGTAGCATTACACTGCCCAGCGTCTGCACAGTTGAACGCCGGCCAAAAAATGTTTCTGTACGCTTCTTTTATCCGAAGATAAATTGAATACAGCTCCCGCTATCTTCGGGGGGTAAATGATGCTAACTGTATTAGACTATATTGAAAATACACCCAGATTAACGAACTTGGACGGTATGAAACACCTGCCCTCCCCCTCGTGTTCCATGGTAATTACTCATAACCTCGGTACAACAGAAAGAAGCATTAGCTGGCTCACTCTGAACACGACTACACAGAGAAACCGACATCGTTTTAATGATGTGAAATGCAGAACACGTATGCAAGGCAGGATGTGCTGGATGTTCTTAATAAGCACTACTGTGCTGCATTTTGGCAATTTAACATATCTTTTGTTCGTGCATGTTCTTTGCTTTGAGGAAGAAAGACAGCATGACCTCATTTGAACTGCTCTGAATGGACTTGTGATTAGTGATGGTCTAACTAGACAGTTAAGCTGAACTTTGTGTGTGTAATCACATGTCAACTTTATGTGTGCGTCATGGTGATATTTCATGGATTTTAATTGTCTGACATTTTTGGAAATATCGGTTTGCTTTTAAACTCTGAGATTGATATCAACTTCATCTGTGTCTGTCAAGCATAAACAAAGATATTTCCCCAAAGATCAGACCTTTAAAATACTTTTTGTTTCCTCCAGAAAGAGACAAGCTGCTGCATCTGTATGTCTAACATGTCAGTACTAACACATGCAGCAGTTTATGTTTCATCATCTATTTCCTTATGTAACTGCCTGTGTTTGATCCCTCCAGGTCTGTTCCCGGCTGTGTTGAACCTGGCGTCCATGGCAGATATAACAGCTAATGCTACCTGTGGTTCATCGGGTCCGGAGATGTTCTGTAAGCTGGTGGAACACGTACCGGGCCAGCCTGTCAGAAACCCTCAGTGTCGAACCTGCAACCAAAAGAGTACAAAACCATTTGGTAAGAAGGATTCACACATACGCACACACACTGACAAGACTTATAGGCATGGTGATTACAATAATTAATCATGCTAGATTAGCTAATTAGAGCCCGATTGGCCAGATGTTAACCAATCATTTTGTCTGAAATGATAATTACCGAAGGAACTGAGGAATCAATCGCAACATGACAAGATGACAATACAAAATTAGCCTGCGATCATAATTCAACCTGCCAACGAGACAGTCAGTTATTTAGTCAATCAATGATGCAGTTAACCGCTCAGCCAGTCATACAACCAACCAGTCAGAAAGTCAGGGAAGCAGTCAGTCATTAAACAGGTAATCAGTGATTAGTCAGTCCACTAACTGCTCAGCCAGCCAGTCAGCTAGTAAGTCTAATCAGCTTTTGCTACCTGCTTAGCTAGTTTGGCTTAGTTGCCTTATCAGACAGGCTGTTAGTCCACCAGGATAAAAGGAAAAAGAAGGATTGATATACTGCTGCAAACAGGATGAGAAAGGAGAGAAGGAAAAGCTTGAATAGAGTGAGATGAAAAGTAAAATAAAGAACTGAGACTGAAATGGTCATTTTAAAACTCTTCTATCTCCATTAATACTAAGACCTGAGATTTATTTAATGTGACTCAACTGTTGAATGACTGACTGTCTGTTAAAGGAATAGACCCTCACTCATTCCCTTTGTTGCTGAGAGTTAGAGGAGAAGACGGATACAACACTCATATCTGTCCATTTAATAGGAAGCTGGACACTGAGACGGTTAGCTTAGCTGAGCATAAACACTGTAGGCAAGGGGAAACAGTTAGCCTAGTTCTGCCTGAAGGTAAAACAATCTGCCTAGAGGGCCATCAAAGCTCAAAAATGAATATGTTGTATCTTGCTTCTTGAATCTGTACAAAAGAGGTTGTGATTTTACCACAACTTGTCATTATTACACTTTTTGTATGAATTAATCAAACTTCAATCTTTATGCTAAGCTAACAGTTTCTTGGGCCCAGCCATACGTCTAACACTTTACATGATTTCCTAAAATGTTGCACTATTCCCTTCCAATTTACTGGTGAACTGATTAACTGACTGATTCTGGCTGACTTATTAAAATGCTTTTTTTTTTTTTTTTTAATGGATTTCAGTATTTTGAACATCCTTTATTTCCTTGCAATGGAAGAAACCTGTATTCTATTTTCTTTCTTATTCCTTTTCCTTTCTCAGGATGAAAAAAAGACTAAAAAAAGGGAGAGAAAGGAATTTTTCCAAAGGATATATAGGTCCTTGGTCCGTGATAGATGCATGTTTTTTAACAGAAATGTCACACCTCGGTGATTGACAGCTGCAAATTAACCTGAAACATCACATCTTCACTTAAAAGTACTCTCTCACACTCATACAAACACCCAAACAATCCCACACACACAGCATACATAAAAGCTCTGCATAGTGACCTTTGATATATAATAAACTAATAATGTGTATTATCTGCCAGTTCCATTAAAGCTATTGTGTGGAGTTGTGACAGCGGTCAGAAGTAGATTCTGCGAATAGGGTGACATGCTTTTTATTCAGAAATGAAATAAAATCATCTGAAATGGAAAGAAAATCTATTATTCTTTCTTTTTACAAGGTAGAAAAATGCTTTTGATATCTGGCCTTGAATGGCTGAAATGCCAAAATTTTAGAAAAAGAGTGGAGGAGAACATTTTCCCCTTAGAACAAGGCTGGATACAAGAATATTGTATAGTAGTCGTGATTTTTAGATATTTAAAGTTTGAATAGAATAACTGATATCTAACGCTGTTTTTCTCTCTCCCTTTCTGTGTGTGTGTGTACAGAGCATCATCCCATAGAATATGCCATAGATGGGACCAACCGTTGGTGGCAAAGTCCCTCTATCAAGAATGGAATGGAATACCACTATGTGACTATAACACTGGACTTAAAACAGGTAGACACACACACGTGCATACACACACACTTGAAAAACTTGTGAGGATAATGTGTTGACGTATACATGCGTTTCCTTACCCCAACGTTAAACTCAACTCGAAATTGTCTTCTGAGTTTCAGACACTCACTCCCTGCAGCACTGAAAGGTGGCCTTCCTCACAAACACTGACAGCTGTGGTTGACTTGGATTTATGTTGGTCGCAAAGGATTTTAATGGTGACTTGTCATAATTGGAATCCACTGCGACCGCCATGAATCAAACCTGACCACAGCCTCCATTCTCTGCGAAGAGGCAAACTACAAACCCTTTTCCATTTGTCAAGGTTCATTTAACAGCATCAAAACCATGAATAACTTTGATTTGTTGTGCAGTTTTAGTCTGTGTGTTAAACATTTTGACATTGAGACAGTTTCTAAAGCACTATGAAAAGATAAAAACAGTAATATAATAATACATTGATAATGTAATGATAGGGCTTGACCTCTAGTCAGCTTCTGGAATGTAGAGATTTCTACTTCTTTCTTTATTCTTAAAATTTTAAATTGAACACTTTGAACAAGACAGACATTTGGGCTCTGGTATCGTGTGACGGACGTGTGTCTTTATTTTATGACCATTTATTAACTATTTATTTTATTAATTGAAAAAGATTACTCAATAATGAAATTAAAGATTAGTTGAAGCTCTCCCAACATTTAAGGTAAGCTGCCAATTACCAGCACCGTAGCCCCCTGCCAACTTCCATTGGCTGCATTTAAGTCAAAATGAACAGTGACTAATAAGTTAAAAGATATTATACTTGGTCAAAGAAAGTTGGCAGAGGAAATATGATCAAATGCAGACAACATTCTTTCTTAGATCTCCTGTCCAAGTATATTTTTATGCTCCTTCCTCGATCTTGTCTCACTATAAGAATGATTAGTAAAATCTTACCCTCTCGACTGTTTGTTATGTTTCTCCCATTTGCTTCTATGTGTTTTTGTACTGAGAGAGGATTCCTTTTCTCAGCCACAGTCAGCCGCTTGGTGCTTCAAGGTCATCTTTACGCTGACGGCCACCATGTTGCTTTTCTATCAGGATTTTGCTTCCATAACCATTGTTATCCCAGATTGACATGAACACACCAGGCTGCATGTTGTCAGCAGTGTCAGCTTGGATTTTATAGTACATGCAATCAGAGCAGTTAGTGCATTATTATACAGTTCTTTAAAAGACGTGTCTTTGTTTTGTCATCTAAGGAGTTAAGTGACTGTTTTTTCGGCAGTGCTGGAATTAGTTAAACCAGCGTTGCCATCAATCATTTCATAAGCACGCGTGTCACTCTTTAAATAATTGGGTTTCCATTTTTGATTTGGAAAGCTTGGCAGGAATCTCGGTGATTGAGGGGCTGTGCACTGGCATGGGATGATTTAGGACATCTAGTTTAGTTTAGAAGTGTGATTAAACAGATTAGACTGCCAGATTATAATTATTTAGATGTCATGAGAATAAAACTAATGAGGCGGAGCGACTTCAGTTCATAGAAGCCCTCGGTTCATTAACAGAAGCCTATCAAAAATTCCTCTAAAGGTTAAAAACAGATTAAATTTAGACTGATAATAGAAAAGCCAATATTCTTGACAAAATTCCATGAAAACAAAGAATCAAACAGAAATGAAGCAAAAGCCTGAAGTAACACAAATTAGCATTAACTACTGAGACATCTCATATAAATAAATATGCTCATCCAGAATATGTCATTCACATTTTGACGGTTTTGTCAACTTAAAGTAGATTTTTGTGGTCTCAGTGGATTTAAAGACTTGAGACTCACACTTTGCTGTTGGAGCGTTGTGAGATTGAATCTGGGTCAAGATCTTTGTCACTCTCCTATCTTTTCTGTCTCTGTTCACAATGCTCTGCAGAGATGCCTTAAATTTATCAAAAAGGTAGAGAGTTAGAAAAGGGATGTGGGGGGAAAAATGAAGATGGAGTGACAAAGAGGGACAATGGAAGAGTCATGCAGAGAAATAAACACATAAGCCTGTGACAAAATAAAAAACCCAGATAAATAGCTACACTACGCAGAGCTACAGTAAAAAGAGATTTTAGTTCATTAAAAAAAAACATTGAGACTTGCACAGATGTGAATGGGTGAGTAAGAGGCTAATTGTAAAGCAATTTGGATAAAAGTGCTATATAGATTCAGTCCATTTACCAGTCCATTATTGTTGTCTAACCACTTCACAGACTCTCCCTGTCACAAAATGAATATATTACTTCATATTATCTAAAAACTAAAATCCAAAACCTGATGCCAATGTTTTAACTTCAAAACTGTCTCTCACTATCTCTCTACATTGTGAAGGTAGAACAATTAAAATGGCAAAAGCAAAATTGAAGCGACTCATCACTTTACCCTTGATATGATAAAAGTGGACAAAGAACAAAATCCAGGAGAATCAAACAAATCTGAGACTATTAACATCTCCTACATCCAAATTTTAAACTTTACATACTATATTAATAAGTTAAACACAGTGGAAACAGCTCATTAGTGATCAATACCTGTCAAATGTCACTGAATGATTCTGCTGCAAGAAAACATGACTAAAAATAATAAAACAAACAAAGCTTTGTATTGTATCTTTGAGATTTAAATACAAATGTAACAAGTGAATATTGGAATATTTCACGTCAGCCCCCTGTCATTCAAATGGAATTGAATTGAACTGAGAGGCAGAGGAAGAGAACAGAAAAATATTAAGAGGCAGAACTGAGGCGGGCTTTATTTATTTATTTTTTCGCCATCGCATACGCAGAATATAATTATATCTCTTGACAGGAAGTAGAACATCAGCCATCTTGACATGTTAATGACTTCAGGCCCGTCAATCACACCTTTCACCGCTGTGGTGTGGCTGCATATATATACACTCTGTGTCTCACAAACACACACACACACACACAGATGCACACATTTTCACACCTCTGACTGGAGTGGTATGGCCAGTGCATTCTTCTGCCTGGTTAAGCGCCCACGTACACACTTTTGTCAATCACTCACTTCTGACCATGAAGAGGTCATACTGTGCTCCTTTTCAGGTTCATACTTGTATGTGAATCCGACATCTCCCCACCTGTGGTAGTAGCCACATTAGCCAACATGATAACTGCAAGTTCAACAGGCTAACCTACAAAATAAACTGTCAAGCTACATAAACTTTGTGCAGGCTGTTGAGGAGCACTTTAGGCTTAGGCATCAAAAAGCTGTATAACACACTGAAGTAATGAGAAAAACCAAATAACCAGAATATGGCCTCTTTGATATTAGTGTGTGGAGCAGGACAACATTGTTCTTGCTCTTATCCACAGTCAAGCTTCTATTGAGATGCACAGAAAAATAATGAACTAAGGACTGACAGCAGGATGGGGAAAAAACACAGGGTGAAAAAATATCTTTCCTTGCCTCATTTGTCACTAGCAGGTTCTTTAAAAGCTTTTTAATACCAGTCTACTTTTTCTCAATGACCACCTACTGAGCCGACTCCACTTTAACAGTCATCTTCATATAGTGGTCGTGTTTGACGTGTCCACAGCAATGTATTATGTGTATTTTTCTTTTTTGCCAAAAAGCTGTCCATCTCATGATAAAGTACCAATCGCCAAGATTTTCATTCCACAAAATGCCTCTCTCTGTCTATTGTCATGTTTTCTGTTTCCCCATTGACAAACGAATGATCTTCAGGATTATGTTTACAATAATAACTTATTCAGTGTATCATTTATCAAGTGATGAGCTCCTCTGTTTTAATGCTGAGGTGGAATATAGATCTGATGGTGTGGTGAAGACAATAGCTCAACAAAGACGCTTCATATTGTTGTCTGGATTGTGCAGAACAGCACAACAAAAACACATATGGCCAAACGTGTTATTTTTTTAACAGGTAATTAGTAAAGTGATGCTGGAAATAAATATGGACAAAATAGTTTGGTGAGCCCATTTACATGATCACAATCCTTTTTCAGTCTTAATTCTACTCGCATGTTGTTACATCATATCGCTAAATGTGATGTGTGTGTGGACTGTAATGCATTCCAAGAATAAAACATGAAACACTGGGAAAAAGAAAAAGTTGGGAAGGAGGTCATGACACACAGGATTAATGAGGCAGGCCAGGCAGGCTAACGAGTCAGAACTGACCAATCTGCACCGAAAAATAAAACACATAGAAGAACAAAGTGAATTTCAAGCTCAGGGAAATACTGAACTGTCAGAGTGCTGCTTGCACTGGTCGGTGCACCACCATGAAAACAGGGACTCAAAATATTATTTTCCTTTAAACAAGTGAAAACATTTATTTGGGGAGATGAGGGAGTGAGTTTTGAAATCCATGTGTTCATGCTTGGAGTGAATGACTGAGAGACATACTGTCATGACTGATCATTGAAGTTTGGTTCTGTTGGTGCTCAGCCCTTCGATCCACATCTCTCTGACATAAGCTTAGACCACAGCTTAATGAGAAATACTCTCTTCTCTATATACACATATATGCATTGATTGACTGTATGCTCACTGCCATTAATGTCTTTGTGTGTATGTGTGCATTCTTCAGTGGCGATTTGGTGTGTATGTATGTATGAGTCTCGGTCGGTCCAACGGAAAACTATTTACCCTCCAGTGCGCTGAATTTCCCTTGCGACCTCAGTCGTCTCACTCAGAAAATGACAGTGAGTGTGTGTGTGTGTGTGTGTGTATGTGGTTATCGCCTGTGACATCACCACCCTCATTTCCTCTCTTGTTATTGTTGAGCCTCTCTGGATAGAAAGACTAAATAATGAGAAAGAGTGGGAGCTGAAGGTCCGTGTGTGTTCCTGTGTGTGTGAGAGAGACAGTTGATGTCTGTGTATGTTCTTCATCATTTTTAGATGGAGCCTTGATTTGTAATTTTGCATTCAGATGCATCTGACTTGACAAAGTAAAATCCCTCTGCAGAGACTTGTTGAAGAACCAATTCGGATTTTAGCCTAGTTCCCTAGTTTTGGTCATTTTTTAGGTTTGAGTTACACTTTTTTAAATCACCTTTTCTCTTATCATTTGGCTGTTAATACTAAAATTTTCCAGCCAGGTGTCTCCAATGTGTGAAGTCTTGTGTTGCTGTAGGCTTAAGCATTAGTATGCATATAGATCAAGACATGACTAGTTAATGTATGAGGGTATTTTAAACTTGCCTCACCAAAGCAGTGACCTTTTGTCAGCTTCACACCGGATTCACTGAAATTGCAGTTATTATGGAAATGCAGCAGCCAGTTTGATTGATGGACAGTTTTGTTTGACGTGGTCAAATTATGCACCTTCTCTTGGGGGGCGGGAGGAGGACCGGGCAGAGTGTTCAGGGTCCTGAAAGAGACTGTTAGTCAAAGTGCTTTCATTACACACTCTTGCTCTTCAATACCGCAGCGTACACACACACAGATACACACAGAGACTAGCATGAATGCATACATGTCACATGCAAAATTACAACCTTGAGTTCCCCGAGAACTTCCACACACATGCAGTTGGAAATGTTTTTTTAATGGTCTACATACATTCTACAGGTTTGGACCTAAGGTCCACATGTTCTGTTAGCCAGCTGTGTTCTTTTATATGATTTGAAAGACTTCCATCATACTTTGTTGCTCCTACGGGGAAATTCTCCTTTTTCCTGCCTGCAGCGCTGTTAAGTTCAATGTGTCTTTTTACATTCTTGTGTTCTTCTGCTCTTGTCTTAATCTTGACTCACAGCTTCAGATCCTATCGAACAGCAGGGGGGGAATCCCATCCTACATAGCTTCAGACTGTCAGACTTACGAATATGTTTTCCTGCATTGGCTATGATCCAGACATAGACTGTAATCAGCCTTCTTGATCAATGATGCTCTCATGTTTGCAGATAAGGTTGTACTTATCAGACTTTTTGTCTCATCCAGAGGGTTTCATCATTGAAAAACACTGCTGGTGTTTGTTGTCATTGTTTTTTTTTTGTTTGTTTTTTGTCAGCACTGCTCTTTCTTTTCTTGCTTGTTTTCTCCATTGTTGTTGTTCACTTGACTGAATTAACTACTCTGTCACAGTACAGTGAAAATGGTGCATTTTTAAAAAAGGCACTCAAGCACACAGATGTTAAACATGAGCAGACAAAGACCAATGAAACAGATCAGTGATGGCACTGTATGATAGTATTTATTCGAATAGCTATATCAAAACCTAATTCTTTATTTTGAAATCATCACAGTCCAGTTTACCACAGTGTCACAGCTGCTAAACCACAAGAAGAAGGGCTCAATAGCACAACTCGAGACAGTTCAGGTGTTCAGAAATCAAGGTCTCCAAAAACAAGAAAAAACATAAAGGCAAACAGAGATTACAAAAGACAACAAAGGCTGAAGATGAAGAGAGAGCAGAAGAGAGGGACCACAGAGACTAAAGACAGAAGGACAGGGAAGACAATGAGACACAGGTGAAACCAATCAGGGCGGGGCAGACACTCACAAATGCAGGAAACAAACACAAGAGCAGGAAGTGGGGATCAGAAACAAGAGGAGAGCAATGCAAAATATGAAATCAAGGAAGACATAACCTAATATGCTAATGGAGACATGATACATTGTCAGTGATGTGGTCGAGGACATGATGCTTGAGCCAGTCCACCAGTTTTCGATACCATAGTTAAAGCTTTATAACCTGTATGCTTGAAAGAAAACAGCATAAACACAACGTACCTAGTTACTAAATAAACATTTCCTTTTCATAACTTTTTACTTTATACGATAATTATGAACGCGAGAATGATATGTGGTCAGGAATTTTGACGCCAGAAAAAAAAAAATCTTAATTCATAACAGAGAGAAGGTGAATTAAACATCTGCTGTACCCAATGAAACTTTGTTCATCTGTTTGACAGTAGCTCGGGCCAAAGCAAGAATGTGGGAGAGATTGCAGCATCTGGTGTTTTGTGCAGCCTAAAGCCCATTTAAAAAGCTTAAGGCCAAATTACGACCAAGTCTGTGAGGGAGCCTGTTCGTGTATTCATGTGTTTTATTTGTGTGTGCAAGTGTTGGCAGTTCAGACAGAGAGCCAGACTTAAAGAGAATGCATTTCAATTGGCTTTTACACCCCAGACCATTTCTCAGTTTTATCCACAGGCCGTTGTCTCTATATGCTGCACTCCACTGTTGAAGCCAGCGTGAAAAACACAGTAATTTGCCTTTTTTTTTTTTCCACATTATTTTTCCTGCAGTTTGGTTAAATATTGAACTCTATTCTAATGCATTTGCTGTCAGGAGACTGTCATTCAAAATACTGCAGCATTCAAAACATCTCCCCAAGTTGTTTTTAGTGGCAGCTCGGTGGAAAAGCAGAACTATACTGCGATGAAATGACTTTGTTGCTGCAGTGAATAACTTCCGCTTGTTTGCCTGCACTAAGTTTGGCAGTCAGGGATGCTTGATGATTCACACTATTTCGAACTGGGCCAAAAGCTACTTTATTAGTCCAGTGAGATGTTAACACTTTTTTTTTTTGAAGTGACAGTAAATTTTTAACGAGTCTGCATACCAGGTCTGTTGCTCTGACGGCATGACACCTGTGCATCTGCATGTGTGTGTGCGTTAACGTCTGATTCCCAAAACCAAAGTAATAAAATAACTTTATGGTTTTTTTGTTGTTGTTTTAAGTCTTTGTGTCTGATTCTGATCTTCCTCCACTTACTTTCTTCTTTGTGCTTTTGTCTGGATCTTGCTATAATTAGCTGGAGTCCTAGCTTCAATTGGAGTTTGATGGCAGTTTATCAGACCAGAGAGATTTTAACACGTTTCCATGTGAATGGCCTGTAAACACCAGCTGTTCTGTAAAACCACTGTCATTGCGTGTCCAAATCACGCTGAGACAAAATGGATTCTTCACAGTCCATTTAATTGTAGGCAAGCCGACCATACTGGACACAGGGCTTAAATGGACTGATTGAGGATTAAAATAAACATTTTAAGTGCTCACTTGGCTGTTGTGCTCAAATCTTTGCCAGAAGTCGTTCCTCGTCAAATATGTAAGATTGCTGCAATGAAAGGCTCGAGAGCTGTGTGGAAATGAACATTATTTTCTATTGTTTTCAGTATTAAAATCACTTGTGAGATGTAAAAATAGGAGGCACTTGTCATGTCTGGAGATATGTGCAATTTTGTTGCCTTTCCAGACTTGCTGAATAATTTGCCTCCACTCCTCTGCAATGTCAACACTTCTATCTGAAGAAATGTGCAATATATAAATAAGCAGATTCAGTCGGTTGTTTATTTTAGAATCACAGAATTATTCATCAGCGCAAAAACAAAGTACAGATAAGAGTCTACATGGTGTCATCTGGGGGATAAATGAGTCACTGATTGTTTCACTCTTTAACTTCTCCGCTTTAAAGTCAAACTAAACTTTTTTAGAACATGCGGATCTGCCTTGTGTTCTCCTTTGAGATGAAAACCAAAAGAGAGAAATTAATATTTGATCCTTTTTGGTTTCATGACGGCACCCCCTGTTTTTGCATTAACCAGATAACACGTTGACATGCTGTTTTTTTTCAATGCAGACAGAGAACTTCTTTGCGTATAACCAATCAAATCAGTTCATTTTACACTCTATTGACATAAAGTAGTAATGTCACCGATCTGTAACATGCTGATAATGAAAAGCCGTCTGTCTTTGACTTATGAGCTATAGTCAATACAACAGTTCAGTTTTACAGATCTCAATTTGTTTTATTCTTTTATTTAGTAATGTATGCCTGTTTAATCCAGTGAGCTCACACTTTGTTTGCTTCAGTCTAACTTGCATTAACAAGGTCTCAAATGTAACCTGATGAAACTTGCAGACATCCTGCTGGTTTGAGCTTTGAGTTTAAGCTGAAAAATTGGCTGCAGTACAAAATAACAAAAAAATAAAAATCTGATTGAAAAGAGAATCTAGGCAATTAAATTTTACAGCAAAGGCTAATAATATGATCTGTTGGTCACGTGAACTCACCGTGAACTTACACACCTGACGCTAAATGTCACGGATGGAAGATAAACATTTATTTACCAGCCGTGTGATTTCTTGCAGGACAGTTATTGGTGTGTTTATCTGTTGATGCAGTGTCGAGCTTTAGAGGCAAAAAAAATCCCTCGTCTGATCCACATCTGATCAAAACATAGAATATGACACACTGCAACCCTACACACACACACACACACACACACACACACACACTGCATTAGTTAGCTGTGTTCATCTATGTTTAGCTGCTGGAGCTGCCTGGCTGTCCCAAAGCTGTCACCATATTACAAGCTACCGCTGAGAGCTCTCTTACACACACAGGCACACACACATAAATACACGAGACACACACACACACACAAATACACACCAGCCCGTCCTCGGTGTGAATACAGGTAACATTGACTCTTTGTAGTGGGTTTGAATGACTGCTATAAGGTTACCCTGAGATACACTTTCTCACACACACATGTACACGCACATGCACACACACACACACACACACACACACACACACACACACACACACTTGGTAGCTTTCTCCCTATTCTAATTGCTGCAATGTGACACTGTTTCCCACATCACGAGAAGAAAGAGAGATATACCCACAGAGAGAAAGGATGGGGTGAAAGACGGAGGGTGAAGAGAGACGGGGAGTCAGCATTTGACCTACATCCAATGTCTGTGTGTGTGTGTGTCTGTCTGTCTGTCTGTTGGTCTGTCTGTCTGTCTGTCCATCTATCTAGTTGGTGATCAAACTGAAGGAAAGTCATTCTGATCATGATGATGATGATGTTTATTTTGAATCTTAAAAAGGAGAAAAACATTAATAATTCAAAAATCCAGATAAAAATCAGATATAAACACACCATGTCACATTCATCATTTTTATTGTCTTCACAATCTTTTGACTTTCCTCCACCTTCTGCTGGCACACGGAAACTCTGGACTATAATCACAGAGAGTGGACCCTGTTTACTGGACTGTCCAAACTGAACAACTTTTATATGTGTGAAAGCATAGGTTGTCTCTGAAATCACTCTCTATTTGCTATGTATTTCCCCTTTTTTCACCCTACACCAGTGGTTCTCAGATTGGGGGGGCGGGTCCCCCTGGGGGGCATAGAGCCTCTGCAGGGGGGCGTTGCTGACCAGAGGGAAAATATGGAGTGAACGAGGTTGAATGAATGTGATTTATGAAGGGAAAATAAACAAGAGTTTGCTGATGCTATTGTGCTGCTGTGTCTCGACTGCATGGTATGACTCACTTAGACTGGACACTGTGCCCTCTTTTATGGTGTTCCATTGTCAAAAGTTGTGAACAGTACCTGGTTGCTGGTACTTTTTTTGGTATCACCTCGGTTGAAGTTCCAAGCAAGCTGAGAGCCTCTGCCCTATGTGTATGTGAATTCTGAGTGTATTATAGAGGGCACTCAGATGTGGAGCTCAATGAAACAAAAAGAAACTTGTGCCTAAGGCATTTTGGCTATTTTCTGCAATCCCAGTCCCACAATGCAATGTTCCTCGTTTTATGGATGAAACAGTTGTGGGACATTACACCCCGTCAGTAATGACCCAAAATGATGATGATTCATAAATCTCAAGTAACTGCTCACTGTAGAGAAAACAACAGAGTGTGTTTTGTACAGGGAGTAGTGAGAGAGTAAACAGGGGAGTGATTACAGACACAGCTATAATATCTGTGTGAGGATCAAGTTAGTGAAGTGAATTTAAATCAATCTAATCCTTCTAAATAGCTCAGTGTATTTGTTTTGTTGAGGAAAAAAGAAACGTGAACTTAGGTCAGAAAATCTTCTTGTACATTTAAAGCTGAATCTTAAGTTTGATTACAATTACTTTAATTATTTTAAACTTCGCATTCCAAGTTGTTCAATTGTTTTCTATCCTCTCTGTGTTCTCCAGGTTTTCCAAATCGCCTATGTGATCGTAAAGGCAGCCAACTCACCTCGCCCAGGTAAGCTGCTTCTTTTTTTGTTGAGGCAGACACACACTGCTTCAGGTGTTAACATTACTGCTTTGATGATACAATGAAACAATGGCTGTGTGGTTTTGCCAGCTACAGACTTATTTTCAGTCTTTTTCTCATGAAAGGTTAAATACAGTAATTACAGCCTTTTGAGCTCATAATCCTCCCACAGAGAATCCACAAGTAATTTGAAAGAATCAAGATTCCGTTTAATAAACTGCAGTTTTACTTTAGTCTTTAATGTTCTTGATGTTCAGATGTTTCCGCAGCACCCAAAACATCAGCAATCCTCTTAACTTGTTCTCTATAAATGTTGCTGTTAAGATTTAAATCAAAAAAATGAAACTGGCGTATCTTGATCATTGCATAGTATGCTCATATGTATTCTGTTTATTGCCTCCTAATTTGCTTATTTGATTTTTCCATTAACTGTTCTCCCTTCACTTCACATTTAATCAATTCAGGAGGTGGAATATCACAGGCTATCAAGAAATGTGTGGAATTGAATGTTCTGTCAATTTTCTATGTATTTTAAGTAGGGTTGTCCATCACTATTTTTATTGATCTTTTCTCCTCCTCACATCACGTGTTTGAAGCATTTCATCATTATTTTCCTCGCCAATATTTTTGTCCACAGGTAACTGGATCTTAGAGCGTTCGATAGATGGTGAGACCTTTGAACCCTGGCAGTACTACGCCATCACGGACACAGAGTGCCTGACAAGATTCAACATTAACCCACGGACGGGACCTCCATCCTACACCAGGGATGATGAAGTTATCTGCACGTCTTTTTATTCCAAGATTCACCCTCTGGAGAACGGAGAGGTAACACTTGAAGCTATAGGAGTTGTAACACTGCCACAGTAATCTTGAATTAAGTCAAAAAGCCGGATTTAGAGAGCAAGTAAAGTTAAAAGTCAATTTTGTCTTTATTCAAAAACGAGGTCAGTAATAGGTAAGAAGCTACAGAAGGCAAACAAATCCAGAAAAGGAGCAAGCAGGAAAAACAGACAGAGATCATGAGCAGGCAGGTGGAGGCGGGATCTCTGTGGCTATGAGTCTTAAGATGATGTGGGAAAGAGAATGGTCTTGTGGACTGTGTGAGTGACTTGTAGTGAATAACACAGTTTGAAATTAGAAAAGATGTTGCTGCAGTGCTACAGTAGAGGACATGAATAATAAGCTGAATGTGAAAATCAATTAAGAAGCAGCTCCTCTCATGACACCAGGTCAAAGTGTGTAAAATGAAGACAAACATCATAATAAAACAGAAAAGAAAGTGAAACCTTTATATACATTGATTAATTTTCAAATTAATAAGTAGCTTGTTTTCTAAAATGTGGCTGTATTTCTTATGCTCTTGATATAATTTTAATTGCTGATTGGATTCTGATTTATTGAAAACACACACGCATGTGCACACACCACTGTTTACTGTCATGTTGCTTTGATCAGCTCTGTGTGTGATTGCACCCAGTAAGAACAGAGGGGCAAGCCTGCTATAACTGACATTAATGAAGAGAAAGAGGACTGCAGAACACACACACATGCGCACACACACACATGCAGTGAAAACAAACTAATCACACATCTACATCTCCCACACATGGCCTCTAATTGTAGATGCCTGTCTGAATATGTGTACGTATTAACATGGGTGCTGGTGTGTGTGCTCGCGAATGCCTGCATGCGTGTGTGTTCGGTGTGTGTCTTCTTGCGTGTTTGTGCTGCATGTGTGTCTGTGTCCTGCGGGGGAGCGCTAGAGGGGGTGCGAGCTGGGAGATGTCAAGAGCTGCAAGTAACGACGGAGGTGTCTGAATGTGTGCGTGTGTGTGTGTGTGTGTGTGTGTGGGGTTGACAGCTCCCCAGCCGTCTGATCACAGTGAAACCATAATGAGTCGTAGGCGATGTGTCACAGCATTGCACACACATTCACAATGTCACCCCACCACTCATCACACACGCACACATACACAACCATCTCCTTCGCTACTTCCAAGTGTGCAGCTTGCACCCATCAAATGTTCCCCCTTGACACACACACACACACACACACACACGCACACACACAGACACACACACGGTCAGCCCACTCTGTAAGACTTTTTTGCAGATGCCAAATGTTGCTTTTGGCCACGTTAGTGAGACAGACAGATGGACAGACAAGGATGCAGACAGAACCTCACACTCCTTGTTATGTGGCTGCTTGTTGATATTGGTGATGCAGAATATGAATTTATGCTCATTCTTCTTCTACATTGATTTAATGGTAGAGCAACATAGTTGCAATAGAAAATGTCAGTTTCTTTGGTAGACAAAATTAAAGTGTCTTCCAGTGTCCTTGTTATGATGGAAAAGTCTGGTCATGCTACTAGTTTAACTACATTTCCAGCAGCATTGGGGTAGTGTTGACAGAATACCTGGGCTGATATTATTACTGGGTGAAAGATCACACTCATATCAGGTCTGGATGAGATTAGAATCACTGACCAAACAACCCTAGATCCAGACAAGAGCCTCAATATTGGATGATTCTGCAAAACCCTGGATTATGTTAAATGTTAACATAATTCTTGCTTTGTACAATTTCTGCACATGGCAACAACAACATGGTTGTGGTTGGGAGCAGATTGTGCTTATGGCATGTAAACTATGACTAAGAAAGGCTAAAGCAACTAAATCACTTGGTTAGGAAAAGAGGCTTGTTTACAGTTAATAAAAAGGCCAACAGTTTCCTGCATGAATTGCAGACATGTTACACACCCACCAACCACCCCGACCTCCACATCTTTACTTTTCTCCTTGCTACATATAAGGTACAATATCCATAATGTTGGTAATGCATGTAAATCGTAAGGTGCATAATCTCCCTGTATTGACTTAATTCCAAGTGTAACTCGGCTACACAGGTGCACAGTGGATGTCTCTAACACTTGATGAGAAGTAGCTTCAGTGTAGCAAAAACCTTATGTGAATAGTTTGTAGTGTAATTTACTCATTTGTTCTATTGCATTGATGTTGTTTTTAAATTATTGATTTCAGTCTAGTGTTTTGGTTAATTTATTTATCATCACGTTACAAAAACACCAGAACACAAGTTTAAGTTGAGCAGTTGTATATTTGTGTTTGACAAGTTTAGTGTCTGTTAAAAGGGGTCAGCCCTGCTGTGTTAATGTGTGATCCTCTGTTTGTGATGTTGGTACAGATCACCTGCTCAGTCAGTGAGAGTGGAAACAGGTGTGCATGTTTAGGTCCTCTAAGCAGTGATTGACTGAGGACTGTCACATTGTGGTAGAGGGGGTGAAACTGCTCTGCAATAAATGACAATCTATTCAAGATGGTCCACTAGTGGGTGTGTGTTTTTCCGTAGATGAATTGTGTTTGTCTGCAGTAAACAAGGAATCTTTAATGAATGTTTCTTGCTATTTGTATATTCTTTAAATGTTTTTTATCACTCTTGCTCACCCTGTGTGAACCTGAGCAGATGGTTTGTTCCAGTTAGGTGCAGCTGAGAAGGTAAAACTCTGCAGTGGCAGCTTGTTGTGAGGCTGCAGGTTTTATCTGTTGATTCTTTTTTTTTCTATGAGTTGTTTTTGTTAAACTTCCTGGGGTTTGTTTTTTTCCTGTTTCTGTGATATTTTTTGCAAAGAACACCACCTTTTTTGAACACTCCTCTAGTGCTGCTTTTTTTCAACATTGACTTGAAAGTTTCCAGTGTCACCTTCTACTGTTCAGAACCTCATATACTTTCCTCTCTCTCCTGAGCCATGTTGAAATTTGTGCCTCCTTTAATGAAAGGTATTCCATTTAAGCATATTTTTGAACTTCAGTTATATTATTGTCTGAATAAATGTGCCTAGTACAAATGCTGAAAACAAGTAACACAATGATGAGGCTGTTTGTAGCCTATATTTCAAAGTCTTGACTTTTTTGCTTATGCAAGCCTTTTAAAAATTTAAGAACAAATGTGTGAAAAACTGCCTCCTGTTACAAAAAGGTTGTCACTGCTTATCCTCCTCCTTGGTCCAGTCTGTTTACATTTGTTGTCTCTTCTTGAAAAAAGGTGGTGTTGTGATATCCTTTCATAATGTCTAACAGTAGGTGTGTTTGTCCTTCTGACCAGAAATGTGGGTTTTCTTTTGTGCCTTGTTGGTTTGTTGACAACATGCAGAGCTGACTGTAAACAGGCAAGAGGCCATGTGTAAAACTCCCATGTACATATTCTGAATGTCTTGTATACATGTTCAAAGAATGCTCCTAAAACCTGAATAATATCAGCATATCCCACATGTCTTCATTGGAAAATGCTACATTTGGATAAAGGCCTGTTTTGTAATATCTAAAGAGAATATGTTGTTGATATGACCCGTATCAAAATTTGGAATATTGTCTCTTCGTAGTCACTGAAGAGACTTCTCACTCCCTCCACCATCTGCCACTGTGAGAAACTAAAAGCACCATTAATGTTTGTCTTAGCACAATGTCTCAGTTGTTACATGTCAGTATTTACCTGTCTGTCCCTCTGTAGATCCACACGTCTCTGATCAACGGCCGTCCCAGTGCAGATGACCCCTCCCCGACCCTGCTGAACTTCACCTCCGCCCGTTACATCAGGCTGGTGTTTCAGCGAATCAGAACGCTGAACGCCGACCTCATGACACTGACTCTCCGTGACCCCAGAGACATTGACCCCATCGTGACGAGACGGGTGAGGCTCAACACACGTGCACAACACTTTTTCTTTTCAAAATTATAAATAAGAGGTGTTGTGATTTACAGTGTTACATTTGTTAGTGAAGAAGCGGAGCCCTGTAAAGGCGGGTTAGGGTGAGTGTGTGTGTGCGTATGTGAACGAGTGAATGAGAGCCAAATTGTAAAGCACTTTGGATAAAAGCACTTTATAAATACAGCCATTTTCCGGTACCGCTGTTAAACATGTCACCAGGTGTGGTGTAAGGTACACCAGCATGACATAATTTGTCATAATTTGAACACAGTCTTGTTCTAATATTGACTAGTCGACAAGTCTAAGTTTACACTTAAACGTCAGTGTGAGACATTAGTCATTAAGAACATCCCTTCTGCTAATATGCCCATTAACACTGTCACACTCATTATAACTTGTTTTCCCTCTTTTGCTTGCTTTCTCCTCTCAGTACTACTATTCTATTAAGGACATCTCGGTCGGAGGCATGTGTATCTGTTACGGCCACGCCAAAGCCTGTCCACTCAACACGGAGACAAAGGTAATATACTTAACTCTCTGTTTCTCTCCGTCCACTTAACAATACTGCCGAGGTAATGGAACCCCTGCATACTGTTGAACAGGAGCAAAGAGCGCCCACAGGCGCCAGCTTTTTATCCACCGCCTTATATCAAGCTCACTATGTCTGTGTGTGTGTCTGTGTGTGTGCACACCTGTCTGCAGGGGACACAGGTGACACACTGAAGCGTTGTCTCCTGTGTCACTTCAAACAATGGAGTGTTTGATACCAGACACCTGATCTTTCTCTCTCTCTCTCTCTCTCTCTCTCTCTCTCTCTCTCACACACACACACACACACACACACACACACACAGACACACAGACTCTTGTGTCCTTTACATGTCCCGAGGCTGAACCACGAAGACTAACTCAGATGTGACACTGGTGTCTGGTCCCTCGGTGATGATGTCACTGACAATAAGTGATGTCACTGATGTGTAAAAAGCTGCAGTTTCCTTTTTTCTCCTTTCTCTTCTTCCCTTTCTTAAGGCCATGAAAAAGATATATTTTAAATTGACTGAAAAAAGCAAACAAGGCTGACATATTACAATGCTCCATTTACATTTGGGCATCTTAAAGAATTACATGTACTTTCAAATATGTTTCTACTGGGGTTGTATATAATTATTCATAAATAATCTGCATCTGCATCTTCATTATCAACTGCATTCCAATTGTAGAGGTTTACTCTACTTTCTCTGTTCCCACAAGACATCCAGCTCCTTTACTTTGATTCAGTTCATCCATCCATGCAGTGAAGTCCCAGCCAGACGTTCAGGAAGCAGAGAAGGTGGAGACCTGTGAGATGATTTGTTGATCGTCTACAGAACATTTGTTGAGCTGCACGCTCAATACAAAGGCAGTCTGAAGCCAGAGCTGTAGCGTTTTGTCTCAGATAAAAGGGGCGAATTCACTCGTGCCAACAAATCCAAACTTGGCTCTCACTGTGCTATTGTACTGCTCTCCTCTCAGTTAATCTAGCACCCACTCCACATCAACCAATTTACAGAAAGTCCTAAATTGAATTACTGAACCTCGAAGTTGGCAAATTTCCTGCTACATTCTGCTTTGACTGTGTTTAGTTTTGAATTTATTTCTCTCCTGGGAGAGTAATCGTGAACCCATTTGCCCACCGACTGACAATCTGGAAAGTGAACCAAGTTCTTTTGTTGCAGTTGGCTCTCCTGTGAATACATTGTTGTTTGATAAGCTTTCAGTAGGTCGTGCATATTGGTAATTAGCTGTTTGCAGCCCTCCATTTTCACATTCATGTGAATGTTTTAATGCCACATGATGTCACACAAAGACGACAATTTGCTCCACATTTTTATGACATGTAATGTATGTAAATGTATGCTCACACAGTTAAACATTTTATAATGCATATATCAGTGTTGAATCACATATTTCAGTTTTCAGATTAAAACCAATTTTTATTTTTGCTTTATATTTTGGACATTTCAAAGCATAGCCTTCCACCAGCTGATAATCTCTTCAAGTCCTCACTCTGCCGCAGTGATAAGTATACTCAGGAGGTAGTCAGGGATAATAGGACATCACTGGTAAGTGTGGTTACACATACAAAAGGCTACAAACTCTCCTTCAGAAAAGGTAAAAAACATTTCAACTAGATGATAAATTACTCTTAAAATCGGAGGGCAGTGGTACTTCAATTATGTCAAAGTATTTTGCAAACTAAAGAGAGCTGAGCAACCTCCAAACTGTCTGCAGAATTGACGAGTGTCAAGCCAAGGTCCAACATTTTGAGGTTTAGATATGTTTTTTTCACCAGGCACTTGACAGATTGTGGACTAAATGTGAAAAAGGAAATCTAATTTGACATTCCTCAGATTGTTTAGTCCTCGCAATCAACTTCCAGCTTGCAGAACATCCTTTTATTTAAACACAGTTGCCCGTGTGTGTTTAATTGAAAACTGTGAAACTTCTGCACTGTTAATGTGTGTTTTTCTTTTATTTGTCTGTGTGTGTAGAAGTTTAGCTGTGAATGTGAACACAACACATGCGGGGAGAGCTGCGATCGTTGTTGCCCTGGTTATCACCAGCAGGCCTGGATGGCGGGAACCTTCCACACTCGACACATCTGTGAGAGTAAGAAAGACATAACACAACAAGTTACACACTCACATACAACTACCCAGAACAACAGTTCTAACTTACCCATTTATACCCACACACCACATGTTCATTGGTAATATGCCTGTACAGCGTATATGTACACAGGCTTTACAGAATTGAATTATGAAGGAGGTCACTGAAATTTATATTCTTGCCAGCCAATCAGAATCAGTCTTTTGATATAAGACTGTATTAAGCCATCAAAAGTCACCTTTGCATCCATTAACCTTCATCAACTGTGGAGCAGCAGAGCGACGAGGTTAGAGGCTTCCACCTGTCATCATAAAACTAGGGTTACAACATGTAATCTTCATTTTATTTCACACAGGCTACACCTTCCAACAGGCTGTAGTCTCAGTGGCCCGATAAGCACTTCCTCTGCCTCGACACTGACACAACAAGACCAAGGTGACAACACGTTAAACGTCCTGACTGGCACAATAGTAAAGGAACCAACCATGACAGATTCAGCCCATGGCAGGACCAGAGTCTAGAAAGCAGCCCAGTGAAACACCACACCGTGTTGTTCAGACACACTGGATCCGTTGATGTGAAGTCGATGGATCCTGTTCAAATTCTATGGAGAGCAGGTGGTCCGGCCATGTGGTGCATGATGGATACGGCATGGTGAGTCGACGGACCGGTCGCCATATCTGAATTTGCATAATCACGACTCAACCTCGACGTTATGCAAATGAGCCTGTTCAGCGTGACGCACCAGGCTCGAAAAAATCAGATCAAACTGTCAAACTAGGCCGTGCCAATAAAATATCAATCAAGAGTCTGTTACTGCGTCGCCTCAGAGTTTTCAGAAATATATTTTACTGTACTGCTGTAATAAGAGAAAATCTGTGACCTGGCCGCCTGTTGAAAACAGATGAAGTATAACCAAACCACGCCCGACTTGCAATACGTCATCCATCAACTGAAGCTCTCAGTGGTCTGTACTTCCTGATGCGTCTTCACCGGATGCAGTGTGTCTGGAACATTCTTAAATCCTTCCTCATAGTATTATAACCTTAGAAAATGCTGCACAGTGTTTTGGCATCTTACAAGCCTTCGCATTAATTCATCTATTAGAGAAACTGGCTGCCCTGGATTGTTTTTCATTGTCTCACAGTAAAAAAGGTCCCAACAGTTCAGTGCTGTTGGATGCCTGCGATCCTCGGCCTGTAACCTTTTTTTATATCATGCCCACAATCACATTTCAGAACGCTCTCCTCTTATTTGTAAACTTTAGATGTAGGAAATAGTGAGGACAAGCAAAGTGAAATGGAAGACCCACTTTTTCTCTCTGGACCCTGGAGATAACATGCTGCTCATGGTCAGTGTGTAAACCTTAGGGTGCTGTCTTCAGAACAGGATTTGATGTTTTTCTAAACTGCTATGTGGAGAAAGTAAATGGATTAAAAAAGCGGTCGTCTTTGCTTCATGCTCAGCATAGAGACGGTGGGGGCGGGACACAACAATCTTATAAAAATGAAGTATCACAGCACCAACTTTGTGTGTGTTTTCAGAGTGCAACTGCCATGGTAAGGCAGAGGAGTGCTACTTTAATCAGACAGTCGCAGACCTGTCGCTCAGCCTGGACATGCACGGTCAAAACAGAGGGGGCGGAGTCTGTATAGGCTGCCGTGACAACACAGCTGGAATCAACTGTCAGACATGCGTTGCTGGATTCTACAGACCTGCTGGGGTACGTCACATACACCTGATCCGCCTTGATTAAATGAGTGTTAACTGTGTAAAAATGTTTGCCCTCTTTACCTGGCCAGGTGAGCGCTGAGGAGGAGAACCCCTGCATCCCCTGCTCATGTGACTCGCACGGTTCTATCAGCCAATCGTGTGTCGCGGATTCGAGCCAGGCTTCTCCCAGTATGAGAGTATACTTTTTATCTGTCTGTCTTCTGATATTGTTCACGTCTTAGAATATAAATAGTTTCAGACCCTCAGTTGACACACATCAAGAAGTTTCCAGTGAATTCCAACAAACGTTTCATATTTTAATTCATTTTAAAGTGATGCTTCAGTTACTCCAGCATTTCATCGATTGAGTCCTGCTTGATTTCCTATGGGGTTGGGGTTAGTCAGGTTCAGCAGCGTTACAGAAGCTTCTGTTATTAAAAACTGTCTTTGACAGAACAGAACAACTATTTATATTAGAGATAATTTTACTCCTCTTTGTAATTTCACTGTTTTTATGTCTAGAAAGAGGAGCTATTTTAGGTGCAGCCACTTCAAAGAGAAACCCGTTCTGTTGTTTTTTAAAATGCGTGTGTGTCTGCGTGTGTGTGATTGACAGGCCAGCCAGCAGGGTCATGCCGGTGTAAGGAGGGTTTCGGGGGTCTGCGATGTGACAGGTGAGAGACACACACACACATACACACAGTAAAGAGACAGAGACACATTGTGACAGGTGAGCAGAACCTTCAGCTGTTGTCTGTTCCAATTAGTGTTGGGAAATTGCCAGAAAGTTTCCATTAAGATCTTTGATGATATTTATTATCACACACACACCCTTGGTTTTTTACCTTACAATATATAAGGAAGTCACAAAATAAATAGCTATGGTATAAATACTAGAGATGCTGTTTCTTCTCTTCTTATCATTCCAAACTTCAAGTTAAAATCACAACCTGTGAATCAAAAGAAATACAAACAACAGTTTTTTCAGACGTGTAAATCTGTCAACAAGGTGCTTCATCTTAAATTGTTAATCTCTTATTGCGTTATCGTTCTCTCTTATTGCTGTAATTGCTTGTTGTATTATCCTTTTTCCCACTGCAACAACTCAACTTTCAGTCAGGTGTAATCTAATCTAGTCCAAAGGCTGATACAACTGTTCCTCCAAACTTTTTAATGACCTGCCCTCAGTTCAGACCAGCGTTGTCTTTTAAAATCACTTCTTAAAATACTCTTTAATAGACTTGCTCCAGCTCTTCCTCTCTGTTAATTGTTTCTTGAATGCGCTATATTTCCTCTGAGATGGCACACAGATGCACGTCACCTGTGGTGCAAGGTCAGCTGTTTATTGTGAACTCAAGGTGTCTGACTCAGAGACAGTTTGACTGGGATGGACGCAGAGGTTGTTAGTGAAATTGACCCTGTGACCCCTCTGGTGATGTGACGGCCTCTGTAATGCTCGCCACCTTCATCTTTATTATCATTATTAAACTGCTTTGTCTCCAGGTGCGCCGTCGGTTATATGGGCTACCCGTCCTGCCAGCGCTGTAACTGCAGTGTTGAGGGAAGCACCAACGATGACCCATGTATAACACCCTGTGTGTGCAAGGTACACACTCTCACACACACACGTACACACAAATAATGACAAGTACTCTGCGCTAACCTTTCTAGCCCTGTCATCATTATCTTCACCACATTAACACTGCAATAACATGCCTTGTGCTCATAACGTCAGTTTGAGGGCAGCCCATAAACTTTGCTGCATCTTTCTTCTCCGTCTCTCTCTCTCCTCTTTCTCTCCTGCAGGAAAATGTGGAGGGAGAAAACTGCGACCGTTGTAAACTGGGATTCTACAATCTTCAAGGTGACAATCGACGTGGCTGCGAGAAGTGTTCCTGTATGGGCGTCGCCAGTCAGTGCTCTGCCTCCACATGGGCCTATCAGAATGTAGGCAATGTTACACACACACAAAATGTTTGTACTACTATACTTGTGAGGACCCTCATTGACATAATGCTTTCCCCAACCCCTAACCCTAAGCCCTCTGAAGGTCTGTCCGAAAGTGAGGACAGACCAACTTGTCCTCACTTTCCAAAAATGTCCTCATTCCCAAGGTCTAATACTCAAAATAGTTCTCACAAAGATAGATGTACAAGTACAGACACACACACACACACACACACACTCTCTTCTTCTTCTCAGTGTGCCATCTGTCAGGATGTCTTTTTATTTGAGTTTTACATATAAACATTGCCAAACTTTTTGTTTAAATCAAATATTTCTATTTGTATTTCTGAGAAAATGATGTAACCATCACATTAATTTAAACAGGTCTGATCAGTAGTGGTGGCTTTTGTTGCTGATAGCAAACAACCTAAGTTGCTTTGGCTGCTACAAATTTAAATTGCATGACTTTCTGTTCAGCACAGAATTTTTTTATAAGGTCAGCTTCATGACACAGCTTTTGGTGGTGTGTTTACCCTTATGGTCCTGTCATAAAAACATTTCAAACATTTTAGAGCAAAAAAATATAAAAATATTTAAATGTAATTATTGCAATTAGCAGATCAGTTTGCTGGGGTGTGAAGTAAGACTGTTTGAACTTTGACACATAGATTTTTTCCTTTGATCATTATTAAATAGTCTAGACAGTGTTGCCCTATGAAGAAATGAAGAGTTCGACAGCCCAGAACAGGGGATGCTGTCTTGGCCTTTCTCTGTAGCTGTTTGGCACCATACACTTAACATAATGTAATATTCTCTTACTGGGATACATTTGGGCACGCTTGCACCTGATTTTTAATGGTGGACAGCGTCAAGCACAAAATTGAGCCACAGAAATTACACAAAACGTAGTTAACAAATTGGAGTGCACTTTTAATTGCGCTTATTTTAGCTGCTGATGTTATTTTTACGATTTTCTTTTGCATGAATATGCATAAAGGGAAGAGAATCATTTCACTGATTACCCAAAACAAGTTTCTGAGATGACAGAAAAACTGATAAATATGCTTCAGGCTCAGAAGGCCTGTGACAAAAAGTGAGCAGTACAGCATAAGAGCGAAAGTTAAAGGCAAAACGGGGTCACTGTCTCGATGTGCAGTAGTGAGTAGAAGTGTAACAGAAAAAACAACCAAATACACACTCACAGTGAAAGAATGGCTGTGGATGGAGTACAGTGGAGGTGAGGCGAAAGAAGAGTGAAAATGAGGAGAAAGAAGAAAAGAGAGGACAAGACTGGAAAGACGAAGGGAGGAGACAAGACGAGAGGCAAGAAGGAGGAGAGAGGTGAAAAGAGGAAAACAGTTTTTGACTGACAGGCGGGGTGGGCGAGGAGGGGAGAGGAGATGTTGACAGGATGACAGCTCTGATTTAGACACCGATAGTGTGTGTGTGTTTGTGTGTGTTTGTGTATGTTTGTGTATGTGTGTGTTCAAAAGGGGAATCCAAGGTCAGGTTAATTGCAACGACAGATGTGTGTCTGGCTGTCTCTCCTTCACACACATACAGACATACTAGCACACACACTCCTTCAGGATTTGAAAAAAAAAACCAACCTCTTTCTAGGTGTCAGTTGCAAGACTTCCTGGCTGACATGTGACAGATGTACAAAACCTTTCAACATATCTTGAGTTTCCCATTTTTGTTGATACAACCTCTTATTTCGATCAGATGGAACCTTAAAATATCCTAAAACATAGTTTTTTACGATTGCACATGCTATAGTGGCACTACCATAAAAATACTGAGATGTGAAAATTTGTCATCAGTGATATTTTTCAGTCAGTTTTTCTTCAAAAATACGGAGAATTCAAATTATACATTTATTCTAAATTAACAATCACTTATTCATTATTCTAGTTCACTTGTTTACGGTTTTTTAGGGGGAGTTTTCCCTCATGGATTGAAGGTCTAAGAACAGAGGGTGTTGTTTGCTGAAAAGTCAGTAACATTGCCTTGACTCAGAAAATACTGACCAGTCAACTGCTCAAAAAATTTCATTCTGAGAAAATGGTACCACTCTCCTTTCTGTTGGAGACACTTAGTGGCTTGGGGATCATTTATCATTTAAATGTTTATTCACTTGTTTTGGCAGAGGAGACTCTCCTCCTCAGGGTTCTGCCCAGTGAACCCAGGCAGGGCTGCAGGATTCAGAAGGGAGTGCAATAATCCTCAAGGACTTTACAGAGTCCTGTCATCATTTAGATTTTAGGTGCACAAACTAAGAGATGCCAAGTTGCTGTTGTTGTTATAGAACAGGAGGAACTTAGGTAGTAGAGGGACACCTCTACTGAGAGAGCCAGTCCATCTACTCTGAACATGACTGGTGACTTCCTGGTAACTCCTGTTGAAAGCTGCATTTTGCTCCAGCAGCGGCCAGAACTTTATGTAATCTTCTCATATTATGTCACACAATTTCTGGGTGTTGATTTTTAAATGACTGCACATAAAATTTCTTAGTGTACTTTGAAATGAAACATGGTGAACTATGTGCTAGATCTTATGAACTGAATACCAGCCTTCTCATGCTGATGTAAGAAAAATAAAGAGTTTTCAATAGATGAAGCTGAAAGTCAATCTTTAACTTCCTCTTGAATCTTGTCTTGTAGGAGACCACTCTGACAGGCTGGCACCTGGTTGGAGACACAGGAGGAAGAGTGTGGTCTGTTCACAGACAGACGCCTCCGTATCTGAGCGCCCGACACTCAGATGTTGTGAATGATCTTGGCTCAGCCTACTACTGGAACGCACCTGGACTATACCTGGGAAACAAGGTTAGTTACACGAACACACACACACACACACTCACATTAATACCTACTGATCATATACTCCACCATTAAATCATAATGTGAGTTCTCCAAATGATAAAATGGAAATGGTTAAAATGCAGGAATTTTTACCACTGAGCAAAGCTTCTTCACTTCCAGTGGATATTTAGCATTTGTAGTGTACTTGACAACTCCCATGTGATAATGTTTGTAATTGTCTCGGTTCAAGGCACAGTAATGAAGTTAGGATTTTTTTTTTTTTTGACTGGCCTAAATTTACTCTCACAGTTTTTCGTGGGTAGATTTTCCTTCACAGTTGAGACCCACACTGACAACAAGGGAATATGAGAAGCCACAGCAAATTATATTTAACTATCAATTAATTATACATGTGATTATTTCTGTGCATGGTGAAGTAATGACTAGTGGGTATTTCACAGTATTACTGCAGTGGTACCACAGTATAAAATATATATAAAGAAAAAAAAAGCTATAATAAAGCCGTCAGTGTATTTGAAAAAAATACATTCTTCAAATGCAGGATGAACAAAATAACAGTAATAATCAAAAGCAGCAATAACACAACACAAACTCAAGAATTACCAGAGCTGAAAATCACCTCTCCAACAACACAAAAGTTTTATAGTATAATCTTCTCAAACATATATTTTTTAGAAACTTTGTGCTGGACTGTCTTTGTTGGACAGACGTTCCCGTTGTTCCATTTTCTGTACATGTGAACAATGGTTTGAATATATGGTATCTGGTTTAAAAAGGTGCCACACGACCGCTAAGATGGTGAAAGAGAACATCAGTTGTTCTGTTATTCTGATGGTGTTGCACCAACAATCAGACCAGTCAAGGTCACACTAGTAACTCAAATGTGCTGTTTTGTTCTGTTGTTCCAACCTGTTTCTGTAATACCACAAAGGTGAGCTGCAATCTACATCTGTCAGCTTACTTTGAGCTTGCTGCTGCTAACTGACTGCTCACATCACGACATTAACAGCTCTTACATCTTTACAGTGTAATGATAGAGTTGACAGGCAAATATGTAAAAGCTGACACGAGGCTACATCACTGGGGCAGGTTTGAATATGTAAACAGATCCAGTTTATGATCTAAACGTATATCCCCTGGATGTGCGTCTGGTGAGAATGTATCCTGCTGGGATGTTCACCTCCCTCCCAGCCGTGCTCCTCCGTATCTGCTCCCGCTAATGTGGACTGTTTGAATTTGTGCTGCGGTTTTCTGTGGCCACGATTAGACTTTATCACTCCAGCTGGCAAATAGCTGCAGTCCATGTTTCTGAAGTCGAGTTGTTGCCCTACTACAACAACAGACTGACTGTGATGTTAGTCTGGGTGTCATGGCTTAGAGGAATATACCACAGAATTTCATTAGTTTACACCCTGCAGGCCTGGCTTGTCATCTCACTTCTTTGTCTGAACCTCTATCCCTCCCTCCCTCCAACCATCCCTCCATCCCCGCTCCTTTTCATTGGTCTGCTCCTCTAACTCTCACTCCGTCTCTCCAGGACTCCCATTTTTCACCTCCCTGTTCCTAAATCATCTCCCTCTTCTTCCCCCAAGCTCTCTTCTCTCTCTCTTTCTGTATCTCTCTGGCTGGCTTTGTGTCTCTCAGGGTAAACAGTGTTTCGCCTGTTGAACTCGATAATCAACTGTTTTTCTCTTAGCGCACACACACAAACACACACATGCACGCGTGCGCACACAAACAGAAACACGGATTCTCATTCAAACACATATTCGCACACACAAACCCTCACACACACTCCCAGGCCTATATAAGTCAGATAATGATGTGTTTTGGAGGCATTAGGGACAGCGGAGCAGAACCGAATGCCTCCAAACATGGGAAACAAACAAATTACCACTGTGTGTGTGTGTGTGTTTGTGTGTGTCTGTGTGCACATGCACGTGTGTGTGATCGCTTGGAGCAGTGTGCGAGTACTGTATGAAAAAGCGATTCTTTGCTTCAATCTCTGATCGTGTTACAGAGATAGATGCTATGTGACTTGACTATGCGACTCTTTCACACACACACACACACACACACACACACACACACACACACACACACACACACACACACACTGGTCCGTCACGTTAGCATGTATCATTGGAAGTGACAGGCTGTGTGTGTAGTGACAAGCTAGCAGTAGATTTAAGAGTATAAATGTGTGTGTGTGATAATGTTCTTAATTCTTGTGCATGACCTCCTGTGTCATTAATGCCAAGGATGCTCATTGGCCCATTAGTGCGCTCTGTGGATGCTCATTGGTCCAGAAGCATGTTCCTATGATGCTCATTGGGTTTTATCAGCTATGTAGGTCCATGAACTGCTCATTCTCGAGGATGGCCATTGCTCTCATTAAAGTGTGCTCTGTTTTAAAGGAATATTTTTGCAATGTTTCTGGTTTATTTGGCAGATAAGAAGGATCAGCATCAAATATAAACTCACGAGAGTTTATAGAAGAAGTAGAGAAGTATGAGAGTGTAGCATTATTTTAATAAGGCATGATTCATTTTTAAAACTTGTTTAAGAAATTTGTGACATTTTTTACTGAATCCTAACTTATAACTTTAAATTATTTAAAGCTACCATATTTTATATTAACAATGGCATATTTTTTTGTGTATATGAAAGGGGTTGCTCATGATGAACCTGAAGGATATATCACCTGATTCTGCAGTCCCTCCCAGTTCTTAGCATTTTAACATCTTTCAGCTCCTTGTTTTGGTTCTTCAGGCGAGTTTTGAGTTGACAAAACAATCTTACCTTAAGTTCCATTTAGTAGATGTTCTGGAGCTTTTGCCAGCCTATTGCATGATCTTCATCAGCACATGCAGTTCTGAGTATCTTGGGAATGTTTGAGCAGTAAACTGGTCAGAAGTAAAGAAGTTAAAGCCATCAGCGACTTTGTCAGCTTTCAAAAGCAGTCAAATCCTAACCTCCTTGAATCCGTCTTGTAGCCAGATTTCCTAACAGATTTACAACCAAGACACATGAAAGTCACAAAAACAAGAAATGCTCATCATTTGAAGAAAAGGATTGACGGAGATGGACAGAAAGAGAGTGCTGGGAGATTGAAGCAAGGAGATAAAGCAGAGGATGGATGAACATGGAGAGAGGAAACATCCTTTGCTGACAGCCGATGAAAGAAAGCTCAAAATATGTTGAAGCTTGACAGACACACACAAACACACAGCTCAGCTTGTATTACATTTCAACTCCCCCTGTATCTCTGCCTCTACCTACCCCAACTTTCTTCAACCATTTTTATATCTTTCTTGTCTTCCTCATCTTCTATATTGTCCTATAAAAACGAAGTAATAAAAAATCATGCTCCCTCTAACAGGAAAACCGGCTGCAGGTGCAAAGCTGAGGTGGAAAAGTGTTTAGAAAAATGCTCCAGTTTCACCTTTTTTATAGAGCGTGACACCTCAAAGTTGTGATGAATGAAATCTGTCTTAAAAGTGTTTCTGTAAAATACATTTGTGGAAAAAAATCTCCCTTTTCCTGCAAGAGGAACATCAGCTTTTACCAAGCTGCTGAGCTGTGACTTATGAGAGAGACAAATGTGTGTAGAGGAGTTTGTGTATAGTGCCACTCCTAATCTGGGCTTGATTGCATGAGATGGATTTCCCCTCCCATTTTCTCACTTTCTTCTCTCCCTCCCCTTTCTTTTTTTTTTTTCTCTCTCTCTCTCTTACATGGCTGAAAAAGTGCCTTTACATCAATCACAGTGGATTTGTTCCAGTTTTCATCAACCAAATAATTTGGTGTCACGCATATTTGTGTTCCTGGAAAGTGTGTGCAAGAGCTCCACGCAGAGATCCCAGAGCTCGGAAAACAGAAAATGGAAATCGTTACACCTGGTTATCATTTCCAGTAATGGAACATGTGATCGTTGCAAACCTGATTCACTGATGTTTACATTACAAAAACAATGAATGTCAATCAAAATATACCACACGGCGCATGTCAGAATTCAGTTTGCTGCAGTGAGAGTCTTGAAATTAAGACTATATTTCTGAGCTGTAGAGGAGGCGACTTCTTCTCTCCTCAGACTTTCTAGAGAGCATGAAGGGGCATAAAAGTTAACACCCCTCGATAACTGTCAAGATGTGTGAAGTAATCCATTAATAGCGAAGCGTGGTCCAGTTTTCTGCCATAAAACTTCGACTGTGCTGTAAAGTGATTGCTCTCATTTCCTGACAAGTCCAACCTGTTAAAGGCAGTGTAGAGGCTGATAGAGGCTGATGGCGTTGTGTTCACACATTCATACAATTATCACAGAATTAGCATGATGTTGATACTTGTTGCTGCAGCACTCTGAGCCTGATCCCAGCCTCAGAGGTGGATCTGCGCAGACTGTATTGAATAAAGCGTGTCATCTTGCCGTTGTTTGTTGCTCCGAGTCTGATACACAATAAGCTGCTGGAGTCGACTTTCAAGAGTCAGCAAGCCGTGGGAGTGCGGAACAATAATTGATCGGCCCGAAGAGGCTGGGAGCAAAGGAGCGAGCTGCTCTTCGTCATGGTCCTGGATGAGATGTGCATACTGAGTTTCAGTCCATCTAACCCTCTCTCCTCTGCCACCAGCAGTGATGGTTATCAGCTCCTAGTCCTGCAGACAACCACCTCAGCATGTAGAAAATCTATTTGCCAGAAAGTTTTATTGAATGAAACATCTGTTATTTGAACCATATGTACGAAAAAAGACCATAACCTCAATCTAAGTTGGGTTGACTCAAGAAAATCATCAGTCCTTCATTCCTTGCTGCCTCCATCCTCTTGAGGCACTAAAGTGAAAAGAAAGAACCTCATCATGTGACCGACTGTGACCCCAAACTTCATCTGAAGGCAAACCCCATGCAGAGCTCCTCAAACGACCAGCTGACAACCGATCCGCCTCATTCCCATCAGACAGCACCCACGCAGGGTTCATACCCCCGGACTGACCCCCAACCAAACACACCGCAAACTACAAAAGAGGACCCCCCTGGCCCCGGGCTGCTCTGGAGGCACGGGATCCAAAGGAAGTACCTCCACCTCTGCAGCGTGAAAGCAGAACCATCCCACAGCTGCCAAAACATTCCCCCTGTCTGAGGAACTGCAGTGCAACCAAGTAAACCTGCAATCAACCACTGAAAACCAGCAAGGAAAGAAAAAGAAGTTGTAGGATGCACAGTGTCTGAGTGCTGCCACACTTTGCTGGCTGCCGTCCTGCTCAGTTTATTGTTTGACTATGACTAGGAAAGTGCAAATTCCATCATGGCTCAGAGCTGAATTTTTTTTTATTCTTATCATTCACCTTCTTAAAATCAGGTAGATCAAAACTGTTAAAGATGGAAAAGAACCCTTCATATGATCTGATGGATTCACTTTTGTATCAACTATTTTTTGGCAGGAGATGAACCAGCACTTGACATGAAATCATTGAACCCACAAACTGTTTCAAAAGGATCAGTGAAAGAAGATCTTTCATCTGTAAAGGTTCAAGGAAATTCAAGTAACCAATTAATACATTTCCATGTTTCCTTGATATTGCTTTCATATTTTTGAAACTGGTCACTGAAGAACTTTTTTTCAGCTGCTCTAAGGAGACGTGTTAGTTTTCAAGATTTTGAAAGCAAGCAGAAGCCAATGATGGTTATATTTTTCCCAGTAATAACAGAACGAGTGACCAGCAGGAAACATTTTGTGAAATTGAATTAAATAGTTCCATAACTGTTCAATGAGTTTGCATTGCTCTCCTTATATACCTTTTCATACCTTTTCCTTTCAAAGGAAACTTTCTCTAACATAAAGATTAAATAACCTCTTTTGTCATAAAACTGTCAGAAAAGAATACAAGAAATTCTTTAAGTGCATAGAAAGGAAACAGTGAGGCTCAATTATCACAGATCCATGATGTCCAAATACAGGATGTCATTTTCGGAACAGGTGTACATTTTAAATGAAACCTATTTTCAGAAAGTACAGTGAGTACCTGAACCCACGGCATTTTGAACACTACTTTTCTGACTCATGTAATATTTATAGGTAACATATGTAAAATGTTTAAATACACAATTAATTCAATTGATTTGCGCAACTGATCTGCCAGATTCTGTTGTCGTCCTCTCCCTCTTCTGGTTGAATCCGTTTATCATCTTTGGCTGAAATGACTTTCCTGATGCTATATTTTCAGGTTCTGTATCTTCTCCTTTCTTTTTATTTATATTACGTGCAGAAATTTTGCAGAAATTATGACAGAATGATATTTTAAAACAGCCGCGATGCAGCACAAGCGAAAAAGCCGGTCTGCACAGTAGCTGTCCTCACAGATATGCAACCAAACAAGATGCTCCAACATGCCCCAGCTCATACCGACAGACTGGATTTTTGGTTGTGTTACTTCGTCGACAAGGACTTTCTTTTGTCTTTGCAAACACACTGTATATGACTCACACACACAGAAGGTCAGTTTAGTTGTATGTTGTTCAGCATTGCACCGTCTTTTGGTCCATCTGGAGCCAATCTAACCCTCCTGCAAGGAACAACAGTCTGTGTGTGCATCTGTGTGTGTGTCTGTGCGTGTGTGTGCAACCGGTAGATAAACAGAGTGAAAACTCTCGATACCAATTGCAAACAACCAAAGGCATCAGTGAGGCGACCCAGGTGTGTGTGTGTTTATATTTTTATGCGTCTGTGTGTGTGTGTGTGTCTTTGTTTCGCTGGGTATTTGTGTGTTCTTGCGTACGCCTGCATGTGTGTGTGTGTATTTGCGCGTCATTTTAGTGGAGTTTGTTTTCTGAAGCTTTTGTGACAATCTGGTTTTCATTTCCTGAAGGATGATTTCCTTTGTCCCCCCCACCACCACAACCACCCTGTTTCTCTCTCCGCCCAATCTTCTGAAGAGAGCATCAGTCGCTGCTATCTGCTTTTGTACTCCAAAAATTGAAGCGCACAAATGCAGATGGCCAAACATATTTCTCTGAACAAAATAGCAGCACAAATGAAAGTTGCATACTAATGGCTTATTTCAGTTTAAATTGTCATTACTCCCTATATGTAATTTGTTTCATTCTAGTTACTGTACCTTTCTTCTACACCTGTAAAGTTGGTTTCTAACCTCTAAAATCACCAAAGTTCATTTTATTCATGTCCATATAATTTTGTAATTTGCAAAAAATTTGTAAACAACTAATTATGAGGGAAACAAAGCAGGAGATTTAATTTATTCACCTTCAAATATACATAAAAGGGAGGAAGACGTTTTCCCTTGTTTTACACATTTTTTCTATGAAAGGATGTTCAAGCTGTTTGTTCTCCTCAGGAAGTCCAGCTGTAGCAGATAACTGACTTTATATTCAAAAGCAGCTCAGACTAACACTTGTAGATTATTAAAATGCTCTGGTTTGGTTCTTCAAAGTTTTTGCAAAAGTCATATTAAACCAGGTCTCTGGTGGGAACCCTGGAGGAAGACTGAGGTCGACAGAGACTCACTTTCACACTTCTCCTTTCTCGATGCCAAACCCACTCCTTAGCATTGGCAGCAAATTAAATCTCATAACTTCCCTCCCCTTGTTTACTCTCCTCTCTCCTTTCCTCCCGCTTATTTTATCCTCGTCTCTCTCCTCCTGTACCGCTGCACTTCATCCCATCTTTTGTTTCACTCTCCTCATTTCTGTCCGCCTCCTCCCTCCTTTTCAATTCTCTTATCTCGAGTCCCTCTGTTTCTCTTCCTCTCTCCTCCTCCTCCTCCTCTCTGTGTCCACTTTCACTCTCATTTTTCAAAGGAATTTAAAGTTGTACATTTGCATTGCAGCATGTAAAATACCCCCTGTAACTGTGGCACATTCTTTAATACACAAATCCACAAAAACGGATATTTTCAGTAAATGTTCCTCTTGTGATTTGGGCTTATTTTGCTTCATAATAAGCTGAATGACTTTTATAAACTGATATACTCGGTGCCATGACAAAAGGTTCACTTTAATGAAGATTGTGCCAGGTTCTTGATTAGAGTTTTAACAGCGAGGATTATGTCTTGTTCTTCTTATTCTGGCCACTAATAGAGTTAATAACAGGCTTATGGAGCTCTCAGGGGATCTGCTGATGTCTGTTGTAGCTGCGTGTGTGTGTGTGTGTGTGTGTGTGTGTGTGTGTCTGTCTGTCTGTCTGAGTGTTTATTGTTCCTTCATATCCAGTCCCCATAATTCCCTTCTCCCTCCCCATAATTTCCCTCTCCTGCTGTGCTATTCTGTTCTGCTGGTCTTTTCTCTCTTCCTGTGTTTTGTTTCTTTTATTCCCTCTCCCCCGGGGTAGAGACGGGTCATCGGGTTGACAAAAGCTTTGATTGTTGTCCGGGTTGAGTGGATGGCGTCAGAGAAATGAGTTTTCTGAGAAATGTCAATAATTTCAAAGGAAGCAAATTGCTAAATTCAGGTGTGCTAAGTGGATGGAGAATCATCCACAAAGTACAAGTGCCACCAGTGCAGAAGTGTTGCTGAGAATACACAGAAGCCTTTTCTACTTCTCAATTCATACGCCGCTGAGTGGTTACCGAACACAACCGTACAAATATAAACAAGGATAAAACATGCAAACCAATTTTTTATGCAAAACCTCTTTGCACAAGTGGATGAGTTAAAGTGCTTACACATCTTTTAGTGTTGTCATTTAGATTTAAATTTTTACATGATGGTTGTGTTCGGTGGCGTTTGAGTCTTTTCATCTCGTTGTTTGACAGCCCGCAACTTTACTATTTTGGCTCAGCCTCACCACTCTCGGGCTGCTGTTTTCAGCAGAAACGCTCTAAAAGCCGACTGTACACGACCTGCTGTGGTCAAGCAGCGGATGGAGGAAGTCAGTGACAACCTGGTGAGCATAATGGAGCATTTAGTACCTAAAGAGCTCAAATAAGAGAGAATATTGGACTTAGATTCACCAGGTGGCCAGGAAACGCAGCCCTAAATGGATTCTAATGTTAGTCCATGTGTACTTGAATGAGGCAATTGTTGGCTAATACATTCACCAGTCAATCAATTAATTATTGATTGCTTGTTGCGCTGCCTGTTTCGGAGTGTTCAGGCCTAAGGACTTTTAATAAGCATACAAGCATGAATACTTTATGTAACATCGTATTTACTGTAGTACAAATATGTGTATTTCAAAAATGTACGTGGCTTGATGAGTACATTATGTTCAACCGAATAAGTCCAATCTTGTCTGAACACTGCAGTTCTGGTGAGTCTCATAAAACATCTTCCTCTGTGATGTCTTTTGCTTTCATCATGTTGCTGTTTTGTGTGGAACCAACTTGAGCTTTTCTGTATAAGAGCGTGAATGAAGCCACACTCACGCCGGAGTGCAGATAAGCTGATGGCGGAAGAAGTCGAGCAGCACAAGCGTCTGATACGTGTAGGCCGTGTGGTGTGGGTTTAAACTATGATTTTACTGTCTTCTGGAGTCCAAATCAGCAAATGGGGTTAGATGGAGAATAAGTGTTAGTCAATAAAACGTCCACCCAAGTACACTTTCATGCCCACCAGTGTGTATGTGTGTGTGTATTTTCAGTCAGCTGTGAAATGGGTGATTCCTCCTCTCGGTTTAAGAACTGAGAGTAATGATGTAGAATGGAAGAGGTTTATAGAGGCATTAAGCCCACCTCTTACACCCTCTCTATCTCTCTCTGTCTTGAGCTCCATTTCTTCGTCTCTCTCTCTCTCTCCCCCCTCTTCCTCGGCGTTCCCCTTCCCTCTGTTTTTATGGTGGCATTATTATCTCGCTCTCCCACCCATTACTGTTCAGGTTGGAGCAGAATAATAAATTTCAGGATCATGCAGACGCAGCGTTTCTCCACCTAAAGCTCATTCTGTGGACTCGACAGAAACTCTGCACCGAAACACACAAGATAACATAAGATTGGAGCATATTCTTGTTTTTCCTTACTTTTCAAGCATTTCTAAATAAAACACTAATTATTAGAAGAAGTAGTTTTGGTTGTTTTGTTGTGTTGCTGTTGTGTTGTGTTGCCATGCAAGATGATGTATGAGAGTTGGTTTTTGTCACACACTTATCACAAGATGAATAGATTCACTGATTCATTTCATTCAGTACATAAAATTCAAACTTGAAAAACCTTTACAGCTTCAAAAATTGGGGTCCCAATTTTTTGTAACAAAACGTTCAATAATCTTATTTGTGCTTGATGCAAATATGAAGAAGACTCATACTCATATGCTTTTACTAGAGTTTCCTTTAGCTGTCAGATTTCTGTGATATGGATGCTCTCTCCTTTAAATTGCGACTGGGTAACTTGTGAAAGAAACAACATGCACGTCCTCTTACAAATTAAAAGTTAAAATAACAAACAATCAAACACACCTTTGCTCAGTTGAATGCACTCAGTGATTCTGCAGCTTTACTTGGTCTGGTATGACCTGTAGCTTATGGCAGCTAGCGTTACCTAACTTTAGACAGACATTACTGAGTTTTGCCTTTCACCATCCTGGTCGTTGCTCGGCAAAAGTCACATAGTGCCACTTAAAATCTGCCAGCCTTCAGCAAACTCTAATAAACTCCATGGAGGTCAAATAAACTCTCAGTTCTCAGTTAGCCAGTGTATATAAGTGGGAGCTTGCTAAGAGTGTTAGGACATACTAACTTGGTTTGGATTTAGGTGTATGCCCATAGTTGCATTCAACATTATTAATGACATCAATAATTTGCTGTACCTTTGCTAAGTTTTACAACTAACATATACATACTAATCTGTTTCTCTGTCTTTCTTTAGCTTTCAGCCTATGGAGGGAGTGTGGTCTACACTGTGTCTTATAATACAGACCAACAAGAGCAAATGGCCATTAGAGTCACCTCAGAACCTGACCTGATCATAGAGGTAAGTTTTCAAACACACGCAAAGTTAAAGACATCAGAGAATTCTCATACTTTTGTATTAAACTCTAATGAAGAGCTGCTTAACAACTTTTATCGTTATGTGCTGTTTTTTATGGTGTGTGTAATAGGTTTTGATTTTTAAAGTTGTGCTTTATTAAAATCTGTCGTTAAATTTGCGAGACTCCTCCGGAGCAGTGGACAGTGTAGAGCTCCAGTTCTCTGAGCACCTTGGTCAAGGGCATTGACCAGGAGTCTTCCTAACGTTTAACACAAGCGTGGTTTTTGCTCTGGGAGAACATGATCACAACCAGAGGAAACCCACATGAACACGACTGCGAATGTGTGCATGTTTATGCATTTGTCTTGGCAGCATTATTTATCTTTTCCCACAAGCCATTGACTTCTGCACCAGTGAAGACCACTAAATGAAGTAGCAAATAAAAGCTGTTGCACACACACACACACAGCTACAGCTGGTAAAGAAGTGCTGAACTTAGCAATAAAAAATGCAGATCGTCTCCCTCCCCTCTCTCTATGTCTTTCTAATGAGCAGGTTGTGATATGATATATGGCAGCAATAAGCAAAGCAGCAACACTATTAGTTAACTGTTTATATCTCCTATATCACTAAACATTGTGTGTTTGGTGTGAGTGTAAAGTACAGGCACATAAGCAGGTTGGTGTGTGCTTCTGCATGTTCACAGTGTGCCAGAACTGCCGAAAGGATCTGTTATTTCACACACAGACACACACACACACACACACACACACTTTCTACAAAAGACCTGCTAAACCAGAGAGAATTTTATTTTTGTTTTAAGTTTGTGTCAGACACTGTGTCTGTAATAAGCTGTGGAAATGTAGAAGATTCGTGGAAAGTTTAATCCTGTAGAAATGCAACTTTAGATCAAATATGCAAAACAAATGCAGAGAAGAACAACTTTAATTTGTGTGCCTTTTTATTTAGTGAATGTGGCAAAAATGGAAAGAAGGAAATGAAATTAGGAAACAAAGAAAATGAGGACGTAGGAAGGAAGGTAGCGGAGAAGGAAGGAAAGAAGAAAGAGAGACAGAAACAATGGCAGGAAGGAAGTACAGAGGGAACGAGAAAGAAAAGGGAAGAGATGAGAGAAAGGAAGAAAGGACAGAAGGAGATGGTAAGAGAAGGAAGGAAGAAGAATGAGGAAGGAAAAAGGAAGGAAATAATTGGGAGGGAAGAAGGAAGAGAAGAGGGGATCAAAGAAATGGACAGTAAAAAAGTAAAGTAACAGGAAAGAACTGAGATGGAAACTCACAGACCAATGAGCTTGTGTTATTTAAAGACGTGTCAGTGCGATCGACAGACAGGGAGGAGATGGGGGGAGGAAGAGAGGAGGACAAGTGTCGGTCTTGTTGTCAACAAAAAGCCTCTCCAAATGATGACGATAATGAGCCACCTACACACTGTCAACCGTCTTTCAGCCTCTTCACTGTCTCTTTTTCAGCCTTTGTCTCGTTTTGTTTCTCTCTCTTTCCCCCCACTGTTTACTCTCTGCATATCTGCATCAAGTCGTGATATTGTTTGCTCGGTGGTTTTGTGAAGCGCAGGAAGAAGCCCGTGCCTCGGTTGTAACTTTGTGGGATGTGAATAGACAATAATGTCTCTGTCGTTGTTTGTCTGTATGGCTTTGTTGATTTCCGTCTCTCTCTATCAATCCTGCCCACTCTATCAGCCTCCATCGGCACAGTTTAAAAAAAATGTAAATACCACGCCTTTTCTGACAATAATAACAACCAATGTGCTGGAAATATGTGCATCTGGAGGTTCTCAGTTAGTTTAAAACAACAAATCAGTCATTTTGATTTTAATGCTCACTAATGCAAATCAGTTCATTGAGAGTTCATCTCAGCACAAGATGTTATTCCTAGACAGGTTCAAAAAAACAAATGAAAATGTTCTCATCACTGTTTCTTCTGCTGTCGCTTATTTCTCTGTCACCCAATATTTAAATGAATTCCATAGGTGAAGATGTGAAGTACTGAGAGATGAACTAATGCCTTGTTGTTGGTTTTGGTCTTTTTATTAGATTTCTTAACAATAAGAATAATATAGGAAAGCGCCAACCTTATCCGTAAGTTACTGGATTAGATTTTTGAGGTGTGATAAACAGAAGTGAGATGAAACTTAATGAAAACAATTTTCTCTGAGGTGACTTTGTCTCGTTTTCTATCAGTCTGCCTCATTTCTTTGTCTCTCTCTTTGTCTTTATCTCTGCATCTCTCGGCCCTGCTATTGCTTTCACTCTTATCTCTCCCTCCATCTCCTCTCTTTCAATTAGTTTTTATTTAATGGTTTATTGGCATGGTGAGCTCTCTCTTTCTCTCTCTCTCTCGCTCTCTCTCTCCATCAGTAGTTGTCACTCTGCGTTAGCTGCTACATGCCATTGATCTGCTCTCAACAAGAGATAGTCAGATACCAGGCCTGGGCTCAATTCACTTTGCATTCAGTCCATTCAAAATGTCAATAGAAACTGCAGCTCATTACCTAATGACACATCATTCACTCTTACTCTCTTTTTTCTCCAGCTCAGTTGAATATCATAGTCTTTTCTCAAAGAGGTGTCGTGCTGTATTTGTTTAGAAGAATATTCGCTTTCTAGATATGGATTTAAAAGTGAACTGCAACAAGGAAGAAGAAAAAAACAACACAAATGTAAATATGTTTCCTTCTACTTTCTCTGCCAGGGAGGCGGGATTAAGATCATTGACAGGAGGTTTGGCCAGCCAGTGTACCCGTCCTCGCCAAGCACCAGTCACATTGCTCTCCTTCCAGAGAACTTCGTGGTTTCAGAGAGCGCGCAGCCGATCAGTCGGAGGGATTTCTTGTCTGTGTTGGCCAATATGACCGGAGTGATGGTCCGGGCCTCTTATAGCACCGAGCCCAGCGCTGTGTACAGGTGGAGACAAACACACACAGTTCATGCATTTCAGTACACATGTTTAAACTGTTGGGCATCATTGGATGATAACATGGAGCAGATGTCCTGGACAAAGTCATCATTAGTATGTTTCGTATGATGTTTATTGTTTTCTTACTTTAAATCCTTTTTTACCTTTTATCCAATACATGTAATTCAAAGTGATAGATATATAGTTTGAGTACCTACTGAATGCCCCATAATTGATCATACAAACCTGAACTGATTCTACTGTAGTGTAGTGTTGATATCGTCTCATGACAAGTGTTAGTAATAGTATTAGTGTTATTGTGTATATAATCAACAAATGTAATTACTTATCATCATGTCAATTTTCATAGCCATGACACTATGCTCCAAATAGTATTGAATAGTAGAGTTGAGACTGTCAGGCAGCTCTTTCTTATCGACTGTGAATAACCCTACTTCAACCCTCTATAACCTAAACATTAACATGGTGGTTTTATTGGTGAAGCTCGTTGCTGTCTGGGAGTAAATTCTGCCTGAGAGAATAAACTCAGGTTGTAAAGGTTCTAAGAGCCTAAACAGCCAACTAGCCCTGTTTATGTAAGTGTAGGTGTATTTTTAACTTAAAATAGATAGGTTGTCAATGTGCCACGTGCTCATGCTTGATATTTCTGTGTGTGTGTGTGTGTTTGTGTGTAGACTTCACTCCTTCTCAATGCAGGTAGCTAATCCCTCTGCCAGAGGAGAGAGGAGAGCAGCGGCTGTAGAAATCTGCTCTTGTCCTCCTGGATATGCTGGAACTTCCTGCGAGGTAAACACACAGCTACTGTAAAATTAAAACCTCCTCTACAGTAATCAATAGAAAACAGTCTTGGAAAAAAAAGTAAAACTACAATAAAGCCATGTAAAAATGTATTTTGAATTGAATGCAAAATGTAAGCACTTGACTATTTGTGTTGACATATTTGATACAACCGACCTATTAATAGTCTTTTCAAATTAAACTTAATCAACAGTCACAGTGCTGCAGGTTCTGCAAAAGTACTAACAGGTTTTCAATCATTGCTGCAAAACGTTTCTTCAAAGCTGACACATTTAAAGTCTTTGCAAGTTCATTTTTATCCCACAGTGAGAAAAGATCAGGGAACAGTAGCTCCCTGGAAGGAAAATAGTTTTAGGAAATAAAAGTTTGTGGTACACTTTGAGCAGTGTCAGTGGCATTTATATGCAATTAACAGCAAATAAGCTACATGAAAACATCCCTGAAGTATGGTTTTATTGTATTTTACTTTTAGTAAACCTGACTCTTAAATGTGTTTCCTGAAGTGTCACATGATTGATTAAAGGATCCTCTCAGTTGTCTTTTAAAGCCTCCAGAGCAGAACTGGAACAAGGTCAACTCAGTGTTTAGCTTCAGAGTGCAGTGAATTACTGTTATTCTAGTTTTGACTCACACAGAAACACACATGCACTCATACACACGTGACGTCTTTCAAACTCAAGACATAATCACACACAGAAACATTCAATGTAACGTAAACAACTGTACACAGACACACTTGAGGTGCTAATTAGAGGATCGCAGGGTAATTACTGAACACTACAGCAGCTCAAAGACGGACAACTGTTTCTGTCTTCTCATCTTTCTAACTGTGTGTGTCTGTTTCAGGCATGTATTCCTGGTTTCCGGAGGGTTAACGGGAATCTGTATAATGGTGTGTGTGAAGCTTGTCATTGCCATGGACACGCCACGCAATGCCACGAGGTCACAGGACAGTGCCTGGTAAGATGACGTTGATTAGGACACTTGTCTGTCTGATCATTTGGTTTAATGCTCAAAGCAAAATCATTTACTCTGCTTTACTCTTTCTTTTGAATTTGTTAGCCAAAAACAATCAATCAAAAAAAAAAAACAGAACAAAACAAAACATAAGAAAACAACAAAAGGTGTTTTTTCCAGGAAAAGAGCCACAAAACATCAAGTGTTGAGAGCAGCAAGTGTAAAAGCTTTCATGAAAAGGCTTTATTGCTTTTGATATTTACAGAATGTCAAAAGAAAATATCAAAATGGAAAAACAATATCTTTAGAAAAATGTGCAGAATATTTCAAATTCCAGTCTTATAATTTTTCAGACTGTTTGCTATTGTGCCTGTTCTCAACACATCATTCACCGTAATTTCTCTTTAAACTCATAAAGCCGTCACCTCATTTATCATCATTAAGGGATAATAGTAAGTAACCTGCCTGTCACTGACATTTTTATTTATGTTGTTTTACCAGAACAGTCAACTTGCCCATTCTTTTCAGATGAATAATTGAGAGGTTAAATCAATTGGCAGGGAGCCCTGGACTGCTCACACATACTGGTCAATTTATAATTCACCACATAAACTGTAGAAAACATGAATGTAGTGTCGGCGATATTGCTAATAGGTTAGTGAAATCTGGAACAGCCTGATACACAAGTGTTGTTGTTAGGATGTTACATTGACTTCCATTCATCATGAACAGCCTGATCACTCCTCACTGGGTTATATGGGAATGGACAGCGGCTGATAACGTGTTAGTTCCTCATTTCAATTGACCAGTTGGTGGCAGGAGTCATCAGGCTCGAACGATCTAATCTTAACCACAACCAGTTCATGCCTAACCTTAACTTAACCTTCATTCACACCTTAGCTAGTAACCATGAGGACGACTGGTCCCAAAAAGATCTTTTAATTTAATGTTTTAATCTGAAAAGGTCCAGCAATAGGTAACAAAAACACACACACACACACACACACACACACACACACACACACACACACACACACACACATACACACACATCCATACATACACACACACACACACACGCGCCAACCTGCTGATGCGCATCTGCACACACACACACACACACACGTCATCATCATCACATCCCAGTCTACACATTGCCTCGGGCTTAAGCTGTCAGTTAGCATCAAACTAAATACACACACACTGATACACACACACACAAACACACAGCTGTGGGTTTTGTATTACCATGTTATGTTTCATTATAGATGAGGGAGATGCTTCGGTATGTCAGAGGGAGGAACACACACACACACACACACTCTGAGGCAGACAAAGATAGACAGACAAGCAGGCAAACACAAACACACACACACACCCACAAAATACATACATACATCCACAGAGAAAAGACAACTTGACATGAACTCACTCATGGACGTGCACACAAATAACCACACACACACACACACACACACACACACAGCTCTCCTGTATACATATTCATACACAGTGACAGGCAGACAGACAGATGGACACACACACCCCTTCCCTCAGGACTGTGTTTTCTGGCTACAGTTGAATGACTGAATGATGCCATGGTCCATAGGTTAACACAGTGTGTGTGTGTGTGTGTGTGTGTGTGTGTGTGTGTGTGTCAGGGTGTGTTTCAGCAGTGAAGAGACATTTGATCTGAGAAGGAAATGATTTGGAACAAAACTGACATACAAACACAAACATGTTCACACACACACACACAACAGCAACATGAAACTGTAGCTGTTGTTGTAGCCGGACGTAAAAAAAGGGCCAGAAAAGAAACGAAGAGACAAATTGATTTCCCCAGTGGGACGAAGACAATTCCATCTCATTGTAATTTGTAAAATGACCCCCCCACCCAAAAAAAAAAAAAAAAATCTTAAACTGAAATATTAAATGCAAAATTACTATTTTCTGTCTGCATCACACCAATGAAATGTCATGCTGAAGAAGTATTTTTAATTAACTCTATTTCTGCGGCAGCTTCAAGGAATTATTCCCATTATTACTGTTGGCAGAGGCAGAGCTGTGAGGCAAAGCCGTCAAAATAAGGCAAATGTAGTTAATTGTGTTGTTTCACTTGAATGACTTAAACTGGACGTGCAGTGTTGTTGGTTTTATTTTCATATTGTGTTACCAGTTAGTCACATAGAGCTCAGGTACCTTAATTCATAGTCATACATTTTACACAGTTTTGTAGAAAACTATTAAATTATTCTGCTATAATTGTTTTTCAGTCAAACCTTTTGTGCATGAGCAGCAATAATCAATCAATGAAAATCAGTACTCATCAATATTGAACTATGTTTATAGGCACTGAAGGACACAAGTGTTTGGTGGAGGATGTACCTGTGTGAATCCAGTGTGCCTGCTTGTGACAATAGCAACAAAATGTGATACTAATCCATCCTGAACCATATCATTAACCTTGTCCACCTGGAGATTGTTCCTCCTGCTGCTGTCTGCTTGACACTGATGGGATTTGACAGCTTTATTTAATAACAACAATTTTGATTTGGTAAAAACATATGAACAAAGGTCTGCTCTTCTTTTTGAAGCGCTATAACCTCTTGAACGCATTATCTGGAATGTTTAACCTCTAGAAACTGTCTTGCACCCTTGGTATTAACTAACAGAAGAGCTTAATTTGTGGCTCATTATTCATTATTGTGATTTTATACATAACACAAGAGATGATCTATACAAGTCAACTTGTATTTTACTACACATCCACTGAATTCTTGAGAACTGCAACACAGAAAACAAAAAATAATCTTTAAAAAAAAAACTTGCTTCCAAGACTGTTTCATGTTTTTCGAAACACTTTGAAAATGTTACTTGGCATTTTTTCTTTCCTAAAGCCAGAATCAAGACAATAATAAACACGGATTTTCATCATTGCAGAAAAATCTTCCCATGACACTAAAGTGAACTGAGGTTTTTTGACTAATAGGATATTTGTTTTCCTGATGTGAACGAACTTTCACCTCTGCGTCTCCTCCAGGACTGCTCCCACTACACCACAGGCCCCCACTGTGACGCCTGTCTGCCCGGTTACTATGGCAACGCCACCCGTGGGTCACCTGCGGACTGTCAACCCTGCGCCTGCCCGCTCAATCTTCCCAGCAACAAGTAGGTTCTGATGACACCAATTTAATCAAACGCTCCAATCAATTACTGCTGACACCACAGCATCTCTGACTCTGTGGCCTCTATTCTCTCTCTTTTACCCGTCTCTTCATGAGACATTCCTCTCCTCTGCTTTCCTTTTTCTAAAGGATCTCACCACAAATAAGGGCTTCATCATTGTGGGTAGGAATATGATTATGATGACATGAATAGAGCCGACCATAGATAAAACCACAATTCCAAAAAAGTTGGGACACTTTGTAAAACATAAAAACAGAATTGGCAACTAAAATGTTTTTACTGACAACAGTTTTACAAAGTGTTTCTGAGCCCATGTATTAATCTCCTTTATACAACCATGTGTTCACAAAGTGTTGAACCTCTCTCCATCCTTGCTTGTGAACAACTGAGTCTTTCCAGGATGAACCTTTCATACCCAATCATGATACTATCACCTGTTACCAATGAACCTGTTTACCTGTGGAATGATCCAAACAGGTGTTTTTGGATCAGTCCACAACTTTCACAGTCTTTTGTTGCTCCTGTCCCAACTTGTTTGAAACATGCTGCTGCCATTAAATACAGAATAAGCAAATGATCACATTCTGCTTCATTCGTTTTTTATACAGGCCCCAACTGTGGAACTGAATGAAGCACTTTCTAAAGCACCAGTGATGCTTAAAGCCATGGTAACATGGTATTCATTATTTGACAGAAGCTCCAACACAATGTATTGAAACAGTAGGAGTGAAACAAGCCCATCTGTAGTATGCTGTCAGATTAGATTAGTAGCCAGGAAGAAACAAAACCGAATATCAAATTTTCCTCTGCTATTGTAGATCTGCAGTTTGTCCAAATGACCAGAGAGAGATGCTGTGTGTTTGGTGCACAGATGTCACCAGCGACACACACACACACACACACACACACACACACACACACACACACACACACACACAGGCGGCGGCGGCGGCGGCGGCAGCAGCTGAGAATCTACATGCAGTCATGACACGTCATGTCCAAAACTCTCAGAGCTAAAGAAAGATACCACTCTCTCTGTCTCTCACCTCTCCACTACTCTTCCTCCCTCTAACCCCTGCAGTAATAATAGCTTGAAGGTGCCGTGCCTTTCAGTGCCTCAAAATAGCCATCGAGCCCCTTAGGTTCACTGAAGCCAATCACTCAAATAGCCAGCCAGCCACTCTGTTCCAGTTAGCAGTAATGCCTAAGCTCTTATGAACATCTGATAAAGCGATGTCCATATTAGTTTCTACACAGGAAGCACGGTGGCGATTTACAGCAAATCCGTAGAAATCAGTTTAGTCCTCGAGTGCTGTTCCTCTTTATTTACACCCAGGCTTAATTACCTCACTGCCGAGGGGGTTTCTCCGTCTTTTTATTTAGCCTGTCAGTTAGATCTAAATCTACTTAACAGATTTCAGGGAAATGTAATTGAAGTTCCTTGGTCAATTATCTATCCTTGAAGGCCTTAATCATTTGTACCTACCCAGATTCATCCCCACCTTGATTTTTATTTTCATCACTGTTATTGCAAAATTCCACCCAATATTTCCTATTGCTAGATAACATACTTGATGACCTTAAAAAGTATTGATTTTTTTTACATTTCAAACTCTTTTCCTCAACTATGTAGCCAAATTTCTGTAGTCGTGGCCTATTTGACATATTTGCCATAATTCTTTCTACATTGTGCTGTTGTAACCAAATTTAGATAACATGTGCATGAGTCAACTCTTGAGTCTGAGTCACTTGAAATTTGCACAATTAATCCTTTCAAAAAGCCTTAATATTCCCAGGATTTAGACATTCTCCAAACAATCTGCATGATTGTTTATTATTATTTGTGTTTTGATGTAGATCAGGATCAAATGTGGATTATAAGATTTAAACAAGTTCTATTATTAGAGAAACTCATTTGGATGATGGTGCCGTCCTGGCAGATGAACTTTCCAAGTGCTTTCTGGTTGTGTCTCATTGTTGACAGAAGCCTTTAGACACATTTGATATCTTGTAGGTTGGGACTGTTGGGACTGTGCTGCCGGGTGTGACCTGACATATCAGGATACCACCAAGCTCAGTCATTAAATCTATCCAACAACTTTTTGGATTAGCTCAGGTACTGTACACCTCAACTTTCCTCTGCCTTCATCTCAGCCGTACAGTCATCTCAGCTCCATTACATATTTTCACAGCAGCATAGTGACAATTTTGCTGTTTATATCTATTTATATGTATGATGGATTGGTATTATAACATATAGATAAACCCAATTGTAAATATCTGCTTATTCTGAATCTGATGGCAGCAACATGTTTCAATCAAGTTGGGACAGGAGGAACAACAGACTGTGAAAGTTGTGGACTGATCCAAAAACACCTGTTTGGATCAGTCCACAGGTAAACAGGTTCATTGGTAACAGGTGATAGTATCATGATTGGGTATGAAAGGTTCATCCTGGAAAGACTCAGTCGTTCACAAGCGAGGATGGAGAGAGGTTCAACACTTTGTGAACACATGATATTATAAGAGGTATTACTACATGGGCTCAGAAACACTTTGTAAAACTGTTGTCAGTAAACACTATTTGTTTGGAAATGATTGCATTCTGATATTGTTTTACACAGCGTACAACTTCTTTGGAATCAGGGTTGTACGACCTCTATTACACATAAAGATTTACCTCATTTTATACAACAGTTAAGTGTGATTTTACAGTTTTTTCTTGTTTACATGCAATCCCCTTACATATAAGTCTGCGAGCCAGCTTGCAGTTAGCAAGAGTCACTCAATTATCCAGTGAGTCAGTCTGGGGCCTGGAACCCGATCCAGCAGAACTATCTATAGTTTATGGAAGTGGGAGGGTGACAGAACGAGGGAAAGAGACTATCGCTTTTCTCTGTCTCTGTCTCTCAGTTCATTTAGGTAACAGTTTGTAGGCAGGGAGAGTGTTTTCAAATTGAGGACTGTGTGGAAGGACAGACGTGTGGGTGTGTGAGAGAGAGGGGAAATTAAGTGTATGTGTGCCTTACAGAGTGTGAATGTGAGGATTAGAAAGTGAAAGTGAGGACACAGGTGTATGTGTGTGTATCTGTGTGTGTGAATATATGTGGGGAGACAAACGATGGCCTTAACTCGCCTCTGTCCTCTCCTCTTCCTCCTTTTCCTCCTCCCTCTCTCCACACTGGGACAACGCTACCGAATTCAACAACTTCAACAAAAACAACAACAACGTCGTCATGGTAACTACAACAGTTTCAGCCCCACCTGCCATCAAGGTGAAGAAGGGGAATTGCTGTGTGACCAGTGTCAGCCTGGATACGCTGGACCGCGATGTGACAGGTAACACACACAAACAAAAAGGAAAACACTCTCCAAAAAACACAAGTGTGCTTAAATATTATGGCGCTGAATTTACTGCCTTCAGACTGAATTAGGAAGTTTAGCTAAGTTCATTATTACTGAATATGGAACTGGAAATTATTAAGTACGATGTACTGATTGCAGACTTAAAGGTAAAGCCAACATTATTGTGGTCATTCCTAAAATGACTAAATAAATAAATCCAACAGAAACTGCTGCTCATTAAGTGTTTTTGAGCGATCTGTGTCTCATTGTCCATCCAGCTTTCTGTTGACAGCACATGTATTAGCTGAGTGACATTCTTGTTCCATTAGCTGTGAGCTTCTTTACCAACCCAGGACTAATGAGAAGTCTCTCTGGATGCTAGTCTTGTTAAAACTTCAGGTTCGCTGTCATGTGGTGACGCAGACGGAGTAAATATAGTCTTTTCACCACCCAGTCTCACTGAAATACAGAACATTTAGACTGTTTTGTATTGACCTGAAACTGCCCACACCTGAAATTATGACTTAGTATATTTAAGTTTTTCATTTTGAAAAACTGAATTATTGTTGTAATAAATGTAGCAGTCAAGTTAAACCTTGTGTCTCTGAAAAATCAGCAACTTCAGACAAAACCTTTTGCTCAGTTTTGTTGGATGAGTGTGAGTCGACCGAATATTGACTGTCAGCTGAATATTGTTGAAACTGCGTTGTTGAAATGTGTGGTGACGTGTTCAGCACAGGTCAAAGTCCTTTCACTAATATTTTTATAAGTAAGTGACCTCGTACATTTCATATTTTCCCTGTAGAGAGAGAAGTATTTTGTCCAGTTTCTGCAGTCTTGTTTCATACTTTATGCACTGAACGCTGTCTCCTGCCGTGATGTGTTCATCCTTGAATTTGACTGAAAATTGAATTTCTGTAGATTGTGCATCACTGCCTGTGCAACTTGTTCTTGAAGTAGCAAATGAAAATGCTTTCATGAGCTGGTTACAGGTTGAATTTTTATTTTTCGTTTCAGTCAGTGTTAGGTGGGCATCTACATTGATAATTATTAGAGCATCAAATAGGTGTTCAGTTGCACTTCATCCAGGCCTTTGCTGTGTGTTGCCAGTTAAAACAGAGCTGCTGTTGGACTGAGCTCGCTGCCATGCATAGTCTACATGCCTCGCCATGCTGTCCACAGCAGAATCTCTCCGTCTGCCTTTGAGTCTTTTTATAAACCTCATTTGCCACCAGAAAGCAAACTGACTCATTGTCAGTCCATTTTTTTTTTAAACTCTGTCTGTCACAGAGAGGCATCTGCTCTGCACTGCAACCCAGCTGATGACCAGTAAGGTCTGTTGTCGAGTGAGGAGCCAAACCAGTACAAGTTCACCACCTCTCTTTCTGAAGTACCCCCATGTCCATCTATTAGTGGGAATATGTGTGAAAATGTGTGTTTTAATGCAATAAGTAGGATAAAGCTCCAACGATGATTGTGTTTGTTTTGGAGGAGATTGTCTTCCAAATATGTGTGTACATGTTTGTGTATTTGTATATAAATGTGTGGTTGAATGTACAGAATGCATCCGTGTATGTACTTTCTCGTGGTCGTGTGTGTGTTGTTCTGGTGCCATATGGTGCCTCCAGTCAGTGAGAGAAGACAGCTGGTAAACAAACAGGAGAAAGAAAAGGAGACTGTTGGCTGCTGCATTGACTGCGAGTGTATAAGGGCTGAAATAATATGAAGTAATATTTTACATTAGTAATGACAGTATTAAAGAGGTAATCAGCAGTTGCTTGTTTCTTGTTTTATTAGTCTAATTGATACCTGCTATGCACTACCTGCCATTACACTTCATTATCTACCGTGCTTTTGTTGTTGTTAGTAGTAATTAATTGTAATGTGCCAATTTGTCTGTATTATGGGCTTTAACAGAATAAGCTACTCCATTCCCCCCCATGCTAATAGACTATCCACTCGCCGCTAAGTGATTCTGCTTTTCAATTTCCTGTCCATAAACAGCCATTTAGAATCTCCGCGAAAGCTGTTTAATGCAGCTGCCTAACAAATAAGTCAGCTAAAACACTTTGAGCTTTAAGCTGCCATTTAGTGCTACAGTGTCTACGGTTCACCACTATATCCAGATGTTATTGGTCTTTTAATAGTATTTCACGTTTCACACATTCATTTGGATTTTGGTGACTTAACTCCATCTAGTTTTTAGTATGATGGATATGAGCCACTTTACAGTTTCCTCTTTTATCTAGAGGGGAAACAGGAAGCAGGAGCGATGGCTACGATTATTATTAATGTTGTTACATGTATTTATATTAATGTCAACAACCTTGAAAATTAAGTTTCATAAGGCCAAACTCAAGTGATCGGACACCCCTTCAATGGGGAAATCTGTAGTAACTGTAGGACAGAAAATTAGAAAATACGTTTTGGAAGTTTTAGAAATGTGCATTTTTTTGGAAGGAAAGATTGATACTGTGTCTGACATAGAAACGTAAATGACTGAAAATATGCAGATGTGACATGTTCAACATCCAAACTTGAACTCAACTGTCTCAGTCTTTCTCTCTCACCCTCCCTGTCTGCTGGTCTGTCTCGCTTTTTAAATATACAGCACTGCACCAAGAGACACCTGCTGAACATTTCTATGGTTGATGTATCCAATCAGAAATTTAACATTTAATAATTAATCTTCCCGAAAACCTTGTTTCAAAACATCCCTGTAACTTATGCTCTAATTTAGGCAGAACATTTTGTGCCCATTGCTCATTGGAAGAATATGATGAAACAGTTTTCAGGGCAGGTACAGCTCTACTATAGGTAGCCAATTTTAAATGTTAAGGACTTCAATACAGAGAGAACCAGAAATTTGAAATGGCTGTTCTGTGAGAAAAGTGCTGATACTTCCATAGTTCCACTGACTGACTGCAGCAAGTCACAATTGTTCGAATTAACAAGCGTATTAATTTGATTTTATGATGGAACCTTGTTGGAAATTGTTAATCATATCGAAGCAAAAACAAGACCTCATTTGATCTTATTTCCCTGTTGTAGCACACATAATTTTAAATTACAAAGCAACTACAAGATGTTTATTCATATCAAAGTCCCATTTTACTTCCTTAAAACAAGCTGCCCTCATTTCTTCTTTTAACAGAATACAGTAGCACTCACAGAGAGCAACGCTTTAAAAGTTATGGAAAAAATGTGTGAGGGAGGAGCAGAGCCCGTCTTCCCCTGGCGCCGACTCCCCATTTATAACACTAAAAATAAAAGAACATAACTTTTAGGATCCCGGCCCCTCGCTCCCTCTCTCTCCCTCTCTCCCTCTCTCTCCCTCTCTCCCTCTGTAACTCTCCACCAGTTGTGCTCACCGTCCACTTCCTGTTCACTCTGAAGGCTTTGACCAGGTGTCTGACCAACCCAATATATCTCCTTCAAACACTCTGGGCCCTCCACTATAAATACCTTCTCTTCCTCTTGAGGCACAAGTAACCACACACACACACACACACACACTAACAGTATGTAACAGAACAGAAACGGATAGAAGCCTCAGAGTGTGAATTCATCTCACAAATAAAGCTAAATACAAACACACACCTCTTCTCTCCTACTGAGCAGTGAGATTGCTGCATGTACGATTCCCCACTTGACTAGAAGAATACTTGTGCCGCTACACACACACACACACACACACACACACACACACACACACACACACACACTTCAGCAACATGCACGCACACACTGAAGCTAATAAACCAGTTCTATTGAGTACCAAGGAGGGTCAGTGGTAATAATGGCTGGCTGCTCTTGACTCTTTCCCTCTCTCTGTCCTTTCTTTTCCCTCCTCCTCTAAATTCAATTCTCTTTTCAATGTGAACCAACCTCTCCTCCCTCTCCACCTCTCTCTCTCTCCTCTTTTCGCTCTCTCTTCCTCTTCTCTTTCATCTCAATTCCCTTTTCAGCCTGTAGAGCTTCATTTCAGCTTAGGCCTGTTTTATTTGGTTTCAGTGGCTCTTGACACGGCGCAGCAGTCTCAGGTTAATATATTTTGCAGCATCTGGACGTGCTCGTATTATTATTAATTAAATGAAAGAGGCTGAAAACCAACGTGGAATGGTGTGACAGTCTTGTGTCCTTGTTGCAAACAACCGCTTTTAATTTTTGTTTCTATGGTCGATACCAATTGTTGTTGGCATCTTCTCTCACTTAGTTTTTCATTGAACACAAAGAATCAAAACAGTTTTTTGATGTTTAATCGGCCAGACAGTATCCCAATTATGTTCAGTTAAAACATTTCAACGACACCACAAAGACATGAATCATATATTTCTACTGAGAGAATCCATGAGCAGATAAGAATAACCTCTAAAATACATGTACATTATTGCATCACGTTGATTTTGTGTTCTTGTTGGTAGCAGGAGCAGAATTTTAATAGTTTTTGCTTCAGGTTTCCAACAGTCGTTTAGTTATATAAACCTGGACAGTCTGCTGTAAATAACCTGTTCTGGAACAAACTGCCTGAAGACATTAAATCTCCATTTTTTAGAATCTCTGTTAAAGCTCATATTTATGAAACTCCATTTCCTATCTGTTGATGTTTGGTTGGGCTCTGTTGCCCTCTAGCTCTTTGTGTGCGTATCTAGGACTTAATGTTTGTCTGTATGTGATGTGAGTGCGTATTTAATATGAATTAAACATAAAACTGGTACCTCCAGCCAGTCAGTCTCTCTGGTAAAGACACACCCGTAACAATGCTGATCGTTCCCATGGACTCCGTTAGATGAGCTTTATTGCTCGTTTATTTTGTGATTGGGTGTTGGTTGCCAGCTCTTGTGGGATGAGACCTGCTTAATTAGTATTTTTATGTGTCCGTGCCGGCGACAGCCAGGACCAGAGGCATTATGTTTTTGGGCCTGTCCGTCTGTCTGATCGAAGGGTTTTCAAATTTGGCACAAACGTCCACTCAAGGATGAACTGATTAGAATTTGGTGGTCAAAGGTCACTGTGACCTCGTAAAACAGGTTCTTGGCAATAACTCAAGAATCCATACGCTAATTATGACTAAAGTTCACACAAATCTCTAGTAAGATAAGTAATGACATTTTAGATCCAAAAGGTCAAAGGTCAATTTCCCTGTGAGACATAATGTTCTACAAAAACACCTTTCTGGCCATTATTCACACACCATAACTCAGAAACAGAGAATGAGATTGTGACCATATTTCACATTTAGTCAGATACTGAATTAGTGACATTAAGCTGCAGGGTTGCAGATTTGTGTGAAGCATCCACGTTTTAATAATTTGTGTCTTCATTGCAGCAACATCCATATTTGAAGCATTGTAGTCAACCACAAGCTCATTGGTTTTGTTTGATGTGATGTGATGTTGATGTGATCAAGCTCTCTATCAATCTTCTGTGCTCCTCTGTAAAATCAGTCTCTAAGCGAAGACAGCATGTTTCTCACTGGAAAATTATTCACTAGAATCAGACATGTCAATGTAATAACTTCCATTTTGCCAAAAATACACTTAGCACATTCTTATTAAATACCTTCAAAGTCTTCCCTACATATATTATATCTGGACAGACATGAATGTAAACCCCAATCTGACTTCTTAGCAGAGGCATACAACCGCGAGGTGGTGATTGCAGTGTTTATGTGGACATCAGTATGTTCTTGTCACATAAGCAGCATTTTTGATAATGCTTACCCATTGAAATCTGAGGGTTGTTTTCTGTAGTTGTTGGATACAAAAGAAAGAAGATGAGGTGAGCCTCTGCTTATTTTCTTCCAGACCTGAAAGCTGAGAAAAACTACATTTTCAAGTATAATTTGCTACATGAAAGCAGAGCAAAACTGTATTTTCAAGAGATATTATTGCACCCACTGCTCTTTCAATAAGTCCTGATGCAGTGTTATTCCAAACACAAATTGTATTCTAAGACGGAGAATAACAGGATGACATCTTGTTGCTACAACTTGAAAGCACACCAAATGGGACGGTGATCAATTGTTGAGCTACTTTCAAGCCCCGATGTGTAGAATTGCATGTGATTATAGCATCTTTCAGATCATGCTGATGGCTTACGTTTTTGTTTGTAAGAAAAGAGGCGCTCGGAGGGAAGATGTTGCAGTCAGTTTCAGACCAGTCAATGTGGCATATAAGTATCTTTTTGATGCTAACACTAGGGGTCGCCAAAGTCAGAAATCACTCATCACACTGTTTCTGTGTCTCTCTGCTGCCTCCTAGATGTTCTAATGGGTACTTCGGGCAGCCCGCTGTGCCGGGGAGCACCTGTCAGCCCTGTGACTGTCACGATAACCTGGACCTATCCTTACCTGGCAGCTGTGATCCAATCACAGGCCAGTGTCTGCGCTGTCGTCAAGGTTATGGTGGCTCATCCTGTGACAGCTGTGCTGAAGGATACTATGGAGATGCCATCACAGCCAAAAACTGCCAACGTAAGAAAACAACATTTTTTATGAATGAAAGAAACTGTTAGTAGCTTTGATTTGTTGCTGTAGTTTGAGTCTCTGTTAAAAGCTAAAATTAGTCATGGAGTAATAAGGAAATCCAAATTTTAGGTCCGTATATATAGTAGTATACTTATTTTAAAGGCACTGTCTAACTTCTTACGAAAGAAATAGCACATTCATCCTTTTATAAATTGAAAGTTGACTCATTAGCCATAAAACACACCCTCGCTCATTTCATTATATTCATCCATTTTGCTGTTACAGCCTTACTCGGTCTGGTATGATCAGCTAGTGGCTAATGTTAGCTAATGTTAGCAAACTTGTCATAAATACTGTTCTGTAAGTCACATTATTGAGTTAGTGTGTTGACTTTATGACTCTCATTTAACATTTCGCATCACTCTGTAATTCTGTGAAAAGCCACAGTGGCCGCTGTTCAGCAAAAGTTACATAGGCTCATTTTAAAATCCAATGTGATGGTCCCTTATAACTACTTCATTGACAAATCTATCAATCATCTATCAATATCCTGACTTTATAGCCCATATTTGTTGGATCTGCACCCCACTGCTGTCCCTTGCATCCCCACAGACCGACCACGGGACACACAGAATGAATTGTGTAAAGGCAGCATATTGATTGAACCAGTTTGTCTTGATATTGTCTATAAACACTATGCCATCAAAGTGACTTTAAAGTGCTGTAATCAGGTTAAAAAACAATTCAACACACAGCGACTTTAAGAGGGAAAACATCATCCACTTTTAAAAAAAAATCATTATAAAAAAAGCCAATATTGTAGCTTGAGTGTCTCAGCAGGGGCGTTACACCGAGGAGTGGTATTTCCTCTATGAAACTCAATTTTAGCTAAATTATACCTTTAATCCTTTCACTAAAACAGTGAGTAGATAGTACACCATCTGGAGTGTGTGTGTGTGACTGTGCATCGGCAAGCAGCTGTGCTAGTAGGAGGTGTGATGTCGTAGCGGCCTACTGACTGCCAGCTGTGTTTAAGAGTGAGAAAAAAAAAACTATACCTGTAAAGAAGAGGAGGAGGAGGACGGGGGGTGAACAAGAGAGGAAGAGAGAGATGGCAGCGATTGCAGATGTACAGATGGCGCTTGTTTGTGAAAATCTTCTTCAAACCTGTGCTGTTGATGAAAACAGTGGCAGAGAGATGGTGAGAGCGACAGACAGGCAAGGCCGATGAACAGACAGATAAAACCATCAGACGAGCACAGAAGCAGGGAGACAGGCTGACAGGGGGTATTAATGTGTATTTGATAGCTCATTGTTCTGTAGTTGTTTCCCCTTTCCACCCAGCTAAATGGTTATTGATTAATCAGCCTGATCTATTGCTCTCCTACAGTGCTGATCGGCTGCTCGTGTCTGGGAGTTGGAGGGTTGCTATTGATCCTGTACGAATGACCACCAGGAATTATTAAAACACAACAACTCTCTCTCTCTCTCTCTCCGCTTCTGTCAGTCTATCTCTCTCTCCCCGTCTGCCTCGCTCTCCCTATCGCTCCCAGTCTTAATGAATTTTATTGAGTGGAGCAGCAGAGTTCAGGTCGAGTCCATTTGTGCACTATTAGACTGTAAAAATCCTTTACTTTTTCTTTTGATGTCAGAGTTCCCATCTGCGGCCATTTTTGACGCAGTCATTTTGTGTGTCGCCCTAATAGTGGTTCCGTTTCATTCAGGCGGGGGGGTGGTGGAAAATGGTTCAATTTTGCAAGCAAACTTGACCACAAAGCAATTTGTTTGAGGAATAAATTCAAGACAATTAACTCCTCTGACCATTTCTCACATGGGGAAATGCCGTTTGCAAGTTGTTGAAAAGATGTGTGAATTGCGCTGTCACACATTTGTCCAATCAGTGGAACAAAGTGGATGTGTAATAATTCAATAATGTAATTATGCTTCCTGTGTGTCTGACATTTAATGAATGTTTCATAGATACTTAATACAATGGATCAATAAACTCTTTGGGGATCTCACAACAATTTTACCACTCTGAATGGACTGTCTTGTACAGTCCTCTGTGCTGAGGTTCTGCAAAAAGAAGTGCTTCAGCAGCGGGCATATGGCCAGCAGGATGATGTGGAGGAAGAGGAAGGGCTCCTGGCCATGGTGGGAGGTGCAGACACGGGGTTCCAGATCCCCCTTCTTCAAACTCCAGGGCTCTCGACGGAGAGGAGGGAGAGCCGGGAAGAAGAAGGGAGCCAAGCCATCTGACTCCTGCCCACCACCGGGGTCCTCCCCCGGGACGTCTTGAAACTCAGTTGAAGAGGTCCAGCTCTGCTTACGGAAAGAGATCCACACAGTCAGCCCAGCTGCCATCGCCGCCACCCCTCGACATGGAGCGCCGTGAAAGCATCCACTCGTCACTGCCGCTCCTCCGTAGGCAAGTGAGCACAAAACTGGCAGCGGGCCTGTGGGGGTAAGCACTGACAAGCCTCGAAGTGGGGGTCAAGGTCCGAAGTCGATGATGTAGCTGGTCTGGCAGCCGGTGCACAGGCGGACACCAGTAGGCTTCTTCATCTTATCTTTCTTCACTTGATGACTGCTTGATGGTGACAAAAAATGGGAGAAGAACCCAGGTCACTCAGTTGCTATTTCACAACTGAGCACGCCCACAGGGATGAACACAGCTCTTAAAGGGCGAAGCCTGTACAAAATAGAACATCATATATTGCCACCATGCTTACAACATTTCCACTTCTACATCACCTGTTTACCTTGAGTGTGGCCTCAATTTGCAGCTGGTATCTCCTGTATGTATACTTAATAGGTTGTTGCCTGGACGTCTCATCGATGCACCATTGTGCCGCTAATGATATAGAATAAATGCACAATTGCTTCTCCTGCAGTTTGTTTACACGCCAGATTGCTGATTGCTTCCTAACGGAACATAATGTATTTCAAGTTGCAAAAAAATTGTCATCTTCAGCATCAAGGCCAGAACTGCTAATAATAAAAAAAAACACAACAAAAAGCAAAATTTTATCCCACAACAAGGCTTATATTGTAGCGACTGACAGAACGGAGTCCAGATGGTCCCCGAAGGGTGAAGCTAGGGGGTTGAGAGACTGCGTGAGAGAGAGAGTGTGAAACCGAGTCGGACGTATATGTGCATGTTTTCTTGTATGTTTAATCAGGCTTGTGTGTGCGTATCACTGCATTCATGTATGTGCGTGTGTGAGGGCCTGCGTGTTTCGTTGCATTTGTGTGCGAAGCAGAAATCAATGTATGTTGTGTACCGTATGTGTGTTTCTGCATATTTCTACGTGTGTTCATGTGTGTGGACATCTGTTGTACCCCTCTCTCTCTCTCTCACTTCCCCATCCCACACTCAGGTCTGTCCTTCTGTCTGTCTCTTACATCTAACTGTAGCGAGTGGCAGGAGGTAAAACATGCTACTTGTGTGCATGTGTGTCTATGTGATGTGATGTGTGCTCGCAATTTCTTAAGGTGTGTGTGTTTTTATGTGCATATATATGTGTGTACGCGTGTGTTCTTCTGACAACCAACCCACCAGATGGGAGCCGTGATGTTCAAGCTTTTAATTGTATATCTAATGGGTTGATTGACATGTGTGGGTGTGTCTTTTTTTTCCTCTCGTAGGATTTAAGCATACAAAGTTGAAGTTGTACAAAGTATCTCAGAGAGAGAGAGAGAGAGAAAGAGATTTGAAAGGTTGTATGTGGGAATAAATTTTGATATTTTTATAACCAACCCATTCACAAAGCATAAAAACTGCACGCACGTGACAAAGGCCAAGCACTGAATGTTATGCAATCATTTTCAGTGCCAGAGAAATGTGGCACCAGGCAGAGATGAGAATCTTATGGTTCATAGAGCTGCAGTGAATGTTGTGCTATTAAGAAGGGGAATGAACTCCACTAAAAAAAATCAAGGCAAACGGCTTTGCAACCTCCTCTGCACAGGAGAAAAATCCTGCCAGTGTTGGGAAAACAGGGTCAATTTTAGGGTGATATGGGGGCAGTTTTTAGCTTTTATTATTGCCCCAAAATATGGTAGATTTTTTGAATTACTCAACGCAGTTCACCGTTGAAGCTGTTCCATTTCTTGTTGACAGTCCACAAATCAGGAAGACTTGCTTTGTGTTTAATTAGTTAGAGTCCAGTTGTGCTTTCTTCACTGTATTGTGTCACATCATCTTGGCAGTTTCGGGGCCTGAACTGTTTTTGAAATGTTAAGTTTTCTGTCTTCACCAAAAGTGTGGATTTATACATCAGGGAACATTTAAGACCTAAGTATCTTGTCAATGTTAGGTTGAATTGAAGGTAGTGAAGAGGTTCATTTTTGGTGATTGCAGCGTTGTCTGGACAGAGGACTCACTCACTACATTTTGTTTTTCCTGTGCACGCTCAACACCAGAAGGTCATCAGAGCAAACAGGACAAATCTATGTCCTCTGAATGAATGAAAACGTGATGTTGTCATTCGTCGCGGCCTTGCTTTGTCATTCAGGCTCACACTTAAGCTGGGTGTGGTTTTATATACAAAATATAATCTGGCAAAACTAAGTCAAGCCACCAGACTGAAGAATCTATTTGGGGAAGAGAAGATTTCCTCTAAAGTGCAGTCAGCAGGATATTAAAGTGCATATCGACAGCTAATCCTGAAGGAGACCTTAAGCTGGATCTGAGCTCTTATCCAGCCGACTGTAGTGAGAAGTAAACACAGTCGCCAACTTCTGTCATTGTTAAACCAATATATGTTATTATATGTACTCATGTAGAAATTCTGCCATTAGGAAATGATAATTGATGTAAAATATGCTGTGTTCCCACCTCTCCTCTCTTGCAGCCTGTCAGTGCCACACTAATGGCTCTGTGTCTGAAGTCTGCAATAAGGAGACTGGACAGTGCCAGTGCAGAGAGAACGTGGTTGGACGACAGTGTGACGAGTGCATGGTAAGTATTTTGACAGATGCCAGATGTCTTTGCCTTTGCCAGATGTCTTTATAGATATGTCCACTATGTGTTGGTGCCATTGTGTAGAATTTATTTTCTATATATACTTTTCCCTTTCTGGCACAAATTCTTATAAACATTTTTCTTATTTTAATCTTGTGCCAACCTGTGATCTTGAGTGTTTTAAGCCCAATTACATCTTTTGTGACAATTTTCTTATTTGTATTACACTTCATTTTTCTTAGTGCTTTACATCAAATGTGTTTTTTTAGTTTGCCAGCAAGGCAGTGGACACCTAGTAGGTCAAAAGCTGATTTAACAAATACACTTACCTGTACTTCAGATAGATCCTGTTTATAGACAGCTAAACATCTTTTTATACACATCTACTGTATATGCAGCTCACCAAGAATGAGCTTTACTGTTTATATTTTTTGGCATTGTGTATATTTTGGATTTGCAACTTATTGATTCATATTAAATAGTGTCTACACTCTCTATTTCCTACTTTGTACTGCAACCATTTCCCTCTGTAAAAATAAAGTTCTATGCTATCCATCTTCTGTTAATATGCACTGCTGTACTATAAACGGCATTAAAAAAAGAATCAAGGGAATTTAGAGACCCATATGTCCTTGTAAATCACCAGTATCCTGCAGAATTCAATCTGCTTTGTATATTTTTACATTTTCCTCACTTCTTGCTGTGTCAGCTATCAGAGTAGTATGATCGTAGTATGGTGGTATCGTAGTATGAATGTCCATAGTGATGTTCTTTGTCTTTTCTGGTGTAACTTTTTGGTTATTTTATTGTTAGCATAACTGTAAATGTAATAATAACACAACTATTATCATGGTGATCATGAATGATTTTTTTTTTTTTTTCTCACTTTTAATTTTTCACTTGTGCTTTCAGTTTGTTGTTTTTATCTCTCCTGCTCACTCATTCTCATTGGTCCCCTGTCTGTACCCCCTCCGTCCCTCTGCGCTGTGATTGGTCCAGCCTAACTGCTGGTGGGATGCTGAGCGTCAGGAGTGTCTGCCCTGTCGCTGCAGCCCTCACGGCTCTATTTCCCAGCGCTGTGATGTCGAGGGCCGCTGCATCTGTCGGCCCGGTTTTGTTGGCCGGCGCTGCGACTTGCGGCGGCAGGGTTACGAGAGGCGGGAGACACGGAGGCCAGTGGAACGCGTTCCCTTGGAGGCCGTGCAGCAGAGATGGGGGGGGTCGTCCCGCTCGGGGGGTTGTCCCAGGGGGGCATACAGGCCTCAGACAGGGGTAACACACACTGCATGTGGATGCCAGTGGTGTGTTTTCAGCAGCATGGGTGTGTTTACATGGTGTGAAACATGTACAGACATTTGTGTTGCTTTAGATCAGGTTTAAAACACATATCACATGTGTAACAGCATTAAACTGTTTGTGTTTGTTGATGTGATGGTTTGAGGCCTGGATTTTTAAAACATTGCATGGACGTGAAGATGTGTATCACGTGTGCTCTATGAAAGGGTTTTACTAGCATGGCTGTGTTTTTTAATTAAAGGCATTTCCAGTTGAAGATGCTGCTGATTATAAGCAGTAATGCAAGTCCCAGAATGCATCATGCAGGAAAACATACACATAAGCTGCGCAATCTTTAACACATTTTAATCCCATCGTTCCAATGAGACATCATCAAAAAATGTCACCTCATGTTTGTTGGTCTTCTAAATATCATTATTTTTAGGCAAATCATGATGTTTTTCTGAGGTTGCCGCATTCTGCATTGTGGAAGCTGATTTGTTTTTTGTTCATTTTTAGTTGAACTGCACCTTATTCAAATTTTGTTATCTGGCAACATTTCAGAAGACTTGTTAAAATTGTCTTGGCTGGCATACTGTGTATCTCGAGGGGCAGTTTGTGAATGTCTGGGTCCAGTCTGATGAACCAACATGCGTTGTGTTGTATTTTCTGTAGCAGCAACAAGGAGCCTTTCTCACACTGCCAAACGACTTCCAAAGACCTGATGCAGTTTTTAGTTGGCTTTTAAACTGAAGACAAATACAGTTTAAAAATTCAGTCATCGTTCATCTTCTCTATTTATCTGCCTTGAAAAGACTGAAAAATCTCAAATACAACATTTTTATTCCTTCATATATTTCCTCTTCTTTTTCATCCAGTCTTCAGAAGCAAGTCTTGCATCTCATTTCTTCATAACCTCCTTCTCTCTGAGTTGCTTGTGTGTGTCTGCAAAGTGTCTCGACCCAATTCCTCCACCTGCTCGCAACTCTGTTTACAACCTCTTTGTCCTTGTCTGTTACTGTTTCTCCAGCCTCAGAAACACGGCATCACCACAGGTGGAGTGTGTGTCCCCTGTCACTGTAACTCGTTCGGTTCCAAGTCGTTCGACTGTGATGAAACTGGTCAGTGTCGGTGTCAGCCGGGCGTCACCGGACCCAAATGTGACCGGTGCTCACGAGGGTTCTTCAACTTCCAAGAGGGTGGCTGCACACGTAAGTCTAGACCGTGTTGTAGAAAAGAGAGTATTTCTTTCAACCTTGGTATGAGCCCACAGAACAAAAGTGCAGCTCATTCCACTGGAAATGCTGACAAAATCATCATGTAGATTTGTTCTGTATTTACACTGTAATTTGCAATGAAAGTAATGTCAGCAATCTCAAAATGCTTTCCACATCAAACTGCTGCTCCGTTTTTTTCTTTTTAATTTAAAGTTTAGACAAATTGTCTGCAGAGAAATTAAAAAAGTTATTGTGTCATTTCAAAAATGCGTGTTACACCCTCACATCATGGTGCCGGTTTTATAATTATTGCAAAACACACTCTTTTTGCTCACAAGCAGGACAAAGCTAAACATCATCATAGCAAAACATGGCAAAAAAATGTTCTGAATAGGAGCCGCTGGCTTTATTTGATAGTGTTGCTTTGTATTAAAATACAGTTTGTCAGTGTCGGCATTTCTCCCTGTTCCAGTTTCACATGGACATAATACAGTTTGTATTTATACTGTAACTTCTCAACATCATCAGTTTCCTGCAGAATCCACAAACTTTCTATCTCATAAAAGTCAGAGTCGCAGAAATTATGAAGAACTAAAAATTCATTGCAGTTGATGATCATGTATTTTTGACATTACACCATGTTTTATGAAGAGTTCCCCAGGGTTATGAAATGTGCATCTTGGTAAAAGCTATAGCTACATCAAACAAAGCACCCATCCATATATGCATAAATGTTTAGATGATGGCAGGTACATGTGAAAGACCAAAGGAGAGAGGGAATAAAGGATTGAAGGAAGGAGGGAAGCAATAAAGAACAGTCAAATTAGAGAATCTTGACCAAGCACTGTGTGTACGAGACGGTAGAAAGATGAAATGTTGCCAAGAGAAGCTAGCTGCTGATTGATATGAACGTCTTTGAAGGTTGAACACACGGAATAATAATGACATGACCAATAAATTATGGAGCTAAAATATTTCTTATTCATCATGGCTGGTGAACAAACAAAACAGCTGATAATAACTATGTGTGAAGAATGTTTAAAGACGAGCTCATTAAAATGAATCAAGTTCAATTCAGTCAAATTTATAGGGAGATCCCTCTTTTTGTGTCTGTTTGCGTTCATGCAAATTAAACAGATAATGTTCAGTTTCCAGCAAGTCGTTGCTCATTTTGTTTGTAGAATTTTATTTACTGTCATCACGTTAACACTTTCTTTCTATAATCCTCATCCTGTTATCATCATCAGTGCTACATGGAACCACAAAATTTAGTTTGCACGGTTTTACTGAAAGCTCTTCTTTGAGTCTTCTTTGGTTTTAACACCAAGCACATATTCATATCACCTCAAATTAAAGGTCAAGGTTTGCCCAAATTGTACAGCATGTGACTGATTCAAAGCTGCAGCACGCTGGTACTGGATGTGTTGGAAGTGGAGATGGAATTATAGTTTCTGTGAAATGCAACAAGAGGCTGTACTTTAAACTGAGAGTATTTACATTTTGTTCAATAATTTTCCTTCAAATTTCAGCTAAATCTGTTTGTGGTAAAAGGAAAAATGTGTCACTGTGTGTTCGGTCTGGATCAATTTAAATTGCCTGTTCACTTTGCGACAAATGTTGTTATTGTTGTCTATTGTTAAAGACATGGAGATATAATTTAAAATGGGAAACTTCTTATGTAGCAAATGTGTCTTTTGAAAGTATAAATGGCACATTCTTGCTCTCAGAAATGAAAACTTGCATCCATAGGTAATGATACATAGACTTGGTCTATTCATACACATATTCATATTTATGCACTCAGGGATTGTGCTGCTACAGCCTTACTTGGTCTGGTATGATCAGTAGCTTCTGGGGGCTAATGTTAGCAAAGCAAGTAAGCTTTATATAGTTATTGGTGTTCTGAGAAGTCACTTTAACATCTAGCTTTTATTAGATACTGCAGTCTACAAGTCAGATGTAATAATCATTTCAGAGCAGTTCTTATTACTAGCTGACAAAAAAAGAGGATGGAACATGACACTGATCAGATGTATCAGTGGTGAACTGATCAAAAAATTGTACATCTGAAAGCGATTAGCTGTTTGTTACAAGAGCTGAGGATTTTGACTATCGTTGCCTGAGGGTGTGTTACGTCATCTGAAAATACTTAAAAGTCATTTTCTTAAATGTCTATTTCAGACCAGTCTTTCTTTTTTTTTAATAAGAGGATATGTTCAAATTATTAAATCATATGCCCTAAAAACTTGGCAAACCAGGCAGCAGGTGCAGCAAACTTGTGCTGCCCAAAATGAGGATTAAGCCTCCACGCACCCAAAGTACGACTATGAATAGCTTTTCCCTCATATCTCCTTATGCAATGTTTTATTGACACTAACCACTATTGACAGCCAAGGAGAACAGTAATAAGTTCGCCAGGAAGCTCAGTCACACAGCAGAAAGACAGGAGAGGACGGGGGAATTATTTGCTTTGATTCATCTGAAGATCAGCACAGTGCAGCGGTCAGGTTACAGAAATAATACGTTGGCTTGTGTTTAATGTTCCAGGGAATTTACTGCAGGCAGGTCAGAATACAAATATGATTCAAGCTGTGGTTTGCAAATTTTCACGACTAACTAAGATGAAATGTAGCTTCAGTAACATAAGAGTTTGGATGAATTAATCAGGTGTCATTCCACTAAATTTCCAGAAACTTCACGTCAATAAATCAACTAAACTATTTACAGAAAAAGCTCATTGTTGGCAAATGAATTTAAATAAATGACAACTCAATCTTCATGCATTAATAAATTAACTCCTTGCCAGCTTTGTCGTGTTGTGAAAGAAAAAACTGTGTCATTGTTGAGAAGTAGAAGAAATATCACAGGCACTGATTTATCTTGAGAGTTCATTCAACACCGTGTAAAACATACTTCCTCTCCTGCAGCCTGTCAGTGCAGCCATGTGGGGAATAACTGTGACGCCAACACAGGACAGTGTATCTGTCCTCCAAACACCATTGGTGAGAGGTGCGACCGCTGTGCCCCCAACCACTGGGGCCATGATATCACCACTGGATGCAAGGTAAGCCATGTTTTTTAACAAATGTTTAGTTTTGAAGACGATGAGAAATCGTGTTCAGGAGGTTTTTGAACCCTGTCTGCGATGAATAAATCCTTACTTTTCTAATTTCTAATATAATGCTGTTAGCCAAATACTATATATGAATCAACATAGACTGTTTGTGTAAACTCAATATAGTCCTCTAAATAGTAAACAATTCTTTCTACGTTAACCCCAGTAAGTTTTATTGTAAAGGTAAATATAATCAAAAGAAATCACAATAGACTCTATATGTATATATGTATTTATCTGATTTGCCCTTTTAGCTCCATTTCGCCTGCTCTTATTTTCTTCTTTCATCCCATACTCTTATTATCACAGTGCCTGTTTATGCAGCCTTTTCTCTGCACTCCCTCCTCTTTATCACCTTTATTTCTACGATTCCATCGTTCCCATTTCCTCCACTTCTCTGCTTTATAACACGACTTTGTTCAAAGTGTTTAAAAAGTAATTGCTCTGCACTGAAACTATCTCAACAAAGGGCCGCGAGGCAGCAATAACAGTAAACTATTAGACGTAGCAGTAGACTATTAGCAATTAGAGGCTTGAACATGAAAATACTGTAAGTCTCAGTGTAACAACAGATTGATCCAGGAGAGCACATCAGGACAACAAAGACAGATGCTACAGACCTTAGTGGTACAAACGTACATAAAAAGGCAGCAGAGACAAGAAGTAAAGTAAAACACAGCAAAGCGGAAATGTACAACATGGGAAAGAGCAGTCAGTGACGTGAAGTACAAGAAAAGAAATGACAAACTAGAAATAGTTAAAATTCTTTAGTATGAAACATTTCATTCATTAAAGATTATAAAGAAATAATATTGAAAATCAGCTCCAAGTATGAGCAAACGTGAACATAACATGGAAGTCAACACTCATTAACAGTGAAAGACTGTTGCTTTAGGTCAAGAGTTCAGAATCACCTGGAAGTGTTAACGTTGTTCAGTGCTGCTGTTTAGGTAATTCAACACTGAGCATCACAGTTGTTCTCATTTCACCAGATAGTTATTTACAGCTTCTCAGCTCATGATTGTGCAGATTTTTGCCTCACAGCACACATAACAATCATCATCTGTTTTTATGGTGTTTTCATCTTTGATTGAGACATTTGTCAGCTGTAATGACATCCAATACTGTTCACTGAGTGTTTTTTAGTGAGAAAGCTATTCTACTACTGTACTTTGGTGTTAACTCATCGAGTTTTAAGAGTGATTTAAGCTCCATTCAAAACTCAGTTATATTTGAACATTCAAACTCATCATTTACCTTACTGTGGTCAAATAAAACTCCACACTTGTTGGAAACTTGTTGACTGTTGACCAAGACAAACATTTGCTTTGCATTTAGTTAAAAAAGAAAAAGTTTTTTAATTGTCTGAAACATTTACATCAATTCTGATAACAACCCTAACCTCTGTCCTTGTGTGTGTGTGTGCAGGAGTGTGGTTGCAGCGTGATCGGCTCAGTGACCCAGCAGTGTAACGTCAACACAGGATGCTGCTTCTGCCGCGACTCCTTCAGAGGAGAGAAATGCAACGAGTGTCAAATTGGATACAGAGACTTCCCTCAGGTGAACGATCCATATGAACACTGATATTACTATTATTATTGTAAAGCTTACTTTTATTATTATTGAGATAAGAGAGGAGGCTCTGGAGAGAATCTCTTAAGGGATTCCACCATTGGGGATTAAGAGTCTGTGACTCTACTAAAACAAGGGAGAGAGATTTTCATAGACATAACAATGCTTTTGTTTTTTAATTTCATGAGCATAAAAGTGCCTGAATAGTGGCATCACACAGTGGTTTTCTTTAAATCTTAAGTTGTCTTTACACAAGAGCCAAAGGTTTCTGTGTAGATTCAGCTTGTATATGCCTCACTTGAAATGAAAAGACGAACAACTTGCTGTAAATATACGGCCAGGTACTGGCTACAGGTGTGATTCAATGACACCTTGAATTTTACGTGACCACCAAATTTTCAGTTTCATTAAGTCTTCTCGGCTAAAAGGCGGCAACAGAAAAGCAGCTCAGTGATCCTGTTGAGAAGTTGGTGTTCAGAGAAGTTTCATGGTCATACTTTTTAAACTTTTTGGAACTGGCTTCAGTCAAACGGGAGAATAACAGGACAACTCTGTGTTTTGTTAGTCTGAACTTCAGTCATGTTTTGAGTGACGTGGGGGCGAGAAGATAATGGCAACATTTTCATTTTGGAGTGAAGTTTAATGGTTTGGTGAAGCATAAAGCAAGGACACACTCTGCTAGCTCCTCTCTCAGCCTGTTATATTGTTGATAACAGAAGCTTGGCGTTGTCTGCATCCACATTTCCCACAGTGCACGCAGTGTGAATGCAGCGTCTCAGGATCGGACAGCCAGACCTGCGACCTGGAGAGACAAGTGTGTGCCTGCGCAGATCGAACGGGAAAGTGTAGCTGCAAGGTACTCGCAAAAATACACGCACAGGAATTTCTGCTTTTCATTTCTTTTTCTGTCAATGTACTTGTAGAATATAGCCTGTCTTTGTCATTTCGACCGCATACAGCAAGTACACAGTGGAAATGAAGCGACTATTTAAATAATTAGAAACTGCTGTGAATGCAAACATAAGCTCTGATAGTTTACGTTAAAGAGTCGAAAACAAAACAAGATAGTTTAAGCTTTACTTACAAAAAAATATAATTTAACATGAAAAAATGCGCAATACTTGAGTGTCACATAGAAGAAACGGATAAAGTTGGATAATGATTAATGGTTTGATCAGCTCACATTTTATATGTAACGTGTGTTTCAAATTCATCGAGATCCTGAAGTAAACAGGTCTCATCCAGCCATCCCACAATTTTGATTCACTCGTTGCCTTGAAAGACTATGTAGGAATTTTCTTAAAGCAGCTGTTTCAATAGATTATTGACCTTTTCCTCCTTCGACATGAAATGCTCTTACATGTGAATAAACTCTTTTCCGTTAGTCTTTGTGCTGGAAACATTTTTATAATTCTACAAAACTAGAGTCCACATACAGAATCTGATCAGGCTCAGTTTATTGTCAGGAGATGTTTTCCAGATTTCAGCCCACTGACCTTCTCCTGACTTTACTTTGACTTTTCAGGAAGCTTAAAGTCTGAGTGAGCGAATGTGTGAGAACCTGAGAAAAAGAAAGGTGCTATTTATGGTTTTGAATCCTACCAGGAGATGTTTAGATTTTAAATGTCAATCCAGATTTAACACCTACTGCTCATGGCTTCTCTGTCCTTTATCTGTGTATGTTGGGAATCTATGCCTGTGTGTGTTTGTGTTTTATAGTATATGTGTGTTGGTGTGTAATTATGTTCACTAAATGTCACAGAACTGAGGAAGACGGCATCTCTGCGTGACGGCCTCCATATGCTGGCTCACACACAAGAACATAGATACATACATACATATTTAATATATACCTTTTTTCTTCTATATCTAAATATAAGGTAAATTCATCACTACCAGATTGTTATGAATACACACCTATATAGACAAAGATAAACCATATATTTTACACCTGTCATCCTCATTCTGACAAGCTGATCACTTTATCACACACACCTCTCATCAATAGCCTCCTGTCAGCTCACACACACACACACACACACACACACACACACACACACACACACATACATGCACATATTCAATATAAGGCACACCCAGACTGGAGACACCTTTCATCTGTGCTGTCACTTGCTGATCCCATTATCACACAAAGACAGCGACAAATGCTAAAGCAAAATTCTGCATACACACACACACACACACGTATATGCACACACACTTGATTCATGGCCTGTAATGAGGCTTCAGATCACCGGGTGTCATCGTCACTCTGAACGGGTTGGAGGTCGACTGCCTGTCACTCAAACAGGCATCCGATCTGTCACCTGCCTCTCTGTTCATCTGTTATTTCTGCTGTGTGGGACATGATATGCTGCTTACCTGTCTGTCTGTACCTCACTATATATGGAAATATGTTATGTACCTGCATTTCCTTATGGCTTTGGCAGCATCAGATAGCTCTAAAATTAGTTGCATTTAAGGTGCCAGAAATCATTCAGCGTAATCAAACTTGCTTAAGTCATTTATGAAGAAAACATTCTTGTAATCCACAAATTCCAGCTTCTCAAATTTGAGGGTTTTCTGCCTTTCTCTGTTTTATATGATTATAATTTGAATAACTTTTGTTGGACCATACAAGAGATTTTAAAATGTGACTCCCAAGGTGGTGGACATTTTTTTTTAGTATTTTGTGAGACTTTGTCGATTAAATAGAAAATATTTTATAATTAAATTGATCATCATAATTTGCTAGTAATGATCCCCTTATATCGTGACAAATGTGAATAAAGTGGACAATCGAGGTTCCTTCACTAAACCCTCCTTACTTACTAACCTGCAGGACATTTTGACAGAACTCAGCATTAATTGGATGACGTTTTGTTGACAGCACTGTGAGCTTTTTCTTAACAGAGAGATGGCTTAATACAGCCCTGTCCACAGTCCCGTTTTAAACCAGTCAAATCTCTCTTATTTACTCCAAATGTAAAGAATTCAGTACAGTGAGATACTTATTTCTGTCCCAATGCAAGCAAGTTTTGTGTTGTTTTGACTGGATGTATTTTAATAGCTAAAATAAGTATGTAAAAGTAAGTCAACTAGCATCACATTATTAATTGTATGTAGGTTGGTAAAAATAAAGGATTAGATAATTTCCAAAGTTGGATTATGTCTGTTTGGAGCCACATTTGGCAAAATTCTACATATTGATCATCAGCTTGGTGGATTTATCTGTGTTCATTATTGTCATTGTTGAAGTAATGTTTATAAAGAATCACTAAAGCTTAACTCACCTATTTGTGTTTACCTGTGTTTATTTAAGGTAAATGTGGAAGGAGACAACTGTGACCGCTGTAAGCCGGACACATTCGGGTTGTCAGTACGAAACCCACTCGGCTGCAGCAAGTGCTACTGTTACGGGCTGACGCAGTCCTGCACGGAGGCACAAGGACTCATCAGGATGTGGGTGAGTGGTCTTTTATGTTTTACTTCTTTCCGGTCACAGTTTGAAGTAGGTTTAAGTATTTGGCTAAAAATGATCAACCCATGTGACTTCACTGAAAATAGAACTGGATTGATCTGCTCCATTAAATATGTTGATTGACTGGATGAAATGTTCCATCATCCAAAAGCCTGGTGATGTCAACAATACTTTCAAAGAGTAGTTTGTGGTCTGTTCACTCTCCACGTTCACTCAGGATCTCTCTTGCCTCTAATGTGTTTTCCTTGGATCCAACCAGTAGTTGCCTGTACTTTCTGAACACACTGTCCGTGCCAACCTCCTTGCTGAGACAACACATCTGACAGCTGGCTGCTTACAACTGACTCTGCATTATGCCAATGTTGTAAGCTTCGTGTTCTTCATTAATCATTATCTGTGGATAATCACAGGCTTGTTCAGATATTTAAACTTAATGGATCTAATTTCGCTCGGTTTTCACCCAGATGAAAATCAATGATGCTAGTTATTTTGTTGCAGCCAACCTGGTGGCTGTCCATATGTTACAAATATAAAAATCTAAAGATGGTGAGCTGATACTTAGGAAGATAAAACAGTGTTTTGGAGTATTGCCACTCTCAGAGTCATAACTCAGTCAAATCATACACAGGTATGAAAATCATATTGATATCGTCCAGTGTGACTCGCACTTTCTGAGGATATCATCACAACTAAATCTGCTTTGAAATCATAGAAAACAGAAGCTGTAAGCTTGTCTGAGAATCATCAGGTTTTCTTCAGTAAACACCATTGCAAACAGGAACTGATAATGAATATGTAAATAAATATGGCCTAAAAAACTCGCTCTAAAGAGAATACATCAGTACCTGTAGGTGACATTGCAGCCCATTTTATGAGCTCTTACCGAGATCTCGCTCTCCTGATGGCTTTAATTTTTCTCTGTTGTCACTGCGGTTTCCAAATGTTGCTCTTAGCATGTTTCTGTCCATCAAATTAGCACAAACATTTTAAACTTATTCCATTTTCACACAAATTAAAATTTCACACTCAACTGATAAAGCACAAGGATAAGCAGCTCTTATGTGGGGAAAAAACTCAGAGATGTACTTTAAAATATAAAGATGTCACTCCAGACAGGATTTAAATTACAGGAGGACCAGCAAGGTCGCCAAAAATAGTAGATAATTGCAGCTGTAATTATTACTGGAGTGGGGGTGAAAAATTGCCCACTAACCACTGTGAGAAATAAATCTGAATTGGGCTTTAGTGTAGTGTGTTAGCATGTTAGCTTTTGCTAATTTGCACACAGGCTGATGGCAAATTAAAATTTTTTACTAGACAGTGATGTTAGATGAACTATTCAGGGCATCGATAGTTATTATAATTCATTCTGAGGTGGAGCAGTTTGTCCAGTAGTTGTTGACATTTCATTCAAAACTGTGAATGTAAACCTCATGGTGGCGCTACAGAAAAAGTCAGAAGTTCAGCAAGGCATGTCTGTATAAATCCATTCAGCAGATATTAAGATCACTTGATAGGTGAGAAAAGGATTGTGTTGTAGAGGGATGTGGAGGTCTCCTTTTTATTTGAGTCAACCCTTGTAAATCTTAGCCAGCCATATGTATCGATGGCTTCTGTACATCTAAAGACAAACATGAGTGTGGACGTTATGGACACCAGCTGCAGTCAGAAACAGCGGCATTTACCCAACAGTCAGCCAGTTAGCAATCGATTGTCGAGTGGCAGCCTGTTTTTAATAAAGGCCCTTCTTCTCAGACCCGGTCACCATCTGCGATAAACCAGAGCGTTTTCTGAAGGAGTGTGTCGAGAGGCTTCATTTGAACGACAAACATTCACTTCATTTATTGTTGAGAGAGAGAGAGAGAGGGAGAGACAGAGAGAGAAACTGAGGGAGAGAGAGAGACTGGGGGAGAGAGGAGACAGAGAGAGAGAGAGCGAGACAGTGAGTGAGTGAGAGAGAGACAGACAGTCTGAGAGAGAGAGAGAGAGAGAGAGACTGAGAGAGAGAGAGAGACTGAGAGAGAGGGAGACAGAGACACTGAGACTGAGAGAGAGAAAGAGAGAAAGACTGAGAGAGAGAGAGGGAGACAGAGAGAGAGAGTTGAGAGAGAGACGGGGGGAGCTGGACAGAGAGAAAGACAGAAAAAATGAGAGTTTATTGGAAAGAGGGAGATTTTCTCTGAACCACTGAATCGTGAGATTACACTGAGTGGAGTGGGACACACACACACACACACACACACACACACACACACACACACACACACACACACACACACCTGTATCTAGACACCGTACACATGCATTCACATACATACACAAACATACACAAACTCACACTACACGGGATTACACAGGTTAGGGGAGAAGGACACACACAGACATACACACACTGGTACTTCTGCACTTGTGAGGACCCTCATGACAAAATGCATTCCTCAGCCCCTTACCTTAACCTTGACCGTCACAACTAATGGCTAACCTTAACCTAACTCCTTAACCTAACCTTAACCCTTTAAACCAAGCTTTAACCTTCAAACAGCCATTTGAAAATGTGAGTGTGTGTTCTCACTTTCCAAAAATGTCCTCACTATGTTGGTTAAAACTTATTCCAGTCCTCACTATGTAGCAGGTTCACACACACACACACACACACACACACACACACACACACACACACACACATTCTGCCATACACACACACAGAGCCTTTTGTGATATGTGTCTCTAATGGGAGAAGTGTGTGTGTGTGATTGAACAGCTATTAACTTTTTGTTAAATACTGCTGTGAAGATCTGCACTAATATAACACAGGAAAATCTATAAAGAACTGAGATAAGATGAAAGCACTGATAACATATAGGAAAAAAAGAAAAACACCTTCCAGAGGACTTAAAGAAGAGAGAGGTTTTACTTCAGGTGAATTGTAGGGCGTCATTTTCTAACTAGATTATTAATTGGTAAATTTCGCAGCTGTAAATTTCTGGACTGAAGAGTAAAGCAAACATTAAAAACAAATGCCTGAACAAGTGAAACAACTGCTACTGTCTCTACTTCCTGGAACAAACATTGCAGTTCTTTCCATTGAGATCATGTCTGAATGCCATCACAAACATTATGACATCTATTTCTAAACCATTAAAAAACATTACTTTATTAGATAGATGAAGATAACAATGTTTTGTACTCCCATGTCATGTTTATCACATGACCTTACAAAAGATCAGGACTATTTTATTAATTCAATTCAATGTTACTACTATGCTACATGCACAAAACCCTGAACTATACAGCACTGATCAGTAGGAAATAGTACATGAGAATAAGAAAGGTTTATTGAATGTACAATACAGTCATCAGTCTGTACACATTAAGCCAAACTTTGGTGCCACCTGTACAAGGTTTTCTTCCACTGATCAGACTAGTTTGTAAAGTATTTTTTTCTAAACCAGATCCCAAAACCAAATCCCTCCAGGAGCAAAAACATTGTGAGCTCTTTAAAATGTTCTAGCCTCATTCATGAAGTTGTTACGATTAATTTAAGCTTTTGGTATATTGGAGCCAAATTTCATTATCAGTATTTTGACAGTGTCCATTTAGATGAAACCTGAAATCCATGGCTTCCTGTTTTTGCTCCTGATACAGAGAGAATATCAAAAGACTCCTGGCTCCATTGGTAATATTTAAGCACTGGGCAAACTTTACGGCGTTACAAGCTACTAATTTAGACAGAGTGAAAATATCCCCCCTAACTCACTTTGATAAATTAGGATTTATGCTGTGATTTAAATTGTGTACAGTCACTTACACAGTATTTTTACTAAACTGTATAAGACTAAATTTTTACTAAATTTGCATTTGATGAACTTTATTTCTGTTGCTTATTTGGTTTCATAGTTGAAATATCAAACAAATCTCAAGCAAGAAACCATCTTCAGTATCTAAATGTTTTGTATTTGAATTCATTTCAAGCAACACTTCAGATAGAAATTAGCAATTTCCCGTTCCATGTGTGACTGCCTCTTTATTATGCAGCCAGTATTGTGTCCAAGCTATAGTAACTTCATAGATTTCAGATTCTGTCAACTCAACCAAAGAGTGCTCTTCCATAATGCCTCAGATATTATTCACACAATATCAACATATCAGCGCTGCTGGACTACAGCGACACAGAGAGGGAGAGATCCAGGCTCGAACAGATGAATCTATTTTTAAATCAGTCCACTCAACCACAACCCACAGTCAATAATAAACCCAGATATTATTCAAATAATATTGAAATATCAACATATTAAGTGGGAGACAGAGAGAATGAAAAAGAAAGGGCTAGATTTTCTCCAGACTGTCAGTAATAACTCAAATGTGATTCACATATCAGAGCCCAAGAGATGAGAGTGACACCATCAGATTCAGTTATGTTTAGAATAGAAAGACATTTACATCAACAGATTACTAATATGGAAAATAACTAAAGAACAATCCTCACACTGACTGAAAAAGCAACAAAAGTTGGCTTCACCCATTATTGGCAAAGAAAAATCACAACAAAAAGACCGACTTGATGATTGTCTTGGTAACAATAGCACAATTATAAAACACATGATCAGGGTCTTCTTATTGAAAGAATGTGGCATTTCACAAGATGCACGGTCTTCCTGTCACCAAGTAATCCAAAGCAGGAAGGTCACTTGTTGCTGCGCTGAAACCAGTGTGCAAAAAAATGGCAGATTTCCTTTGTTCGTGTCTTTAAATGTCTGAAATATCCACACATTTGTGTGGGCACATACAATCTATAATCATACATTACACTGTTCAGGTGTGGTTTGACTAAAGCTGAGGTGTTTGGTTACACACGACATACTGTGACTCCAGCAGCAGGGTTGCTACTAAATGCCATCAGATTCAGCTGAAGAGTAAAGATCGTTGTCTCTTAAATAACAGACTTGAAATGACGAGAATTCCTGTATCTAATCTGATGCATTTGATTTTTTTTTTAAAGGCTGCACAGATGTTTTTCAAACCACATAGCCTTACAGTATTTGGAGGCAAGAAGGCATCTAGTCATGTCTTAATCAAATGTTTGCATAAAGCTGCCTCCATTTGTCCAGTTTTTAGAACTGCATAGATCCATCCTCATTAGTTCGGATGTTCCACAGTCTTCAGAGCCCACAGATGAAATAAAACACCACGGAAAGAAACTGAAGGACGCTGAAATTTTCTGTCACAAAATAGGAGTCTCAGACAAAAGCCATCTTAAATCGATGCCTGCCAAAGTTAAAGAGCGGTGAGGGTGGAGCTTTGTTTGAGTCTGCATCATTAGGAGGTGAGGAACAGAGGATGTTGTCTGACTGAAGGAGAAAAGAAAGACACTGACCCAACACACACGACTCGTTTACATGGTGAAATATTGCTGCTTAACACGACTGTGTCTGCAAGGTGTGCCTCACTGACTCAATCCCAAACCCTGCTAAGTAAAAGTTTGTACTCAGATTTTTGTTGCTGAGAATAGAGTATCCATGATTGGCTGCTATTTAACACCATTTAAACTAATCATAGTACTTGTACATCCACCCATGTCTGCTCAGTGTGTTCTCCCAGTTCAGTTTTATGGGCAGCAGGATATAAAGAAAGTTTTTAGGGAATCATAATATTCTCTTCAACAAAAAATAATCCAGTTGTTTTGACTGATGTACAAGGATCAATGCAGCATCACATTAATATTGTCATGACTGGTTTTTTGTCCTAGTTGACGTTGAAGCCAGAGCAGACGGTGCTCCCCCTGGTGGACAAATCCAACACTGCTGAGACGAGGAGAGGAGTGAGCTTCCAGCATCCTGAGATCCTCGCCCATGCAGAGCTAGTCACCTCAACTCTGTCTGAACCTTATTACTGGAAACTGCCGGAGCAGTTCAGAGGCTCTATGGTCAGAAAACCTCATTATTTAGATTGTTTTCTTGTAGTACAGCCTTGGTAATGTCTTACATCAATTCTTCTACATCTTCCTTTAGATCACAGCGTATGGCGGGCAGTTGAAATATGCAGTTTACTACGAGGCCAGAGATGAAACTGGTCCTTCCTCCTATGAGCCTCAGGTCATCATCAAGGGCGGTCCCAACCATAACGTCTTGATGACACGTCACGTACCAGGACTCCAGATTGGTCAACTCACCCGCCATGAGATCGACATGACAGAGGTACAGTCAGGCTTTGGATCAAAGTGGGATATTGATTAATAATTGTAAGAAACACCTGTGTTATGAGTTTTAGAAATAACATCTTCTATTGGATACCAACTCAAAAAATAATAGACCTAAAGAGAATATAGATTGTGCTTATTTTGAGTGAGCTCTGTCAGTCAATACAAACAGGGTCCATTACACTAGTAATAGGCTGCAGTGGTAAAATGGATTGGCCAGTGTATTCAGTGTTTGTGTGTGTTTGCGTGTGTGTGTGTGTGTGTGTGTGTGTGTGTGTGTGTGTGTGTGTGTGTGTGTGTGTACAGCATGAGTGGAAGTACGCAGATGGCCGGTCCATGACTCGAGAGGACTTCATGGACATTTTGTTCTATGTGGACTACATCCTAATTAAAGCATCACACGGCAACTTGATGAGACACAGCCGGTAAAAACACACACACACACACACACACACACACACACACACACTCACACACACACACACACACATTGGCAGTGGCATGCACCTCCACAGTGTGGGCCAACATTAAATATGCAACTTGATAGCTGAATAAAGGGTAACTGGTGGGAAAGAAGCTCTGTTTTCATTTCTATCTCAAGGTGTAATGAAGATTGCCTCTACTGAAGGAGATTTCCACAGCAGAAACATTGTAACCTCGTCTCTCTCCCAGTATTTCAGAAATCAGTCTCACGGTGGCTGAGGAAGGCAGACCGACCAAAGAGAGCGAGAAAGCACATCAGATAGAGAAGTGCGATTGTCCAGTTGGATACTCTGGACTCTCCTGTGAGGTGGGCGCATGACTGAACACAAGCATGCACACACACACACACGAGTGCACACGTGTGAAGATCTTGTGTGAAATGTTAACTTTTCCAAAAGGTGTTTCAAGGAACTCTGATAGAGGTGATCAGTTGTTATAGTTGTTAGTTGGAGTCAGCAGGTTTGCGGTTCCACAGGATTTGCAAGTGACTGTACTTTAAATTTCTCTAAATGATTTTGTTTTGTTTGTTTGAGAAAGATACCTTAAAATAGAATTTTACTTTCTTCTATCATATCTGTCATCAAAAATCATTTTTTAATGTCTTGGTAGAAACTAGGAGACATCACTAGCATTATGTTACTTAATTTGTAATCATTTATGTGATGAAATGAATGCAATGCAGCAACAAAAAGGCAGACTGCATCAAAAGTAGAAGATATAAAATATCCTGCAACAAGAAAGTACAGTTTTCAAAATAAAGTACTGTAGAGTGAAAACACAACCTCGATTCCAAAAAAGTTGGGACGCTGTGTAGAACATAAATAAAAACAAAATCATCAAATAAGCAGATATTTACAAAAAGTCAAACCTTAAATATATTGTTTTTGTACTGTGTTCAATTGAGTATATGTCAAAAAAGGATTACATTCTGTTTTATTTGTGTTTTACGGGATCGGGCTTGTATTACATAAACAAAATGAAAGCGCTTTCATATTGAGTTCAAAACCTACATTTTGGATCTAACATTACAAACATTGATTACAGAGTGAGCTCAACTCTCTCTCAGTGCTCGGAGGAACGGCTGCTTTTTGTCTGCTGCCTTCACACTGAGAGAGAGAATGTAAACATGGAGGTCACAGACTCTGCTTTCAATAGTATCTCACAAGTTTCCAATTTACATTTAGTTCAGAGTTTTAAGCCTCTGCGACGCCTTTCACACTCCTGTTTTTTTTTTCTTTATGTTTTGCTTTGCTTAGCTGGGATTAAGCCTCACTGAGCGTCTCTTCCACTCAGTTGTGATTTTGTCAAAGCAATTGACTTTCAGCTGCGTCCAGCTCCTTCTCTTAAGCCACAGAAAGCATATAGCAGTGACTCAATCTTCAGTTTAATGAGGATTTTGTGGAGACAGCTTATGATACACAGAGGCAAACAGTTCTGGGCAATTCCGCTGGATGGTGGCGCCTGAGAGTCATTTAGGTATTATTGTGTTAATCTCAAAGGAATACATGAGTTGCCAGCAAACTTTTAACTATATTTTTCAACCTCTGTTTCACTTTGTCGTCTGCTACTTGGAGTGCAGAGGAGCAGCCATCTATATTGCCGGGGAAAAAAATTAGGCTTGTACATAATTTAGAAGCTACAGATACTGTTGAAAAAGTGCCAAATAGAAGCCAAAAAGCAAACGGTAGCTAAACTTGAAATGTTCAGGTCGTAGAGGGCTCGGCTGACAGATGGGCATTCTATTTGTAGCTGCCGTCGTTGTTAATAAAGTATTTTTAAACGGGCGTTTAGCGCTAGCAGAGGGAACAGATGGCTCTTTAAATGGACTCCATTAATTATTACTGAACAGGAGAGAGAGGGAGAGAGAGTTACCTTGCACGTCTGTGTGTGTGTGTGGTGTGTGTGTGTGTGTATGTGTCGAGCGGGTATGTGAGGGTGTGTGCATGTGTGTGTTCAAAAGTTACTGAAGGGAATAACTCTTGATTGCGTGTATGTGTGTGTGAAAGAGAGAGTGGTCAACAGTTGCCCAGAGAAATAACAATTAGGGATAATTATGTGGGTCCATGTGTATAGTTGTCGAGTGTGTGCGCGCGTGTGTTTGTGTGCGCGCGTGTGTGTGTATTGAAATTTCATGCATAGCGTGGGATTGCTGTGGGAACACAAATTGGATCTTGTATTTCTGTCTTTCATCTTTTCTCAATCTCTCCTCTCATCATCTGTGTCATTCTCTTTCTCTGTCTCTCTGTCTGTCTGTCTGTCTGTCTCACTGTCTGTCTGTCTGTCTCTCTGTGTGCAGGAGTGTGCTGCAGGTTTCTACCGCCTTCGGGCTGGTTCCCTGGCATCTGCTCCAGCGTCCAGGGTCCCCACCGCTGTCGGCATGGGCAGCTGTGTTCAGTGCCAATGCAGTGGGCACTCTTCCACCTGTGACCCTGAGACGTCCATATGCCAGGTAAGTGTGCGTGTGCGTGTGTGTGTGTGTTTGTGTGTGTGTGCGCCGTCTGCCGCTGGAGACCCTCTTCCAGCCATATGCCAGGTAGCTTCTGGAGAAGAGAGGGAGGCGAGCGAGAGAATAAAGCGTCTGCATATGTGTGTGTTGGGAGGCATGTCAGGCACTGTAATTAGCCCTGCAATAATTAACGACCCTCAACGACGGCTTATTCATATTTCGTGTAATTACCTCTCCTTTGGATCTGACCCAAAGCTACATCCTTACTTTGAGACAGAGGGGGGAAGGTGATCTTAAGATGTACAATTAGAACACATTAAGGCAAAGAAATCTGACCTTTAGAGTTAAATGTATTCAGCAGGTAGTTTCAGGTATGATGTCACTGATCAGACCATAAAATTGTTGTGTGGTGATTTTGTTCAGAAACAAGCTCTTGTAGTTTTCAGTCTCATTCATTTCAGTGCAAGTGAAAGTAGACAAATGAAAACCAGACCACCTTCATGTGTATTTTGTAAGCTATGATATTTTCCAACTGGTGGCCTGTGAGATAACTGCACTGTTAGCAGTCAGTCACTTCCAGCCTTTTCACAAACTGGTCAGCTCTGTAGTGAGTCCCCATCTGAAGACTTTGGCCTCAGGGAGCCGTTGGTCACATGCTGCCCACAGGTCTTCTCTCAGATTTGATCTGTCAAAACCCCGGCAGACTGAGAGACGTGTCACTGTGTACGGCCACAGAGAAAACTGTTCCTACTGTCAGAAAAATCCACCAACTGAGACTCATTTTGGACAGCTGATGAGCAGCCAGTGAATTATTTGGCTTGATGTGGTTAGAGCAGCACTGAACTGAATAGCCACTACTTTAAATAGGTGTAAACAAACTCTGAGAGATGCTGGCAGCTGCATTCTCACGAACCCTTTTCAGAAAATTGATACCTTCTTTGCACATGCACATAATGAAAAATGTCAGGTCGTCCAAGTAGCTCACCTTCTTTCATTTAATAATTGCAGCACTATTAAGCTTTTCTTGGAAAGCAGACTGACACAGTCCAACACAGCTCTATTTTTCTGCTTGCTCAAGGTGGAGTGCTGGATTTAGAGTTTGGTCATGACAGAGTGTGACTCTCTGATTACTGACTGAAGAGCATATAAACCAGACAACTAAAGGGTTCAGCAATTATGTAAAAATGTTTTTCTGTAATCTTCACTCTGATTAATTTCATTTGAGATGTATCCATCATGTAACTCTCTCTTGCTTAATGTTTTATTCCTCTAATAACCGAAGAGCTCAGTCACAAAAAATGCCTAATTTAATCAGCTTGAATCAAATAAACTCTTATTCTCAAATGTGATTCAGTTTGAAAGTATGGGCTTAAGCTCTAACTCCCAAACTTTTATGTACTTCCATGAGATCATCTGTGTAATAGACTCCAATTAGCACCAACGCAGTCATGATAGACAAATGTTGGCTGCAATCAGCCTTAAAGTCACCAAGTGTGTCCCAGCACACCAGACAATAGTTCAGCTCCATCGTTTTCTTGTCTCCCCTCCAATGTTCTCTGCTTTCTAATTATTTTTATTGTGTTTCTCTCCTCTCCTCTGTCTTTTATCCACTCTTCGTGCTCCTACTTCCTTCTATTTTTTCTCCTTCCCGTACTCCTCTTTCTTTTCATCTGCCCCGTTCTCATCCCTTAAATTCTTTCCCCTCTCATCCTCAGTTCTGTATTTACTCATCCTTTGTCTTCTTTCATCACCTCGCCATTCTCTCTCCTTTACCTTCAGTTCTTTCATTTCTCTTTGCCCCAGTCTTCCCCTACAGCCTCTCCTTTCTTCCTCAGCTCTCCTTAATTCCTCTAGTTTTGCCAATTTGTTTCTCTCTCTTTTTTACCTCTTCTCTTGTGTTTTGATTTCTGCCGCTCCCTCTCTGCCTCCCAGCCCTTTTTTTTTTTCCTCGCCCATTTCCATCTCGCTCTCCATAACAGCGTCATTAGCATTTTCTAACCGAGCGGGCTATATTGAAAATGCTAAACGAGTTTGTTTCTGTGGTAATTAGCAGTAACGAGGAACACAGGAAGTTAATGGAAATGACTTGCCTCGTTAGGAGGCAACTTCCTGTTGCACTGATTGAAGTTCCCATTTTCAACAAACAAGGCGAACACATAAGATAGAACCCCGGGGATAGGAAGAGGAGAGAGCTTTGTGTTTGTGTACAGTATGTAATATATTTGTGTGAGTTTACATTGTGTGTTTGTGCATATAGTGTCTACATATTGTGGAAATTGACTGTATATTTATATAAACACTCTATTTTGGCATCGTATCTGTCAGAAGTATGAATAGATATAGTGTGTGTGTGTGTGTGTCTGGCTGTATAATAAGCATGGCCGGAAATAAGCTGCAAATAAGCACAAACATCTCTGGATATGAAACTATTTTGGATATATTTATGGTTATGTGTGTCAGTATACCCTTGTGGCTTTCCTCCTAACAACAGGTGAGTGAAATTCTGCAAAGTAAATGAGTATTTTAGATGGCCTGCTCTTGAGGAAGGGAGCTTATTAAACTCTTTGACGTGTGAGATCGCGCCTGTCAGCTAACAGCTAGCTGGCCGCTGCTCTGCACGGTCTCACAGCACCTCATCATGCAGCAGTGGGCCTGGGCCCAAAAACCATTCATTACTGTGTGTGGACGGCTACATTTCCTATCAGAAAATAGTCCAGGCTAGGTATTTCTGTGTGTGTGTGTGTGTGTGTGTGAAGGCCCTAGAATGGCTCAGAAACTGTGGGTGGTGAAAAGAAATGAGTAATGACTTCCCCGCTGCTCCGGCAGAGATTCTCAGCACCGCTGAAGCAGCTGCGATCACACTGGGTATTTCCCATTGACAGTCCGAATGTGTGAGTGTGTGTGCATGTAAAGACAGTTACTGCTCAATCAAATTCTTCCTGGAAAATCAAAGTCAATAAAAGTCGTCTGACGGCTGTTTCTCATCTATTTGTCTGTATTTGTAGAGGTGGCGTCTCTTGACTTTGAAGAGACTTGAACTGAATTTACCTTTGTGGCACCATGTTGTCAAACATCTCACCAACCGTCTCTGAGTTTACTACCTTGCAGCGAAGCACACCACTGATCAAAAGTGCTGCTATTATCCAAAATTGTGAAGTGAACTGACAGCGGGTAATGATAGCAGTATGCCACTATTTTTTATACCCTTCATCTGGTGTTGGTGTAAATCAACCAATGGCGCTGGGATAATTATCTCACTCACCAATAAACAAGCCTCCCCAATGCCACTTTGTCAGTGATGAAGGAGGGGATGATGGGTGACCCCGTACGTCGTCTTTTCAATTACTCACTGTCAACTTGAGACAAGTAGACACATACGAGGGATTGTACACAGCTTAATCGTGAATACTAATGTCCTCCCATCTTTGTTTAGAGAATCTGAAATATGCTTAAGTCTGAGCACACATGAACTATAATCGATCCATTTTATTCCTTTTTCTCCTTCTCAAGCAAATCTGCTGTCTTGTTTTCATTGTGCCAGTAGCTTCACTGCTGTTAATTTAATTTGAAAATTAGTTTGCTTAAAAAAATGATGATTCTGGATAAGCAGCAGGTGTTTTTTTTGTAATTGTGTTACAGCTGCCTACATAATGTTCACACAATCAAACCACACACACAAAGAGCTCATGTTGACTGGAGGATGATGAGAATTATAACACCTACACATCAGGGTCACAGTTGGGTTAGAGAATGAATGGAAGTCAATGGTAGTGTGTTTACAAACGTGACATTGATTTGATGTGTGTGTTTTTGTGCGAGCAGAACTGTCAGGACAACACAGAGGGTGATCGGTGTGAACGCTGCGCTCCGGGATTCTACGGTGTGGTCCGAGGCCTCCATGATGACTGTAAACCCTGCGCCTGTCCCCTCACCAACCCAGAGAACAAGTACGTTTTCTGTTTATTCGTTTCATTTTTTATTTTTTTATTTTGGTGGTTCTACAAATTTAAAGTATGATGTATCAATCATGTATGATGTTGTATTTGTGTGTCATTCTCTATAACATGTTCACTGGACATTTTTTCAGAATTATTTTCAAGTCCTTTCTGTGGAAAAAAAAATCTCTTTCTTTGTGTCTAGTTTCAGTCCAACCTGTATAGCAGAGGGATACGATGACTACCGATGTACCGCCTGTCCAGAGGGGTATGAGGGCAAATACTGTGAGAGGTGAGATACGAACACATTAAGTTATTGATAAAGGAATATCTTATCTTGTCTTATAATGACAGTATAAGGACTTCATTGAAAGCAATGAAAACTTCAAATTGCAACCAACAATAGTCATCAACTCTTTCCTTCCCCCTGTCCAGGTGCGCCACTGGTTACCACGGTAACCCGCGGATGCCGGGCGGCCGCTGTGAGGAGTGTAAGTGTTCCCTGTGGGGGGCGTTGCCTGGACCATGTGACCCTGTCACAGGCCAATGCCGCTGCAGGGTCGGGGCGTCGGGGAAGTCGTGTGACCAGTGCATGGAGAGGCATGTGTGTGGACCAGCTGGGATCATCTGTAAGACTAACACACAGATTTTTATTTCATCTATTTCTTTTCTTGTTCTTTTCTTTCTTTTGTGCTACCTCTTCATTCAGGGTGATTCCCAGTTGAAATATCTCATATCAAGCTCATATTATAGTTGTGAAACAAACAGCCAACAGATGCACGTTTCCTGTACATTATGGTCTAAATTACGAGAACATGAAGAATACGAGTCTCCAACAACAGAAGCTACCGCCAAAGGACCCCAGACTTTAATTTTACCACAGCAGAAACCAACAGGCGTCCTCTCTCTCTCTTCCATTTCCTTTTGTTCTTTCCTCTCTGGTGGCCCACCAGGCAGCTTTGTCACCTGATGCTGTGGTTTGTACTTTATTTTGGCGATGAAATGCAAATGAGCAGTCAAAGCCCTTTTCCCCGGTTGCCATGGGAGACGGGGGATTGTGGCAGAAGTCAGATTCAAGTCATTTAGAAAACAATTTCAATGTCATTTGGAGCTAATTTAAACTTAATATGACCATAATGGCGGGGCCAATTCGGTGCCATTAGCATGTCTAGAGGTAAGAGAATATAGAAGAAAAGGTTGTAAGACAGAGGCTGATGTGAAATTGCTGCTGTCAGGTCAGAGAGGAAATTGCTTGCTCAGGTCTTTATGTGTTCAGACACAAAGCGTGTGCTCATAAATTGGCAGTGCGAGTGCTGCAGTGTACCTTGACACAGAAACGGTCGCCTCTGCATCCAGACTGTAATCACAAGTCCTGATGGTTTACACAGAGTGCAGCGATCACACTGCTGTTCACTTGTTGAAGAGTGATTGCGCTCTGTGCTTTGCCTCTGCTCTTCCTCCCATTCCATCAGACGCAAATCGAGCACTTTGGTAGTCTTCGTGAGGGAAATGCAGGTAGCTCTCCCATTTACCATGTAACATCATTTGCAGTGAAGTGCTGCTAAATTTCAACATGTGATGATGGGTTGCATTAATAAATATTGCCTACATCTACAAGAGTTTATGTTCTAAATTTTATAGTAAAACATACAGTAAGTAATATGACCTCAGTAACATGATGCCATAAACAAACTGCAGAAAACAAATTACTACCTGCAGCGTAGCATGACACAACATGAATTTTTGTGGATACAAAGATTAAACCAGATTTTCAGCAGATGTAAGTTACTGTCTGAGAATGACACAGGTGTGTGTTAATGAACTGATTTCCTGTGTGAAGCATGAGCGTGCTAAACTGAATCTAAGATAATCCTTGACCTTCACCTGTAGCTTCTGTGGTTGTGATAATACATTGTAATATGCTATATTCAGACAGTACAGAGTGACATATCGAGCTCCACTGAGAACTTCTGAAAAGCCACTGGAGGGTTTATGGTGATTACTTTTTTGTCGTCTACTTTCCGGATAACGTAAAGTAAACTTGTCGAGCGTTGGCTACAACACGGCTGAATCGTCTCGACAAAGACTCTGTAATTCTCCAAACTTTAAGGTAGCCAAACGCTCACCATCTTGTGTAAACTCCTCAGAAGAGGAGACAGAAGCCAATTCGAGAATCTCTGGCCTGTCTTGCCAAACATCGTAGAGACAGGCAACCAGCCAGCGCACAGAGAGTGATGGAAGTGAGGCTTTTGTCTGTAATCACACCTTGTCGTACAGGATGTTTTCAAGCTGTGTGCAAGTGAATACAATCCTTCATCACCGGGATTCTCAAATGGCTCCGATTTGACAAGCAGCTATTCACTCCCACATACAATGTACTGTACATTTACTGTACCTATGTGTGTGTATGCATGTGCCTGCATTAATGCATTAGTGAATTTGTGTGTTCTGGTTTTGTCAGAGATTGATGGAGTTGAAACAGTGTATATTTTATTTAATTTATCTTTGATTTCCCTTGTCAGAAATTTTAATTTCTGCAATAAATCAGCCTGGGGCCATAGAAGCAAAGAGAAATTCACACATGCACGATACAGAAAAATGTGTATGCGTGTGTCTCAGTGAATTCCCTGGTGTGTGCTTGCCTTAGTGTGTGTGTTTTTAGCCTGCAGTGTGTGCTCATAATAGGTGCTTTTGCCTCTCTGTGCTGAATTTCATGCATCGGCAGCCCTGTCTCTCTGATGCCAGAGTCACAAAAACATGAGCAGTCACCACGATCACACACTGATGTGTTTACAGACTCACAAATAAAACATAGAAACACACGCTCAGCAGTAAGAACACACGTATATGACTTCCTTTTCTTTCTTTCCTCATTTCTCACACACACATAAAAAAACCAAGCATCTGTAAACTTTCTCGTAGATTGAGTCGGCCTCATTACACACTGGCTGTGTCTAACTGTGTGTTTATATCGGTTTCTTCAGCCTGTGATGACGAGTGCTCGGGTCTGTTGATCAGCGATATGGACCGCCTGTATCGCATCATCACCGACGTCACCCTGACCACGCCCCTCCCACCACCTTATAAAGTGCTGTACCGCTTCGAGAACATGACAGAGGAACTCAAGGTAAAGTTTTTAACTCCTGGTTTCCTGGTTTGAAATGATGTCATTACTTTAAAGTCACTTCTGGACAGCAAGACTATATGTGATCAAAATGGATTTGTTGAAATACTCTAGTCCAATGAGAGGGCACACTCTTCATTCAGCTCACTCAACCTGCACTAGATAGAGGAACATTGTCATTAACATCTCGTAGTGAGCTTGTGTTCGAGTGTTTTCAAAGTCACATCTTCAGTTTTTTTTAATTGCCACCTCCTCCAATACAAATCATCATTTCGGGCTGTTGAACATTTGCCTTGTCAACAACATGATGCACACAGCGCTGTTAAACTTGATTGGCACTTACCATGTTTCCAATGAATTGTGATACGAAGTTATGAACTGTGCTTTCATTAGCGTCTAATATATTCCTTCTCACGATTTAATTATGTTGCTATCATGTTAACTGTGACACAATTCAAATATATTGAGTTTTCTCATGTATGTTTTCTGTTTAATTCTTTCTTCCTCGCTGTCTGTCCTCCTTTGCTCATCCTCTTCTTTTCGGCTCTACAGCGCAGAGCCCCAGGCAGTTCAAAAGCCTAGCCCTGGGCCAAAATGTGTCAGACATTTCTCTATGTAATTCCTTCATCTCTCTGTTTCTCTCCTGCAGCACATGCTGTCACCTCAGAAAGCTCCGGAGAGATTACTGCAGCTGGCCGACTCCAACCTGGGATCACTGGTCGTTGAGATGGACCAACTACACAGCAGGGTACAGACACTTGTGTTTTTCTTTAGTCTCTGTCATTGTCTCAGTCTCCTCAGGCTTTATGTTTCAACCCCCGTCTTTCTCCAACATAACAGGATGGAAATATAAATATAGACTGTCGCAGCAAAGGAGATCTTTATGGCAACACTTACATACAAAAGAACAGCAACTCCTGCAGCAAGCTGTGCATTGCAACAGAGACAACACAAAACCCAGTCCAGCCAGCTGCAGCAGGCTGACTGACAGAAAAACAGGACAGACACCAGGTCAACCACTTTTCCAACATGTAGATTAAGTGTCAGAGGGATCAGTTAACCAGCTCAGCAGCAAAAGTAAAAACCAGAGTCAACAATGTGCTGAGCCTGTTCTGTCTGCAGAAGAATTAATCATGGACAAATTATGAGACATTAGACCCCCGGGCACCGTACCTGGGGTAACCTGCTGGGTGGCCTGAGGTAAAAATAAACTGATGGGCCCTCATGTTCCTTCTGCAATATGCAGCATTACCTGGCCCAGATTTGTGTTATGGTAATTTGATCAAACACAAATTAATTCAGGAATATGCATTTTAGCTCAACATTTTAGCTCAAAACTGTTACAATGAAAGCCTCAAAACTGGATTTTGACATAGGGATCCTTTTCAAGACAGAGCTTCAGGATTAGGAAATAAAGCAGGCCCCACTTTAAAGGTGCCCTGTTGAGTTTTCTTCTTAACGAACAAGTCATGTTTACCAACTGTCAATCAGCAGAATAACCAGTGGCAGGATGTGCGAGTAGTGGTCAAACACTCCACAGGTTATCATTGCAGGTTATATCATACTTTAATGGTGCATAATCCAAAAGAAATTTCAATTAAATTAGTGCAAACCAGTTGATGCAAAGTAACACAGAGCCTTCTGGACCCCTCATGTCCATTCTGAGAAAATCATGATCAGCATTAACATCCTTCTCACAGGAGCTACTTTGTGTTTGGACGTGTTTGTTTCACCTCTGCTAGATATTTCTTTGATCCAGCACCCATCCTATTAGGCACCAAGATGTTGCTTATGAGTCTTATGAATTTCCAACCAGAAATGTTAATAAGTCACTTCAAACAGAGGCTGTTGGGGGTCCCTTAGGCCCCTGGGCCTGTGCCTAGCAGACCCATTTGGGAATCAAATGAAGCATTTCAGATTTTGAAAAATATAATGTTTTTTGGATGAAAAATATTCCGTAAACACCCAAAGGCATTTCTGTGCCCTCGTACAGAATGCAAGAATCTATACAAACTTTTTGTTCTTTACTTTACAATCTTTAGAGTCACAGTTATGTCGCTAAGACGAGTTAACCAAAATAGAAAAACACTTCTGGAGTGGAGGAGGGAGCCAAGTGGAGAAAAATAACACTCATATTCATGCTGTCAAGCTACACCCTTTTAGGGGACTGGGGCCCTGACATTTGTTGACAGCGATGCTATCACCCACACCCCATCACACACTCACTCACACACACCAGCTAAAATGATATAGCATGGTCTTGTCAAGTCACAGCAATAATTACCTGCTCTTTCTTTCTGTGTGTGTGTGTGTTAGATTGAGTGTCTTAGGATGTGTTTTCATGTCTGTCAAGGATTCATCCATCTCTTGTGCGTGCATGCGTGTGTGTGGTTGTGTTTCTTTTCATGTCAATAAGTCATTCATGACTGTGTTAGTGTATGTTGTGGCATGTGAGTGCATATAAACAAGAAAAACAGAAGGCAAACAGACTGCACACACACACACACTAATATTGATTGTGTGTGTATGCGTATGTATTACCATCATCTGTCATTCTTTTTATATCCTCAAGACCTCATCCCTCCATCTTTTCACTTCCTTTGTTAGACAGAAGTCAATATGTTCACTTATTCAACACTTGTTTATTATTTTATAATGTGTGTGTGTCTTGTGTGTGTGTAGGCCACTAAGGTGTCTGCTGACGGAGAGCAGGTTGAGGATGATGCTGACAGGATTCATAAACGAGCTGAGGACCTGGAGCAGTTCATCAGGGACACAGTGCTGGGAGCTAAAGGTAGCAGATACGAACACCACCTTCCTTCCATTAGCTGCCTCCGTGTCCTGCCATCTGGGATTTCTGGCTTTATCTGTCTGCTGTCTCCCCAGTTTCATCTGTCATTAGAGTACATTGCATTATATCACATTATATTAAATGTAAGGGATCCCTGTGGGAAATTTAGGTTATTACATTAGAGGAGAATGGGATATATAAAAGAATATGAAAAGGTGAAAAAAGAAGCTAATGAAATGAAAAATTACACTGAACATATTAAAAAGCTAAATAAAGCTGTCGCATCTTCAGAAACACCTTCAAGTTGTATTGCGAGTAAAAGAAATAAGAAAAGTGTCCCCAAAAAGCAGAGACCTTGTTGTACCGCAGCCTGTATTTACTCAATTCTATCAGTCCCACCTTTGAAGGAGAGGCGTCTTCATCGTGAGGCAACCAACACATCTTTCTGCTTCCTTGTTAGTTCACTAATGGGAAACTTAGCTCAAACACAATGGCTGATGGGCCGTTGGCCAGCTGCCGGAGCCCGGTGCCAGCTGCTGGTGCAAAGTGTTGCCTGAACAATAAAGACGGATCCAGCAGGCTGCAGCGTCACTAACCATGGTGATAAAGAGTCACCCACCAAGATAATGGTGTGCAGTGACTCAGTTTGTTGTATTTTGTTAGGAGGGTGGCAACGCAGAGAGGCTACATGAGCAAAATGGTGTTTGCACATTTGTCAGGTAGAAGGAAACAGCATGCGTTCATAGGAGCGGTGATGAATCTAAGTCCAATATTTATTCTCCTTTTAGTTCTGTTTCAACCGAGTCCTGCAGCCGACATCTGCCTCTTCTGCTGCTAAATGCTCGACTACGTTCAGCAGCGAGTCGCTAATGTCTGTGTGCTGTGGTGCTGTGTGAAAACAGCTGCATGTGGAAACAGTACTGATGAGAGCGGTGAATCACAACAGTAAAGTTGTGGCCCGGGAAACTAAAACAATGAGCTGAAAGACGCTGAAACGCTCTGCAGAGTCAGGTTATTTCTCTGTGGGCTTGTTGCTACGAGGAACCTCTCTCACATTCATGTAATAATTGAATACATTGTTAATATGAAAAAATTGACTATAGCAGCTTTAAGCTTAGAGCGTTACTTGTTTTCAGAGTAGTAAGAGTAGTAAATCAATTACTTATAAAACCTTTTTCAGGGTGAATCCATTTACACTTGTGTTGAAGTTATTTATGCTTGTGCGTTTTCATCCACAGCTACAGGTTTTAAGTCCTACATCAGGATGCTGTGTTTCCCACTGGTGTAAAACATCCTCTCGCAGGCAGAACTTTGTGGTCCAGTCCAGATGGTTCACTCTGGCAGAGGTGGCTTCGTACAGAGCGCTCGTCTCTCTGCATGTGTAACCAGCAGATAGATGTTCACTTCAGCCTCAGTATCTTTTTGCCAGTGCAGCTGCAGCGTCTCCTCCCTCAGTCCCCACATCAGTGGCTGTGTGAACAGCTTGTGATGTGTTTTTCTCCTGCGACCTGTCAGGAGTGGGCACCGAGGTCTAAAGGGGGTTTCAGTGCTTTGTGCAGCGATTCAGTGTCCTCCCATGTGGGAACTAATATTTTGTCAGTGGACAAGAGTCGTGCAGCTCTTCTGTTCAAGCTGTCTTTTCACCGCCTTCGACCAGGAGAGCAGGTCACTCTGACCGTTTGTGCTGGGATTGGTCGAGCTCTTCTAGGATAAGAAAGGCACAGATTTTTCTTTCTTTATCCCCAGTTAGTCCCTATTTTCTGCTCTCTGCCTTCAATATCAGTCTTTGCTTTGAATTCAATGCAAACAAAACAAAAAATGACTGGAAAATAATGCAGTGTGTCATGAGATTTTTTTTTTTTAAAACCAGTTAATCTAGTTGAGCTTGATCATTCATTCTTGACTTTGGAAACAGAAGTTGCAGATGGTTTTGTGAACTGTTCATCTAGGTTTTTAGTGCAGCGCCAGAGTTCACCAGAAGTTCTCCTCACTCTTATGAGTTTCACTTACCTCCAGCTGTCTCTGCTAAGTTTAATGTCTCTCTGTCTACTTTTACATGAGAATTTAATATTTGCCCACCTTTTCTGTCCTGCTCAGATCTCAGCATGAATTAGCAAGGGAAACCATTTTTGAGCACAGAAACACCTCAAAGTATGATTACACTCACTATGATTACACAATATCTGTTTTCCAGTGTTTTGTCCTCTGCATTTATTCAGTCTTTCAATATGTGGAGTCGTTGTGTATGAGGTATCTGGTCGTCTGTAAATTACTATACTGGCACTGGCGCTTAACCCTGGACGGATCTAGTGGAGTGCTAGTTGGATTTAGCAGGTATGAGTTAGCTTTTAATGACCCCACACTGATGAAAAACAAATGTGCTTTATGTAAAATTCTGCAGTTCAAATAATTAGTTATTTTGATTACCATTATGAATTTTTATGGCTATTTGGATGAAAAGAAAGTTACAAAACCAACACAGTCTGATGAAACTGTCCTCTCCTTGTTGTTGCTCGTAGCTCTCTGGGCTTCTGCCTAATCACAGTGTGATTGTGTGTGTGTTTGTATGTGTGTACGTGCCCGTGCGTGTGCGAGAAAAAGAGTGTGTCGTGGCTCACTGGATGATTGAGAGTAGCAATTAGAGACTTAATTAGTGGCTATCACAAACACACACAAACACACCGACGTACGCAAACACTGGTGCAGATGTGCACACATTCACACAACTATGCACATACACACAGCCCTACACACACGCACGCGCGCACACACATAATGAGGCAAGAAAATACTGTACACACTTTCCTGAGTGTGTGTGCCCGTGTTTACCAGATACCATAATATGATTCCATCCACGTTTTAAGTGTTTAATTGGCTTTTAAATCCCACTATGTAATTATATGGCTGTGTGACACACACACACACACACACACACACACACACTGACTCAGAGACACTCACACACATCCGCACGTATAAATGCAGCATGCGCACACATACACACGTGCGGTACAGCTGTTCATTAGCATGATGGCTTTAGTTCTGTCTTGGCTCTAATCACATCATGTTTACATTTCAAATAAGAGGAAATGCTGCATTGCCACAAACACACACAGGCCCACCCACCCATACACCTACAAACACTCACACTATTTAAGTTTCAACTTGCTTTAATCATACCATGTTTACATTTCAAATGAGTGAGGAACACACCGTCACTGCAGCCATGTAGCACACACACACACACACTCACACACACACAAACAGCTTGCTGCATACACACACACATTTCACAAATACACAACGCACACTTTACCCTCCTGTTTTGCTCCTGCACACACATTCATACACACTTTCACACACTCCTCATTAAGTTCCAGCAGTTAGAGTATTATTCAAATGAGCCTTGGAGTGTTTTAGTGCAGTTTCATCATTGATTGGTTTGAGATTTCACTGCCTTTAATTTGATAAAAGCAGGGCAAACATGAAGTTTGCCAAAATCACTGGCTTTGTATGGTGTTAAACAGTTTGTGTGTGTTGGGCTCTCAGCGTGTGTCTGTGTTTAAATGAGTGAAGATCAAACAGTGTGATTTTGTTTCTTTCTTTTTGAGCCATAAAACTGAGACATGACAGTCGCGCCCACGGACAGATTATCCATCAGATGTGTTTACTGTATGTCTGTTTACTCTTAGTGTATCTTTCAACACATTTCTACTGTATGTTCCTATGTGTAGAGATGATTTCTTTCTATGAACAAAAGTAATGTTATTCCCAATGTTTCAATATCTGGTTTTAGCTGTTTTTATGAGATATGATATAAACTATGTTGATTTACTTGGAAACATGGTTTTGCCTATATCAAAGTGATACATTGAATTAAATAGACAAGATAGTAGCTGTATATAAAGAGCATTTGTTCAATCACGTTGGAACTGTACAGGTGTCTAAAAGTCTGTTTGTGATGCATGAACAGTGTAGGATTTTTTAACAGCCCAACTAATTAACCTTTTTCCGCCCAGACTGAAATATCTCAACAGGCATTGGATGGATTGCCATGAAATGTACAGACATTCATCCTGAAATATTTCACACTATATGCGTCCCCAGAGGATGAACTTTAATAACGTTGTTGATTTTTACTACAACTACAACCTCACAAAAAAATTCTAATAACCCAGGAGGACTTTGTAAACAGAGAGCTTTTTAAACCTTACCTGAATATTTGACTATTGTAATATTTGGCTAACATGAACAATAACAACTTAACAAGGTTATAATATGTCAGAGCTGTGTGTCTTTCAGCTTGTTTTAAGTTCTTCTGCCCTCAAGGTGCCAAAAAGACGATTATTGCAGGTTTAATTAGCAAACAGAGAAACCAAAATAAAAGTGAAGTATGACAAAGATACTTGAAGGCATTTATACGGATACTGTTCCATTTGATTTTCACTGTTGATGAATACTAATGAAGTTTCACTGATATTTTCCTGGAAGCTGGAACAAAAACTGTTTTTTTTTTTCTCAGTGCTTGTATGACTGCAACATGAAGTGAATCTGTCCATCTGTAGTATCCTCACAGCAGTCTTTCTCTGTGCGTCTGCGTGTCCAGACCTCCAGCTGAAGGCTGCCGAGTTGAACCAGACTCTCTCGCGGAGAGATGGAACTCCAGACAAAAGCCTGAAGGAGATGAAGGAGGAGATCCAGGCCATGCTAGCCGAGATGAGAAAACGACAGCTGGGAGGGAAGAAGAGCATCGCCGACGAGGAGATGGAGTACGGACACACATGAACACACATGCTCATACACACGCACAGGTCATGTATCTTTCTCCCACACACAGGAAAAATAGATTTTGAGAAAAAGTTAGCAAACAGACCAGCCTTTGTCTCAGACACACTATCGAGTGCACACACACATTTCTGAGCATGCACACACACATGATAGAGCAAACCATGGGTGCAAATTTCCTGATGAACAGAGTGAAAATATGCCAAGAATAGTTTTTGGAGAGAGAGGAAAAACTGAGCATCTTTGCTTCTGTGCACTTTTTTTTATTTTGTTTTTTAGTGGGGTTTTTTTGTAGAGTTTTTTTTTTTTAATCCTTTTTGTTTCCTTTCTTGTTGCTTGATTTGACCACAACCCTCATTCCACCTATTGTTTGCATGGAACCAGACTTTTTTCCACAGTCTTGTTGTTTAGTTTTTTTATATTAAATTTTTTGTTTTCACACATACTCATATGCTAATGCATTCACCTTTCGTGTCTTAGATTGCCTTTGTCCCTGCTGGGAACTTGCTTGTTGTTCGGCGGGGTGTTTCCCCACTAGACTTTTTCTTTCGCTGAACTTGCACAATGAGAGCGAAAAAGAGGAGAAGACGGAAGTGGAATATGCATAAAATTCACCTTATTAAAACAATATGTAAAAAAAAAAAAAATTCAACAAATCTCACCTGCATACTATGGAAACATTTTAAGTGTATTATGAGTGTGCAACATTTTTACACTGGCAAAATGACAAACTTGCCAGCATGTCAACTATTTTAACACGTGTACTTCACACTTTAAATTCATCTCACACATTTTCAGATATTTGGATTTATTAAGTGTTCCATGCAACCAACAGCTTCTATTACTTTCTTAACGTTGCCAAAATCAGTCAGCAGACTCTTTAAACTTGAGTTATGTGATGTGTGTGTGTATTGATGTAGTGACCAATCCACTGTTGTTGCCTCCTATTGATAATGTAACAAAAATGAATGCACGATGAAGTTTCTAGAGTCATTTAGAGGTTAATTGATTTTCATGCAGAAATGAATGGAGCTCAGCGGATGCCTGCAGTGGTAGGAAAGCTGCAGCACCAGCACACAGCATTGTGTGTGTAGCACAGTAAAAGGGTTAAATCAAGCAAAACCACTGGTCCTTAAATTTCTTTCTTGCTTTCTTTTTGTTGACACAGGAGACATCAGGGTTAAGTATCACTGAGCTGACATCTGATTGCCTCATGTCCTGAAGCCATGAGTTTCTGCTGATGTTTAACACAGTGTTTCTCACTTTGTTGCTCTCCCTTTCTCTCTCTCTCAAGACATTTGATGGAATTAGTAATCCACTCTTCATCCCCTTCTCCCTCCCCCTCTCTCTGTCTGTCTCTTTCAGCGGCGAATGTTGACGAGGTCGATGAGTTAATTAAAAGTACTGTATGGCCGTAGGGGTTGAAACAGAGAGAGAGGCAGACAAAGAGTGTGTACTGAGAAGGAAAGTCACAGAGGGAGAGAACAACTGACAGATGGACAGAGAGTTGTGGTGGGAGAGAGTATGAGAATAAGAGGGGACAAAGAGAAATTGCCACTGCCATTGAATGACTTGTCTGTCACTCCGTGGTTGATTATTTGACTGAACCCTGAGGGGAGATTTCAACTAGAGCAGCGGAGAAAAACACAAGCATCAACAGATGTTAAAAGGATGCTGCAGCAGAATGAACAAAGCCAGCACAGTTATATAAGTTTCATATTTTCCTTATTTTATATATTTTCAATGAGTCATTAATCTTTGTGGATCTGCTGAAAGGTTGACTCATATATTGTATATCTGTATACTGTAGTGTTGTAATCGTTAGTTGTTTAATGGTTAAACAACCCTCCCATTTGTTTTTTCTTAGTTATATTATGTTTTTTCACTCTATTCCCCAAAGGGTTCATTAAAGTTTCATCAAACCCAATCATTACCTTGCATATATCCCCAAAACTGTGTAAAATTGTCCTCTGAGTGATGTCAACTGGAGGACACTGGATCCTTGTTGTCTTAATTAATGCTGAAGGTGAAAAATAAGACTCATTAAGGGACGCTATGGTAAACATATGGCTATTAAACTGTTTCAAATGCTTCCAAAGTGGGAAGGCTTTCTGAAAATTAATGTCAAAGCAAAGTATAATGAGAAAAAATTTGGAATCAACTAAAGGCTGCTTTGTAAATCACAATGGATCAAATGAAGCAAAGCCTGCGAGATTCACAAGTCTGGTGCTACAATTTTCATAATGGTAGTGTACTTAAGGGCTGGGTTACACTGGCAAAGAACTAGTTTATATGACATGTCATCACACAGTGGGTGGCGAGACATAATGACAGAACACATTTTCAAACAGTCTCTCCTGGGAGCCATTCATAGTGTTGCACTCAGTTGTACACAAAAGTGACAAAATAGTAGTGTAAAGAATGAAGTGGGCTTTTGCACATACAGTTTGCCAATTGCTGCACCAGGTGGTGGAATGTTGGATTGTCTGTGTTGAAAAGAGAAATTGTACGTAGCTCTGACCCTTAAGCACTGATGGACTTTTAAGCCGGTTGTGCTCTGCCTATTCTTTTGCTGAAGGCCTGCACGGCTGAAATTGATCTTACCCTGGGGAGACTTATCGTCACTCCCAGTTTTGTTCAACTAGGTGTTTCCTTGTTGGGGAGTGACGAGGTCAGAGCTTAGGTGCCCAATATCAACACTGTAAATACTCACATAATGCATTCGGCATGAGTCGGCTGAAATGCCCCTTTCACAAATCCTGATGACTGTTCCTTGTCGCACCTGTGGTCTCTCAATAGTCTTATCATCAGCTGTCTGTTTCATTTAACTACACACAGGATCTAATGCTTTTATTGATGTATATAGAATATCTTCATCAGACACACAAATTGGCGAGGCCCACGTCTGCAGCGCTTAGACGTCTCGTTCTCTCCCACTGTTATTGATACAGCGCGCCATGCTGCAGTGCACGTTAGCACATGTTGCTTCACCCGCCCACCCAGTCGCACGCTTTAGTGTGACCATATTTGAAGTGTTTTACGCTGCCACAATTTAATCCAACTTTGCCTGAGGGGTCAATAGAAGAAAATCGGCAATTTCATTCCAGCATTTCAACATTCAGTCATATGGAGTGATTATTGTCTCCGCACCAGCAGAGGCTCGGTCACGCATCACAATAACTCTCCTCTTCTCGCCTCTCCTCTGTGAATTGTTGCATTCACATGTACTTACTTATTCCACTGTTCCACTTTTGTGAGCCACGAATAACACTGTGTTAAATGACCTAAATGTAAATGTAAATATTCTAATCTCTGTCTTCCTCCTCCTTCCAGCCTTGCAGAGGAGTTGTATCAGAAAGTGAAGAGGTTATTTGGCGACCCCCATCAGGCCACAGAAGACCTGAAAGCAGAGGCAATTATAACCTCTAATCTTCACTCTTTTGTTTTTGATGTCCCTAAATTAATGACATTAACTTCGAGCTTCCCTGTCTGCTTCCCCAGATAACGGAGAAGCTCTCGGACCACGAGGGGAAGCTGCGGGAGGCCCAGGATCTGCTCCGCTCTGCCCAGGAAAAGACGAGGCAGGCTGGATCACTGGCTGGACAAAACCAAGCGAACCTCACAGCCCTGGAGGTACAGATCAAATTCATTCATGGCTACTCACACATCATATGCAAACGCAGTCAGGAAGCATTGTGCTCGAATGCCAAATCATTTCTATACTCAAGGCCACTCTTTTCTAAATTATGTATAGTGTAATTAACTGCTATTCAAGTGATTTACTATTTAAATTGTTTCTTAATGTTAGATTTGTACTATGGGGACCAAAGGCTAAACTATTATGTGTATTATATTAAGCGTCTTCCTTTCAGTCTAATCAAAATAATGAATGGTAAAATATTTCTGAAGGTAAAAATGTTCACTCTATTTTGACTTTTGTGCTAAAGAAAGACATCACTGGTCAACACTGTTGGGTTTCTCTGATCCGTACCTGACAGGTAGCTGGTGGTGCTCTACTTGTTGTAACATATCTAACGCACCCGTGTGCAATACAGTGATTTATTTAAGCTGTCACACGTCACTGCTCACATACAGTATTTCACCAGCCTCACATCCAAGTTGGCATCCACATGTAGGTTAGGATGTCTTTGTCATCTCCCAGCCTTGATCCGTGCAGGCATAATGTGGAAATTAGACCTTTTATGGGTAAGCACACATCGTAAAGGCTGAAGAGCTGAGAAAAGCAGCTCTGCGTATTCAAGTTGGTTGACAATCTGTATGAGTATGAAAGAAACCATTTGAAAATCTTATAATCGCTCACGTGCTGACAGACAAGCATGAAGGTCACACCACACATCAACTCTCTGTACTCTGCATTACTATATTAGTATAAGCCATGTGACATTACTGACTTATATAACATCAGTTTTGAAAGGATTAACCACTATTGGGTAATGGATTACTGTGTCAGGGCCACTGAGCCCATGTTACTTGTGATTTTACACATAAGAGTTTTTAAAATTAAATTTTCAGTCTATTCATCTCAACTCACTGTTATTTTCCTTTTTAAACCTTTTGCATATGATTCATCATTAAGGAAAGTTCATAGGGAACATTGATTCCTAAAAGAGTAAAATCACAAGCATTTGTCACCATTTATTATATCTATCTGTCTTTTTTTCTGTCTTTCTATCTTTATTTCTTTGTCTCTCTCTGTCCCTGTAGTTTTTTTTCCCTTTAAAGAAAGACAGTTGAGAAAGAAGACGAGTCCACACATTATTTAATCAAATCTCTAATTGTGTATCCATCATGTCCTCTTACTGCTTTTATTATTTCCAATTACTGGATCTCGTTTTTACCATGAAGAGGTTTTTAGAACTAAATAATAGTTTCCTTTAATGATTGCTCTGTCATTATGATGGGAACCAAAGTTTCAATTTACATTTGACTTCAGCTAATGGACAAAAGACACTGTAGCATCCACATAGACACAGACTGTTCTAGTGCTTCCAGATATCTGTGCATTATAGATTAAAAACTTCAATGTGGCTATATGTTCAATAGAGCTGAAATGATTAATTGATCAGTCAATCACCAGAAAAATAATCATCGAAATTAAGTCATTTTTCAAACTAAATTACTAAAAGTTACCCAGTTCCAGCTTCCAGGATAAATTGAAGATCTTTGAGTTTTGAATTCATCATCACATGAAGCTTTTACTCTTATGTGACATTTTATTGATGACTAATCAGTCGATGACTCGATTAGTTGATTGGCAGCCAAATACGTTCATAAGCATCAGAATCTTGTGCAGCTGTTGATCCCGGTTTGTTCCTTGCAGAGGAAGCGTTCTGCAGTGAGTGGAGTGAAGCAGGAAGCACAGGACGTCCTCGGAGAAGGAGAACGTCTGCTGGATGAAGCAAACCAGCTTTCTGACAACATTAACAAGGAGATAGAGGTAATAAACCCAACCTAGCGGAAACAAGTAGACTCTTTAAAATCTCTGCTGTTAAATATTCTGCCTGAAGTCAACTTTGGCATCAGGAAAGAGGAGTTCATGGGAGTCCAAGAATATCTTTCTGTCTTTTGACTTTGTCTCTGGTCTTTCCTCAATTCAAATAACACAGAAAGCAATTCCAAAGGGCCAGCTTTTTTTTTTTTTTTTTTTTTCAATCTCAACTCCACACCACAGAGCAAAATGAGCCGAGCCTCTGTTTTCTGTCTGCAGGACCTGGAGGAGATGGGAAAAGAACTGAGTCCTCTTCACGACCAGCTGGATGATAAAGTCAGTCGCCTCACCAGTGGTTTAAGTGACGGCAGCCTGGCCAATCACGTGCACGATGCAGAGGAACACGCCAAGCAGCTGAATGAATCTGCTGCCCTGTTGGACGGGTAAATATAAACACATTACCACACATTAGTATGAGTTAACACCTTGGTAAAGTTTAAAGTTAATCAAGTAGATTTACAGATTATTAATCCATGATCATTTTGATAATCAATCGATCATATTCATCATTATCAAGTAACACTATAAAACATTAGCTATTTACAATTTTCCCTCTTTTATGTGAGCTGTGATGTGTTTTCACATTTTAAAGACTGAAAGATTAATTGATAAATGAGACAACAATAATAACATTTTTAAGATAAGAATTAATTACTGAATATAATTGTTATCGCCGCCCTAGAGGCAAAAACACTGTACTGTATTTATGGTAGATTTGTCACTGCAGAAATTTGAGACAAGCACAAATGGACTTGTGGTAAATGTTTCTTTTCATCACTTAACAAAATGTGTGTGTTAACATATCACAAGCAAGAATAACAAATCGTCCTCTCTCTCCTCACAGCATTTTGGCCGAAGCTAAAAACCTCTCCTTCAACGCAACAGCTGCCTTCAAGGCCTATAGCAACATTAAAGCAAACGTCGATGCGGCGGAGAAAGAGGCGAAGGCGGCCAAACAGAGGGCAAGTGAGGCGCTGACGCTGGTAAGTGGACAGGAATACAAACATGCACACACCTATTGACTCGATTCAAAATGAGCTATTTCTTACTCCTGTTCAGAATAGTTGGTTCCTTCAGGGTTTGATGAAGTATCCCGTTGTTTTTATTATATATCATTCATTATGGAAAAACGATCAGTCTTCTTTTCCATGTTCTCCAGAATTTTCTCTATATTTACTATCAAAAGCTGTGCAGGTATATTTCTGCTATATGTAACCCAGCTCACATTCAGGTGCTGCATACATACTGTAAATACCAAGTGAAAGCATTCTAGCTATCAAGACCATGAAAGTGTACTCTCAGCACAAGAGTTCTGTGTGTGTGTTTGTGTGTCTGTGTGTGTGTGTGTGTGTGTGTGTGTGTGTGTGTGTGTGTGTCTTGCATGCAGTAACAGTAATGTAAGCTTGGGCTCTCCATTAGTCATGGCTGAGAGATCAAAGCACTTCTCTGTCCCTCTTCTTCCTTCTCTTTTTCCACCTCTCCCTCTTTCATTATCATGACCACACACACCTGAAATCTCCCTTTTCCTCCCTCTTTCCTTCTTTTATTTCTTAATTTATTCATTTTTTTCTGCCTCTTTTTTTCCCTGTTTCTGTCCTTGTTTCACACCTTTTTTTCCTTTTTAGTTTATTCTCCATTTGTTTGCTTTTGTCCTGGCTACATCCTTCGCCTTTGATTTTCTTTTACCCTTTATTCAATACTAGTTTCATTTCCTCTCTATTCTTTTTAATGTTTTGTCCTGTGTGCCAAATCATTTATTTGCCATTTTGTCTGCCAACATTTTTCCCTTTTCTTTTCAACTCGTCCCCCGTGTTAGGATTTTTTTTTTTACCTGTCTTTTTTCTTTATTTATTTTTTCTTCTACTTTGGCAGAAAGAGGTAAATGGCAGAAGTAGAAAGGGCTAAAAAGACAGTGAAAGGAGGCAAAGAAAGAAGGAGTTAAAGGTGGAAAATTAGTGTGAGGCAAAGTTAAGTCTGCTGAATGCCTTTCTTAGAATATCATTTAGCAATGCAAAGTGTTGCTTTGATCTCACAAAAAAGTAGTATGTAGATGATTGCACCTTTTTTCATGTGTCACCAAACATGTTTTTAATTCATGTGCAGGGTCTAAATTATTATGGAAGCATTTATAGTGAATGTTAAGTCTGTTGCTATGTTTGTGTGTGTGTGTGTGTGTGTGTGTGTGTGTGTGCGTGTAGGCTTTAGGTCCAGACGTCCCAGTGAAGGAAGCAGCTCAAGGTGCCCTTCAGAAGAGCCACAGACTGTTAAACCAAGCAAAGCAGCTCCAAAATGATGTCAAAGGTAACCTGAAGTGTGTGTGTGTACAATATACTGCGTACAGAACTTACTGTGTGTTGTACACAGCAGACGGTATATGGATATAGTTAGGCCACTGATACAAGAAGCTGTCGTCTCTAAATGGATTACAGTAATGATATAAAATATATCAGGTATAAAATAAAACAAGAGTTTTATTATGTGAAGCAGTTTATCCGCCGTCAGTGTCACTCTTCATCTGCCTCTCTGTGACTTACTGCCAGTCACTCTGCCCCATTAGGGAGGTGAGAGAAGTGTTTTTACTTCAAATCAAACCACCATCATCTTCATCATTGTGTGTGTGTGTGTCTAGAGAATGCCGATAGTGTGGCCAGGCTGAAGGGCAGAGTTAAAGAAGCGAGAGACCAAACCAAAGACCTGCTGAAAGCTGTCAACGGAACCATGGCAACACTCAACGCTCTCCCCAACGGTACAACTGCATGGATACTCTGTGTGTGTGCATGTGTGTTCGCGTGTGCGAGAGATAAAGAGAGAGCGGATCAATATCACTGTGCCGATAGAGGTCAGCTGCTCTGGTAAACTCAACTTGACACATGTCAGTACTCACAGATACACACAGACGTGCACTGCAGTGATACACATGGTTGTGTTCGAATCAACATGCAGGAAACTGTTAAATGCTGCAACTACAAATTGTAAATGCATGACCCAGAGTTTAATTCAACATGTGAAATTTGAATACAAAAGCCCTGTGAGTGTCGAGGTCAGATTGCTCGAGACTAAATGATCAGACTGATCCACATCAAAAGTGTTTATGGTCTGAGATCTGCAGGATTCTCAACAAAGAGGCAGTGCGTAGTAGCCAATAAAGATGAGGTTTTACTGAGATGAAGTCTTCTCTGTCTACAGCGTTTGTGTGTACTTTACTTTATTGTAGTGGGAGGAAATTACTAATAATTGCAATCAAACTGTGACTTTGAAAACTTATTGAAGGTTTCAAATTAAAAGTACTCTTATTCTTGGATTCTAACTTTTGATGCATTAATGTAGACTTCACTTTAATGTTGCAGCTGGTAAAGGTGGAGTTAATTTTAATAATACTTTATATACTGCCGGGTATCTCTATCCTTAATAATACATCATAATTTATTAGTTATATTTTATATTAATAATCTGAATCTGCAAAGTAACTAGTAATTTGTTATCAAATGAAATTACTGGAGTAAAAAGTCCAATATTGGCTTCCCCAGTTTAGGGGAGTTGAAGTTAAAGTAGTATAAAATAAAAATACTCAAAGTTCAAGTACCTCAACTTTGTACTTAAGTATAGCACTTTAATGAATATGTCTACTTTTATGCAGCTCTTTTTTTTACATTCTTCGACAGACACAGCAGCTCAGCTCGCAGCCACAAAGGCTGTAGCAGCAGACGCAAACGCCACGGCCATAGATGTCCTGGAGCGCCTCGGGAACTTGAACCTGCAGCTCCACGGCCTACAGAGGAACTACAGCGAGCTGGAGGACACTGTCAACACAGCCAATCAGATGATCCAGGACCCGGAGAAAAACAGTAAAGCTCTTTACTATTAACCAGTTCAATAATAGCATAGTCTAGTAAGAGTGGTAATAAGTAAAAACAGCTGGAAAATCTATTATTATTTATGTTTATCTAATTTTGTGTTTCATCCCTCTAAACATTCTCGTTTCATAAACAATGTGATAACAAAACCTCGAAACTCAATGGAAAGATTCCTAAACTCTAAAAATAAGCCTTTATTTATCATTCTCTCATTGCATTGTCTCATATTGTCTCATTGCTACAAACTGGTAAATTTAACTCAAACCTGATATGTTTCTCCTTGTCTCTCTTTTTTTCAACCCCCACAGCCATCAGTATGTATATTTCACTTACCTTAATAGAAACACTAGTTGTAAGTGGTGCACCAATACCATGTTGTCATTGCCACATAATCCTGGCCAGCACCAGTTTGTAGACATTTGTCGGCTTTACTTATTAAAGAATCTTAACTCATCACATAAACACTGTATCAAGATCGCCATTGTATTAATGTGGTGTTTTGGACTTAATCAATATCCACTATGTCAAACTGATCTGATCTCAACAACAGTATTGGAGCACCACCCATTATCTTTATGACCATCTTTAATAGCTATATAGTGAACAGTAGTTGCTTCTAATAGTGCCTCCGTTCGGTTCTCCTCTGCTTGAGCATGAGAGCTCTGCGCATTGCAAAGCACAGAACTCTTTCTCTCTCTCTCTCTCTCTTTTTTCCATCTTTCTACTTTTCTTTCTCAGCTTCCTGCCTTTTACAATATATACATTAAAAGCAAAGAATGTAGAAAGGTCCTCTTTGAACGCTGAGCTACACTAATTGTTCGGCTCTCGCAGGCTTCTCCGTCTTTCTCGCTCTTCCTCCTCCATTCTCCTCCTCCTCTGAGTAATATCGGTGATTTCCTTAGCCGCCATCATTTGTCATCCTTTCCTCACTCTTTACATGCTGGCTCCTCCACGCTCTCTCAGCTATAATACACTGCGTAGTGTTAATGAGAACAACTACTGCACTGTTCTGTATCACTACTGTGCTTTGTCCGTCTCTCCTCAGTCCACGCTGCAGGAGCTAAAGTGAAGGATTTGGAAGATGAGGCCGACCGGCTGCTGGAGAAGCTGCAGCCAATCAAAAAGCTGCAGGACAACTTGAGACGAAACATCTCGCAAATCAAGGAACTGATCAACCAAGCCAGGAAACAAGCTAACTCAGTAAGTCATCTCATCGGCCTGATCATTTTTAAGGAGTTCATTTATTTCTTTATTTTTAATTATTATTTATGTTATTTAAATGCATGGCAACACAATTATGTCTTCAACAACAGTTTTGCATTGTCTTTAATTAAAAATTTTCACGCTCAAAGATAAATATAAACTCATCATACCTGAACCTAAAATGATTTTAATATCTGCTGTTTTGGAAAAGTTTTGTTTCACTGCATATAGAATAATACACTAAAATACAAAACACAAGCTGTGATGTAAAAATCTTCATGTGAATTCATTCTTGATTGATTCTTCATTCTCTTCTTTCCAGATCAAAGTATCAGTGTCATCAGGTGGTGACTGTCTCCGCAGTTACCGCCCAGATATCAGGAAAGGGAGGTACAACACCATCACCCTTCACGTTAAAACCACCACACCTGATAACCTGCTCTTCTACCTGGGATCAGCCAAATATGTAAGTGCACTTACTTACTCAGAATGCAGCACAATTTAGCTCGTCCTCTCAGCTGTATCTGAACTTATAGAGCTTTTCTGGAGGTTTATCTTAATCTCAGCTACAACCAGAACTGCAGTATGAGTTAGTTGTAATTCGAAACCATAAATCAGCTATTTTCCTTAGATCTGTCCAAAATATCAGCTCTCAGGAGTTGGTTCGCACAAACATAGAGAACCCCATCATGTATGTAGGGAGCTAAAAGTGCAACAATGCTTTGTATGATAATAATGATGTGCTATGTATTAACACTCATTAAGTCTGTTTGGGTAACTAATCTGTCTTTATGGCTCCGGGGGAACATGGTCAAGCTTTGTCTATATATGACTCTGGTATTATCACTGACAAAATCCTGTTGACAGTTTCACATTTTTAGTTGTTTCATATTAAAGCATTAATCGTGTTTAATACAGTGTTGAGGTGCTGTATACTGTGCAGCATTTATCATACTTAAAAATGCCTGCGTTACACACACAGAAGTGTACATTCACAGAGAGAAGCACACACTTGCCTTCCTCTCTCTTAGCACACACACACACACACACACACACACACACAGCCTACACACACTCCCAGAGTGATTTGTCTAATATGAGAATAATTAATACTTCTTGACAAATACTTACTAACGCCCCTATAAACATAGCACGCTGCTGTTTTAAGGTACCACTGATAATCCCAAAGTGTGCATATGTGTGGGTATGTGTTTATGCGTGTGTGTGTGTGTGTGTGTGTTTGTGCGTGTGTGTCCTGAGGAGCAGCAGCAATTAACAACAAGTTTATGTTGCTATCTGCGTCAGCCTGATTTCCCCTGAGAAATCAGTGCTCTGCTTCATCTGACTGGGAAGTCTTGAACGCGCACGCATGTGTGTGTGTTTCTGTGTCTCTCACTAATATTCTTTAATAGTGAAGAATTCAGTATGAATAGTAATGCTCTGTGTGTGTGTGTGTGCAGACCTAACATTTCACTAATAGTGTGTAATGCTAGTTGAATAATAACGATGCTGCCCTGTGATCTGCGCTAATGAATAATCGCCATTACCCTGGAGAGACGAGAAAGATAAGTGTGTGTGTACTTATGTGTGTGTCATTTGTGTTTTCAGATGTGACTCTCTAATAATCTCTAATTGTGCATAATACTATATGAATAATAATGCTGTGTGTGTGTGTCTGTGTGTACTTCAGAGACAGCATCCAGATGAGAGCATATGCTCAAAATTCTCTTATTAATTTTTTTGGCTCATACATAAGTAATAAGACCATTAATCAAAATACAGCAAGATCCTGTGAAAATCCACTTATAGAGACAGATGGAGAAAACTTCAGCCTTTGTAGCCTCAGAATAGACCAGAGCTGGGTGTGAAGTTGCTCCTCTGTTCACTCAAACACTATTCCCTGCATGATAAACTCTATAAAGTTCTCTGAATTGAGATTTTGGACACTTATTAATCATCATCATTCTGCATCACAAGCAACAGTGTTGTGTAACTCACTGTTCTTTCTTCTAAGGACCAAAAGCAAAGCATTGTATTATGCAATTTTCAGCAAGAAGTAGTGTAAATGTGATGAACATGATTTTTATTGCAGAATTCTGGTGTTACATCATTTGACTTAAGGTGCACTGGATTTACATCTGATGGCCAGAGGTGAATCTGACCACCTTTGATTGACATGTGTGAGCTTTGATAATTAGTCTGTATATCTTGAATTAAAACCTAAACTTGACCTGTTTTACCTGATGCCTGATTAGTGCAGTCAGTCACAGTCAGGCATGTTAATGTTAGACTGAAATAGATAATATAGAAATGTCCATCATCACATTTTAAGGGTTATCATCCCTGATTTTATACAGTAAGATCCAGTATTTTTGGATTTTGATCTTTCTTTTTTAATGCACCTCTTGTGACTTCATGGCAGCGCAACACTAAATTCACAGAGTACCAATATAATGCATGTACACAGAAAACCCACCCCAGTCATAACAGATATGCAGTACCTTTCTGTGTACAAACACCCTGTGAGGTGAATTTTATTGCTTCAATTACATGTTCATCAAAAGTAATCTGCTTTAAAATTAGATTATGTGTCCTGGCTCCATCAAACCAAACCTAAATAAAACAAAGTGACTTTCCTTCAATGTCTTTATTTCTCTGTCTCACCTCCTCTCTCTTTCCTTTCTCTCCTCAATTCCTTGACTGTGCCGACATGATGACTTATCACAAGCAATATAGTGCACAATGTTATATTTGAAAAACCATTTATATACTGTGTGTACAGCGTGTGTCTTCTGTGTGTTTCAGGTTGATTTCCTGGCCTTAGAGATGCGTAAGGGGAAGGTGAATTTCCTTTGGGACGTGGGTTCAGGTGTGGGGAGGGTTGAATATCCCCATCACACCATCCATGATGGGAACTGGCACAGAATAGAGGCGTCTCGGTAAGAAGCCTGCACACACACACACACACACACACACACACACGCTTTGTTTGGGATGTTTTTCTCATACAAACAGGTTTCCACTCCAGGCTACAATACAGAGAATGGTCACGTCTTATGTTTCACCTTGGAAAATATGCTAATTCACATATGCATGCGCCAACATTCACCTGCAATTGAACTTACAATGATAGAAAGGGGCATCGCAACAGAGATCTATTGTAGAACAGTCAGTAGATGCACTTACATGCAAATGTATAGCACATACTTTACCTGCAGGTCCTGCTCTATGATAAACATCAGCAAGCTATTAGTGAGAAAATAAGCTGCTTTAGATTTGAAGCTCTTTAAATGCACAGAATACGCAGCACTTCCCATTTTCCTTTTGGCTTTCTTCTTCTTGAATATGCATGTACGTTGACCTTGAGATGGAAACAGAAACACACATGAAGAATTGATTAAATGTATTGGGCATTGTGGACATTGGACACTGTATCGTCATGTTTTGGACACTGATTTCCAAAACCACATCTATTTAAAGGACTGATCTGTTCACCTCACCATCACTATAACATAATCTAACCAACAACAAACAATAGTCTCAGCAAAAATAAACCAACCTAACAACCACAGGACATCATTTAGTTCATGCTGCAGTGGAAACATGTTGTTTCACTTGGGAAATCAAGAGTTTGCAGCCTTGACAGCCTGTAGCACATGATTACATAGATACAGTGTAATCTAGAAGATCCAGTGTCTCTGTGTGAAAGCTGAACTGGTGCTGTATACAGAGCAGCCAACACAAGCCATTCACAACAAGCAGACGTCCCACCTGCGCCATGTATTACCATCCCAGAGATTTCCCAAATGTGTCCTCCAATTGGATCACACAGCCTATAAGTCTTAAAAATGTTCCCCTACACGACACAGAAATGCTGCTCCTGCTTTGAAAACAAACTCCAAGGTAGGAGATTAATTTCACTGCGCAGCTCAGAGGTTCCACCGCTACAAACTGGTTCCACACTGTGTTTCTATCATTCATCCTTAGCGCCAAGAGTTCATAAAAACTGATGCCAAGTGTCTCCAACATCTTCAGTCATTGTAAATGTCTTCCAGGAGATACAGAAAGGCAAACAAAATAAAATCAAGCCTGTTCTCTGCTTCTCTCTGTCTCCAGTAATGGGTTGAATGGCACCATATCAGTGTATCCCCTGGAAGGCTCTATGGCTGGTATGATGCCGACCCCGGCCAGCGCCAACTCGCCCACGGCCTACACCATCTTGGACGTCGACCAAAACGCCTACCTGTTTGTGGGAGGAATACTCGGCACTGTCAAGGTATCTGTCTGTCTCTTTGTCTGCGTATAACAACATCAAGATCTGTCTGTTGGTCTTTTTTATTTATTTCCCTCCTGTGTTGTAGAAAGCAGATGCAGTAAGAACATCGACGTTCACAGGCTGCATGGGGGAGACTTTCTTGGATGGTAAACCTATTGGACTGTGGAACTACAGAGACAGACAGGGAGACTGTAAAGGATGTGTTGTCAGGTATTCAAACACTCAGTTTTCATATAAAATGCAATATTTCTTGTGGTTTAATATTCAAGAGGCCGCTTCATCATCTTTGCTGCTCTGCAATTTATTTTTGTGACATTTCAAACCCCTTTGACAACAAAGCAACAGCATAACAGACTATTTCCTTTCTTTTTTTTTTTTTTTCCAGCCCTCAGCGTTCAGATGGCGAGGGAATAGTTCAGCTGGATGGAGAAGGCTACGCCGCAGTCGGAAGGCCCACCAGGTGGAACCCCAATATTTCCACCGTGACCTTTAAGTTCCGCACATTCTCCTCCGACGCCCTGCTCATGTATTTGGCTACTGAGGATATGGTACGTTTGCAACACGGTGAACGATGATTATGACCCAGATCACGACTGATGGAGACAAACTTTGCTTTACTTGCATTCTAAATATTTTACACTGTAGGTTCTCAGACTGATGCAAAATCAATATGTATAAGACAAGTTTACCAAGTCACAATTTGGAACAACACCAGAGGCCGAGGCTTCAGGTGCCATATGACTGTGTAAAGATGAAAAGTAACTGTAAACTGTAACTGTAAACTGCATAAAGTGAATTCATCTTTTAATGCTCAGAATGCACTGGTGTAATGTGAAATTGATTATTGTCATATTTTAACCACAGTTTTAAAACCTCTTCAGCCTGTTAAGTAATAAAAACTTTCACATCCCTGGGATAAACTCATAAATCAATTATACCTGTTGCTGCAAAATACTTTTAAAGTACTGGATTATTGTTGGATTTTAAATGTCACTTCCTCCTCGGCCGTCTCTGTAGAAGGACTTTATGTCCCTGGAGCTGTCAGAGGGCAAAGTCAAGGTGAACTTTGACCTTGGCTCAGGAGTTGGCAGCGCCATATCAGCTAACCGCCACAACGACGGACGCTGGAAATCCCTCACCATGTCACGGAACAAGAAACAAGGTAGACAACAGTCCACATTAGCAGAATACTACTCTAAACTAGGGCAGTTGTCAAGAATAGTATGAGTGATGTAGAGAGAAAATAGATTTCAGTTTGTTCTTTGTGTCTCTTTAACTGTTTACAAAGCCACGGTGACTGTGGTGGACATCGACAGCGGTGCTGAGGAGAAGGTAGTGGCCACATCTCAGGGTTCAGCCACTGGTCTGAACCTCAAGGAGAACCAGAAGATCTATTTCGGAGGGCTGCCTACTATTGGAAACTACAGGTACACACACATTTAGACACTCACATACACTGCATGTATTTATTGTACAGGAGGCCATAATATATCATATATATATTTGGTTTAGGGTCTTTTTTGTTTCAAATTCAAAGTGAAGTCAGGACCTTTAATTTTCCTTCTAATTCATATGTAATGAAAATTGTTTTTGACACTATGAAATGTAGCTGCTGAAGCTGCATTTTTAGGTGTTTACTGATTACAATCATCTTTTTTCAACCAGTTAAAACTGTTTTTTGGACCTTCTAATCTCTCATTAAAGCATCATTGTGCCAGAAGGTTGAGTAGAAAAAGATTTGTTGACTGGTTTAGATGAGTCATTAGTTGAAACCATGTTTGTGAATTGTGCTAATGCTTTAATATCATGTTTTGTCTTAACAGCATGACAGCCAGGTAAATAAACAAATAAATCTCATAATCAGACAAAGAGTACATTTTATTGTAAATGATCCTTGTGTGCATGAGGCTAGCCACGCTGATGATGCTGTATAGCCCACAGTGAATGTTTCTGTTTGTTTGTATCTTGGCTGGCCCCTGCAGGCTCCTGCTCCTCCACAGCGGCTGGAAATCATTTTCTCTGTCCTGTCTTAATCTGAATTTGACGTTTGTCTGTTCAGCAACATTTGGGTGGAATTTCTCACATTTATGACTCTGCCTTACAGGCATCGTTGCCATAATCATATTCAAATTGTATTTTAGATGCGGATCTTAGTGTCTCTACCAATTATTTGTAGCACTGCAAGCGACAGTTTTTGCTGAGCTACAAAAATTCGTCCCTGAATCACTGAAAACAATTACAAAGGTGTATTAAACTGCATGTTCAGTGTGATCACAGCACAAGATTAGGAGTATTTTTTCGCTTTCCTCTTGAATCATACTGCAACCTGGAGTTTTGCAAAAAAAAAAAAAACCCAATTAATACAATAAATCCCAATTTCTTAAAATGGACAATATGGACAAACGTCATGTACAAATGATTCTTGTTGTTCACCTCCAGACGTCACTCTGCTTCTCAATACATGATGCAATAGCTTGACTGCTGCAGTAATTCAGCTTTTTTAAAATGACACCGCTGAGAGACAGGAAATTCCATGGAGTTTGAAATTACTTCAGCTGCATGTACTCTCTTTACTAAAACTATTTTAATTTCTGCGCAGGCCAGAGATCATTCTGAAGCGGTACGCTGGATGTCTTCGGGAGATTGAAGTCTCCAGGACTCCGTATAATCTCCTCAGCAGCTCAGATTATACTGGGGTCACAAAGGGATGTAATGTAGAGGTAAGAGTGTCCAAGAGCTTATTTCAACTCTTAAAACACTGTTGATTTATATCATCTCTTCTTCAGTAGTCTCTTGTTTGATTTTATGTTTTCACTGTGTACTAGGTATAAAAACAGGTCAAGTTAACCATCTAGCGTCAAGATTACATAGTGTTATTTGCTGCTATTTAAGATACTTATCACGTATACGTGTGTTTCAATGTGCCAGAGTGTCACTGAATAGAAGCTGAGTGAATACGTACACGGACAAAAACAACATAAATGTGAGTTAGAAAAAGGTCACGACAACATGATGACCTCTCGCTCCAGTGTACCCATCCTCGACCCTGCCTCTCGCGCCACTCCCACTCGAGTCTCTTTCGTTCTCATTTGTCATTCGCGCCGTTTCTTAAAGTGGCTTTCTGTAAAACATGATAGTGAAATTGAATATAGAAAGTGAAGGTCAGAAATGTAATGACCATTTGAAATGTCCTATGGCGTTTTCATTCTCCATGTACACACAAACTGTTTATTATTTATCAATACAATCATAATAAGTACACACTCCCGCAATCATCTTTTGCACACACGTACATTGAACCTCCACACAGAGCATTCACCATGATTTCTATACACTCGTGCCATTCATTCATACAAACATGCAGTCATGCTCACCGAGTGTATAAAGACAGTATGACAGATTATAAAGGCCCAGGGTTGAGGGTGTGTAGAGAGAAGGTCTTTCTGTTCCTCTTATCTTTTTTCTCTTCCTTCACCAACCACTCTGCTTTGCTACAAGGATGAGAGTTTTTGTGCGAGTGTGAGCGTGTGAGTATTTCCACTTTGCAACCAAAGTCAAAATAATGAGAAGTGGATGGCGGCACATTTGATAGTTTTTGTAAAGCGGCATGCTTCTAAAAGTTGTTTCTTAAAAGAGCAAAACCTTGACTTCGCTAAAACCTCAGAGGGAATTTAGTCTGGTCATGTAATTTTGATGAACCAAACTTTTTTTTTTTTGCTTTTCCATCTGACTGTGATTTGTAAAATTTAGAACTGAAATGTAAACTGCAGGCGTTTCATCTCTGTCTCTCAGAACCTGTACACAGTGAGCTTCTCTAAGCCGGGATACATGGAGCTGGCCGGCCTGTCGCTGGCCGTCGGCACAGAGATCAGCCTGTCGTTCAGCACTCTGGCAGATACTGGGACCATATTATTGGCAGTAGGTGGAGCTTCACCAATCAACCAGCAGGTTCGGGTTCATCTGTGTTGTTCATTTAAACCATGACATCCGTAGGGTAGCTCTTATTTTTTTATTTTAATATCCTAATCCTAAATTTCCAAATAATTCTAGGAGGTTTCCTGGGAACTATGTGACTTAGTACTGATTATTGTAATGAGATTTATTATTGTATACATTATTCTTTACTTATGTTGAATTGTATGTTTGCCTGTAAACACATTCAGCTGATCTGCACTGACTCTTTGGGTCTGGGTTCAGCAGAATGACTTGAACCAGATTAATTGAAAGCGTACAAAACTAACACTTTCTTCATTTTCCATATTTACCTAACCCATATTACTTTTGAGGGAGCTGTTGATGCCCCCCTCATCCCACAATGCAGTGCACTGAAATAGAGGAGTTACACAGCTGCAAAAAAAATGAAAAGAAATCCTGCAGGGAGATGAGACAGATTCAGGAAGATCTCAGAATAATAATAATAAATAAGAAAAATAATTTTCTATTTCCAAGGTTTAATTGACAGCTGTGTTCCAAAGTCGCAGTTTGATTGACATGTTTTGGCACAAACATTTGATTTCCTGATCGGAAAAATTGTAAACCAGATGCAATGACAACTCTATACTATTATTATGTGGTATGAAATCAGTTGTATTAATATATATATAATCAATGTAGTCAATCTTCATTTTCTGTACACACTAACAAAATGTGTAATAAGAAGTTACATATTATTCCCTTTTTATGAAAATATTAGCAAATGAAGGGAGCTGTAAAACATAGCGTTAATGCATATACTCTCTGAAAATCTTTCCCACACAGGCCCGGAACACAAACCAGTTTAGCTCCAAGAGGAGACGCAGGCAGTCTGGAGAGGTGGGTCACACACTCACACACACCCAAATACTGCACCTCTTTCCCTAAGTGAATGACGTTTCCATAAGTGCATATTAATGAGATTTGCATTTGTTGGCATCTGAGCTAATTGGATTGTCTTTTATCCAAAACACACACACACACAGAAATGTCCATTCACAGATACACAAAGACGCGTACACACAGATCCACCGTATAGTGGCTCTCTTAGCTTTCAGCTGACCACGCAAACACACGCGCATACATGCACACAGGCAACTTTTCTCTAAGTGAATGAACTTTCCATGAGTGCATATTAATGAGATTTGAGTTTGTTGGCATCTATTCTGATTAGATTGTTTTAAGGCTAAAAACACTCACTCACACAAACGCACACACACGTATATATACATGCAAACACTCGCACAAGCTTCAAGTCCCTGTACTGATTCTACCGTCTTTCATCCTCATTACTGATAGATAGATAAATAAATAAATCCATTATTTAATCTCTGCTGGATGCACCAGGTATTTGGTGTGTATGTTTGTGTGTTCATGCATGTGTGTGTGTGTGTGTGTCTGTTTCCATGTTTGTGTGCGTGCGTGTGTTTTAGCATAATGTGTATCTGTGTGTGTGTGTGAGAGAGGACAGAGGGTTACCTCCAGCTTATCCATCATCACTGGTTGTTGGGCGCATAAATCTATTTTTGCTAACTATGCTGGCAGGCAGGGTGTGTGTGTGTGTGTGTGCATGTGTGCATGTGAGTGAGTGTGTGTGTGTGTGGAGAAAGGTTAAGCGAGGTTAAAAACACCATCAACTCAACTTGGCCCTGACTAATGGATGTTTTAAAGAGGGACGGAGAGACAGGAGGAGAGAGAGAAGAGGACAGGAGACAAAGGATGGAGGGATAGAGGAGGGAGATTTAGAGGTGAAAGGAAGGATGGAGGGGAAAAGAGCAGAGGTGGAAAGAAGAGAAATGACACGAGGGGGGAGGATAACAGAGGAGACACGAGGACAGAGAGTGGAAAAATGAAATGATGGGGAGAGTTGATAGTCGACAGAAAGAGAGAGAATGATCACAGAGAGGAGAGATGAAAAGAAAAGGAGGAAGAAGCTCGGAGCAGAATGAGGGAAGCTGAGATGAAAGAGTGTGGTGAGAAGACGGAGAGCGAGAGAGGGAGAGGGAACGACGAAGCCAAAAGGAGAGAAAGAAGAGAAAAGTTGAGCTTGACCATTGACAATATATAAGACGTTCAGCACAGAAGCACCGGGTGTCACAGAAAGATGATCGGCCAAGTGGAGGGACGTGATGTTGGATGTGAGAGCTGCTCACCTTGCTGGCTCAAGCAATACATTTCTGGTAAATTTCTCATCATATCAAGAGCTGATCCAAGAGCAGCACTGAGTAGATGTGAGTTTGAAATAGAAACTCCATACCCTCAGAACACGCACCTCTGGTTTTCTTTACCAGTCCAGATGGAAAGATTTGGGACTGTCGATTGTAGATAAAATCCTACTTGAACTACAACACAATGCTTCTCATCATATAGTTAGATTTGATTTGTTTGAATGAGAACTCATAGCTAAGTAAAAGTACAGCCCTCCACTCAGGTTAATCTTTCCATAATGTTGGCTAATCTCAGCAGTCAGCCACTTGATATTGTTAATGGAGCTGCAACTCACAATTACTCATTAATCTGCACATTACTTTCTCAGTTAATTAATTGTTTGATCTACAAAATCAGAAAATAAAGTCAGATGATGGAAAACTGTGAATTACAATTTCAAAGACCTCAAGTTGACAACCAGCACTCCAAAAAGAAGCTTGAACACATTTTGATTTTATTTCTTATCACTTAATAGAATAATTGTTTCTGCTCTAGTTGGTATTGTTATGACATCAGCCTAATAATAGCAATAGCAGTGTTGATGTACAAGAAACAAGCCTCCCTCAAAAGCATATTGGCAAATGTAAAATGCAAGTTCTTATGAGATGATTAGTTACACAGGGCTGCTTCTCTCTCTGTTTGCAAATTGAAAAACGCAATTCCAGAACAAACGTATACATAAAACATAAATAAGCTTGCGTTCGCTGCGAGGTGTGTTGTTACAAAACAGTTGTACAATGAGGAGATTAGATTGCTTCATAAATATGAAACAAGAAAAGCCCTCCTTCACCTTCTCTGCTTCCTGGACTGATTTCAGGCACGGTCTCAGTCTGCTTCAGTTGGCTCATGCACGAAACCTAAAATATAATCATACATGTGTAAACTTCAAAAGATTTAGTGTCTGTGCTTGTTTGTAGTGTTTTACATATCTTGTGAACGTGGGTTAATGCACGTGTGTTAGCTGCAGTCTGTTGCGTGTTCGGTTTCATGGTTGTGCGTCCACGTCTGCCTCTGTCTGTGCATCTTTCCTTCAGTGTATAAATTCATGTGTGAGTTATCTGCCTTTGTCTGTATGTGTGACATGTGTCTGTGCACCTGTGTGTATGTGTGTGTGTGTGTGTGTGTGTGTGTGTGTATGCCTTTGTATCTGTGTGTGTGCGAGAAGGCACAGCGAGAGGCATGTTGTAGCTACATCTCAGTTCAATTTGTCCCTGACCTCAAATTGAAATTCCATTTTCAGGTGGTAAATTGTCTCCCACTTCGCCCTCTGGCACACAGTGAATTAAAATTCAAATTAGCCTGACCCTGCACCACTGCTCTCTAGCACCTCTCTGTCTGTCTCCCTCGTTCTCTCTCTCTCCCCCATCTCTATCTCGCTCGCTGTTTTGCTCTCTGCCCTCTCATCTCTTCCCCCTATTATCCTCTCCTCTCTGTTCCTCTCATCTCTTGTTATCCTTTCCTCCCTCCTCTCCTCTCCACTCCTCTCCCACCTCTCTTATTTCCCTCCAATTTCTCTCCATATACCCCCAGCATCCCTCCCGACTCGTCTCCCCCTTTCCCCTTTGACTTTTCTCTGCTCTTTAATCCCCAGTCTCTCCTCCCTCCTGTTTGTCTTCTCTCCTCCCTTCAATTCTTTTCTGTCTGTTTTTTCCTCTTGTCCTCCCTTCCTCATCTTCTCCTCTTCCCGGCAAACACTGAAAGAATCGCAGCAAACAGGAGGTGGACAAATTTAATCCAAGCTGAGCACAAAATATTTATAAGGTGATAACGTTAATGACAGGTTTGAACAAATGAACTTACTTAGATTCTTATTTGCAGCTGTTGCTACCTGCTACCTGCCTGGATGTTTTCCAGTCTTACTAATTCAGTGTTTGATAGTATTAAACTAGTTTTTCTTTAATTATGGTTTTTCAGTTTGACATATTAATCTTAACAAGAGCCACTTACTAGCTTCCGGACATTTACTCCACATTAAAGACAGATGGGAATTTTTTTATTTTATTATTTTATTTTTTTTTGTCAAACTAATGGTAAAAATGAACTTCACTTCACTTCACACTCAGCTCTCAGGTTGTTTTTAAAGTCCCACTTTACTTTATTTCTCAGAATTGATTTTTAATCAGATTTTAACTACAAATTTTATTCATGACTTTTTTAAGTGCATTTTCGTTTAATTCTGACCTTGTGAGATTTTTTTGTGTGTGTTATCAGTTTTAGGTTTTTAGTCTGTCAGTCAGTCTGTTATTGCTGCATATATTGTGAGAGACTCTTGAAAAGAGCTTTTTTTTGTCTCAGCAAGGATTTCTTGGTTAAATAAAGGCTATATTTAAAAAATACACTCAAAATGTTTGTTCATTAATTTCTTTATAGTTTCCTTCATAATTCTCCCTTTTTTATTTTCAGTTGTCCATGTCGAGTACATAATATATGGAGTCTAATATCTTGTCTACTCCAGCTTTTTCAGTCTGTAGTGATGGATGAATTGGCTCTTTAGGTGATATATACTGTACATGTGTAGTGTGTATACTGGTGGTTGGTATATAAATTCAAAGCCCTTCTCTTGTGCATCAACCTGAACTTCACTTTCTCCATTTCATCTCCTCTCCTCAGCTCTGTGTCCTGAGAGTTGTTCAGATTTCCTCAGCTAATAAAGTTTATCTCCATCTCCTGCAGCCCTACCTCTCAGTCATGCTGAACAAAGGCTCTCTGGAGGTCCTGGTGTTTACCGGCCACCACAGCCCGCGTCGTGTCGTCAGACGACCCGAGCAAGGCATCCTGAACGATGGGAGAGAGCACTCACTGCGCATAGAGAGGCTACCTGGCAGGTTGGTGTTTGTTCAGTCTGTGCAACAGTATTTCACACTTTTACTCTACACTATATGTAACTTTCTGTCTGTGTTTGTCCCCGTGGGTGTTTTCCACCAGATCTTTTGCAGTTCAAGTGGATGAAGAGGCCAAGAGGGAGGCAGCGCTTCCCAACGACCAGCCAATGAGCTTGCAGCGTATCTTCCTCGGTGGTATTCCTGCCGAAGTAGAGCAGACGTCCAACAGAGCCAACATCCCGTTCCAGGGATGTATATGGAACCTCATGGTCAACACCATGTACGTAGCATCCAGTGTATACAGTATATCAAGCCAAATGTCTATTTATTGAAACGTGAAACAGCTAAAATTGCTTTGTCTTGAACCTGAAATGTTGTTGCACAGACTGGAGCAGTCGAGTCTTATTCAAATGTAAAGTAGGTTCATCATCATGCATTGGACTTTTTGAAGCACCTGAACAGAGTAGAGGAGTTGTTCTAAAAGCCCATCACACTTAGCAATATGTTATTAAAGTGCTGTGATAAAGTAAGTGTAATGTTGGCTCTTCAAAGTAAGTTTGATTTTTCAGTTAACCTTTTATATTCACTCTTCTTGCCTCCTCGTCTTCACACTTTTTGCTGAAATAAAATCCAAACCTAAATTCTAGTAACACAGCCACTTCCTTTAGTAAAGATCTGATACCAATGCGAACAATTATTTTTCTTAACTGAAACTACTGATTTGATTTTCATACAAACACAGTGTGATGTGGTTCTGACATCACAAGATAATAAGTGACAGAGGAAAAACTGACCAATTTACTTCATTTTTCCTTCTCTTCTCTGTTCACTTGAAATTCATTGCATTAACACTTGTGCTTCAGAGCGGGCAGCTTTACCTCATTGTCCTAATGTTTACCCAATAATGTTTCCTGGCAGTGGACGACAGGCCTGAATTTGACCTCATACGCTGTCGGGTTAAAGCGTAGTTAATGTGATTGCAGGAGGTCATGCTGACTGTGTTGATGATGATGATGATAAAGCCAGCGTCTCTTTCTGCCTGAACAGCAGTAATAGAGCTGTCCGACATCATAAACATACTCATAACTCAAATTACACCCCTCTCTCATCTTTGTGTGTTTATGTTTGTGTCCGTTTGTCTATCGCTCACCTCATTTCACCCCCATCACCCCGGCGCTGTAGCTTCTACCTAATAGATCTGTCTATCTGTCAGTGAGTCCTCGTCTTTCTTCATGTGTATCTTCTGTGGTTATTCATATCACACCTACCATGATGGAACCTATTAAATAGATATTGTCTAGTTTATTTCTCTCAAATAACTCTTACTATACTTCCCTCTTCTAGCACTTACACATGATCAGACAGTGGCATGGTAATAGGAGCATTGTCAGTGTGCTGCAGCCCTGACCCTTAATCTTGTTAAGGTGCTTTCAGACTAAACTCAACACAATTTTTAGAAGCAGTGTGATTAAATACAAAGTAATAGAAACTCAACTTAGTAAAAACTTTCAACCTGGCTCAACTCTTATCCCTCAGCTATGTGAGCTATGTTACATAATCGTTCTGTTGATACACAACCATGTAGCTGTACATACACAGAGCTGATTCTGAAATCATGGGTTCAGTCTTTTGTTGGTTCAAACTGTCATGTTGAGTTAAACACAAAACAAAGCCTATGTAAGCCCTGTTTACTTGGTTAATAGCTCATCAGCCTCCTATTTGCAAGAGAGTTATCACGTCATGCTTGTTGACAGTTTTCAGTCACCACTGCTAAAAGCCACTAATTCAGTGTTACAAATTTGTCTGTGCATGTTCTGAACACCTCCACTGTTTGCAGCAAAGTCAAAAATTATATAAAAAAAAAAAAATCACTCAACTTTGTGCATATAAAGTAAAGCAGAAATTTACATACTGTAGCATTTAGGCTGGACACACGTTAACAGGTCCCTGTTTTAAATCTAACTTCCCGTCTGTCTCTCAGTCTCTCAGATTTCTCCCAGCCTGTGTCCTTTGAGAATGCCGAAATCGGCCAGTGCCCCAACCTCGCCCCGCCGCCGCCTCCGCTTCCTCTGCCGGACGAGGAGGAGCTCGAGAAGGAAAAGGAGGAGTCGAAGCCACTCAGACCTCCAGTGACCCCAACACCAGGTCTTCCTGCTGTAAGTGGCTCTAATTAACATGGGAACACACGCACACACCTGGACTACTGAACTCTCATAGGTATAATTTTCATCATTCATATTTTTCAAAACAAAGTGTTATGTAATGGTATTAGAAATAAATGAAATATGTGTGTAAGTAAGGGATATTCATATTACACCAGAGGGTCTATATTTACATTAAATATAAATGACATCACCTTTGTTTGGGCAGCCTGTTTTAACGTACACATAAGCACAGACGATGTACACATATGCACATATATATAGAGAGAGATGCAGTAAAGCACAAAGAACTCCACTTGCCAATATGCACACACATTAACAGAAGCACACACATGTCCTTCTCCACCATTTTCTTTTACTCTCTCTCACACACACACACAAACACACACCTATTTCTCTGTGATGAAATGCAGCCATGGCCTCGCCGTGTTAGCTTAGCGCTTCATCACATAGCAGTTGTACAGCCCATTAACTCTTCTTTATAGTCCCTTTAGCCTTGAGCCACTAAACTCCACCTCTGGCAGCCTGTCATGCAGCGCGGAGCCACGGCGCTACGCTAGGCTAACTGTGCATGCCATTTATGCTTTATGAGCCCACAGGAGCCAAAACACTTTCAGCTAACATTTAGCTGCTGTGCTAAGAGGCTGGTAGGCAGTGAGTCACTCACGTCAGACCCTTAGCGTGGCGACAGGGAAGATATATTTCAGCAGTCATAGTTTATCAGTTACCCAGTTACCTGCTAAACTACACCTCTAAAAGGGCATTGATCATGAAGCTCAGAGCCAAAGAGCCCTGCCAGCTTCGCTGTAACCGGTTTGTTGCTTTATGGGCTGTAAGTTCATCTGCTTTATGATATACAGTCGACCGCAGGCTGTGAGGAGCCATAGCTCTTTGAGCCCCCAACAACATTTTAACAGAACGTCTGCAGTAATTATCTTTATTTTTGTTTTTTATGTTTTGTTTGTTGGCCGTTTTGTTAATGTTGATCTTGTTGACTCTTGGAACAGCTTTCCATTATGGCCACAGCAAATTACAATATGCGAGCAAATGTCTCGCCAGGCCTTCAGAGGAAAATGGAAGATATTTTTAAAAGATTTAAGCCTTCAGGGCACATGACCTTTACTCCACCGACATCGCTGTTTGCAGATTATAGAGAAGCAAAGTCTCCTCAGGGTTCGCTTCTCTTCCTCTGGCCTCTGTTCCTAAGTGTATTTTTGCATAGAGTGTGTCTTTCTTTGGTCTTTATAATAGGTTGAGTTATTCTGTGGATATTCTAAGCTACTTGGTTATTTCACAATGTGAAGTATTTGTAATTTAACAAAATAGAAAAGTATTTGCTTCTTTATGATTATATTTATAGACACAGATAAATCTTCAGCAGAGAGTAGTCAGCCTGTTTTAATGTTTGTGTTTTAATGGATAATGTAGTTAAGCACATTATCATAATGAAGCACAATTTTACACAATTAGTACATTCTGAAATCTGTTTGAAATGTTTTTTTCTGCCACACCATGTGACACAGCTCTGCACACAGGTTGCAACATGCATTTTTCATCAACAGCGAAAGGATATTGTCAGACCGAAGAAGTAATCACAAGTTAACACGCAGCTGACAGCAAACAACAGTCGCAGCATGCGCTCGAATAAAGAGGCTTTATCTCCCACTTTTCTGCCACAACATCTTCTGATTTCTGAGATTGTTGCAGGCACCAATTTAGAGGTTGAAGAGGCTCTATAAGGGGAAACTTAAAGGCTCCGTTGAACCTCTGAAAAATAAGATTCAGTGTTTTTCAGCTCTTTTTTTTTTTTTAAACTTGCTGCTCTGATTGATGGCATCATGACAGCTGCCTCTAATTAGGCTTTTAAGTCACAGCTCTCTAATTTCCCTCACACTGAAAATCAACATTAACAAAGTTCCAAAACAGGGAACTTCTTCTCCAGAGGTAACAGAATCTAATATGGTCTAACAAGGGAAGAGAACTCCTTTAATTCAATTTTTCAATGTTCTTATACTAATTATGCTTTAATTCAGGGTAAAAAAAGGAGCTGGAGTCTAAAACTTTCTCCATTGCTTCAGTAACTTCTTTGACCTTTCATGTTTATGACCCCTTCATCTTCCTGTAGCTGATTGGAGGGCTGGGTGCTTGTCATAAACACTGTTCTGGCTTTGTGGCTGCCACTAATTTCCTTCATTCCCCAACTACTGACCTGCAGGAGGCCACGCCCCCTGCCGCACCTGCTGCCACACCCACTGCTGCTGCAGCCCCGCCCACTGCTAAACCGGAGCCCGGCGCTGACATGGTACACACACACACACACACACACACACACACGGACACAGTTTACAGGATAAAGCAGGTGATATTCTATGTTTTTTTTTATTGTTGGCAAATCTCATGAAGACTTAAACCAACAATGCGTTCGTTCATCTCTCAGCTCTTCTAACTTCCTTGCTCAAATACTTTTGGTCTTTTCTTAGTGATTTCTTGAAGATAAAAACATAGAATATCACCAGACTTCTCCATTTGCTTCACACACTTGAGTTCATGAAAAATCAGCCACTCAGACCTTTCTGACTTGCTTTCTCCGTTTACAATCATGTCATTGTGCGGTCAGTCTAGAATATTAGAATTTAAGGGCATGAACTTTGATCCTGATTAAAACAACTTTTCATTTTGTAATGTTAGTGGTCACATGCACAGAGCGTTTCCTTGCACATTTATTGAACCCAGTTCCACCATTATGGGAGATAATAGTGTTACTCCTGTCTTCACTTTAAGGTGTATTTTTACTCCTTAGTTATTTTCTATTTTAACATATTTTCACCCAGAGAAGGTCAGCAGAGGAAAGCTTTCCATGTCTACCTACTTCAAATTTGTACTGAGCTGCTTTGTGCAACAGCCTTTAACCGGTGACCGCTGAGCAGCTCTACTCAGCAGCTGTGAGTTACTCTAAGTGCTTTGACCAAGAGCCCTTGACATTAGTTATTGAGAGAAGGGAGAGTCTCACTCGTTTGATATAACAGACTGCCCAGTTGCTTATTGACATTAAAGCTATTTCTAGTTCCAGACTTTAAGATAGAACTCATGTTTGCCTTAAGCCTTTATAGTTTCAAGTTTGAAATGCTAGTAAGAAAAATAGTGACCACTGACACACAATTAAGAACATTACACAGCCTTTAAGTGGGTCATGACTTGAGCGGTAAAACATTCGTAGCTTAAGCTAATTACTACCAGAGGCCAAAAGAGTAGCTTCTCTGAAACCTGCAATAAACAGAGCAGAGACTTGTGATCTCTCGAGAGCGGTGGCTACTCTGTCCACACACACACACACACACACACACACACACACACACTTAAACAAAATCCCGACTAAATGACTTCTGATTCTATTGGTGTGACCTCCAACCAAAGACTAGCCACTCTGAATGGAAGACCGTCTTCCTATTGTTAGCTTAATGGAAAGACGCGGAGGGGATGAGAGAGAGGGATTGACGAAGAGGAGGATGAAAGAGGACAGAAGACAAGAGAGGGGAGAGATGTGAGCGGAGAGAGAAAAGGTGCAGCCATTGAGGAAGAGGAGGAAAGAAAAGGCAGAGTCTTTCTGCGCAGAGCGGCGCCCGCCTTTTGTTGGCTTAATGGAAAGACGGAGGAGAGGAAGCGGGAGAGGAATGAAAGGAGAGGGAAGGAAAGAGCTTCTGAGCAAGTGACATCTCCCTTTTGTTAGATAGGGAGAGACGGAGAAAGAGAGAAAGAAAAAAGAGGGAGGTTGAGGAGGAGGAGCGGATATGAGGACCGAGTGCGATAAGAGGTGAGTGTCAGCCGCAACAAAGCAAGGTCACGGTGTGGGGAATGTCTTCACTTGAAAGAGAACAAGAGAGGAGGAGAGATTAAGACACACATACACACACACAGACGCTCGATCGTCTCAGATGCTCTTCCTCTCTCTCTAACTTTGTCTCACACTGACGCCGGAGGTCTGGCAAAGCAGCTTTGTTGCCTAACAGGTGATGTATTCAGGAGAGGGAAGGAGAAGGTCCAGGAAGGAGATAGGAAGAAGAGATTAAAGGAAAGGAGGAACAGGTGAGGAAAGAAGAGATGATGGAGGAGAGGTGGAAGGTCTGGCAACAGAGGCAGGAGTGGGTGAAGGAACAGGTAGATATGAAAGGAGAGAGGAAAGGAGAGGGAGGGAGGAAAGATGGTGAGAGGAGAGGAGATATTTTATAAGGTGGAAAGTGAGAAGAGGAGAGAAAATGATGGGAGAGGAGGGGGCTTAAAGAAAGGTTGTGTGAGTGGAGAGCAGGAGATGAAAGTGAGAGAAAATGGAGTGGATGAAAAGGAGGAGAGAACTTCTGGACAAGGAGGGTACAGCAGGAGAAAAAACATGAAAGAAAGAAGCAGCAGGAGGGAAAGACAAGAAGGTAGAAGATGGGAAGTGGAAGGACAAGAGGGGCCTTGTGAAAAGAGGGAGAGAGGATAAAAGCGAATTGAGAAGAGGAACAGTTGGATTAGAGGAAAGGAGTAGAAAATAAAGAAGAGAAGGACAAGAGGGGGAGAGGAGATATGACTCTGGATTGAAGAAGAGCAAAGTTGAGCTGATGAGTAAAGAAGAGGAAGATAGATGAGGAGGAGGACGAAGAGGAGTAGTTGGGAGAATAAAGCAGAGAGGAGGAAATAATGAGAGGTGAGGCGGACAGGACGGAGAGAATACAAGAGACAAAATGGGACAAAGTGAGAAGAGAGGGGATATTGGAGGAGAAGAGAAAGTAGTGGTAGATGAGAGGACAAGAGGAAGACATGGGACAAAGAGAAGAAGAGATATGAGGTGAGGAGGAATAAAGAAGAGGCAAGTGGAGGAGAGAAGAAAGAAACCCACAGGAGAAAGGGAGGGAAAAAGAAAATAGTCATAAAGTAAGATGCCTTTACTTGTATTACAATGCTGCCACCTTCTGGTCACTGGCTGAACTGCGCCCTGTGAAATGACAAGGGGTTTACAGAAACACTTTTTGCTCCATCCATCGTGGCAGTGACTGTTTGGAGGTGATAAAGAAGAAAGAAACTGATGAAAGATGATTGAATTAAACAGATTTTAATAGGTCACATGCTGCAGCTTGCTGGAACCATCTGAATATTCAGTGTTGTAATTTGCACATAGAAATTGGTATAATGATAAATTCATACATAGTTTTATGTTTTAAATTTAAAAAAAAAATCACTTTACATCCAACTTAAAAATCTGCATGAACTTAATCCTCTTCAATTACATGTACAGGAACACGAGTGTTTATAAAGAACAGCCTGGTGACCAAACAGCCTTTTAGCTCCTGCAGATCAGTAGCAGAAACCCTATTAGTGTGATTGACATGTGTTCTGCTCAGGTGTTAAGGCTCCTGTTGACAAGAGGCAATAGGAGCAGTGTGGTGAAACCCTGTCAGAACCAACTGACACTTTATGTCCAATCTCCAGGATTCCTGTGCATCGGCTGTGGCCCCGACGGCCCTGGAGAAGGCCTATCAGTTCGGACTCACCAGGAACAGCCACATGAGCTTTGCTTTTGATGACACCAAAGTCAGAGAGAAGTACGTACTCAGAATAAATCACCGTATTGTTTTAGTTTGTGCTGCTGACCTCCTGTGCAGTGCACACAGGGCTGCTTGTGATGACTTGTACATAGTTTTTTAGATTTGTGCTTTAAGGTGATGCTCAGCTATTCAGTTCTCAGAGTTTTCTGAGAAATTTTAGTAGCAACGACAATGTTCATCTTAATCAAACTAAATTATATATAAAAATGTATATAAATATTGCCAAAATATTCATCATTGTTTGCAAAGATGAAAAGTGGTGGAGTAATTTTTATCTTTTATTTGCGAAAAAAAGTAGCAATACTGAAAACTTGTGTTATATCATCTTCATTACTGATGCAAGATGTGAGTAGCATTTTACTGTTGCGTAGTTTAATTTGTAACAATGCATCATATATTAATAGATCATCTTAATTTTGTGTACAAAATCTATTAAATCTTAATCTTTAAAGTAACGAGTAGTAGCTGTGAAAGTGGAGTAAAAAGTACAATATTTGCCTCTGGAATGTGGTGAAGTAGAATTATAAAGAAGCATGAAATGTAAATAGTCAAATTAAAAATACTCACAGTCAGTAAATGTGCTGAGGTACAGTTCACCGCTGCAGATGGAGCTATATCTGCCTGCAACATGTAACAAACTCAACCAGGCAAACTCTGACCCGTGTGTGGGTGTTTGTGTGTATCCTGTCAGGTTTTCGCTTAGATCCCACACGATGGAGCACAGTTCTACATAAATAAAGGAAAACAGAAGTGAGCGAGTGATAGTTTGGACAGGATCAGATTTCACAGGTGTACAGCAGGTCAATATCCAGGGAAACATCCTCTCTGAATATTGAATTAGTGAACCAGCCCTGAAAACAACCTTCTGTTTCACAAACTGACAAAAACAAGGAAATGATGGAAAGATAGAAAGATACAGGAACAAATTCCATACAGATTTAAACCCATCAAATTATAGATGAGACCGTAGTTTGTGAATATTTTTGGTTCTGTGTCGATATATAATAGTTTTGTTAATGGATGTAAAGTAAAAGTATGTTGCACAAAGACTTTGGCTGTTTGGGAGATCACTGGACAGTCTCTCTAAGCAGTAGGATGGTCTGCAATACAATTCACTGCAGTTTGTCCTTCGTGCCGTTTACTGCTAATATTCAATGCTTTGCCTCACTGAACACAAATCATTGGATTCGTATATGTGTGGTTGGGAAATTATACATGTAGTTTAATAAATCGATCACAATGTTGTTGAAGTGAAAAGAGATTTCCAGGTTTTCTAATCAACAGCCAAAAGATTTTAATAGAGAATTAACTGCATTTGTTTGGGGGAATGTTATTACCTTCAGGAACTTGCTCTACAGGTTGAAAGCATTACACAGGCATGTTGTCGACTGATTTATTGTGCACTTGATAAATGTTTTATTGGTGTAATCATGTGCACTGTGTTTATAACAAGTGTTTGTATGTGTGTCTCAGGTTAATATTGGAGTTTGAGCTGAGGACGAAGGAGGAGTCTGGTCTCGTTCTCTACATGGCAAGAATCAACCATGCTGACTTTGTTTCCATACAGGTATCCATCCTCTGCTCTGACTGTCATTCTATACGTTTCATTTTTAACGTTATAGTTCTCATCAAAAGTTTAACTCAAGTTGGTTTAGGACAACTCGAGATGCTTCTTTGTCTTAAAGCACAGTCTTTGACACCGTTCCACCACCTCTCATTGAAATAAGCTTCAGAAGAATATTTTTTCCACTTCTTCTTGTGCCATTAAGCAGTTGAGCAGATTTTCTGAAAAAGCAGACCAGTGAGTCACAATGTGGAACACAACAGAAGTTATGACTTTATTAAAAACAAGAAAAAAATGTATATTAACATTTGTACATTTCCAGTGATGGAGAAAGTATTCACATACTTAAGTAAAAGTCCTGCATTGAAAATGTTGTGTAAAAGTATTCAATGCTGAAAAATGTCCCCTGTGACTCATGCATTAATATAAACGCAGGAGTTTACTGTTGTAGTTGGAGCTCGTTATTTTCATTATGTATTAACCTGCTGATTATTTTCCATGATAGTTTTACATTGGAAATTATTTGTATGTAAAAACCTTAAGTAACCTCAAGTTTACATCAACCATGTCGTCCCTCTGTTCCTCCTCCTGTAGATCAAGGACGGACAGGTTTGTCTGGGTTACGATCTCGGTCATGGAAACATATCCGGCTGTGTCCCCTTCTCCATCAATGATGGGGCCTGGCACAAGGTAGGACAGTTCTTCAGTCTTTGATTCTCCACTTTCACTTTAAGAGATTCGAGGTTTGATGGTTGTTCAGCTCTTCCTTTAATTGCATTAAGACTAAATCTGAATTTCAAGTGACAACACATGAAGGAAACATTCATTTTTCTATACATCCAAGACAACACATAGTCTCTGTTGATCCTGTGAAAGGACTGTACTTTTCATCACCTCTCAGATCTGATAATTGTCTATGTGCTTCCTTTTTCCTCTCAGATCCGTGTGAGTCGGATGAAGCAGAGAGCTGTACTAATGGTTGATGGCAGATACAGTAAACAGATGATCAGTCCAAAGAAGGTACTTATTTTATTCTAACCACTTTTCTCACACAACTAGTGACATGACGGAGTAGTGAAATACTTTCCTTAAGAAAACAAAGACAAATGATCCAGGAAGGTCTGACAGCCAAATATTTTTTGATCAAGTTTTTATTGTTGCATTAATAATTTGTCTTCTTCATCACAGGCCGACCTGTTGGACGTGGTGGGAGTGCTGTATGTTGGTGGATTACCCAAGAACTACACCACCAAGAGGATAGGACCGGTAAGACACACATACATTTTAAGAAGTGACACAGCTTTGCATGTTAACCCAGGAGGCCATTATTTCTATTTAGCATTTCAGTTCAACTAGTTTATGTTGAATTCAGTTAAGTTCATTTATTGTGGTGTGATTTCAATGTAACAATCAAGTCAGAACAGGTGTCTATCCAGTTTTGGTCCTCCATCAGGTTGTGGATATCAGTCAACATGATTTGCAGTTACACCTGAACCCTGAATGATTTTGTTAGTTGAACTAATTGTTCTCTTCTTCTGTTCCTAGATTCTCTACAGTATCAATGGATGTATTCGTAACTTGAAGATGGTGGGAGGTCCTGTCAGCACTAAATCAGCCACTACTGGTAATGAATTTGTATTTATCATAATTTGTTTGTTGTTTCTTTAACATTTAATAATACATCCTAGATTCCGACATAGTTGTGACGCTGTGTAAAACATAGATACTTTTTGACATATACTATTCTGAATTTGACGGCAGCAACAGAACACCTGTTTGGATCAGTCCACAGATAAGCAGGTTCATTGGTAACAGGTGATAGTATCATGATTGGCTATGAAGGGTTCATCCTGGAAAGACTCAGTCGTTCACAAGCGAGGATGGGGAGAGGTTCTGTTTTTATTTTTGTTTGACACAGCGTCCCAACTTTTTTGAAATTGGGGTTGTACAAAGTAGCAATTTCGATTTCATCTCCAATTGATTAACCTCCTCCTCTTTGTATAGGTCGCACTGAGTCAGTTGTTGAGGACTTTAAATTGAACATGGCCACGCCCACCTCCAGTCACATGGTAGGAAGGTGCTTCGTTGCTACAGAGACGGGCACCTATTTTGACGGCACTGGCTACCTGAAAGCAGGTGAGACATTACTGTGGCTTTATCAGCCTGAACCCCGGCACAAAAGAAAGAACATAGTTCCTTGTTATAAAGGTGAATAATAATCTCTCTCTCTCTCTGTCTAGTTCCTACTTACAGAGTGGGTCTAGATGTGTCAATAGCATTAGAGTTCAGAACCAGCAGAACCAATGGAGTGTTGTTGGCCGTCAGCAACCAGGCCAACGATGGACTGGGACTAGAGATCGTCCAGGGCAAGGTACTGTGCATAACAATGATTAAAGGAACAGTTCACCATTTTGGGCATTTTAGCAAAGGGTTACAATACCACTCTCATTTCTGTCTGGCTCTGTCCATTGGTAACAAAATCCCCCTGTCAGCACCTGTAAAGCTCACTAACATTAGATACCATTTGTTTTATCCATACAAAAAAACCAAACTGTAATAAAACAACAATTTGCCTTTTTACGAGGGATTATGTGCAGGACAGTTTCTTGACTCTGACTCTTCTGGGCAGAGGATGTTTAAGCCAACAAAGTCTGGCACATACAGAAATAACCTGTAAAACAGCAAGTTGTGATTTTTACACTTAACAGAGATACAGTAAAACATTAACTAATGAGCTTCAGAGGTGCTGGTAAGCAGATTTTGTTTGGACAGAGCCAGACCAGCTGTTTCCCCCTGTTCCCATTCTTTGTGCTAAGCTAAGCACCTGCTGGCTACAGCCTTCAAGTTAAAACAGTTATGAGAGTGGTGCTGTGTTGAACTAACTCTCCACCTGAAAACAAGTGTACTTCCTAAAATGTTGAACTATTCCTTTACTCTATTTTGAAAGCGAAACAGAAATTAATCCCAATTGTGAAAATAATTCTTTCCTCTTCTCCTCACCCTAGCTGCTCTTCCACGTCGACAACGGCGCTGGACGAATCACAGCGGAACACGTGCCGGAGGGGGAGGGCTTCTGCGACGGCCAGTGGCACTCGCTCACCGCCAACAAGCTTCGCCACAGGGTGGAGCTGGTGGTCGACGGCAAGCAGAGCCAAGCTGAGAGTCCTAACGCACGCTCCAACACGTGCGACACCAACGACCCCATCTATGTGGGAGGATATCCTGGTACGACCGCCTTCCAACACAATACTTCCACAAACATTACATTACAACAACATTACAATAAAGGGGATCAGCCTGTGGTAGAATAAAAGAGCAACTATAAATGCACATGTTGTGTTTTACCTTGCTGTGCAGTGAGATGTCTCCGTTTTACTTTTCTCTTAGATGGAGTTCGTCAGGCCGCTCTCTCCACCAGCACTTCCTTCGGAGGCTGCATGAGGAACCTGAAGATCACCAAAGCTTCAAAGACCATGGACGTACAGTTCAACAAGGCTCTAGAGATTAAAGGAGTCCAGCCTCTCTCCTGTCCTGCTGTAGCCGCCTAACTGGTACCACAGAGCTTTGTTGTTTCACTAATACAACGTCTTGGTCTTTGAAGCTGGACTGGACACAATGTTCGTAATGCAATAACTAGATCCCACATGCCTGAATCACAAAATAAAACTAACCTAAATTCATCCCATTTGTTTAAATTCATCCCGCTGACAGGTGTGGACACTGACTACAATCTGTACCTACCTGTGGTGAAATACAAACACTATCCAGAGGAAGACACATGGAAACATTGGTGTCTTGCTCCTCTTTGGTTCTGCTGACATGCAAAGTTACCTGGTGCAGTTTTCAAAATGCAAGAACAAAAAAACATTTTGCAGGAATTTCTTTACGTTCTCCCTCAGATTTTCAGTAGGAGACCCTGACATGTACAACCGAAGGCTCTGCTCAATAAATCTATTATGGCTACAACTCGAGGTCTCAAAGTGCTTTAAAAAAGTTTGTCCATGTGAAGGAAGATATTAGTATTAAGACTGTGCTGGTGGTTACAGGTGATAACAGTATTAATTATATTTTGGGATATGTGTGATTATGTGAAGTCCCTCTTGCAGAGGTAAAACATGAGTCGTTCAATTATATTATTTTACCCTTGTTAAATGAAAAAGAATGTGTGACTTGTCTACATTTGTCCTTCATAAACCTTGTTCCCTGACAATTGGTTGAAAAAGTCTGAATCATTTCTCCACTTTTTTTCATAAAACCGTCTCACCCTCCTCAAAACAACAGATGAAGCTGGACTTCTTTTCAACATCAAGTCTAAGAAAATTAACAAAAAAAAAATAGTTCTGTGCATCTAATGGCTCTAAAGCATGAAGAGCTTTGTGAAATTATCTCAGCGATTACATTTAGAGTTGACGTGAATACAAGTATTAAAATTGTTTTGGACAAAGCTGAATGCAGTAGAATCTATGCCTGTTAATAGCTGACAGCTTTTCTGACAACACTGCTGATGCTTCAACAGACATAAGAGCAATTTCTGGGTTCAATTTTCCTTTAACATTCCACACTTGATCAATTGATTTGATTAATATAAAAGGGAAAAAGCCGCAGCTCGTATTACTTTTCAGTTACGTTGAGATATCGGATTGAGGGTACAAGGTTTCTGCAGGACAGTCATGGCAGTGTATGTTCTGCATGGTGTTTCTGAAATATACTCTTGATAGCATCACACAGATTGTCCTGTCCTTCTTTAAACTGCAGAATATGATTATGACCAATTATGTTGAAATGCATTCTTGGAAATAAACTAATAAACCACAAGGATTGCAGTAGATTCTTACAGTACTTTTTTGATAAAATTAAGACTAAAAATGAGGCCGGAAACAACCCTTGATGTTGCATTCTACTGAAACTCCACCAGGTGGTGCTGCTGCACCTCACAGCTTCTACAACAGAGACTGAACCCACCTAAATCCACCAAAAATTAAATTCAATTAAAGCTGCACAGCTGGAGCTGCTAGATGACTTTCAAATTGATTTAATAGTGTCCAATAACTTGCAGATTACACATTAAAATTAATTACTTCTTTGGGATGTTTTTAATATTAAATTAATAATTGTTAAACTATCAGAAGTCATCTGATTTCTTTATGTATGCTCACCTGATTTAATTTGATCTTTCTTCTGTAAATGTTCACCAACAGACCAGAATTTAATGAATAAGATTAAGCGACGTTTACCTGCACTTCTACTCCAGATGCACTAGAGGGCAGTGTGTGACTACAAAAAGCAAAGATGTACCTGTTTGATGAAACTGCATTCAAAGTTCAAAAGCTGGTCCATTAACCTCAGGACGGTTCTGGAAACATTCCCCCATTTCTTTGCAGCTCCTGGAGGAATTAACAGACACGTGTGAAATAATGAACCAAATCTCTCTCTTTCGTGTGCATTCCTCTTTTATTATCGTGGTCCTCTTTACATAAGGTGAAGAATGGTTAGAGGTCGGCCCACTAGACTCTGCTGTGGCCGCCTGAAAGTGGAATGTTGAGAAGAATAGAATAAAGCCTAACGTTACATCAGCTCGCTCATTTAAAAGTCAAACACCTGTTTTTGTAAAATGAGCAACCTGTTCTTACCTTTTCATGACAACAAGATTTCACCTCTGTCTGTTCACTGCTAAAAAACACACAATTATATTGGCAGTGGAAATCCATGAAATTATCACATGATTATCTAAGAAATAGATATAGAGCAGATCTTTGTTTTGCCAGTGCTGTGACACTTTCTGTTCTTTTACCAGCCATTAAAAAAACAAGCAACAATCCAAAAACACCTACGGCTTCCAGAAATTTTAAAGATAATGATTTCCTGTTTACCTGTTTTTCCAGGTCGAGGAGAAATTATACAAGTTGTCAATCAGTCTGTAATGGGCATAAAGACAGACATCAGTTTATGTGATAGTTATATGAAATGTAAACACACATTGAAACCACCAGTGGACACACAGAGGTCGTGAATCTTGTGTCATCCCACATTAGCAGATTGATCAAAAAGCTCTTGAACTAAAAAGTCAGTGTCCTCCTCCACCGTTAAAGCAGGAAGTCTGAGAAGATCGTTCCAGAGTGCAGATGTTTACTGTGAACCCTCGTTCCCTTATATCATCCCAGTGAATGACGTGAGATTAAAAACAGCTAGCTACAGCGTTAATCTAAGTCTCGTTTTGACGGCATTCAAGCATTCCATGTTAACATGAGTGTAGATAGGAGAGAAAACACAAGAGAAGCAACGAAGCCTGACGTGATTCAGGCTCTTTGAGTAGAAACCTCCTAAGAAGAGTAGCAGTGTTTGTCCTCTACGCTGCGACAGCACTGTCCTGCTGTCAGGTCTGGTGACTTATTGCATGATGTCGGTTCCTCTTGAATTGATCTGAGGTGATTTTCAAGCGCGCCGGCCGTCCAGACCAGCAGTCTGGCCTCGTTTTGGCGCCCTCACCCGCCTCCCACAGCCACACCCAAACGCCCCAGGGTCCTTTTCCACCTGCTCCCCGGGGGTAAGCAGCTCTTCTGGGTATGGTTCCTCCTACTCTTGATCGAGGCCTTGTCAGGACGACTGCATGAGGCCCGTCAGACGTTTGCCCGTCAGCGACTTGCCCTGGAAGGAAGCAGAGAGAAGAGGAGGGAGGGGGGCAGCTGTCAAAATGACTGAGGATTTAGAAGAAGAGGTGGGAGGAAAAGTGAAAGAAAAGAAAAACTGGTCTGCATAAAATCAAAGCTCAAAGTAGTGATGGATGGTTTGTAGACATTGAAATAAAAGGTGGATACAACAGTGATTCCAAAAAAGTTGAGACGCTGTGAAAACAAATAAAACAATGTGCAGTACAAAGATAATATATTTAATTTTCATTGATTTTTGTAAATATTTGCTTATTCTGAATTTGATGAAGTTGGGACAGCAGCAACAAACGACTGTGAAAGTTGTGGACTGATCCAAAAACATCTGTTTGGATCAGTCCACAGGTAAACAGGTTCATTGGTAACAGGTGATAGTATCATGATTGGGTATGAAAGGTTCATCCTGGAAAGACTCAGTCGTTCACAAGCGAGGATGAAGAGAGGTTCAACACTTTGTCAAACGCATGGTTGTATAAAGGAGATTAATACATGAACACTTTGTGAAACTGTTGTCAGTAAACAGTTTGTTGTAAATGATTGCGTTCTGTTCTTGTCTTACATAACATTTATTGATTGATTCTTATCCTTCATGCTCATAGTGAGTCTGCAGAGAGACACATTGTTTGGTTTGTTATAGTTGCAGGTCTTGATACACTAAAGGCTTCAGGTGTTGGTTTGAAAGAGATAAAACTGGGCATTGTTTCATGAATCATCGTGCAGACAGCCAATAAAAGTGTTCACACAGAAACTAGATGAATGAAGCTCAGAGCACAGGGGCGTCTTAAACCTGTTATTTAGATTGAAGTTTAAATTGTAAAACCATCCTTTTATACATTCATCTCCTCTTCAGCACCTCTGCAAGCAATTCTTTGTTCACGGCTATAAAGCTGGACAAATTAATTAGTGCAACGAACAACTTGTTCCCCCAGGTAACTAATCACCAGACCATTCCTTGAAATCAATATTAGGAAGGAGAACACGTGCCCTCAGGGACGGAGCCAAAGAGCAGCAGCAATAAAAGTTTAAAAGTTATAGTCGGGATATCGGGGAAAATGATCCTGAGCACAAACAATAGTTACATTACAGAACAGTACAAATTGATCTCGTAGCTTTCATGATTATAACAGTGAGCAAAAGTAAGACGGACAAATAGTTCATGACTAATACACTAATAAAGTCTAATAACTTCACATACAGCAGCTGGAATAATAATCCTCCATCGCTCCATTTAGCTCCTAAACACCAAGGCTTTCAATACACAGACTTTGAAACTATTTAGTCTGCCAGAAAAAGATTTAGATGTCAAATACACTGACCCACAATCCTCTGCAGCGGAAGATACGTCACTGAGTTGCTGCAATATCAAGAGGTCAAAGTTCAAGATGCAATGATATGATGAAACACTATGTCCCACCTGTGTTCATACGGCATGTAACGCAACAGTATGTGCTGAAGGTAAAAAGAAAATGTTGGCAATTTGGAACGCAGCTCCAGTCCTGTTTTTTTGCTGGGATACGATCCAGCAGTGGTGTGAGCCGATTACACTTTAATGAACGCGGTTAAAAAGTTAAAAGCAGAGGCAGCGGGACACTCACCACACTGCGAGTGAACTTCTCCAGGGAGGTGCGTCTCCCCTGCTCTGTTTCAGGCTGGAGAGTCAAAGGAAGAGTGAAAAGAGGGGGGAAAAGAGTTCAAACATTTCAAAGCTGATAGATTTTCAGGCATCTCACACAAATCTGTCCACAGAACTTTTCGTTTTATAATGGTGGTTAAAAGCTGTCAAATTAAAGCAAAACTCATGAACGCACAGAGGCATTTTCTCAGCACGTCCTGACAGAGATTTTCAAGTAAGAGCTGAATCAAAGGCAACTGGACTCGGTTTGCTGGTTCTTCAGTTGCCTTTGATTCAGCTCTTAAGTCAATGCCATGACCTGGATGACTGAGAACCTTCACAGACAACTGAGATTCTCACATTCTTCCTTCAAGGCTAAATACCCTTTGAGATATGGTGAGTAAGTTTTTTTTCATAATTTGTGTGAATCAACCCTTTTTGTTGAACTGATATTTTGCACATCCGTGACACTTTTTGATATTGCACATTCGTGTTATGATGGATATCTTTTTGATTCTGATTTTATTCTCTATTTTTTTTTATTCTATTTACACCTCAAACCGTGTTCATAGAGGAAGGCAAAGAATTTCATTGTACAGGGAATCTTGTTTCTTTTAACTGTGCATATGACAATAAACACTTTGACCTTTGACCTTTAAAACACCTCATCAGTGCCCCTTTACAAAGGAACCTGGGTGAGTACTCTTCAGTTCCTGCATTGCTATGTGCAATCATAGTTAGTTAATACAGAATGTGTGTGTAGACATTGAAGAACGAGATGAAGACAAACAGACACACGCTTACTTTCTTCCTTGCCATCAGCAGGTCCTGGTAGACGTTGGAGCGCAGGAAGCGTGTATAGCTGTCACTTTTCATCAGCTTGTAGATGTGGTCCTGAATACAGAGAGAGAGAGGAGACACGTGAGTCTGAGGAGGAGGAGAGTCATGTTCATCTGTAAATACATTAAACGCTTCTGTGCTAATGACGTATAAAACTCAGTAAACTAAACGAGACAGTCACTGAGAGAGAGAGACGGTTGTACATAAACTGACAGGATGAATCTTTTCTTCTTCTTCTTCTGTAACAGGAGAGGAAATCTGATCGGCGCCGCCCAACCCCCTCCAACACTTCTCTCCTCCAACCTTATCTGTCTCCCAGCGAGGCGAATTCTCCAGAAATCACTCCACAATATAAGCCCATTAGTTGATATTGGTGAAGCGTGTAAGAAAGACAAATGGGGCGGACAACAGCGTGGCAGAGTTTCTGAAGAGGCAGCACTGACACTGAATACCTGAAAAGGCTGATTTATTCACTGGGACCGGCACAGTCGTTCCCTGTAGTGTGAGAGAAGGTGGAGGAACTGAGCTCTGTTATTACTGTATCCTCCCTCTTACACAGTGTCCTCAGTGTGTGCAGCTGAGGAAGCCAGGAAATACATTTAAAGGCATAGTTCCACAAAATTAAATACACTTATTCATTTTGTTTACTAAGATATGAGAAAATTCAAGGTTCAGGTTTATAGTCAGTGGACGATAACAGGTTTGTACAATCAAATGCAGGTGTGTGATTAAAATATTTAAATTAGAATAAAACATTAAAATAGGTAATAAAAAGTTTAGAAAATACGAAATAGTAAAAATACTAATTATAGTATAAGATATAACGTGTTAATTAGTGAGTTTTCCAGGTGCTGGCAGAGGCTAGCAGTTTCCCCCCGCTTACAGTCTTTATGCTAAGCTACGTTAACCAGCTGCTGATTACAGCCTCATATCAATCAATAACTCTCATTTTGCAGATATGGGTGATATTGATCTTTTTATCCGTCTCTGAACAAGAAAGTGAATAAGCATCAGAAACATATTTTTAAAAATATTATTTAATAAAATGAATGTGTAATACTGTTTTTCTTACCCAGTTTCTTTGTATGAAGTGTACAGAGATAAAGAGTTCCTGCTCTCTGAACATGATGAACTGCACACTGCAGTCTCATGATAACACAGACGCAGCGTTGCCTGTATGATTTAGCATCCTGCTCCGTATCATCGTGTGCGCCCTGTATGATGTGCTGTGTCTTTGTTTGCACCTTGCACACGTCCTTGTATCAGATTACAGGAGATACAACCTTGTTTTGTCTTTAACGTCTAGTTTCCGATCTTAGCTTCTTCTAACTTCGGTGCCTTAAACACGACAGTGCTTAAAAGCTACCAACTCACTTTGAAACCACTAATGAATGATGTAGCTGTATCACTTGGAAAAAGGAACAGATAATGGATATTGAACATTAGGTGAGGACAGTTAAGTACAATATAATAGACAATTACCTTCTGAAGGATGAGACAGTTTGTCATTGGTGTGAGGTCAGAATCATGTTACTCCCTCCTTCTCTCTATTGTGTTCAACTTCTATTTCTCTCATACACTGTGAATGAGTTCAATAATCTATGTGAGAGGTTCACTCTTTAACCAGTGTATCCTGCACATTAAAAGGCAGCAGGTGTGTTATTTATGTGTGTTGCTGAATGGGCAGACAGGTTAACCTTTGAGCTGGCAGGTGTGAATAAGGAGGTTCAGCAAAAGAGTCTCTGCATGACATTTTAAATACCTGGATTTTTTTTTCCTCGCTCACTCTCTGTTCAGTGTAATTTATAAACGCGTGTCAGTTGTGGATGTTGTTATTTCTGCGTTTGGGTGAGAGATTTAATAAGGTTTTAAAGGGATTTTAGTCACTTTTTCTTCAATTTTACTGTGAAATGTTTCATTAAAATTGGGAACCTGGAGTCCCTGAAGGTTTTACACTGGGGTCCACAGCACAATGAGGAATACTTTAATATCACTGTTATTGCAGAGTCTGGATAATGAGAATATTTGGCTGGTTTGATGATGTCATGTCTCACTACTTGTGTTAGCTCACCTGTGCGTCCTCATAGCTGTACCGTCCGGGGTCCTTCAGGTTCTGGCTTGTGCGTTCGTAGCTGTGCGAGTCCAGGTTGATGGAGCTGGGCGCCCCCTCGGCCAGGAACTCCGCCCAGATGTCCTGCGCCCTCTGGGCCACGTCCTGCTGGGGCATCCTCTTCAGGTCCTGCACGGCCAACCAGAACCTGCAACACAAATCAAACGCACCTCAGATCATTATTTGACTTAAGGACACAACTGATCATCCGTCCAAAAAATGAACAGAATTTATGTCTGTTGTAACTTATTCAGCTTTTATCTTTTAAGAAATTGGTCCAAACATCAGAGTCAACCAGATTCTGTCTTGAACATATTTGATGATTCTGTCTTCAAAACTAAATTAAGTCAATTGAAACCCAAAGAATAAGTGAAATTATTTTGCTATCAGCAGCTTCAAGATTTAGCAAAACAATAATTGAGTTGTTTAGAGGAACATTTCTAGAACAAGAACAGGACCAACATGACAGAAAATGTAAAAATAAATGACATGGAGAGGAAGACAACATCTTCGATGCCGCAAGAACCTGCAAGGCACCGTCTAAAATCTACCAGCTGCTTCTCCTGCAGGGTCAAACCTGCGTATGGGAACGATTCAGAAGCTATAAAATCTCTATAAGATTTCTCAAAGACAAAGTAAGCAGATAAAGCTGAAGGCTCATGTTGAGAGTCTGAAAAGTATTGCATAAGAAGCTCTTCAAAGAGTGAGAAACGTGTGACTTCAACTAGCCATGTTTAACTTTTTAAGGCATTGATTTTCGATGATTCGCCATAATTTAAGGAAGAGTAAATGTTCAGTATAAGACAGGTGATAAAAAGAGCCACAAGCTGACTGCCTCCAATATTGGTTTATATCTATATTGATCTGGTTCAACGATATAGAGAGAAACACCTCTGGGGTCTCTCTGTTTCTCACCCTCTGTCACACTCCCCCTCGCTCGTGTTATCCCAAATGATCCCTCATAAAAAAAAAGTAATTAAAGGTCTGGAAGAGAGGAACAAGAGAGGGACTGGTGGGATAGCCGAGAGGTGAGAGGTGATAAGGGTGTGTGCGCTCTCTCTCTCTCTCTCTCTCTCTCATAAACTCTGTATGTCTTATCTCTCTCTGTAGCTCAGAGGGATCAACAACCTCCTGCTATCTCTCACAGCTCATTCCCAGACTCTGTGATTCCCAACAGGTCTTTCTCTCCTAACAAGTTGTCTCCTCTCCGGCTGCCGAAGATGCTCCTCTCGCGTAACCACTTATCGCTGCTCTGCTCCATAAAGGCCTTGTTCATGAATCTGTACGTCTAAATGAAGGATGGATTTAATATTTAGGCTGTGAATCAATAAACGACAAGTCTGTGAAGTCAGCAGCTTCGTTACGTCACGAGAAAAAGCTGCACATTAGAGCACATGTATAGAGAGAGACAGGTCATCTAACAGCTGCAAGGTGCTTCCTCTGCTGTTGATTCATGGGATATGGCTGATTATCCATGCTGTTGCTGTTTTGCTGCCTGTATATCATCATCTTTGGATGCTGGAGGCTTGATGTGTACGAATGTGTGCGAGAGGTTTATCTCACATGGAGGAGTAGCGATTGATTTTTAACTGTAAAATGAGGAGAAGATGGTGAAAGGATGATCGGGTGAAAGACTGCAGGCTCAGATCTGAGATAAACTCCGATGCAATTTTGCAAAGTTTCTTATTTACTGCTTCGCTGCTTTAGAAGATGCTGCTGTGGATGTTTGAGAAAATATTAGCAAATCAGTTCTTTGTGCTTCATTAACTAAAGAAATGTCATATGCACAGAATTTCTGAGAACAGCACATAACCATGATTTTCAATTTCACCTTTCACAAGATTCAAACTCTAGTGATGTTTGCAGGTGTGTTATTGAACTTCAGAGAGAGTCAGGCTATCAGTTTCCACCCGCTTGCAGTCTTTATGCTAAGCTAGGCTAATTGGGGCCTGGCTTCAGCTCCAGTGAGAGCGATAGCGTGAATGTGCATAATGTCAAAATGTTGAACTGCGACCTCTAAAAACACACACACAGCAGCACATTTCTAATATTGATATTATATTGACTCTATTCTCATTACTTTTTTTTATTGCTCCTTCCTGCCAAGTTTCAGGGATCAGTCAAGTTTCATTTTATCTCATCTTTCCACAGTTGATGTGAACGTTTCCACTGTGCAAAGTTCTTCTTAATAATAAATTCCTTTCAATGAAACCAGGTACAAATGCATCTCGCTGAGCAGAACTTGAAAAGTAATTACGCTGCCAAGAGCAAAGATAATCTGTAACAATGCAGCTCAGCAGGATCCTTTTTCCCGCTCGTGTTTTTCTTGTAGTTTTGTGTTTATGACGTTCAGATTTCTATGAGCGATGCGCTTGTCTTTGTGTTTTCAAGGTACAGATGTCAATTATACCCAAACAACCGGAAAGTGGAAAATCTTTCACTTTGATGTGATTTGTTTCTTCCCTTGTTTGCAGCGTGCGAGTGGGTTGAAATGGTGGGTTTGAACAATACGGATGCCGAAGAGACATCTGTGTTTTCTGGCTGTTTTCAGAGCAGCGGAAGCTTTTGAATAAATATTCCACTCACAGTGTCACAAGTGTACAAAAAATGCTGCGGTACAGCTTCGACAGAACCTCGTGACATCAAGATTTTCTAATGCACTTTCTTCCACCCTTAATGTAAAATGGAGCAACGCTGTGCACCACATGTTTCTCACTGCACGCTGAGAAGAGGAAACGTTTTCATGAACTGTCAAAAATCACCATGACATAAAAATGCTGGAGATGATTATTCGAAGTGTCTCGTGTGCTCACCGCAGGTTTTCCGAGCTGAACTCCGACTCCAGGAACTTGAGGAAGAGCTCCTGTCCTGCCGGGTCCTTCAGGGCCTCCTCCAGAGAGAAACCCCACTTCTTCACCCGCTGCTGGCTGGGCTCCTTACTGAGAGAGGGTGGAGAGAGAGAGAGAGAGAGTGTAAACATCCACCTGAAGCTTCTGCACCGAGATTAAAGAGATTAAAGTACAAGGAAACGGTGGAGAAACGCTCGGCGTGTGGAAGGAGGAAGGAATAAGTCGTTAAAATTCGATTGGTCTCTGAGACGTGGAAAAGGCCTGATCTGCTCAGTATGACAACGCTCATCCGAAATCCAATCATTTTAATCTCTGCAGAGAATATATTTTCTCCTGTCCTGCAATTAATCAATTCATCTGAATTATTAAGCTACATTAGGCACAATGATTATACGTCTGCTCTAATTAATTCCTGCATAATTCAGACGGGCCAGGAGAGCAGAGCATAGTGCGACTTGTTAAGAGCTGAGAGCGATTTCTCTTCTGCTCATAGCTCCAGATAACATTTCAATGCATGATCAATAATTTGACATTGTCCAGTATTTGTCTGGTAACACCTAAAGCGAGGTGGGTTATTTGATTTGGAGTGATGGAGTCAGTTTCCTTCACTGCTTCAGAAACTGACAATCACCATTACCGACCATCGTTCCCGACAAGATCCAGGGCTGGACTGAGCAGCAGTGTGTTTTACTGTGTCTCAGTTAAAGATGCTATTTCTAAAAAGGGGTTGAAATCATCTTATGAACCTGGCAAGATGTTTTTCCACTGGTTTTTAGAATTCAATAAAAATTAATACAAAAAAAAATGTAGGGACTTTTTTTTCTGCATTTATTGCTCAAGTCTGGTTTTTTTTTTTTTACACTCTTAAAAACCCTGTTTGACTCAGGATGGAAAGTTTTTAACATAAAGCATCGATCAGCTGATGCATCACAACCTGGTGCCCACATTACCCACAATGCAACCTTTGCTGACAGCTGGTCAGAGCTCTGTAACGGCCGACTCGAGCAGAGATGATGAACAGGCTGCAGAAGTGTGCTGAGCTCACTTCCTTCTAAATGCACAGCTGTTTTTCATTTTCAACCGTCCAACATTTACTTTCAGTGAAATGTCCACAACAATGAAACATAATCTCATTATCTAGTGAAGGAATCTTTTCTGGGCGATCCTCAAGCGTGTCGTGAGTGAAAGGGCTTTTATTTTTGCCCGAACACTGAGCCGTGCAAAATGAGATGCACCTTATTTTCTGTCGGTGTGATGATTATTTCAATGGGTTTTAGATGAAATTTATTTTGGTCTGTCAGTAATTACACAAACAATTAAGCAAGAAATACAAGCAAAAAGCAATTACTGTCAACCAACACGAGACAGAAGAACAATACAAGCAACAAGATATGGATTTTTTTGTGTGTGTGCATGTTTTGGTATTAAAAACAATGATAGACCACAAACTACTTGGAGGAAAGGATCCAATGTTCATTCTAAACAGTCAAACTGTAAAATGTTCAGTGGCTGTGAAAGTGACCCTGCTGTGGTCTCTGGTTTTCGTACCTGGCCTCCAGATCCCAGAGGGAGGGATCATCGCTGGTCCACGGGTTGGACGGTTCGGGCGCCGTCACAAACGGGTCATACTCCATGTACTGCTCGGTGTAGCTTATCAGACTGACACAGAAACAAACAGAGGACAGAGGAGGTTCAGGACGTCGGCAGTCAGAAGTTTACAGACAAAATTTAACACTGACATTCGGACCATTTGTTTTGTGAGATAAATATTTTGTGTGTTCACCGGATGAATATGACTTGAAAGTTGTCAGGAGTGAATTGAGTAAATCGTGAAAGCAAAACTATTACACAGGAACATTTGATCAACTTTAAATGTGAATCTGTTTCTCATTGAGATAAATAAGAGCTGAGAGACGCAGCGAAGCGGAAAGTGCATCAACAACAGCACAACTCTGAAAATATTTTACAGCTCACAGTTTAAATAACTCAAGAATGTATAAGAGCAGAATGTAGTTTCTTTCCTCCTGTACAATCTCTCCATATCACATTAGAACAAGCATTTAAACACCTTTATAACAATACAAGTGTATTATACCGAAGTAAGTTATTTATATATGTAAACTTGCTTGTTCAATGCAGCTTTGTCACATATTTCAACTACCTTATAATTATGAAAGGTTTGGTTATTGGATAAAAAAGTATCTTTAGCAGAGCCTTTGTGAAACATCCAACTAATCAGTCAACCAAGAAACTGAATTGAAATCAAGTGTCACTCAAAGACATGATGAGGTGAAAAGAGGATCAGGACCAAGGACAGCGACAGACTAAACTTCAACCCGAGGTCTGAGTTTGTTTGGGTGTTAAATAAGTTTAGATGCAAGAAAATTCAGATGCCAAAAAAGGGAATTATCTTTACTCACTATCTTCAAAGCTCTGCACTTTGCTAATTTGCATGAAACCTCCAACCCAAAGAACAATAAGATTTTTCAAGCTGGAAGCCATCATTCATTCATCTTCATCACTGAACATCTTCAGGCTTCTTCCCAGCATGCATCTGTCTGGTTGTTTAACAGATTTTCCATGTGATCAGATACAAACAGCTGCAGGACAATATAAAAGCAGTTTTTGACTGAGCTCTGAATCGACTTGGGTTTGATTGCTATTTTTCAGTCTTTACTTTATGATACACACTGTTGAGGCTGCAGAGACGAGTTCAGGCGCTAAAGTAAAAACAAACCAAGCATCAACGAACTGCTGCACACCCACATGTTAGAGAGAGATTTTCTGCCTGCAGCGCTTCATTTATCATCATCATCTTCTTACTGAAACAGCTGCATCCTTGACTGAAAACATTCATATCATATAGTTACCCATAATACTGCCTGACCAAAGAGTGACTATATCAGACCTACGTTTTCTCCTGTGAAGCCATAAAACAACACATTTATGATACTGGTTGTTTCGATCGTTATCGTCCACCATGATCGATGTTGTTTGGCACATGGTTTCTCGTAGCGATCCCAAACTCTCCGCTCTGTGGAGCATCAATTAAACTCAGCTCCATGTGTGAAGTCGGGAGGTCAAAGGGTCAGAGAGGCCGAGCGGAGCAGCAGCCGGCAGTAATCACAGTTTTCTGCTCGGCTGAGAAGTAAAGTCCGTCCTGACTGAGTGAGCAGAGGATGGGACTGACGGACGAACACGGGACAGAGGGACGAGAAACATGTAAACATGCATACATTCATGTCTCTCTTGCACTTTGGAGAAGGTGGACAAAATAATAAGAACGCCTGTACAGCTTCATGCAATTCAATATAATGTGCACGCAAAAATTTTTTGCAGATTGCTGATTTTTTTTTTGTTTTAACCTCACTTATATTTATAATTGTAATAATGGGATATAAACAGATGGAGGTTTTGGCAGTTTTCTGGATCACTTCAATGATCTACTCCTGGTTGCTGAACCTCATTTTAAAGCACTTGTTTTGCTCTCGCTCTTTTCAATGTGCTGCCAGTGTCGTGCATGTTGAGTGACGTGCGCCGGCCTGTTCCTCGTCCTTCGACCCCTGTTTCAAATTGCAGAAGTGTTGGGGGGGAGCACAATCTACCCCAGTTCATCCCCAACAACAGCACAAATGCTGAGGAATTTAAACCCTTTCTATTCTCACAGTCTGCTTCCACAAGCCAAACGACCTCTATCTGCCGCTGCTGTAGTACAGATACAGTAAAAGGGAAGAGCACAGGTTTGATTATAGATGGTCGGAGGGAGCGCAGCAGATGGGAGAGCAGGCAGGCGGCCTCTTTATGAGGAAAGCTGATGTCTCCTTCTCAGTGCGTAAATTGAAAAGATAAACACGCTCGTCACGATGTGTTTTTTAGTGCAGCCGAGAAGAAGAGTTTCCGGTACCTTTCGGCAACTTTGGACATCTTCATACGGTGACGATCCATCTGGGTGTTCAGGAATAAGATCTGAAAGAGGAGATGACAGGAAAATGATAGAGTAAGTGAATCTTCTGAAAGTGCACGATTGCAGCAAAACAAGTATCTCAGTATTACTATAATGTACAGAAGCATACAAGACTATGCTTGAGTTGGTCGCAGCCTCAGTAGCAACGTTACTCATGTTTTTTCCCAAAAGCTGGTTGCACAATGTTTTTAGTCTTTCTCTCTTCTGTTGTTGGTGAAAATCTGCCTCCCTGCAAAATTTGATCTGGTAGCACAAAGTGAGGAGGCTATCAATCCTCTCTGCAATTTGTCGCAATGAAGTCAAATTTTTTTTTTTAAATCTTGCATAAACTTTTTAAATTTTGGACAGATTTTTTTTTTTTTTTACCTCTTTCTCCACGTCCTCCTTGGTGCCTTTCCTGCAGTGGTGCGAGGGAGTGTGTATGGGACTCTGAGACTGTGTCCCCTCCTCCGTCAAACCGTACACTGACTGGACATGAACGTGATGACAGAGGGAGATGTAAGACAGACAGATGTGTACTTATTATTTTCCTGCAAGCTACCAAGAAAGCCGCGGTGGGTTGTGTTGTAAAATTAGAGGGATAAAATTTCAGTATCTCAAAAATGATCGCTTGCATGAAAGTGATATGTAATGTAAACAATTCTTAAATCAAATTTGTGTTTTGGATGAAAATTCAATATTTACATTTTCATTCATGGGTATATTTGTTGTTAACACCAGTCAAAGTAAGTGAAGGTTTCATAATCTACCTTCTTAACTCTATGAGGGTTCTTCATGCGTCGACATTTCCTGATGTCCATCTCTGTCGTGTTAACACATCCAGGCTGGAGATAACATGAGCAAAAATATACATATTACGACAGGTGATTTTTAATTCTCGGTTTTGAAGTAAATCAGCTTTATTATACAGTAAACCCCAGAGATGGAAGAGAGACGGTGTGTGGACGGGATGAGGTAGGCGTCTCACCACGGGTCTGTGGACGTCCCAGAAGGCTCTCTCCTGACTGTCCAGGATCTTCCTCTCGGTTTTATCCTTTTTCCTGTCGATCCTGCGGATGAGATCAGTCAGAGTGAGGAATACAGCGCGAGACTGTCCTGGCGTCAGCATTAGACACGGCTGCTGAATCAGGATGGAGGGATAAGAAGGAGAGAGATTATAAAGTCTATGTGTCCATCAGTTTTTTAACGATATTGAAGATCGTGTGCTCGAAGGTTTGGCCTGATCTCCTCAGTGAGTGACACAGGGTCAGGGTTAGCCTGGACATCAAGCCTTTGCGCAGCACTGATGGTTTGGTGTCACAAACTTGCATCTGTTACACTGGAAATGTGGGCTTCACATTTTTGATAAAAGATTCCCAGAGATGAGACATTGAATTTAACCACGGGTGGAAAGTAACTGAAAACATTTACTGAGGTTGTGTACTTGACCATACTTTTGAGGTACTTTTACTTCACTCTTCTAATGTTATACTACTTTATACTCTTAGTTGACAACATGTCATTTTTACTTACAAGTTACTTTTCAGATCAAGATTCTAGAGACAAACGTGATATCTTGTTAAATGTTTGTCATAAACTACCCAACAGTGATTCAAATTAGCACCACCTTGATGAACAGTGAATTATATATAAAAACATAGATATTCCTTTATTTGTCCCACAGTGGGGAAATTCACAAATACACAATAATATGTGTATGTGTAGTAAAGCAACACTTAGAGAGGAAATGTTAAAGGGGGTTTTTAGTTTTAATGAAGAGTAATACTGATTAACTTTTAACTGAGAAAACAGATGAATGCAGGACTTACAACAGTCTGTTTGTGTTTGGTATAGCTACTTTTACATATATAAAACAATACTTGGCCATTTTATTAGGTACATCTATACAGACTAATGCAATTCTACCTTTAGCAACTTTCAGAGAAGTGTTAATTCATCTATATGATTATTATTGAGGTCATAGTTTGTGGACTGGACTCATGTATTTAAATGAGGTGGGAAAATCCTTAGAAACACCTCTCAAACATTGTCCACATCGACCAAGTGAAAACGGAGCCACATCTTAAATCTGCACAATCATCATGTTTTAAATTGCAGGTTAAATCAGGTTGCAGGTGACCATTCAAGTGTGAACACCATGTTAATATTACGTGTCTGCCTTTAAAGCTCTTGTTGGAAATGCTGCTTGTGTTAGATGTTGCATTCAGTGTTTATCCATAAATAAACCAGAGAGGGCTTTGGTAAAGGCAAACATCCATCATCTCTCCTGTTTCTCTCCTGTCGTCCATCTGTCATCGCTGGGTTTGGGAAAAAAAAAAAAAGGATTTATCATGTCGTCTACCTCAGAAACATAAAGCCGCAGACCTACAGCGCCTCGATAACACTGGACAGGTAATGTTGAAGAAATCCCATTAGGGGGGTTAATGGAGTCTCACAAACACTCACTGTCTGCTCGCGATGTGACGGGTCATGCTGAGATTGTGGTTTTTTTTTTACCTGAGGTGTGAATGATCATGTGTTACACTTACTTGACCTGGGCCTCAGCCTGCATGTAGATAAACTCCCACTTCCTGGCAAAGGCTCTCTGCAGCCTGGCCAAGTTCTCCTGTCAGAGAGAGTCGTGTTATGATCAAAAATCCTCAAGCATAAAAATATCAACACTAAATCAAATGAAGATATTGGACAGTTTGAAAGTTTGGCTCTGCTGAGATGTAATTTAGATCTCATATTCTCACAGACCCACACAAATCTGATCTATAAGAGTTTTTTTTTTTTTTTTTTTTTTTTTTTTTTTCCAAGCTCGACACACAGATCGATACTAAGAAGTAATAGCTTAGAGGAAGAGTCTCACCGCCTCATAATCTGCCAGCTCCAGCCTGGTCTTATTCTGCATGGTCCGCTTGCACAGGTAGATAGCTGAGTGAGAGACGGAGAGGATCGAAGACCGAGATTTATCAGCACACACATTCTGCTTCCTCCATTCATCCAATCATCCATGCATCTCTCATCCTCGTGTACCTGCCTCACCTCTCCTCACCCCCCCCACACGCCACCGGAGTATAATCAGTTTCAGAAGGACGCCTGTCCACCTATCTGTGGCTTCAGGATTATGAGGTGGAGTGTGAGGAGGCGCTGAGCCCTAAACTCCAGCCATGGCTGCCTGTGTGGCAGGATGAAGGGCAGGAAGTGGAACCGTGATTGACTAATCCTGTCGACCGGTCCTCTCTACAGCGGAGGGTGCGAGTCACGCTACAATACAAAGCTCAGTGGGGAGGTTATTTATATTTAAATTCAGGTATAACTTGATATATAACATGTTCACACTGCCAGTTCAGGCTTTATTAGTAAGTGCTTTTGAAGGTCTGTATATTAAAAAACCAAAAACAGACTGAGGAAGATGGTGGTTCTATTATTTGGGGCCAATATTTGAATCATGTATCATATATCAAAGGTATAATCCATTAAATTTACTGAAATCAACCTTCTCTTTTATGCCATTGATGCTCAGACGTTTAGCAATATCCATTTAATATATTTGCATTCTGTAATTACCTTTCTCTCAGGAAGTTTTAACTGTTAGTATTTTATTGTTGGCAGGTCTTTAGCAACATAAACCAGTAGAAAAATATTAAAAAATAAACCCCACATACTATGTTTGTATTGATGAAAAGCTTCTAAATGTTAATTGTGTAGTTAATGAACACAAGAAATTAAATTGCAAGTTAACCCCACAGTTTTGTAGCTGCGGAAATATTGAATCATAGTAGATGTCAACAAATGACGAGTTAATATTGACATGTTTATATAGCTAAAGTTCAGTGAAGGTCATTTGCAGACCAACATATCAGTGTAGCCCTACTGTGAAAAACTGATGTGCCATAGCTTCACTTGTTAGTCACCATTAAAACTTTGCATGTAAAGTAGAAACTATCTATGTAAAAGTTAAACATTGTAGGAGTGACTCAAGGAGCGGTTTAGGATCCACATTCATTTCTGAGTACCTGTAAAATTAATGCAATATAAAACTCTTCATACTCTCTCATTACTATTCTCATCATTATTAACAAAACAGTGTGAGGATAATGAATTTGATGACAGATGTTATGAGGAGGATCTATCACAAGAAACGCATCTCTTTAAGTCTCTCACCATAATCTGTGTTCTCGGGCTCCCAACAGTTGGACGGCCAGAAATACGGCGCCTGGTGGGAAAACAGAGGGAAAAGGTGAGAGTGAAAAGACGTGGATGATTTAAATACTGCAGTCTGGAGAAACCGGAGCAGGCAAACGCGCACTTCCAAAACTTTCCCGACAACAACCGGAGTGATGACGGTGACCTTTACGAAGCAGTTGTTTTGCCTCTGGGATGCGAGGCGGTGCGTGCACATGATTGCTTCGCACCACTATGTGAGCAATCAAAATATTTTTTATTATCATCAGGATTGAACGGATTCAGAACAGCTGACTCCTAAAAAAATTTTTTTCCACTAGTAAAGAGGCATCCTGGGGTGTTGCACAGGCGTGGGAGTGCTGCAGCAACACAATAAAAATGAGAAGCGATGAAAGCTGCAAAATAAACAATGGGAAAGCAGAACAATAAAGCCGCAGGCAAACAACAGATTCTGAGGATTGTTGTTTGACATAGCAGAGGCTTTGAATCGAGGCTTTAAAAAGCATGTTTTCTCAACGAGGGGAGGTTTTACATGGAGTTAATTGTTTTGATTTTCCTTCCCTGTGTTTTTCTCTTTGTCTTGTGCTTAATTTGCCTGGAAAATGAAATGCTAATGAATGGTGATTATCTTCATGACGCTTTTCTGTTACGGGAGAAACAGCCCTGATCCTCCATCTTTCTCTTTCACTTCACTTTGAAAGGAGGAGATCCAAGGTCAAAGCGCCGTAATGTGCACCGCCGTCTGGCTTAATTAAACGGCTCCTCCAGCTCCGGCGGAGGCTCGGCCCTCCAACGAGAGTCGGTGAATAGGAAGGAAGGAGATGCTACGCAGAGATCATTCTAATCTCGCCGCGCGCCGCCTCGACGTTCCCCACTGAGGAACGTGAAAACATTGTTTCCTATTTTTAATTAGGAAATTCTGGATAAAACAGTGTGGCATAATTAATCTGACTTTAATGTCACCGTCTTATCTGCGAACAGTGTTGGAGGAGTGAAATGTCAGCGTGCCTTTTCTTTCCGTTTCGTCCCTTGATGAGACTAATTCTGGTGCACTACTCCACCGCGCTACGTCTCTGTCAGGCTTTCGGTCGCCGCCTACTCAGCCTGAACCAAGACCTGCTTCCCTCGCTCGCTTGATGAATATTTTAGCAGATCACCATTCATTTTTAATGGGTCACAGGATCCCAGTACTGAAGAAGCTGTAGACAGCGGACAGGACCTTTTGTCATTAAGATCGAGATTGTGTGGTGAGTCCGGAACAGGACAAGTGATCTTCAACAGCTGATCTTTGTGAACGTAAGAAATCAGGTTAACCTCGCTGGACTTTTCAGTATCTCACGCTAATGCAGGATGAAGCAGGATTAGTTTGATCTTTGGTCTGTTGCAAAGAGGCAATTTGCATTTATTGGAGAAAAAAAAAACGACTGAAATCCAGTTATGATGATTAAGAGTCACTATTAGAAAAACTTCCCAGACCAACAATCTGCATGTGATGCTAAGCTTTGAGCTAAATGCTAACATTCTCACATTCGTTCTCACAATTAAAATGCAAACATGCTGATATTTAGCAGGTACAATGTTTGCAATGTTCAATATTTGCTAAATAGCTCTAAACACAACGTACAGATGAGGCTGATGGGAAACTCATTTTGCTTTTTTGACATGATGATGGCGCTAAATGAAAAGTCAAGGGATCATCAAATTTTTTTACAATTCTTTGTAACAGGGACTAATTTTGCTCCAATCCTTCCACTAGATGTAAAAATATGTCACTGGATAAGTAAAGAAAATTAAACTGGGGATCACATGTCATTAGGACGATGAATGTCGAGATACTTCAGTCTGGACCAAAGTGGTGGACTGTTATGTCTGTATTTCTTAAAACTGGAAACACTGTTACATTGACAACCTGGAATGCTGTAAATATTGTGTATTGATTGTAAAGTAAATCCTCTCCTCCTCTCCTCACCAAATTCAATCTGCCGTCACAAAATGCAGAAGCAGATTCCTCTCAGCTCTCTCAGCAATGACCTCATAACTGTTTCAAAATCAATGTGATGGCTTTCTTGGAGATATTTGATATTCAACTCAGTATCAGGTGACAAAAAATAGGTTCAAACAAAACCTCAAATGACCTATGAGTATGTAACCTTAATCTGACGATGACGCCACTTTTAAACCAGAGCCAACATTTAAGATGATATAATACAAAAGTAAATATTCACAGATCTCAGTTGGTTGCAGGCTGAATATCATATGTAAATATAGTGAGTGAGTCCCACTGATGCTCCATCTCACCTGAAAGCGGTAGAACGTGCCGTCGTCTTTGAGGGAGAGGACGTGGTCCGAGATGGGGAAGAAGTAGCCCTGAGCCGCGATGAGACTCCCGATGTGCATGGCCTCGGCTGCGAGAGCAACAGAACGAGGAGGACAGATCACAGCAGGTTCCTCAGCACTTTACACATCATCTGTGATGCAACGCGTGCTAATCAATAATCAGGTCAATAAAATCAGACTACACAGTCGTGAAAGTGAAATTTGACAATATGGTGAAGATTTGGAGAAACAAATGTGTCATTAAAGGTCAAACTGCATTTATAGTTTTAGCCGTTGCCTCTTGAATTTAAATTGGATTCAGCTATAGGATTCAGGCCTGACGTGGTTTGACTGGGATGTAACGTGGATGACTCAGTGACTGACTCAGTGTCCTGGCTGTGGGCTACTGTACCAACAATAAACACTGCTCTCCCACCACCAAGCCTCAGGTCAGGTCAGCTCAACAACAAATCCAGAGCAAAAAACCAGCCAGTAGTTTTTGTTAAAACCTTCGTTCTTATGTTCCTGCTCATTTTGCACTGCGTTACCTTGTGAAACCTTCATTTTCTGTAGGTAAAGTCAGTTCAGTGCTGATGCAACGTGCAAAGATCTTCTATTTCAAGCATGATGTTATCTCTGCTTCTGAGAAGATAACACTTTTAAAGATTCTTCCTAATGAAGACCTGCAGTACCTACAACACACTGCGAATGACCTCCTGTTTAAGATACATGTGTTTCATTATTGTACAGTAACAGCTGCAGGCGGCCACATTCAGGACGACTCATGCCTTGAATATGAATTGTTATTTGTGTTTGTTGTGAGAAATGTCTTTTAGTAAATAAAGCTCTGTAGTTTGACTCCTGTTGTCATGGGAGGCTGTTACTTTTAACAAAGCCTTTTGGCACAATGCATTCTGGGATCATTTTTCAAAACATACCCGGATCCTCAATGGACAAGTTCTTCATCAGCCACTGCACAATATCCGTACCTGGATGGAGTCAGATAGAGAAAGACAAATGACTGTCATGCAGCGTGTGGCGTACGATTTAAAAGATAGATGTAAAAAAAAGTGAGTCACACGTTGGAGCTGAATAGAAATATATAAACACAGTCTCATTACTTACTGTCTCAAATCAAAACTAAACACAAAATGAATACAATTAAATTAAGATGCGCTGAAAATTACGTGCAATAGAGAACAATTTGCTGGATTTAAAAAGCCTAATAAAAAGCTTGCAGACTTTTTCCTCAAGATATAATTTCAAGGAGTTCCAATGAAGAAACAATAAATGTTTTGAGTCCAGACTAAAAAGTAAAATGATCTCCAGCGGCTGCCACCCAGGAGAGCCGTATTTAGAGAATTATTTTATGTGATTCGTATGATAAGCAAACATACTAAAATGCTTTTCTTTTTTTGCAGTGGAGATAGAGTCTCATCTTATCAGTGTTTCCCCTCTGCTTTCCCGAGGGAGGCCGTGTTTAATCCTTCATCATTCATTAGTTTCCCAGCCCTCCCGGCACTCGGCTGCAAACATTCGAGCTGCTCTCCTGCACATCCATCCACCGCTGTAGTAATTGTGTTTATTGACACGCTCTGCTTATGGCGTATTGAGGTAATGCATTTTCCATAAGTGCAGAGACTGAGAGAAAAAGAAGAATGTTAATAGCTTTTCTTTGTTTCCATCATTTGTTCTGGGCGTGTTGAAGCCTCCCGCTGTGGCTCCAGTCTGTTCAAGTGATTTAGATTATCAATGGAAGCGACTCCAGCCAGCGGGCGAGGTGGCCGACTCCAATTTCTACCTGTCAGGTACAACAATAAGGGTTTTTTTTCATCTTTCTATTTTAAGTGATTATTTATGAACGTTGACTGAGCGTGTTTTCCTAGTGATTCACAGCAGCTCCACACACGCCGACACCTACAGCCCCGGCTCTGCCGAAGCAGTCGGAGGTTGATTGCCTTGCTTAAGGGCACCTTGACAGTAGGAGGACGGCATTACTCATTCAGTTTCCACACTCTCTTTTCCAAACACTTAATCATATGTTGTCCTCCCACTTTCCCTCCGGCTATTCAGCTATTCTCCAGTGATCCACCGCTGAAGAAACAGAGCGGCCGCCTCAACACAACCAGAATGAAGCGCAGCCACAACACATGATGTATTTTGGGTAAAAGGGTGTGACTATGGTTTAAGCTTTTAGCTGTTCCTACACTACCGTCATCGCCATTCACCTCCTTTACTATTGGACTATTTGTTGAACCCACAACTGAATGCTGTAAGTATAAGTTATAAGTATTTTACAGGTTCATAATTCCTAGAAGTTTCCTGGTTTGTCCTTTGGCACTAATTGTAGGAAAAATAGGAATCTCCTTAGAAGAAAAGCTCCAAAGCCAAATATGAATTCAGTATCAATTTATTACTATGAACTTTATCCTCCACATATCTGGAATTGATTTGTTTCATGTTCAGCTGTATGCATCAAATGAACACTGTCTCTAGTTTCCTGATCATTAGTACCAAACTACATAGTTCTGAAAATGATGGACCTGCAAAAAATACAGCATCACCAATTATGCAAGTTGAAAAGAAGTGGATACCTGACAAGAGTGAATTACAATACACTGCAGCAAAAATAATTTTTGGGATGAGACAGCCAGAAAAAACAACATTAGTAGTTTTAGCATCTTTCAGCTCATTGTTTTGGTCTTATGTCAAATGCAGAGAAGGAGAAAAGGCGGATTTCATGTGATGGTCTTAGTGAGGAAGAACTGTCATCAAAGTGTGCAAAAGCTGAAGACCAGTTTATTTTTAATCATGGTTAGAATATTTCCTTAACCTTATTCAAATAGCTTTAGTTGTCTGAGCTTTACCGAACCTTAACCATGGAGGAGGCAGATCGGAAAACATAGGAAGGCTTGGATTTGAACTTCTTACCTGTAACAACACTGGGGATTTTGGTCATGAAACTTTTGACAGTTCTGATGGGCAAACCTTCGGTCTCATCCTGGATGTGAGTGACAATGTCTTCAATCTGCAGAAGAAGACCAGCGAAGAGGACAGAGACAGACAGGGAAGAGGAGACACAGTTAAACAAGGCGAGCTGAACTTAGAGGACTGATATATTCAGCACATCAATAAACCATCACCACATTAGTTTCAATCTGCCAGTTTCTACTCTGCATTTCATATTTGCAATTTGTCTCATTTCAGATGTCGGCTTCCTTCAAAGTCTGCGTTTAAACATCAAATCTTTTGCTTGACACGGTGCATCCCTCATGTTTTTAAGAGACTTGTGATTATACTGTGGTTAATCATCTTCAGACGATCTCATTCGGGGAAGAAGATGCAGGTTCGGCTCACTTCACCTCAGCTTGTGAAGAAACCTTCATAAACTGACCCTTTCAGAGATGTGCTGATATTAGACACAGTGCATGTAAAGTACTTCAGCACAAAATTTGCTAGAAAAAAAAAAGAACTTTTTGCAAAACTGCTACTGAAAAAAGTCCATGTTCAGCGGTGAGCTCATGCTCCACTAGTTGGTGTAATCAAAAAGCACAATTTAGTCCAGCTCCTCTGCCCGTCCTCCCAAAGCAAACTTCTTTTCTCCATCACTAATTTCCTATTGGTTTACCCTTAAGATTGAGGAAAATCTGAGTCACAGTGAAAACGTTGGATGCAAGCAGGAGATGAGTTTGACATGTTTTATTTCCAGCATGTCTTATCTTTCTTATTACTATCATTGTTGTTCTCATCTTTACAGCTGGGTACTTTATTCTTTTTTGTATTATTTTGGTTGCATTTGCCGCAGTCCTGAAACGTTTTGATGCTGTTTCAAAAATGTAAAGCACCGTTATTATTACTATCATTATAATTATAACCACAGCTGTACAGATGTTAAATGAAACACATCGCCCACTTTACACTGTAGTAATCAGATTAGAGCACAATTCACTCTTGTTTTGATTGCAGTGTTGACACCCTCTCTCTGCACAGCTGCTTTTTTCGCCGTTGCGTCAGAGAGTGGGATGTGAGAAGTTGGTCGCTTTGGAGACAGCGAACGCAAAACTACCACACAAACTCAGCGTCTATATATAAACTCTGAATCAAAATCCTGGACAGGGGAGAGGTGGCTACATATGTTTTTTTTACACACATTAAAAGGATTTCACGTGCACGCTCACAGTCGTGCGTGCACAGACTTCCAGCTCTGAGAAAAACACTTTCGACTTCCTGTGGTACATATGTTGTACACTACAGCACACTATGCACTCACGCTGTGTGCGTTTCTCTGACCCTTTTAGCTTCATGAGTGTATTTATAATGTGCGAACTAGCTGTCACTGGAGTACAACTCCTGCAGGCGCCCACGCTGGGTCAAAGCACACATGACTACTTCCACAACAGACTCATACTGACTCTACTTAACGTACAGCGCTTAAAATAGACTGAACATACCATGCAGCCTTTAATGAAAAAGAAAAGATCAAACACTGACATTTACATGCAAAATAATGAACTTTTGCTTTGCTCTTATGAGCAGCTAATGCATCATATCTGTAATATCATTATATGTCCTAGAATCTAATAAACTATCTTCTTCTACTTGTCTTTAAAAGCTCAATATTTTGACTAAGAACATGAGCTTATTTACAGCAGAGGAACCTCAGGCAGGAAACGCAGGAGGTTTTTAGAGCTGCATCATAAGAACAACAGGAGCAAAAGCATTATATTAGTTCAGGCTTGTGTTTTTGCACAGCTCAGCTGATTGTGCACGAACATCAGCAGTTTCTCAAGGATTTTACGATTGTTTGGTTTATTGATAATATAACAAAAGTGTATAGATAAAAACAACAATAAAGTGCTGGACTTATTTCCATTGTTGTCAGTGGTGTGTTACAGCCCATCAAGCATGATTCAGGACACAGACATTAATAATTGAAGTAAGGACTATAAATAAATAAATAATAAAAGCAGACAATCAATTTTTTTATGAAGCAAACAAGCTGCAAGGTTGTGCTGTGTTGCATCTCCATCGTCATCCAATTAACATCTTGTAATCATCGTTATCCATGTGTGCATCTCTCTACCCAACAAATTTTGGCCACTTAAAGGAACAGTTCAACACTTTGGGAAATACACTTATTTGCTTTCTTTCTGATGAGAGGGTTGAAATGAAATTGACTTAGCATAACTCTTAAAAAGTAGAAACTCTGAAGCTCACTAATTAACACGCTACATATTGTTGGTTTAATCCAGACACAAATAGAAATATTCCTGGAGTCTCTGCAGTGATGACAAGAATATGAACAACTCTCTGTGCCAGGCCAAGAAATAATTAAAGCACATATCTCCTCGTTAAACTTCTGTTTGTGTTCAGTTTTACAGTCGGCCTACTTCCAGTCTTCATCCTACGCTGAGGTAAAATATTTATAGCCTACTTAATGAACAGGTATGAGAGCGATGTCAGTCTTTCTCAAAAAAAGCAAATAGTCTCCAAAATGTTGAATGTTGACTTGAAACTTGAGAAACCTGAGAGCAGAATGAACACTTCAGCCAGATAAGTGCATTGCTTGGTGACACAATAACTGCAAGTGTTTCCCAGGACAAGACGTTCCCAGCCAGTCTGGAGATTAAAACTGACAAGCCTCCTGCTTTTACCTCCCTGCTGCCGCCCCGTTCCCCTCTCTCGTCGAGGGAAACAGATCCTGGCCGTCTGCCACGAGCGAGGGCAGAGGCAGCTCCGGGCTCCACGTCAGAATCAATATAATAATACGATTCTAACAAGACCTTGATGGTGTGTGGAGACAGCTGGTCAAATGACTTTAATGGCTTCCGCTGTCGTGAACAATTCACTCCTGCCTCACCAATCAAAACGGGGATTCACGACAGGTCGTCAGAATTTTAGGAAAAGATGCCGAGCTCGCCTCCCGATGTTTGATGACAAAAGACACAAAATGCGACTATTTCTAATGCGGAAAAAGAGAAATACACAGATGTACAGACAGCTTTATATTATTATATGTTGGATTACTTGTCATGCTAGTTAAATTACGCTTAGTTTAGTGAAAGAACCATGATAGTGAGTGAACAAAGAACAAACTTAAAGTTGACTAGACCGAGACATCCATGACGAAAAAGACGTCACATGACTGGTCACATCACTTGAAAGTTTGAAGGGTTATCAGAGGCCAAAACACTCAGTCAGAATGATTATTGTTGACATGATATGGGATAGAGGATTAGGAATTTATTATGTTAATGAGGGTCTGCAAATTTCCCCACTGTGGGACGAATAAAGGTTTATCTTATCTTATCTTATCTTGTCCTCACAAAGTCCATGCAAACATATGCGTGTCATGTGTGGTTATGTGAACATACATGTGACAGCGCTGTATGAGCCTGTGCTGTATGACTGCGTCTGTGTTGTTGTGTTGCTGCTTTGACTGCAGCCCAGTGGGAGCAGATTTCATCAGGCTTATTGCGAGCCACTCTATTTTACCCCCTGTGGGGCAGTGGGCTGCCTGATTACAGTGTTATTACCACACGCTTAGCGCGGACCAGCCGGGGGGCTGCCAGGCATCTTGGCAGACACGCGGGTTATGGGGTGACAAGGAATATGCTGTTGATTGTGGTTTAATGATTCCCTTGGGCTTCGTCCATTTGCACTCGCCAATGATGCAGATGCCATCATCTCTGTCCCTCAGTGATACTTTTATTGTTTGAGAGGGAATCATAGTTATGCAAGACTGAAATAAGCATCTGATGGAGAGTGAAATATAGGGAGGCAAAGCTGAGCACGCTAACTCTCAGCTGATATCATTTAAGCTTTTTCAGTGGGAAGTGGGAAGTTTTTCCAATTTAGGTAAAAAACACAATACCACAAAGTTAAAACATTAATTACAAATCCTATATTCAAAACTACAAAAGTATTATAAACAATTTTTGCAGAATAAGCCCTTTTCAGATTGTTATATTACATATTATTATATATTATATTATTACATTTTTGGATTATTATTACTGATGCACCAACATGTAAGCTACATTTTAATGCTTTAGCTGGTTGACTGGAAGCTAATTTAACTATTGCATAGAATACTGGGTGGTTTATTCTAAAAGAGATGCATAACTGTAACTACTACAGTAAGTACAATACTTCTAATGCAGAGCAGTAAAACTACAATGGAAAGTTGTAAAAGCAAAATTGTACATGACACAATAAGGAGCAGCTGCAGTCGCTAAATGGATGTTACCTCAGCCTGTATTTGATGCTACTGTACATGTCCAGGGGATTTCTCATTGTTGGCTGGGTACAACCGATTTTCAAGTCTGAACATTTATTTAACCTAAAACGTGGCGCTGACATGGCCGATTAGAGAACAGTAAGTTACGCAAGACTTCAGAACAGAAGTGGGATCGAGCCACGTCGGCCCACGGGGAGAAGCCACAATGACTCTCAGCTGGAGCCACAACCTGGCACGCACACCCAAACACACGCAGGAGGCCAACAAAAGTACACTTCATTTATGAACACCTTTTGAATTCCTGACCCTGAAAACAGCTGCAATTAGCCTTTCTTGTCACAAAGAGGAATCTGTGGGAGAGGAGAGCGACATGGCCATCGCCGTGGCTGTAATGAAGCGGGCAGACGTCCTGCAGAGGGAGAAAATGTCAGCCGCGGCCCTGAGGGGCGGGGATGTCTGCGCACAGATACCTGGCGAACACATTTTGAGAGAGAAGAAAGAAAATGACCTCCTCTGAACCGTGCAGCTCCAAACCTTCCGCACAGTGACAGTTTAACATGCTGCCAGATCGATAGCAGGCCGGCTGAAGGCCAGCTGGAGAGCGAGCAGACAGCTGACGAAGACAGTTCAAACATCTCACAGCCTTTAGAAATGGATTATTGTCACTCTTTTGCCACGTGATGTTGCTCAGGCCTAAATCAATTATGATGTCTAAGATGATTTTTGAGCATCAAAATGTATCATAAACCAACAAACACTGAAGAATGTCAACAAGAACAAAAGCCTAAGAATGAAATAAATGACCATAAGATGTTGAGCATTTGCTTGCTGCATTAAAATAATCCAGGCAGATCCTCAAAGCATCTATTTTAAGTTTCATCCATGACAACAGCACCAGTCAGCTGTCAGAGACTAAAAAAAGGTAAAAGAATCTATTTTTTACCAAGTGTGGTTTAAAGTTGGACGTGCAACTGAAGGTGGTCGTATTTTTTATACCACGGAGAGCAAGTCCAAATATATACCTGGGAAGAACTGCATGTGACTCCATGATGATTAATGTAGAAGTCTGGGGAGGCAAAGTATGTGATCAGACTGGTCACAAGAGACCATCGGCTGATTTAGCTCCTTTCAGAGCCCCTTCACTACATCTGCATATTACCTCCACAAGACCCTTCATAATCAAGTGCTGAGACGCCACACTGATTGCAACATGTTCCTCCGTGCTTTAAGTGGCACTCGCACGCAGACAAGGAACACTCTGATAGAAAGTCAAGTGACAACAAAAGGAAAAGGAGATGGGAGACTGTGAGAGAGAACTCGCTGATGGCCAAATGTCATGCACATATTAAGAAGCTTAAAATATACCGGGTTTCGTCAGACCACGGGATGTGTTGAGAAAGAGCTTCGGGGTTGTATAGGTAATGAAATGTATTAAACACAAAGCAACATGCATGGCTGCACTTTAGCACGAATGCTTTAGGTACACGACTACTGAGGCTGTCAAAATGTGAGCTTATGCAGATCTGATACAGATTTGAAAGAGAATTTATCCGCAACGTGATGCGATTATCCTCCAAATATCTTTCTGAGGCCCAGGTGCTGAAGAGAGATCCGTCAACTGGCTGATCCATATTCAAGTCTATTGATGGATATTCACCATATGCACGAATCCCTGTCAGCTTCATAGAGGTTTAATCTGACACAATATCTCGTAAAATGTTGTTTCACCTTTAACAATCAAAGATGCATTATGTTATCATTGCACTATAAAGATCTCCAATAACAAAGGGGTCTGATATTTTTCAGTTTATCAGATTCCATCTACTTTAAGTGTTTAAGCCAAAAAGATTAAATTTCAGATCCAGTGACAGGAACCTCGGGGCTTAAATAGATTTAAAGAAACTCAATCAGCATTTTAGGTCAATTTCAAGCACATCTTCTTCTTATAGCATGTTTATTTCTGAGCTGTTTTCCAGCCTGACACATTACGTCTGAGGAGACTCATTATCCGCATGTCCCAGGTGGCCAGCGTGTGGTATTTTATATCGCCGCAAACTTTCTCAGGAAACTCTCCCAACATTTGATACCTCACTAAAAATAACTTCATTATGATCCCTTGAAATGGAAAGCAGCTAATTTCATAAGCACCAGCGATATGGCGGCGGACATTTTGTTGACACACAGGGTTGAGCATCATGTTGCTGCTAAATTTGTCCAAAAACAATTTCAATTTAGATTTTTTGAGAAGGTGCGATAAGAGACAACAGAGTCAATATGCTTGTTTGCCAACCAAAGTAAACAGACGATACAAAACCGCCAACATTGCTCAAATCTCTATTTTGGTGTTCACTGCTGCTGGTGAATGCATCATCCAAGAGTCGCTCCACATTGTTCATTGAGAAGCCACAGGAAAACGAATCCTGAAATCACCGGCCATTGTGAGGGCCAAGCTTGTCTCAGCAACCCAAAAGCACCACCGTGAATTATGCACATTTCAAGTTTGAAATTCGCTGGTGCTTTAGTCCCGTTTGGGTCAATATTCACTGATGTTTGAGCTCTAGTCAAGTAGAGAAATAACTAGTATTTTAGCCCTAGTCTGGTTTAATATTCACTGGTGTTTTAGCCTTAGTTTGGTCTAAAAATCACTCATGTTTCAGCCCTGGTTTGTTTCAAAATTCATTGGTGTTTGATCCAGTCTTTGTCGGATCAATGCTGCCGTATCAGATAGTGAGTGAACAGAAGCAACACGTCTCCGTAGTCGTGCAACAGGCTCTGTATGTTTAGACACAACAACAGTGGGAGTAATGTGTAGCCGTGTATAGATGCTTTGGTGTGTGTAGGCGTATGGGCCGTGTCATCTCAGGTAACGCGCTCCTTCAGAGGCCGGGCTTCCTGTTCAGTCGGGCACCTTTCCTCCCCTGCAGAGCCCGAATCCCACAGCTGCTGCTCCGAGATCTCGCTGCACTGCTGCAGATATCACATGGCTCGCCGGAGAGCGGCTCACAATCAGGCCGAGCTCTGAGAGTTAGACTGCCAGGGGTCATACCAGGGGTAACGCTGCCTTTTTTGCATTTTATTACATCCCTCCATCCAGTATTCTGGCTTATTTCATATGACTATGAAGGATTGTAATATTTTTTTTACAGTCTGAATCTTCTGAGAATAAAGGTTTTGCTCAGAATAACACTTTAAAATGTTTTAGATATTCTAAGGAATCATGAATGTATATTAAAAGAACATTATGAGCCCACTATCGTTATTATAGTCCCAGTTTAATACCATCTTTTTATACGCTCCTGAATCATCATTTGAAACCGTAACAATCCAGCTTTTATGGAATTCACACTAGACTCATATCACTTTCAAACGGGGTATCTTTACGTATAATTTCCTTATCAATAACGACTGTATGATCCTTTATAGTTGTCATATCTTCCAATAAAGTTTGAGAGGATCTTAGATAAGAAAATTCTCAAAAGCCTCTTAGTCTTACATAAGCTCAAGTTCTCAATTGTAAATCAGTAAAGTAGGATGAGCTTGGTGGTAGAACATTTTTTGTCCCTGAAGCTCTGGACGAAATTCAGAGAGATTCATGAGTATAAATTAAGAAATGATTGTAATCAAGACTCTATATTACTCCACTTGCTGTGGGCCACTGAAACATAAAATTGTAAAGCAGGGCAACATATAAACAAATTATTGTGGGGCATAAACATAATGAAAAGCAGTAATAGAAAGCAAAGACAACGCAGCACTCAGTCGAAGATTTCTGTGGACTCGACTCCTGAAGCGGTCTGTTTTCACTCAGAGGCTTTCACCAGTGTTTATTATCTGTCATTTGTACAACAAATTGCGCAAGTAACGTCTTTTCATAGCTTCCCTGCGACAAGTTATCAACAGATAATAAACACAGAAGTTAAAGGTGGTCCAAGCTTTAGTTTAAAATGAACATAGTAACTTATTTTTATTTCTCTCTATGTTTATGTCATTTTGAAATATTAGCCTCTTGAGATGTCATTGACAACCACTGAATGACTTGAGTGGCTGCTTTAAATGGGAAGCAGTTAACTTCAACTCAAGCATCTTTGAGGAGGTGGAAATGAAACTCTAAAGATTCAGTCTGTTAGATTTCAACACCGTAACTTCTGTGAGTTTTACACATGGTTACTATATATGTTTTGGGATAAGTAGTTGAGGTGGAAATTGAAGTCCAAGCAATCTTAGAAATAACAACTCAGTCTCGCAAAGTAGTGCGACAGGTTTGTGAGCTTTGTCAACTCTCACACAAAGAATAATTACATGCCTTAAAAATGTAAGTTAATTCAACTAAAGTGTATAATTATTATAAGAAGTTCACCAAAATTCACTGAATGTGAGACAAAAGATATTAAGTTGAATCAACAGCTGATTAGTCACATTGACAAATCATTTCTCCTCTCTGTATTAAATCCCTTCGATTTCAATGAAAGAGAGGATAAAATCATCATTTAGCTGAAACTAATAAGAGGTTTGGCTCAGGCTGGAATCTCTTCACAACCGATATTGACAGAACAATTACAGCAACTGATAATGTTTTAATATACATACGAGCGTGTGAGAATTGTTTAAAGACAGACTTGAAATGTGAACATATCCATTAAGGCTTTAAACTGCAGTCAGCTACAACAGGAGGCACTTGAGTTATAATGAATTACAAACTGCCACACTAATGTGGCCTTGAATTGAGATCAATACTGCTTAATTTTAGGTCTTATTCCTCATAATATTGTTAATTCAGGATGCGCTGAAGTGGATCATGTGTAAGTGTAAATATGTTTCTATCATCCCGTTTTGTTTTGCAATAATCGACCTCACACCCACTGTCTGTTACCTCGTATGACTCCCTCTTCTCACACTGTATTAAATTTCCCTGATCTACATATCCTCAATGAGCTGTTTGTTATGAAAGGAAATATATCATTTGCACGAGTTCTCAGTAACATGAAGGGGCTAACTGCGATGTGTCGACCTTTTGTTGAAGTGCGCCATAATAAGGTTCTGATAATGAATCTTCCCCGTGATGGAAACTGTTTCATAAAGTCTGGGCACGTACGGTCCACGAACACGCGCTTCCATACGACCGCTGCAATAAGAGGACTCGGGTACTCCTACGTTCGCTCTAATATCTCATGCGGGATATTAGCATCTTTCATGATTCGGCAAAAGGATTACCGTGCAAACCTGACAAAGGTCAAATTAGTTTCATTGAAACTATTAAATGAACTGACTTTGATCAAAATGTGTGTGTGCATCAGTCACACATGAACACACTGTCTCACACACACTAAATGAATTGCCAGTCATACTGTAATGACTGCGGAGATGGCGAAAGCGTCTGCCTGCACAGTGTTCGGGTTTACGGCTGAAGGTCAGACACGATGGCTCCGTGACAGCGATGATGGGTCTTACTGGTTTCGGCCCAGTGCGTCTGGCAGCAGGGTGATGTGACTGTTAATGGAGGTGTAATGACAACAGGATGGCTTTTCCACAGTTGACTGCCGGAGCATCTCTGCCTGACAGCCGATAGCATCCCTGAGCAATTTATAAGGCCAGTCAGGATTCTGAACGACAGAATAATAATAAAAAAAAAAAAAAGAGTCATCTGGTTTGTGCACCTGAAAGAAATTATATTGTTTCTCCTTGAGTGTACTTCAAAAGTACTCAACCATGGCTACTGTTCATATTCAACACAACTGAACTAAAACATAACTGGACAAAATAGGGTGTTAGATGAAGTGCTGTTACTGCAGGAGGAGCAGGGATTAAGCCCTCAGCCTCGCTCGCTATGGTTAGCGCCTTTGGGACGTGACACCAGCTGCAGCGAGGACAAGGTGCCCTGGGCGACAGCGGTGCAACAGGCCGTATACCTGACTGCAGCAGGACCCAAAGATTGTCTGGATTTAGGCATGAAAGGCCTTTTTTTAAATGCCTGCTTCCATCTGTTCTGCCTCAGCAAAGAATATAAACGGAGTAAAGAAAGGCTATAAAAGAGCCAAGAGGAGAGACAACGTTCTCTTCTTTAGAATAGTAGAAAAATCCCTTCATTGCTAATCTTTTTTTTTTTTTGAAAGCGTTTGTATCTTACAGTTTAAAACTTAACTCAAATACCCACTTTCACTTATATTTCTTGATTAGATTTCTTGTGCGGTCACATCCAATTGTACTTTTATGAAGCAGTGAAATGACCTTCTTTCATTCGTTCGGACTGAAAGTTGAAATCAAAGTGTGCACCTTCGACGTAGCTGACTTTGGCACATTCGATATGAAATTACAATTTACACACTATAGCTGCATTGGTTTGGCTACTTCAAGAAGCCGTAGAAGTAATGTGAGTGGTTCAGATATATTACTAAATATAGTATATGCATGTAAGTGGTAGTCTTGAAACAGGGATTATCAGCAGTGAAACTCTGGAGATAAAGCACGGAAAGGTCACTCGCTGCCGCTGGAAACAAAGCTGGAAATATGTCCCTGTTTGAGTCCCAGAAGGACAAACAGTTGCTTTCATTGTAGGTGTATTTTTAGCCGCTCCTCAAAGAGCTTTAAAAGTCCTTTCTTGGCTCTTTCTTGTGTGCTGAAAATAATCCCCACCTTGTTGTTGGGAGATGGGTGCTGGCTGCTTCAACACTGTGGTTCTGGCTAATGTTCTGTTGATTGCCCTTGTCTCCTGAAGGACATGGTCAATCACCAGCTGGAGGGTTTGTGAACAAAATTGATGTCTTGTGCTTTTTTTTTTTCGTTCAATTTTGTTCCTCGCACACAGAGAGATCCTCCTCACACACTGTAAACGTTAACTTCATATTGGATTTAATGTAAAGTAATTGCAATCTGCACATGTCAGCTGCTTCACATATTCTCCCACTTGTGCTTTTATTTTTTTATTTGAATGCATTATGATATGATTTGTCCTATGAAGCCTCTATTTTTCATATCAAGGGTCAACTGTTACTGACACAAGTCTGCCCTGTTGCACTTTGAATGAGCTTCATGTAACACTACATTTAAAGATTGACCCGACAGGTAAAGAGGAATCTTGCAGCCAAACACAAGATCTGTTATGATGATGTTGTTATGCTTCACTATGAACTTCCACAGGATCAGTTTGAGCAAACTGAAATATGCCGAGCTGTAGGGCAGAGGTGGAAGAAGTCTTCACTTTGCAAACAGAAAAAAAAAAACCTTGCATATAAACTTGCAAACTAATGATTGTATCAGGATGTAGTGTCCTCGTAGGCGGACATAGATCGAACGCTCGCTCTGGATCCAAACACATCTTTTACCCGATTAAAGCATGTAGGTAAGATGAGAAGGATCTGAAAAGTGCATCATAAAATTGTAGCTTAAAACTGGATAAAAGGTCAATTTATGACAGAGCTTCTGCCGAACTTCTTTATCTGTTAAGACAAAGAGAAAGTGATGAATTCCTGAGGCAGAAATGTTAAAGGTCAAAGTTCTCATAAAAACTTGGTGATTGAGTTTCCCGTCTGGCCGAGAGCCGAGAGGCCACAGACAGCAGAACGTGAACTGAGGCCAAACACTCCCTGGGCAATAATCAATCCAGACAAGTTTTCATTGCTCCCAGCGAGGGACACCAACAGAGCTGACCTCGCGTCTCAAAGCCAGACACATCCATACCAGGCACAGAGTGAGTAATCGACACAGGGGGAGGTTGATTATTTTCCATTCGCCATGTTCGCTCAGGGGAGTCCAGTCCATCTACAGCAAATTATGTCATTACTGGGATATGAAAACGACGTATCACATGTTTCCCCTCATGAGACTTATACTACAGATAACAACCATTTTATTATCATCATCCTCACCATCATCATCACAGCTGACGATGACGTCCAGATTTTCCACAGAGACTAAAATGATCTTAAAGGTTTCTGAATCATTTTGTAAAATTATCCAGACTGTAGAGAAAAGCCTCTGAACAGCTGTCCTCTCTCTTAAAAATAAAACTACTCGTTGATTATTGCAAACCAAGAAGACACAAAACAACACTGCCAATGTCACACACACAATGTATCTTAAACTGTAGACGCCCGAGGTAAATACAATTGGCGATCGCTATTTAAAAATTTCCTTTCTTTGCTGCGTGTGAACTAGTCAAAGTGCGTTTACAAAAGGGAACTTTAATCACTTCAAATGAAGAAAAATGATTCAAATAAAGGCAGCGAGGGAAAAAGCACTTGGCATTTCCTTTCATAGATGAGACCGTGCCCATTTCAACTTCATTCTTAGTTTGTCAGAGAAATCCATTAGCCTACAATTTACTGCTCTCCTGCTGCACTGTCAGAGTGAATAGGGACGGGTACGTGGGCGTCTCTGGAACGGCGCTCATTAAAATCTTTTCATCTTACCTAACACTTCAAGGATTCAACATGAAATAGCACTAATAGAAGAATGTCAGGACTCTTTCCCGAGCTTTTTGGGATCTCATTAAAGCTTTGAAGTCTGTCGGAGCAACATTATCTATTGGAAATGCATGCGTTTTGACAAAGGGCTGCCCAATAGTGTATTTCTCATTCTAATTATAGTCTCAAGACTGCGTTGTAAAAAAAAAAAAAAATGTTGCACTACAATCCTGATTCCAAAAAAGCTAATATGCTGTGTAAAACATAAAGAAAAACAAGATTTAATTACTTGCATAAGATCTGTGTTTACCGACAACGGTTTTACAAAGTGTTCCATGTATTAATCTCCTTTATCCAACCATGTGTTCACAAAATGGTGAACCTCTCTCCATCCTCGCTTGTGAACGACTGAGTCTTTCCAGGATGAACCTTTCATACCCAATCATGATCCTATCACCTGTTACCAATGAACCTGTTTACCTGTGGAATGATCCAAACAGGTGTTTTTGGATCAGTCCACAACTTTCACAGTCTTTTGTCAAGTGTCCCAACTTGTTTGAAACATGTTGCTGCCGTCAAATTCAGAATAAGACGAAAATAATCAATGAAGCTGATGAGGTCAAACACTAATTATATGTCTCTTATTTATGTTTTACACAGCGTCCCCACTTTCTTGGAATTGGGGTTGTATATACGGTCATGTGATTAAATATCTACACAACATTATAACTATGGCAGCAGCGTGGCACTTTGGTCCTGACTGAAATATCTCAACAACTCAACTCAACAACTGGATGGATTGCCATGAAACTTTCTCAATCAAGGGTCCAAGAGGATGAATCCTGTGACTTCAGTGATAACATTTCATTTAGCACCACCAGCAGATTGACATTTGTAGTTTTGAGCCAAATGTCTCAACAACTATTAGATGGATTATATGGAAAGACACAGACTGTGGCCACATTCAGTAATATGAGCCTCTTCTGTCATTTTATATGAAATTGCTACTTAGAATGAATATAAACCTTGGAGTGCCTGTAGCGATGGGAGCTTAAGGTAGGAAGACATGTGTGGGTGCCGGGAATGGGTCTGTAGTTATTTCTGCAGATCGAGCAGAAGAGCCGTTAAATTGCCAAAAGATTCCTCACGGAGAGGAAGAAAGAGGCTTAATGACCAAACTTTGGCTGATAAATAAAACAGTAAGTCATAATTACCTTACATACCCACACATGTGCATATATTGAAACACACACACACACAGTTAAAACACAAGGTTCTTCTTCCTTAAAAACAACCTCTCTGAATTACATAACACTTTTACACACAAACCCACACGTTCTCTCTTTTTTTCTCCCTCTTTACAAAACAATCTGTCAGATCTGGCCGACACCAGCACACACAATCACAGCTAAAATTGCTTTTTGTTTAAACAAAATTGTCAGAATTACACACAAACACAAAACTAAAACCGCGTGTGTCGCACCAAACGCGCAGCAGCTGATTATTTCACACTCGCAGCGATCGGGGACAGAAGGCCGGGCTCTGGTCTGTCGGACGCAGATCGGGCCTGATCAGAGCTCATTTGCAGGATTAAAGAGGGAGGGGGTGTCGACGGCCGTGACTCTGAGTTCACAGCTCTCTGGGTGCAACAGGGCCGACTGAGATCCGGCTCAATAGATGTGAAGGAGCGGTACTCAAGGTCTTTTCCTTTCCCTTTGTTTATTGTCTTCTTTACTCTCATGTGTTGCCCCTGCATTATCTCATGTTCATCTCCAAGCACGGAAGAATATGTAAGATTTAAGTAGTTATCAGATGTTTTCACGGTCATCTCTTAGAAGAAAAAACAATATTGAAGACACTGGTGCAAATGAGCTGCTGGTGTGAGCGATCTGTCTTTCTGTTAGACACTATTCTCAGCGAGCGCTGGACCCAGTGAAGCGTCCTCCGAGGAGCTTCGGTCTTATCTTTTACATTAGGTCTCTGTGGATCCTGAGAGAAAGATAAGTCTATTCAAAACTATTCTGCATACCTTTGGTCTTCTGTGCACGGGCTCTGATTTCTTTGAGTGCCAATTTTCAGCTCTGCACTGCGCTAATGAACTGGTGCTGTGAGGCGATTAGGGGAGAAGAATTTCTGTCTCAAAGCTGTAATTTTTTTAATGCACGCAGCCCAAATGCCTTCAAGACATGTCTGTAATTGATTTATATTTTTAATTTTGTCTCGTAGGCAAATCAGTCCAAACTTCTTGGTGTTTCTCTTTTTTCACGATTTGCAGTTTTGAATATGCAGGAGAGGAATTACAACATCTGAAAGTCGTATTTCATCAGCTGATTTTTGCTGCACACTGAATGGTCATGATTTCCAGTTTCTGCACAGGTCGAACTCCACAAGATGCAAGTAAATACACAGATCATTAATTGATTTGACGTGAAAAGAAATTAAGATAGGGAATTATGTGGATTTATAGCAATGCAGTTGTCGTGTGACCTGCTGCGCCACCTGCTGATAATGGACTTCCAAGGTTATGTGTGTGAGTGTCTGTGATAAAGAGTGATACGATAACAAAGAAAATATTGATTGTGCATGGATTTAAATGTGTGTGCCCTTGTTGGTATGTCTGTTCTCATTGAAGAAAGAGACTGGTGGTCGGAGTAAGTGCAGCTTCTCCAACAGATCCAACAACAAAGTGTGCTGTCACATTACAGCCTCAGAGGTCCAATTAGAGCGGAGACTGAGCTCTCTTTCACACTCTACCTGCCCCAATGAAAGAGCCATAACACCGTCCACAGAGGAGTTATTCCCCTTAAATCCCAAGCGCTTTCAAAAGAGACCACGCTGTGAAAAATGCCCTTCTCAGTAAGTCATTTTCATGCTTGGTCTTAAAATCTTAAATGAAACTTAATTCGTCCATGTTCATCAAACTAATTGCCCGGACCGTTCGGTTTCAGCGCCCTGAAACAATCCATTTTACAAGTCATTTGTCTAAATCTGTTTCAAAATCTGTCTCATCTCCTTCAGGAATTTCTGTTAAGGAGTCAGTAACTTAAAACAAGGCTGAAGAAGACATAGGCCAAAATATTTAAGAAAAACTGCACTGATTCACTGAAGACTGGAAACAACTGGATTTGTATAAGAATGAAATAATCATTCTTCACGACACTTGATTTGCGTCATGCAGGCTTAACTCCAGCTGAGGAGCTTGTAAATACGGTTATTTTTGCAATGCAATTATTCCACAGGGAGGATTTGTCTGTCTGAAATGGTGCCAGGAAAATTTTTGCCTTTCAGGAGCATTTGTTAAAAGATTACGAGTTGCAGCTTGCAAGTGTAAGGACTTGATGACAATGATACAACACATTTAAAGCAATGCAGATTAAAAAACTCAAAATTCAATAATTATTTAACATTTCTCTTTAAGGACATTGGTATAAATGTCGCCCCATGAGGGAGTCCCATCGATATATCTACATCATGTGAGCACCATCAGGCTTCTCACCCCGCAGGGCCTGCATCTCTGGAGGTTTCAGCCTGCTCTCTCACCACGTCAAGAAACCCCAGAGCAAAGAGTGGGATTCCTCAGGGCAGTGAGTAGTGGGAGCAATTTATTCTTAAAAAAAGAGGCATGTCATCAATGTTGCCGTCTGCTCAGGATCTACTGGCTCAGCACTTCAGCAGCTCCGTTCGTTTTCACCAACATGGTCTGGTCTATTTGTAGGAGCAGAGGTCTATTACCTCCAACCGTATTCTGGAAAAACCGAGGCCATTAAACTCTCATCTGGTGTGAAATACTGAACAGCTTTAATAGTCCCAGGAAATAACAACCCCTAACCTTAGTTTAGATTTGCATTTACTTACAGCTTTTCATTTCGACGTATGAACTTGAATCTACGAAATGATCCGGTGATTTATCGCAAAGTGACAAAACGGTGCCGTAACCTTTTAACCAAAACAGAGAATAAACGGCCTTATCTGCCAGGGAGGAAAGAAAGCGGGGGACAAATGAGCCGAGACGATCCATTTATTTGTATTAGTATTCAAGGTGCAACAACAACAGCACAGGTTTCCTCCAGCCCTGTGGAGAGACCCCCATATTTCAGCCTTGCATTGAGGAGCGCCATCGATTGCCGTGACGGCCCCCCGGGAGCCGCCGGCCTGATAGATAGCGGAGGAGCCAGACATCGTTCCTCCAGCCTTCTGTATCCTCCCGGGGTCCAAAACAGGCCTATTCATCCTGGAACCATCTCAGAGCCATATCCTTTTTTTTTCTGTCCGACCCAGGAGATGAATACAGCCATTGGTTTTACCATTGTGGAGATTGTAGGGTCCTGAGCTGTCACTGCTTTTAAGCCATTCTTGAGAGCCCTCTGGCAGGAGAGCATACGAGTGCACGCTTTGACAGAGAATGAGTGGGCAAACACTCAGTGGCAGAGAGATCGCTGCCGACGAACAAGTGAGCGAGACAGGAAGTGCAACAACAAGGAGAGAAAGAGCTGATCATGACGCCTCATTTTGACTTGAAAAGCACCAGATAAGAGAACACTTTTTTTTTTTTGAGTCCTCTCTCGTTCCAGTGAAGCAGCAGCGGTATCACTTTAGCTCAGCTTCACCGAGGGCCGGTTCTTCACCCCCGGCCACTTCTAAACAAGTTATGCTGAAATTAACCGCGGTGAAGCGATAATGTTGTCATTAAGCGCCACTCAGACTGAACTGGAAACCCGCCTCTATTCCACTCATCACATTTGAAAAGTCATTACAAAAAGAGCCGGGAAGTTTAGGGAGGATACGGCAGGCGGGCTGAGAAATAAAATTCTGTGATTTGCATATTTACAGAGTGAAATCAGCATGTACACTACCTTTCGCCCTTTCTGTTGCTCTCCCCCCATTTCCTGTTTCTATTGCTGTAGACTTTCGAGAAAAAAAAAGCTGAAATGCCATTAAAAAAAAAGTCACTTTTAATGAAAATAGAGATTGGCTTGAATGTCAAGTGCAGTAGATGAGGCTCCATTCATTGCTGCTGAATCAGGCTTGAGCAGTCAAGGAAAGCCATAACGTCGGAAAGTCATTTCTTTTCAGCGCAGCGTGGAGGGAGATAGCAGCATGCCATTACCAGGCACAAGGAACACTCTGGACAGTTATTCCTCAGGGCAGCCGGGGGGGAGATAACATACACACATACTTTCAATCGCTCTGACACACACGTACACACACGTCGTCCATTTGTTGCTGCGTAAAGCACTTTCTGACAGCATGACAGCGTCAAATTTCAAGTATGAATGAAAATGTATTTGATTTGAAACAAGAGTGGGAGCTGGAACGGGAAGTGAAAGGCAGAGGTGAAGCAGGGAGACAAAGAGAGAGATTTGGTGATGCTATGAACAACAACAATCATCTCAGTTCCCAGGATCAGGGAGCGAACGCAGCGATCTCAGCTGATGGAGGAAAGTCATTTCACTCCAAACTATGAATAATTTACTCCTGCGTGCAAAGCATGCATGTGCAGAAAGCATGCATATTTGCACACACATGCCCACAGTCTCTCCTCTGCCGCAGTCATCTCAATGCTGCTTCAAAGGATGCTCTGACAATATGAATAATGCTGATTTTAACAAAATATTTTAGCATATTTTTTATCCTAAATTTCCAAAACAAATGCAGCTTTTTCTGCTCCTGTTTCCAGCTTATAAACATGCAACACACTCACAACCATCCTTTGGCCACGGAGCAGGGGGCCCATTAGTCTGTGATGATATTTAAAGGTGTCAAAGTGATAAAGTGGAGCGGTGGGAGACCTCTAGTCACTTCTCAGACCTGTTAAAGGCCATTGTGATTCAACTAATGCCAGAAAACCAAACCTTCGGCCCTGTTAAGTAGGTTATAAACCACATGCAGCGTAGTGACATCAACATGAAATTACACTCTGTTCACTCAGCAAACATTGCTTGGGAGCACTGCTGGTGCGGCTTGTTCGGCTGTTTGAGGTCATTAAAACGACTCGCATGGGAAGCAACTGTTGTAGCGCAGCTCCTATGGATGAAATGTAAGACGCAGAGATGGTTTCAGCTGCCGGCCATGAAAATTTAAATACGCCTCACATGGTAAGTTTGTGTAAATCCTCTTCAGATAAAAGCGTTTCAGTGATAAACCAAAGCTGAATTTGTCTCTCAGTTTGTCTCATTATTTTCAAAGGTTCAATCCCCCGACTGGTTTTATACAGTGGTTAGAGATGAGTGGATGTGAGCAGGGTGTGACTCGAGTTACAGAAACTCATAGATTTGCTGTCAAAGCTGCTGTTGGGCTGAATTGTGAGGAGTCAATATTTGCTTCGTGCTCTCTGTGTGATTTCTCACCCGTTGCTGGAAGCGTCGTCTCTTCTTTCTCTTTAACAAAAAAACAAGCTCGATCCTTTGCATCATGCCACATCCCAGTATGTCTTATTATGTTTCTATTTGGTGTGAAGATGGTTGTTTTAATCTGGCCTCATGTTGTATGATAAACAGTCTTTGCACAGCTTTATATAAAGATTCGTGTTTCAAGCAGCCTCATTACAACATTACAACCCTCTAGCTGGTGGCCGCTATCTCCGCCTTTATTCAGCAGGTTCATATGAGCCAATTTACAAAGTCTTAGAATTTGTCCCCTGGGTGCTAATTGGCCCTTTAGATATAGATGTTTTCTGTACTTGGCAGCTCTACAGAAATCTTAACAAAATCATTAACTGTAACCTTAATTATTTGAGGACCATGCGTTTCCACATTTCATGCCAATTTGGCCAGAAGCAATATCTTTCTGGACCAAAGTGTTGGATGAATGATCATCCACCTGCTCGTAAAACCAATAAAAAAAGAAACGCACGTGATAAAGGATGATAAAAATTGGTGGTGTCCTCAAAACTATTTTACCAGCCTGCTGGTGGTGAATCGTGAAGCCTGATAGATCAAAAGGCCATGAAGTCTGTAGGTGTTGATTGGTCCTCTGGGTTAATTAGACTGAACCTCACAGATGAAGCAGCTCTTTTGAAAAACAGCCCTGTTTCCACTGATTAGCAGCCACACACGCAAACATAGACACATACTGTATGAATACCAACCAACCACAAATACACACCATGAGCATTACAGCAAAATGCCCACATTCAATTCAACTTTATTTTCATAGCCCAGTATCACAAATCTACCTCAAGGGGCTTTATAATCTATACAACATACGGCACCATCTATCCTTAGACCCTCGATTTGAGAAGCAATTACTCAAGAAGCAATTAAACAAGGGTGGCCGCGAGAGGACCGATGCATCAATAGACCCACAGGCCAGAAGAGTAGCACAAAACATACCGTGACAGCAGACAAAACCTGATGGTGAAACACGATTGTGTTTGCACCTTACGACCCTGAACAAAGACAGCCAGGATGTTGGGATGTCATTTGATCTCAAGCTACAAAGGTGAGCGTGAGGGAGAAGTTCAGTGTTGCTTAAATTGTCATGATAGTTCATAATAGTTTCGTGCAAAGTTTCAAAAGCTGTTTAAATGTGAATAAGTTCTTTTGCAAAGTACAATATGACCTCACATTCACATCAGTTTTAACAACCACTTTATATTGATAAAGGGAAGACGTGAGGTTCAGAGTTCACAAAACAGTAGCAGGTATGGAAAAAAACATTCGTCATCTCATGTGTTGTTTTTGTGCATTTATACAAGTTTTGAAATTTTATACAGTGACCTTTGAACTTTTGCTTCTTTGCTTCAACTTATTTGACTCGATCTGTGTCGTTTGCAAGTTTGCATGTGAACCAACAGCAATTACAGACTGTCATTTCTTGTTTTTGCCAATGAATAAGACTAATTTTAACACATCACATGATCACATGAGTGCACCATCCAATCATGCAAAGGAATTACTTGTTAACATTTCGTGCATCTAAAACCAAAGAGTCAAATGAGAGTGACCTCCCCTTCTCACATCCTTTCTTTCTCTTATTTATGTTTGGATGAATTCACAGTATGTGTGCACTGGCTGAAGTCAAATTGAGGTTTGTTTTTTTTTAGAATCACTTTCAAACCCCCGGCAGCTTCACGACTGACTGAGTGTGATGGCAGGCGCCGAATTTTCACCTTTTTGTTTCCCTGTCAAAGTCTCAACCTGCCAATTACTGCTGGCTCCTCGGTGAAGAAAAGAAAAGAAATAACGGCGAGGCCACTTCATCTCCATCACAGCAGGCAGCGGCTAAATTGAGATGAAACATACCAAAGAAAAAGTGGATGCAAAATCATGGCAGGCCTTTTTTTTTTTTTTTTTTTTTTTTTTTTTTTCTCCAGAGCCAAGCAATGATGTCTGATTGCAGATGAGCTGAAATGGCCTGTCAAAGGCTTCATTGTCTGGTTTTTAGCCATTAATGACATCGCAGACTACGTGAATAGCTATTTTAAAAGGAGCGCTCAGTCATTGTGGAATAATTGTGCATCACATCCAGTGAAACTTTCTGCTTGATTATTTGCTTTACTACCAGAGGCCAAACACTGTGGGAGATATGGGCAACTTTTCTCAGCTTTAAAGTCAAATGTTTTAAAACGTTAAGGCTGTAAAATATCAGTCATGTCAATGTGTCACCAGCCTGTAATTAGCTTTTCACTGATTTTGGGCTTCGGGGCATTTAGTATATATGACAGTTGATTGATTGCTTTTTAAGTGAGGTCACAAAGCAAAGATATGAAGCACCATCAACAACAGGAGACAACACTGACACTAAAAATTATAACATCGGACTCGTTGTGTTAGCAGATACTGACAAGACGCCTCTGTTCCTCATCACCCAACCCAATAGATGAAAATGAGCATCAGACATGACAAATAAATGTTTTATCATGTCTTAATGGAAAATGCAGCATCTGGGACGCATCAAAACATCCAGACAACAACAAAAAAATTCTCCATCTCTCCTACAATGTCATTTATCAGACGCTTTTATTCAAAGCGACATACACCTGAGAGTTAATGCAACACAAGCAAGGTTCTCAGGAGATAACAACCTGGGTAAGTCTCGTAAAGCAAAGCTCCTTTGACAACAACGTATTTCATGATGTTGAAACGTAAACATGGTGAAGTGAAAGAAGAGCGATGCTTTTCTTATTTCGGTGAACTGTTTGACCCTGAGGTCTGGAGCGTTGTGCAAAATGAATCACACCTGTTTGTGCCACATCACCCTCTCCACACTAAACATACACTGCAAAGCCACAGTGTCTCTCAGCAAGTCACGGCGAGAATTCTCCGATTGCCTCTTCTGACCATATTGAAATATAAAAATATCGCTCTGATCACCAGTATGCATGATTATATATTGAAACTGCACTGAGACATCTAAGATGGTTAAAATGCTTGTTTGTGTCAGTGACCTGTTTGATTTACTGAACTTCCTGCTTCTTAGTTAACTAATTACATAAACATTAATCACAAATATCGCTTTAAAAGATACTGAGTGTAATGTTAATCATGCTTCGTCTGTTAATCTACAAGGTTAAAGGCTTTTCGGCTTCAGCAGATGAACTTTGATCTTGAATTCTGCCACTTTAATTGATCAACAACCCGATCAGCACCTCATTGTTAAAATTATGGTAATTATGGAGCAATGACAACCTTATCTATCTTCACTTTAATTAAATCTGCCATTGAACTTCCACCTGTTTCCTCCTTGATGATCTCTGCCGCTCCTCACTGCAGCCAGAGGTCTTCATAGTCCGACTGATTATCCTTAATGGCCCAGTGACACAAAACATCAACAATCTGACATAATTGTTGTGCTTTGACAGGAGTGACGGCCATAAAAGTCATCTGTGAAACCTCCATAAAAGTAATGACAAAGCCTTGGAATATCTACACAGGATATATTGCTTCTCACAAACCCAAACTGCCTTGTGACAACCTGTCAGACTCGGTGGCCTTGCTTTTATATTTGCTTTGCACCAAAACCTTGCCAAACTCAGAGTCTATCGTTGCAGTGGTTTGATGAACGCTGCCATAGAAAGAGCAATGAAATGCTATATTTGCAATAATGCAGGACAAAGTCTGCCTGCATAGAGCCATTAACCTACAGAACAATTACAATGAAAAAAAGACTAATAAAAAACTTAATCCACCTCACTCGGGGTGGGCGAGTACAGGGAGCTAATAATAATCAAGACATCCCTCCATCCTTTCTCTGCCTCGGTTCAGTGACGCTGCGACTTTCCAAAATGACATTTCTGCTCTTGGTAAATGGCCTCTGCTGTTTTCAGTGTGACTGCTATGATGGTGCTTTATTTCTTTGCAGTGTCGCTTCTGCAATGTGCGCCGACAAACTCATGCCAACAGCTGAAATACTAAAACTCATGTAGCTAATAACTCCTCTAAACTTGATTTTAAAAACCTAAAGTCAATCAGTAGCCACCAACGCAGCATGTGAAAACACAATCAGTTCAATATTTTGGGAATAAACTTATGCATTTTCTTGCCAAGGGTTATTTGAGCAGATCAATTCTACTCTGATATAAAAAAAATATCAGAACAGCAAGGAAGTGGATAAACATGTTTCACCAAAAATAGAAATGTTATTTTAACAACTGAGAGATCAATAGCCAACATATCAATACAACTAATACTAAATCCTGCTTCAGATATTAATATAAGCATCAATGGGATCAATAAAAAGGGATTTTCTGTCCCTCGTCTAACTTCACAGCAACTTACCTCCTGCAAAGAACCACTGAGGACGAACTTTTCAAATCTCACAACCGCTGTCGAACTGTATAATAAAAGCTCATCGGAATACAGTATGACGACAAACCAAATTCAAGCCCAGGGTCTGAATTGCTCTCTGACTCACAGGAATGAAATTAGCAATCATTTGACAGCTGTGAGGGGAAATATGATGAGAGATCCTTGAAATGCACTCGAGATTATATTTCATCATCTGGAGAGCTAATGTGGTAATACCTCATTAGCAGCATTTGGGTATTGAATGTTGAAATAAAAGAAGATTGTGCCTTATTGAGCCGCCTTTTTTTTTTCCACAGCAATTTCACCAAATCCAATAAAAGTATAAATAAATTATTAAGAATACTTTACGAGGCAATTCAGGCAAAGTAATTGAGATTTGTCTTTCAAATATCCCTCCAAGGCACGAACACATACCGCCTCCCACACGACTGCAGCTTCGTCGGAAAGGTCAGAGCACAATGCATCGCCCCTGGAGCCGCTTGAGGTTAAGTGCTCGAGGTTAATGACACTTAAGCGATGCTAGCTGAGAAGTGAAGGTGTAAAAACCCTCCAGCAAAGCAACGAGCGGGTAAACATCATGTTCATGCAGTGAACATTAGCCCCTTCTGGACTGCTTTTTTTTTTTTTTTTTTTTTTTTTTAAAGCTTTCCAACCAAAAAAAAAAAACATTTTTTAAATTAAAAGATCCATTTTCAACAAAACCAATCATGAAACAGCTGCAGACATCCAGTTATTAAAGGTCTCCCCATGCATCTTCACTCATTCCTCTTGTCATATTTCACACTGTAACTCAAAGAGCGAGTTTACGGTGACTCACAGTCACGTGTGCATACGCAGACGTAGCGAAGCAAACCTATGTAGGAGTAAGAGCTCCAATTATTTAAACAGCTCTCTGGAGCTCTCTCCGAACCGCGGGACGTAATGCAAGTGCATTTCCGCCAGATGCAATTTAAGCAAATTATGGGATAATGTCAAAGATTATGAATAGCTCTTTCTGCTATTTTCCACCTTCGCTGGGTGGATTTGGTCTGACTGCCTGGGAACCAGACCTGCTCTGTTGCACTTGCATACATTTTGTAAGAGTAAATAAGGACATTTGATTTGAATGCAGCACAGTCTACAGTATCATGCATATTTCTTAGCATTTTTGCATTTCCTATTGATTTTGAGGTCCTACTGGGGGTTTGAACATAATGTCAAATCAGCTCATTAAACAAGGGAAATCCTCTCTCAGCTATAAAGGCGACTGCGAGTGATCTACTACGGATGCCTCTCTGTTCCTTAAGGTGGTCACCAAGCCTAAATGGCAACGTTTATCAAATGAACAGCAGAGTAAAACGTCTCATCTCCTGCTCAGGATTTATTCACCTGCCCCTGCACGTTGTATTCGACTCCCACCAGTGCGCCTCTAACAAGCATCATTTCTTCTCGATTTGAAAACAGCCTTTCTCTGAGGCAGAGGAACGAGTGTGACAAGGGAGGTGGCTTTGAAATGAGGCTTTAAAAATGAGGCGGGAGGCGGGCACGGGCTTGTGGTTCCCAAATGGTATCAGTAACAATGAAACAGACCTTCTCATTAGGACGTCTATGCAATCTTCCTGTGGCGGTGACCCGTGGGGCTCGGAGCAGTTCTGGTGGGCAAGAGGGAAACTGACAGTCTCATTATAGCAAAACATTCAGGCTGTGCTTAAAAGGAAATGACAGGTCTATTTACCACCAGTGCCGGAGGAAAAGGCCTTGAAACCATGCACTCACACACACAAACACTCCCATGTAAACAGCCATATGTGCATGCATCTGCACAAGCACGCAACCCTTTTCCCACACACGATGTCACAATCTAATAGGATTATTTCATTTGGCAAGAGCATGTGTCAATTGCGGTGAGAAGCTGGATGGATTCACCCTTTATTTACCATTGATTCTCTCCGAGCAAATTCCCCAGACGAATCGCTGCGGAAGTCTGCATTTCCACGAATCGCGTCGTGCCTCGCGGGGTCTTAAAGAGCAGCACACAGCCGCGCCCGGGCTGTTTTGTCTTTTAAGTGGTTGACAGAAAAGACGCATGATAGACGATGAGGATGGACGTAATGAGGACGACCCTTTCTATGAGTGATAAGGTAGAATATAATATAAGTTGTTGTTGCTTTTTATAGTGAGATGAAGTTCTTGGGAAGGTTGAGTACAGAGCTTTCTCAGAATAAGCAGTCCCACGGTCCCAAACTGATAATTACTTTCAACTTTCACAAATAATGAAACAAGCTGTTAAACTATTGCTTTTTAATGCAATACTTTCAATAATATTATAATGAAGCCTTATCCAGGATTGTCTCTTATATTCCAGTACACGTTGCCTGGTATCTGATCCTTGAAACTACAGTACATTTTTTTAATACTGCATCCCAAAATGATTAAAAACTAATAATAATAAAAATGCCTTAGTATTTGATTTCCTACATTTACTTCACTTATTTCTGTTTTGTAACTGAGCTGTAAAATACGCTGTGGTGAATCACTTCACTGCTCAATTAAGTTTTATGACACCTCACTTTAAATCCCCCTATAATCTCAACATTTATAAGCAGCGTTTAAACATTTAATAACCGGATTACAACAAACTATAATGTAGTTTTAAGCAGATGCAAGTGTGTGTTAATGTATTTGTGAACGATACCTCCACCACCCACAGACAATAAAATGCAGCTGTAATAAAATATTTCTTCGTAGGAACTATAATTGCTGACAAACACTCATTAATGAATAATATAAAATGCTCTTATAGCTGTTTAGTACAACTTTAAACTGGGTTATAGACTACTTAATAAATGTTTGTACTTGGAGTAAAGTCTTATCAGATTTATTATTATTGCTCCTACTTTTATTGTCTATGTGTAACATTTGAGTTGCTTTGTCACGTCCCCTCGCCTCAGAGTCATTTCAGCTTTATTTTAGATTTTACAGGGAGTGACAGTAAGAGTCGAGAATCCTGACGTGAACCCGGAGAGAGAAGTTTGGCGTTTCACTGTTTCGCCCTGTTGGTGTTGATTAATGTAAATTATTCAAAGAGAAACTATTTCCCACAGCCCACAGACTGGAGAAGCGACACCATCATGAAAACAGCAACTTTACAACCAGGCTGAAGCACCCGGATGTAATTTAAAGCTCCAGTACCTGAAGCAGTCGCTGATGTAGAGAAACCATCAAATCATATTTCCACAACAAAGGAAAATGGAGTCCCATAACAGCAGCTCTCACTGACCCACTGACCCCCCGCTCCTGTTCATCAACCCGTTTCTCAGAGAAGGAGCAGCTCCAAGGACCTCCTGCACATAAATTATTCATTATTTAACAGGAAGACTTGTTGTTTTGTGCTTAGGCAACTAGTAAGGCCGAACGCTAACAAGTGAAACTCTGGCTGGATGAACACTTTAATACTCCCGACGAACCCGGAGGCTCAAAGTGTTTGGCTGAGTCAGCCTCGCACATCGTTCCCGAGAGAGCAGGCTAATAACTGAAGCAATATCCACGAACCTCTCTCAGCTAGATGAACGTCTTCCAGGGGTCCACTGAGGTGTCTCCGAAAGTCGCCATTAACAAACCTTACAGGGTCTTCAACAAATACAACAAGAGGATTTTTTTGTTTGGGCATGAAAGCATCAATCATCTTTTTGTCGTGTTCGCAGTCAGTCCATTTCACTCACCCTGGCTCTTAAATAAAACTTTAAATTCAGGGCCGAACCGCACTCCCTCACTTTAACCTCTCTGAGCTGCTTTTAGAGATGTTGACTTTTGTTTCGATCCACAGAGTCAGAGGCTTTTCACTGCACTGACAGGAAGGAAGACTGGCTATGGTTTTCAGGAGAAATGGAGAATAATGCAGGCTGGCGCTTGAAGGACACCGTCCTCCTACGGCATCCTCATATGTTTTCATTCAAGTGACAAAACCTGTTTTGTAGATCAACAGTGTCCACACGGAGAGGAGGTTCGGGACGGATGAATCGGCTGACAACAAACTTGACATTAACCCATGACTCTGGATTTGGCGCTGCACTAGTGGCAGCCTGGTCCAGCAGCTCTCGCTCACCGTTGAGCTTTTTCTTTTCTAGTTTTGTCTCTTCTATTCTTTTTGATACACTTTTTACGTGTTTGTGTTTTTGAATATTCAGTTCATTATGTTCAACAAAGTGACTGAAAATGTCCCCATTGCAGGACAATTAAAGTCTCATCTTAACAGGAAGACTAGTTTATGGTGAAATATCAGCAGGCAGACGAAGCTTCCAGGATTATGAACAGACACAGGGTTGATTGAAAGAGTGTTTTTCAGATTTCCTGGTGCATTCCTGCAACCTTGAACACTTTGGTGATGCAAACCTGCGCTTCGGTTTGCCTCCGCTCTCTGCTCCCTGCTTTGAGGTGAGGTCGAACGGTACCGTCTCCTCCGCCCTGATCGACTGCCGGTCCTCGCTGCTGCGCGTCTATCAGCTCTCTTTAGGCTGTTTCCAGTCCTTCTCCGCCCAACACTCCTCATTATTGCTCGTCCCTGATGGATATTGATCGCTTTCAGTGAGCTTTGGCTGTCAGTCTAACCGTCTGAATCTCCGCACCACCTCGGCCTTATGAAATATTAACACCGACGAGCACAGGCCAATCTCATGGATCAATGCCTCTCGGTGAGTGAAGTGCTCGAAACTTTGAAGAGAGAATATCTGGATTTTGGCATCCTTCAAATCCAAGTAAGCCTCTGTTAAAGTCGTGAAGGTGTTATTCCTCTGCAATTAAATCCTCATCCGTCTGAATTATCCCTTCAAATACCGGGTTGTGAATGTTCAAGGAGAAGAATAAAAGTGTTTAACCAAGCTGCTGAAGAATAAAGGAGGAAGTAGAGGAAAAACAATATCGAGCAGGTTTTTCACCTTCAACTTCACAAAGGCATCTTGTGTTAACACTTCCACAAAGAACGAATGCACGAGCGATGCGTCTCCGGCGGCGTTAACAATGCAAAGATTAGGGAGATGTTTTTGGACTGAAGCAGCAAATTAGCAGATTCACTACAAAGCAGCAGCAGTTTTTGCCTGAAGGCTTACAAGGGAAGAAGATAAAGAAAGGATTACACAGGAGGTGAATTAAGGAAATTGTAGACTAGTGTATGATTTGCAGGGGAAACAGAGAGAGAGAGAGAGAGAGAGAGAGAGAGCGATGGAGCCGTAAAGAGAAAAACACAAGGAGGAAGCAGATAAATGGAAAAAGGAGAGAGACAAAGACAGAGACTGGGTTCGCATAATTGAAGGAGTGCTGTGCCATAATAGATCAGCCTGATGGTCTGATAGAGCAGGAAACTTCTTGGCTGATGGATGGCTTGATGTCTACATCTTAATGGGCTCTATTGATAGAGGAGGCAAAGAAGCAGAGATCTATAAAATCTATACTTATCAGGATTGTGCAAACACCTCCTCCATCTTCTCGTTTTTGGAACTAGGGGGGGGAGAAGGCACAGATTTATCTGGATCCCAAGTTTAGATTCATCCTCTTCAGCTGCATCTGTCTTCATTCCTCTTATTCTGGCACCGTGACATTGCGTATACCATAATAATTGCTATTTGACTGACTATATCAGGGACACACTTTCCTGCTCCTTTTTCTTTCTTTCTCACCATCGTCTATGTCTTGTCTTCCGTCCTAATCACCAGTCATGTTTCCAAATTTAGCACAAATTTCAAATACAACCCCAGATCCACAAGAGTTGTGACGCTGTGTATAACATGATAAAAACAGATCATTTGCAAACAAGCTGATTTTACTGACAACAGTTTTACAAAGTGTTTCTGAGCCCAATAAGTAACATCTTTTATGCAGTCATGTGTTTGACAAAGTGGTGAACTTCGCCCCTTCCTTGCTTGACTGAGCCTTTCAACGATGCCCCTTTCAGGCAAACATTATAATTGTTCATCAGCTGATTAAACCCATCTTACAGTCCATCAGCTGATCACATCATCTGAGCTCCATCACTAAACACGCTGCCTCTCTACTGACCATTTATATTACTGCTGCCGCTGCTGATGCACATTGCAGGAAACTCTCTCCACCACCACAAACTTTTCCCGTCATAAAACCAGTGCAAGCCATTACAGAGCTACGTCTGGCGTTGTTTCACATTTATTGCACGACATCCCCAAAGACCTTCTCATCAAACACACTGTTTTTCCAATCTTTGAACTTTTTTCATTTCTAACTCGAAGAGCCGTGTGTCCAAACAGCTGCAAAGTCATTGTGAGGACATCCTCAGGAATGAGATAAATAAAATACACCCATGCAGCGAGGCTGTAACCCCACTGTGTCCCTGCTCTGCTGACTCACTCTGGTGGTCACGATTCAGAGAGAAGCAGGAAGCTGATGTGAGGCGGCTTGAAGAGATGCCGGTGCACTGACAGGGAGAGATAGACGAGAGGAGAGGAGCTCTGTTTGCATGACTTAACAAAATAATCTCGCTGCTCAATTGTTGACATCAAAATGTTGACTGACGATATGTACAGTGTATAGCTCTCAGCACTGAGATTCTTCATGTTTGTGCTGCTCTTATTCAGACGGTTTCGAGTGTGTACAGAGGATTTCAGGAGTTCACCCTCACTCACAAGCTCTTTCAAAGCCTTGACTTTTTTATTCTCTTGAGTAAAATTGGAAAATTGTCAAATGACACGTCTCCTCTCTGTTCCTCTCCACAGAGCCATTTATTTCTGAGGCTGAATGCTCGCTTTGAATTCGGTTTTGTTAAAAAGGACCAAGTTGGCCGGTTTGGGTAAATACGTGGCATTAATCATTACAAACTGCGAAGTGATTTGAGCTTTTCAACCTTTGACAAGCTGCTCAAAACCGTTTTGCATCACAGAGAAACTTTAAAATCATGTTTTATTGCTCATTTAACGTTTTTGCATAAAACCACAGCCACATTTTCATCACACATCAGTTGTTTGTGTCATTCTTCAGCTTTGAGGATTTCCTTAAAACTGAAACTAGAAGCCACATGTCACCACTGGAGTAAACTGAATAGGAATAACATTCTCCCCAGTGTCAGACTTAATTTTCCTCAGACTACATAGATAAACATTTAGTTCAATACTATTACAGGTTACTGCTGTAAGGTTTTGAGACTAAGCTCCTGATACGTTTGATGTCTTTGAAGATTATGAAAATGAGGTGACTTCTTTCATACCAGCAACCAGATGCATAAGTAAAGGTGAGTATAAATGAATTTAAATCACAAAGAGAATCTGCATAATATAGTGTAAAATGTCTTTTTGTATTCATCCCCCTTCAGAGCCAGACCCCGTGTTGCATCTGGCAGGAGGAGGAGGAGGAGGAGGAGGATCAACGAAGCAAAGCTGAGGCAATAAAGAAAAACCTTTCTCTCAAAAATCTCCAAGATAGTTTTAGTTTTACCAAAACGTACTGTAAACTCAATGATTCTCTACATATTTACTATTTACTAAGGAATAAAGGTTGAAAGTGCTAAGAAGTCAGTCATGGATTTGCAGGAGAAAGGGTGTCTATACTACTCAAACGTTTGTGAAGCAATCATAAGGTGTTTTTGGACCAAACAGTTGTGGCAAACTGTTGTTGAGAGGATCTGTCCTCTAGGGGGCTCCACCGAGACCTGATACCATCAAGGGCTTTTATTGTGCAATTTGATGACCGTTTGTCCATGTTTTGCCTATTTCTATTGAATATTTTTGTACGTAAGTTGTTCTATTTAATTTGAGGAAGTTGTTGCTTTACTTTTGTTATTAGCTTTTTTTTTTTTAAAAATCTCATTATTTTTTTTTTTTTTTTTACAAAGCATCCTTGTCCTGAAAGAATCCATTTTCTGCTCGCCACATCGCCTCACTAATAGAATTACAGAGGCACACATCCACATGTGGCAGCTCAGATTGGAACGCATTGTTATAACAAATGGACTGTTAAGATAATCATGGATGTCGAGCCAGCGGACAGCTTATCTCATAAAATGTCTCAGACAAGAAAATAAATTAGATTTTAATGTGTTTTTTTTTTTTTTATGTGATCATTGTTGGGTGCGAATGCAGCCAAATGAATCGGGAGGAGAAGAATTGAAAAAGTCATATTAGATTAAAAAACAAATACGTGAAGTGATGTTTGTTTTCATCTTCCTTTGCGTGCACGACTAAAAGCTGCTGTTCCTCATGTCAATCATAAAACCTCGGGTACAGTTTCACCAGAAGCTCCTGCTAGAAGATCGGCGTCACGATCCAGCTTTAGGGGAACAAAGTGAAATGAAAGCCATTAAACATATTATAGAGAGAGATGGCGCTAGTCTCTGCTGAAGTGTTTATCTACCAACAGGGCGAGTGGTGAGAGGAGCGAAGCAGCTGGTACAGTGTGTGTGTTCGAGAGAGACAAACAGAGACAGTACAGCATGTATGAAAGCTTCATCTGAACAACTGCACATGAGCTCAAATACACAGGACAGAGACAAACAGTCAGCTCACTGTTGGCCTTCAAGCAAAACTTTGAAAGTCAGTTATAGTTTCCCACTTTAGGCATCAATCATGTTCATTCATTTTTTTCTTTAAACATCTCATATACACGACCACAGAACTCATTTCAGTGTGCCGCTGTGTGAGTTTACACAACAGTCACACGATCTGCAATTAAACCTGCCTCAGGGAGACGACTTCCTTACAATCAATGAAAGCAGGTCACGTTGAATTTGATAACAAATAGTCCAAGCTGTTGCCGAGCTAAGGGACAGATAAACCTCAGGGATAGTGAGATGATGAACTAATTAGATCAAACTACTACTCACATATTTTTTCAGACTTTTCTTGAATCCTTGCTTTCTTATTACAAAATTATAAAATACTAAACCGAAGCAAACTGAGATGGACACGTTTCTCTTTGGTTCAATGCTCACAAATACAAGCAGCCTGTAACAAGGGGTCGCTTCATTTGGTCAGAAACAAAAGTGCACAATATTTTTAATTTTCCAGATGGTCACTGCATCAGATTAATGACCTGTGTGATGCTCAAAGGTGATGAGAAAGCAGGCACCAGGGGCCAACTTCAGTCTTCCACCAAACAGCAACAGCTACATCTCTCCTCTTTTTCTTTACCATGTTTACGTTCATGGTTACGTAACTACACGCCATGTTTCTGAGGATCAACATCATGGAACATATCGTGGACGATGTTTAACCAGGCGGATTATTATGACAAACTACACAGGAGAAAACAAGCGGTTCTTGTGCCGATGTAGACGATGCAGATCTCTGATGTCTGTCCCGTTTCCAGCGACTGATAAAGCAGCCAAATAATGAGACGTCACTCAAAAGGTGCAATCATATCACCACTTGTACCAGAATGATTTTTTTTCCCATGCAACACTAATGGAGGAGCAGGCTTTGATGTTCTGCTGCACAAATTAGGGCTCCCAGCATTGAGACGCCCTTAATACTTTATGACTGCTTCACCACAAACCGGCTTCTCTTTTGGTTTATATCATATCAACTTCGTAATTGATTTTTAGCCGAGAGGACACGGCGACCTCGGCTGCTAATTAGGTCAGGTTGGGCCAGTCAAACTTAACTGGCCTGAAACTCTGAAATAAAGATGCAGACAGATGTAAATACTGTGTGAACCGGCATGAATACTAATGTTTAATGTGACTGCACCTCAAGTCAGTGTCAGCCGACGGCCAGACGATCGTCTCACTGCAGTGTTTTGGCCACTTTACAAGCCTTTTCTCTCACATTCAGTCCGGATGTTGACAAGTGTTTTGCTGCTGTTGGCAGGAACCTCCTCATCCTCAGCCTCCACCTGCTTTGATTCGACTCTCTTTTTACGCACCCTGGGGGGCCTTTATTTCTAATCTGATCCCCCGTCGAGAGGATTACTTGCAATGCTCCTTGCTTGTTATTTTAAGAGGATATTCTGTTTTGTTGCGGCAGGGAGCATCCGTAAGATTCCTGTACAATTCGATGTGAGAAATAAAGCTGGAGGAGACATGTTCATTCACAGATCTTTCCCCCTCTAACCCTTCATTCACTAGTTCCCGGCTAATCAGGCTACAATTCATTCAAGGACTGTCCCTGCACCCATGGGTATCGTACGTCTTTATCTAGATGGGTCAATCTTGAGATGAGGCTATGTAGTTGTTTTAACCCCAATAACTCCACATGCACCGAGCCGCTGAGTTTCCCTTGGCTGTGTTCCCAGTGGAGCTGAGACTCAGTCTGGCCTACTTCTCACTTTACTGAAGTATTATTCTCTGCCAACGCTGAGACAAAATTGTACAATGAGAGACCCAGAGAGGAGGAGAGAGGGGACAGTAAAGTAGAAGTAAAACAGGCTGGTGAGGGAAAGGCCAACGTGAAGTGAAAACAAGGGAGAACAACTAAGCTGAAAGTGATGAAACATAATATTGCTTATAGCTTAAAACACCCAATCAAACCCAACTATAAATAGCAAGAACAAGACAATGATGTTTGATGTAGACTAAAGACAGGAAAGATGCCCGAGTCCAGGTGATTTGACGACATCACACTAACAAACCAAATGATAGATCAAAAATATAAATTATACAAATAAATAAATGCAAATTTAAACTGTGGCGGTTGTGCGCAAATCAAAGCTCTTGGTTAGAGTCAGCAAATGATCTGAATCTTAATTTGATAGTGAACAAGTCAAGATCTTAGCCAAGAGTTTTAGCCTCCTAAACCTAACAACACAATCCCAAACCTCACCCTCCTCCCTTTGACTTCTGAATGTTTATCACTAATTTCACATAAAGCATTTTGCCTTGGCGTTATGGTGCATAACAGTGCATTCTATTATATAATGTACTGACACCAGTTTCCTTGAAAATACGGCCTGTTTGGCAAAGCAAATAGCAGTAAACAAACTATATTGTTAGAGACAAGGTTGGACCGAGACAATGAAAATTTTTTTAAAACTATATGTGAGAAATGTGCTTTTGTCTCTGTAACAAAAATGATGAGTGCTGGTCGAGATGACTGATGACCTCAATGTCACACTGCTGGTTTTCTTATTACGAATGTTTCTCAAAATTCCTCATGCAGTCTTTTATTTCCTGTCACAAACTAATATGTTTTCTTTCGCGCTGCATAGAAATCAATCATATTTCCTGCAAAATGCATCACGATGTAAAATACAAATTTACATACAGGGCGATATTTGAATTTGTCTCTTTTATGTCTGTGTTTTTATTGTTTTCTAATAATGAAAAAATGAGTGCTGTAATGATTTCTGAATGTAATAAAATGCTGCATGTGGCCACTCATGTAAATGGATGACAATACTAAGTGAAGACTGGCACTGCAGGAACCTGATCTGCTTTTGACAGATCGATATTATTCTCTCGTGGCTGTTATTCATGTCACCTTCAGCTTTGATTATTGTATGAGGGATCCCAGTGTCATGACAATGAAAAGAACCGGCTGAAATAAACTGATGGAGACGAAGAGTCTGTGGCTGTGTGGGAAAACTGTCTGTCTGTAATTGAAAACAAACGGGTAGGAAACTGGATAGAGGATGGAAAGCAAACAACATCTCATCAACTGGTGAGAAGAAAGGCGTGCAGCTAGGCCTGGGCGATAAAACAATACCGTTATGTCCCGTCGACAGACACTTGATCAAAAGCAATATGAAAAATGTTTCGCTAACAGTATATGTATTAAATGCATGTAACAATATATTAATTACTACTATATAATAATATAGATAATAGAGTGCATTATGAGTGGCACACAAATAGCCAATCATCGACATTACTACATGACCGGAGTTTCCCCCTTTTCCCACATGTCCACATGTTTGATGTCTACAAATTAGCTGTCGGTGTAAACAGTGTCAGACTACAGAAAGACTGTATAGACTCCCTTTTGGAGCCTGCCTCAAGTGGCCATTCATGGAACTACAGCTTTTGGCACTTCCTTATTGGCATCATTTTTCAGACTGGAGGTTGTAGCTTGCAGCAGGACCATACACCTTCTCTTTAGCCTGGTAGTCCAACGCTCAACTCTGGAGACTCGGGTGGCCTGGAAGCCCCAGACCAAAGTATTAGCAATTGGAAATTTCCCTGTTGTGGACTAATAAAGTAAGGGCTTTAATACATTACCACACAATTATCAGTAAAAACCAATATTGGCTGAAAAGAAACATTTTATCGTGATGAATTTTTCAGCTGTATCGCCTCAGCCTCGTGTGCAGCTGAAGATTGATCGGGGCAGGCAGAATAAGAGACAGAGCAGAACGAGAGGAGACGCTAATGGAAAAACGATGTGTGGTCCTACTTCCGTATCATCCATCAGTTAAGTGTGGGTTGTCTTTTCCCTTTCTCGTGTGTGCGTCTGCTTTCAGCGTGTCCATCCAGCCATCTCTAATGGACCCGGGGCTACAAGGGGGAGCGTGCCTGACAAAAGTTCACATTCATTAGTCATAACCTGCCACTTGGCGCTGCAACCTCTGCTACCTCAGCTCCTGCCGTCCCGGAGCTCCAGTCGAATGGAGCCCCGTTACATCTCAACACACAATACTGGCCCGGATCCACAGAGCACGAGCTTCATGTTGCATCTATCTGCAGCAGCATGAACGTAGCTGTGGTCCACTAACCTGCTTCTATCCTGCATTAACGTGAGCTAATCTCGTCAAAGAGGAGCAAATGATCAATTAAGTGCTTTCGGCTTCTTCATACCATGAGATGAATTTAAAATTCAGAACAATGTTGACAAGAACACTGGTCATTGTTTGAGTAGTTTTCCATACAATGGAACGGTTAATGGATCTAAACAGAGTTTGCACAATATTTTATTTTACATATTTTGTGTGGTTCTGCAATTATTTCCATATTACTGTTAACAACTAAGACTAGAAATGCATCATATTTCCTGCAAGATGCATCCTGATGATAAAAAAAAACAACAACAAAGACTCATCACTAGCTTCTTTCTTCACCTGTGATATTGTTAATATTTTTCCATTTTCATTTCCATTTCCTGTGATCTAACATGCATCCTGACTCCACAAGGATACTGTTACTTGTCCAGGAGCTCCGAGTCAAGCTGTTCACAGAATCACAGACTGCTGAAGTTCCACATAAACCATCTGGATTTAAGTCTTGAGAGTCAAAACGAGGAACGTAGAGATAACGCAGCTGACGAAGCACCCAGGAGTGGACTGACAGATGGCAGGAGCTAACTTTTTTTGCTGTGCATTGGATGGTTGTTCATGGTGAATATGCAGAAAATCTAGTTCTGAGGGTTCTGGTCTTTCACGGGTTGACACTAATCTTCTCCACGATGTTGGTAAGACTTTCAACAACATGTTATGTGAAACTATGCCTGTATGAGAGAGAGGGAAAGAAAATGTTGGTGTTAAAATATTGGCCTCTGGCTGGGTGTGGGCTGAATTTTGTGACATCCAATTTTTAGCTTCGAACGGCCTGACAGCTTTACGTTGGAAAGAAAACTAAACAAAAGTCAAAGCAGAAAAATAGGTTGGAAGAGGTTTTATCGCTGCTGTTTGGTTGAGATATTTATAATAATGCCTCACAACGAATGACGATTTATTGATGTTCAGATTCTACATGTGCTGCAACACCTTTGTTATTTATTGGAAACATATTTCTGTCCCTCCATAGTCAGGACCATCCCGTCCCAGCTGGAGGACGATAAGAGAGACCTGCTTTGAATGGACTGCGCTGCCTCATTATTTCGGTGCCGTCCGCTTGATTGGCTGCTTCAGATGAACAAAACAGGTGTCACCACACTGGGCCGCAGCAGCGCTACAGTACATTAGCACAATAATGGCTGCAGGTGTATTTATTCACCGCCGAGCTCGACCTTCTCTCCAAATATCAACACCTTTCTGAATATATTCACTTCCACTTTGTAGAACTCGGGCTGTTCCTCTTTCTCACACTCCCGTTCTTTTCATAATTGTGTCTGAATGTGGGGAGGATGTTTGTGTGTGTGTGTGTGTGTGTGTGTGTTCAAGCTCAAATGTTCCTTGTGTGTTTGCAGTGCTTTGATGTGCAGTCCTTTGTAATTTCAGCCAAATTTTGACAAGCGAGACGAGGTTGCGCTATGTCTGATTACAGCCCAGAAAACGCCTGCGTCATTGTTTCCCTAACAAAACAAAATGTTAATCCCAATTACACCATGAATATCTGTGATATTAATGAGGGATTAAATAATTTGCTCTCGGGACAAGACCGCTGCGTGAACAACAAAGAATTATGGCGCTACAAAACCCAGATAAACAACAAACTGCTGGCTTTATTGAGTGATGCTGCCCGGGCTCATTATCTGCTGTGAGTCACCATCTGCATCATAAACATCTCTCATATGTGCTTACGATCACACACGATCACACACACGAGAACACACTCCCTCTCCTCTGCACATACATGGAAGAGAAGTATTCCAGCTAAACTGTGGCTTAATAGATGTTGGATCACCTATGATACTTGTATTTTTTAAAAAGTTCTAAATAAATGACAAAGTTTAAATTGAGATGTTTGTCTCATGTCCCATTCATGGTTTCCTTATTATTCACTTACTATACAGTTAGGTGACCCTCAGTTACGATACCATTACACTATTCTATACAGAAAAATGAGACTTTTTTCAGAAATGCTTCACCGCCTATTACCTCAGATATTTCATCTTCCTTCCATCTTCTTCTGTTTTAGTCAGACACACCTGGATTGAAGCACCTCCAAAGGATAACGAGACAAATCTGAGGTTGTGATATGAGTATTGGGGTTGAAGGGGGCCAAAAAGTTTTTGGAAAATAATGGATGATACTTTTATTTGAGAAGGTTATAGGTGGAACTGTTGCTGACTCAGACATCTAAAATGTGACAAGTGGCTCTACCTAGGTACTGCTTTTTTGGGTGCGACGAGCCAGAAGGTTCAAGAAAAGCTGGTTTCATGTAACGATGCGTTGTATTGTAAAATCTTAATTTGCAAACAAGCTAAAAACTACAGCTGTCAGGGAATTAAATGCTGAGGAGAAGTATAAGCATAAAATGTAAAGTGCATATACCTTGTAATTGTACTCAAGTAAAGTACTTCAGTAATTGTACTCAGTTTCCAACACTCATTTTCAGGTCAGCCTCTGTGCCCACGATAAGTCGGAAATAAATCAATTTGTCATCTACAGTATCGCTCTGTCAATCTGAAAACAGCCAAGGGAATTTACTGATGCGTTGCCAAACCCACCACACACACACACACAGTATATCCACGCATCCTTGCAAAATCCCAAACACACCTACAGATCGGTTGCAGGCATTTTACATTCATGTGAACGGGTGAAAATCTGAAGCGTTGACAGAGAAGCAAGGCCAAGCGGGTTCCTCTGACACCTGCTGTCCGACACAACCAGAGCATGACAAATTCACTGATGCCTCAATAGACCCGCTTTGCCCTCAGTGGGAGTAAACAAGTGAATGTGCTTACAAGAAACTCCGAAACTGGTTCAGATCAGACTCGTTCGAGTGCATCTGGTTGTAAAGTTGTTCACGTTTCTCTCTGGTGCTTTGATATTTGGATATAAACTGACACACAGCAGCTTGCTTTTATCACTCAAACCACTGAGAAGATGTCAAAGATAATCCAACCTTCAGCTTGTGTCTTATTCTCCAATCAATCTCTCTAATTACTGGCGAGTAATTAAGGATCAACTCTCAGAGGTTTAAACCTGACCAGGATTAAAGACACTCGCAGACACTCACTTTGTGTCTCAGGTCTGTTAAAACATGCCAAAGACTCAAGGAATCATTCAATGTGCCAGTCACTCATTCAAAATCAGAAACAGCACGCTGAGTCGGTGCAGCTGTAAGTGTAAGGAGGATTAGTTTGGATTAGAACGGAGTGATACAGGAACTCAGTGGGGACTCAGGATGTCATTATTTCTGCAGGCCTGGGGAATACTGCCCCCCCCCCACAGGGAAGGTCTGCTGCCACTTTTTCACTGCCAGCCCCAGATTCTGCAGGAGACGCCCATCCTTCAATGATCCGTTACTTTTAACTACAAGAAGTCAATCTCTGGGGATCAATTACACAAGTGTGATCCCATCTTATGTTCAAACTCTTACATGAGTGCATAGGTGAGATTTTCTTCTCACTGCTACCTGGTTTGACTTTACACCAGTCAAAATAAGAGATGCTGGAGTCTCTAACCATCATGTGAATACACCAGAGGGCAAGAGGATATTTGACATGTGCACAGCATTACAGAAGATTTGGTTTATTAAATTATTAAGATTTGGGATTTCTTGTGGTTGCAAAGCAGCCACCAATGCCAAAAAATGTACCTTCATATTTCAGGATCACTTCAAACTATTGCAAGGATTCACTGAAAAACAGCAAAAAAAAAAAAAAAAAAAAAAAAAATATATATATATATATAAGAGCAATCACCTGTCATCTTAAAATTTGCAATTTAGACTCCCCCAATTAGCTTCTCCCCATCACCTTGATTTGATTAGCCTGCTGCTCTCTACCTGCTCTGTTGTGATGAGCTCTCCTCAGATATCTGCAGGCGGCTGCACTGTGATTAGATGTGCTCAGTCATTCACTAAGTGACAAGCAGCACACGCACACACACACACACACACACACTTTATCATTCATGCTGCTCCACATCATTCCTCCTAAAATCAACCGCATACCGGACACATTTTTGACCGACGTAAATAAAAGAAATCTCCTTTCTTTCACAAAGTGAGCTACAAGGTTGAAAATCTGTTCAGCTGTTTCTTGCTAAAAAAAAAATGAATGAAGATGTTCCTACGTGATAAAATTAATCTTGATCCACAGTATCTGCTTGGCTACCGACGGCGTCAGACTTCGGCAGGAAGCTGTGGAAGCTATGATTCACGTTCTTGCTCACCAGTGAATATCTTTGCCACGTGAAATTGCCTAATAAATATGCGCTGGATCGCAGTGACTGGGCATGACTGGAATTTTACGGTTCGTAAAGGGGCTCAGAGGCATGAAATAAGTCATCACCTTGTGCAGCCTGCGTTTCGTGTTAATAAACAATGCAGTTATTCAATTTATTCTAAATAGTAACATTAAATCACATTGGACTGTTTTTATTGCTGCACTTTAGCAAATTCCTTCTGTACAATTATGCTGTGATTGTTCTTCATAGGAGTTTGGGCACATAATAAATCATTTTATCTATCTGAATTGTTATTCTTATTTGCTGGCATTTTATTTACACACCAAAAGATTATTTTGCTTTAAAGATGAACCCTCAATTTTCTCTGAATATTTGTGTAAATTCTCACAGAGAAAAGCTTTTCGCCTCTGAAGGTTTTCTCAGTTTCAAAGTCGCCCTGTAGACCTGGAGCTGACATGAAAAACAGTATAGACCTGAAAAAATTGCATAACATAACATTAAAACATAAAGATTCCTTTTTTCTCACTTTGAAGTGCTCTGGACATTTTGTCAGGGCATTTGCAACATGAAAACAACAGAATGAAAAGAGCACGCGCTGCCGAGCCGGCGAGAGGATCCAACAACAAAAGTTCTTACGCTCTGGCTCTTCAAAGGCCGCTATGAAAAATAATTTTCACAGACTTCGCAGGTTGAATCTCGAAGCAGCTGAAGGCCTGTTGGACCATTGAAGCTGGAGTAAATATGTTCTGGCTGTGTTTTACAGACAGAAACTGAACTCAAACACTGCAGAAGATACAAGAGATCTGGTCTGTAATAGTTTAATTTTTAGTTCTAAAATCTAACTTATAAATTAGTCTGAATAATTTATTTAGATTATCTCACAACATGTTGCAGAAAAAAAACATTTTGAGGCTCCAAATGAACCTGGAGGAACTAGAATTGATGGATTTCATTGATCCAATCCAGTGGATGTAATGGATAAATGATTGACATGTGATCAATATTTTCTCCATTTAGAGACCTCATGTTCTCCTGATGTGGCGAGAAAGAACTACATTAACTTAATTTATGACATTTTCACGAGGGTTTGCAGTATCAGGTCTGAAGATAAAACATCACACACAGATTTCTTTGATTTTAAATGACTTCGGATACGTCATCATCTGTGAACTTGCATTATGGTTGAGTGCCACATATATTGCAGCAGTTGAATCGACGTTTGTGTGTGTTCAACAACGGACTGTCAAACCAAATAAAGAGAGAACAATTGAAAAATATCTATTGCCAGTTATCACATTGAACTGGAGAGATTCGGAATTACAAGTATTCTCGTAATGATATTTTTCTCATTTCGAGTAAAATAGGAGTGGCATTTAAAAATAAATGACATTTTGAGGTTTTGAAAAATGCGCATCTTAAAATAGAGCGCTTAATTTTAGACAAATGAAATAAAACGTGAAGCTAAAGGTTCTTTTTCTTCTTTCGTGTTAACTCCATTTCACATCTTAACAGTCTCGACCAATTAAACAATCTTCTGAGACGTCTCCTCTTATATCCCTCTTACACGTCTCTCAGTGGTGCTTCACATTGCTGATTTTAATAATCGCCACAGTCTTGGAAAATATGAGACATCCTGGTTTTGAACCGTCCGTGTGAAGAATGAACATGTAAGTGTGTCCATTCTTGATTAAAAGCTCTGCTGTTGCCGTCTAATCTTCTCTTTTTAGAGCACTTTTCTCTGACTCACTTGTTTCTCCGACTGTCGTCTCATCTCTGCCGTGTCTGTAACTCATCTCACTCGCTGACTCAATTCACAAAAAACTCTTAGGCTGATGGGTCCAGTGCTATGTTAGATTAGCTGCAGACAGATACACGATAGCCAGGCTGAGATCATTATGAGGTCAGGAATGTAGGTGGCACTCGAGCAAAGGTCATGGGGTCATTGAAATCAATGGTGAACCCATTAGGAGCATTAATGTGCTCAAGCAAATTCCGAGACAGTCAGCCTGCGGTGCAACGCTGTGATATATGCAGAGGTGGATGTTTTAGCCAGATACTGATCCCCTGAAGGAGGGACATGGAGGAGGCAGGTGGTGCTCTCCCAAACCAATGACCACATTATTGAGGATGGTTTGGCCTCTGGCTTTGTTCCAGATACACAGAAGTGAAACCAGCCAACGGGCAGGAAGACATCATCAGACTGATGGTTGACAGGCAGGAAAATGAAGCGTGCAATTTGAGACCAACGTCTTTAAAGAATGACCAGAACGTGCTTTTCATTCAAACTTAAAATTACATCTATCTTACACTTTCCTGTGAACTGACCAGTTTTCTGGTGACTGTTCGGTCATTTCTTCAAAAAAAGCCAACGCTGTCGTCACTTCTGTTCGTTAAAGCGTGAAGTTCTCGGATGAAACTTGATGGATGATCTTATAAAGCATCTGACTTCAACACCTGAGACTGTTACTGTCACGTCTGCCACCAACAGTCGGCGTCAGCTGCTTTTAACCGTGAGCGCAACCGAGCAGGTAACTTTGGGACTTTACCGCAGCCAGATGAGACGATGCTCATTTTATTAAAAGCTGAAATTGGTTGTTTTGGAAGAGGCTGATAAACGGCCCATTTTAGATAATAGCACTTGTTCAACTTCTGTTCAAACTGATGTGCAAATAATGTTGACTGCGGCACTAATGCAAAATAAAAAGGAGCAACAAAATCACGTACTGCTGAGGAGGTCCTTCAGGGCAGCGAACCCCTGCTGCAAGGGCAACGACCAACAACTGCCTCACCGCAGCTCCTCAGCCTCTGAGCTCCGTTCCAGGGCTCGTTCCTGCAGCTCAGAGGAATATGGGAACTGGTATCTGTATAAACAGCTTGTTAAGTAAACAGGCCTGTGGTTCAACAGCTGCTATTGTCAGACTGGAAACCAGAGCGTAATGAAAAAAGGTGCAATATGTAAAACACACACTGGAAGAGCAGCACACACAAATATTCTACACACACACACACACACACACACACACACACACACACACACAGTGAGCAAATGCTGGCTGACAGCTTTGGATTCATGCTGGTGAAAGGTGAGTCAACATCCTCCACTCCCGTCGACAGCCCTGAATCTCCTCACCTGAACATCACCTTCTGAGTGTGTGATGGAGACTGACAATGAAAAATATAATCTAGCAGTGAGAGGGGGGGAACAAAAATCTGATGGACAGACAGACACACACGGAGCAACAGAAACTGAGCAAAATGAGGAAAAAGGAAGAGGGAGAAAGGGATATGGGAGTTGTTTCTAGAAGATGAATGAGTCTCTGTAGGCAAGAGGCATCACTTCTCATCCTAATTACTCTTTCCGCGCTGACCCAGAATCAGCTCTCATGTTCCGCCTTCATTTAATCCTTCGACCGCTCCGACTGACCCTGCATCAGCGAAAAGTCAGGGTTTAAAATTATGAGTTTGAAAAAAAAAAAAAAACTCCATTAATTTCAAGTGGAGCTGATATTTTGCTTTGTAAACGGTGAGCACGATTTGCATCCCCCCCTTGTGCTTGCGGATGATTGATGACTCATCCACAAAGACGAACAGGAATGCAGTCCGGGGCGTACGTATTTCATAACAAAGCTTCCTTTTGTGTCACAGTGAATGTTGTGAATCAGTAGCTCAGCTTAAGACTAAGTGTTGTTTCAAAGCAGAGGATGAATGGACAGTGGAAATATTTGATATCATCATATTAAGTATCACCAAATCATAACATGGAATCAGTCTAAAGGCTCTGCTGTGAGTGTGTATTTATTAGAGCATTACTCTGCTTTCATCTACAATCTCAAACATGGCCAACGTTGACTCACAGTAAACACCGATGACACCCGGTGATGTAGTACATATTTTTCATTTTTCCAGTCAAAGTTCAATCGCAGTGATGGAATTTTTTTTTTTTTTTTTGCTGTGACATTTTTAAAATGTGCCAACAGCAAAAACCCATTTAACACATTTCAAACGCCGAGTTTTTAACGTGAGTTTATTGTCTGAGCTTCATTCTCATTTGGGTCGTGTTTGTTGTTTTGCTGCTGGGTGTGGATGTCTTCTTCACACAGTGGGTTCCTACAGCTTGATTGCATTGGTTCAGTCTGCTGGTCATCACAACACACACACACACCATACTGAAGGCAGGTTTGAAAAATGAAACACAATCAACACTCACACTAAAACGTTTTGTCATCGTGTTTCTGAGTCCTGTTAATTTGAAGCACTTGTACTTGAATCTTTTCTCTTCATGCCACTTTCTTCTTCTACATTTCAGAGGGAAACTACTCTTTACTCAACTACATTTGACAGCTTTAGTTACAGTTACTAAGATTATTTTCTAAGATTTTTACATACAAAGAAATGATGAAATGATGTTTTGTTATGAATTACACTGCACTAAAGTAGAGCTGAAACATTTTAATCACTTCGCCGACTGACAGAAAATTAATTGCAACTATTTTGATAATCACTTTTCATGGTTCCAGCTGTGAAGACTTGCTGCTTTTCCTTTGAATTATTTTGATCATTTTGGGGTTTGGACTATTGTTTGGACAAAACAGGCATTGTGAAGGCGTCACTTTGGGCTCTGGCTAATTGCGACAACATTTCTCCCCATGTTCAGTCTTTTTACAAACCAAACAAACCCTTTTAGCTCGGACACGTTGCCTTTCAAGAGAATGAAGTATCAGCTTGAGCAGATTGGTTGCACAAAAGAGCAAATACAAGCAAAATGATACAAAAATAAAAGGCAACTAGCGACTTGTCCACAATATTTGCTGCCTGTCACACAATGCATAGGAAATGAATGGATAGTGTGTAAATAAAAGCCTGTTGAAACCTGAAACCTCTTCACATCTCTCTCTTCAAAAACATATTTTTGTTCAACGTGAGAATATGTTTGCACAAATGCAGCAACATGCACAAAGCCACAACTCACCTGGCTGACAATTGTTATTTTTTACAGGGTTTCATTTCTGTTAAAGTGACTCTGACAATGATATATTGATGCTGAAATGCTACATAAAGCAAAACCGCAATACGCATTCAACGTAGTTAGTCGTGATCCCAAAACATATATCTTTTTGTCCTGAGGTAAGTGATATTACTGAGTCACATCTCAGGTGCTGTTTTACTGTTATTCATCTGAAATAACCTTTAATGTGTGTGTGTTCGCAGTTACACTGATGTCTGGGTGTGAAGGTGAGGTGACAGTCATCTGCCGCTCAGTCGCACTCACCAACTGTACAGATTCAGACTTTCACCACCTCTCTCCTTCACATCTTTACACTCCTTGTTGTTGCTCACTTCCTCTTTCTGTTACTTCCATTCTCTCTCTACCCAATTTCCTTCTTCCACTCTTCTACATTGCTCCTGAATCTTCCCTCCAACCTGCATCAGGAACTAATTCATCAAAGCCAACGGTGGCTGTTGGTGTCTTGTAATTCCTGCTGCGCCTCCAGCCTCTTTCAGCAGATATAGATTTGCACAGCCTGATATACTATAAACACTGACATAGCCTGCGGTGAGTTCACCAACAGCTTATATTTTGTGCCAGTTATCAATACATTTAATTCTGTGGAGTGAATAAGGCTGTTGGCGTATATATAAGACACATGGAGTCATAAGGCTGAAATCAATACAACAAGCACATTGATTAAGGTCACATCAATAAAACAGATCAACTAAAATTACAGGCAGTAAATGTCATAGCACTTTTTACAGCTGTTACTTTCATTGCTTGTGTGCACACGCAGTCTCAGTTTTCAGTGGATCTTTACACTTGTTTTGAATGGAAATGCAAAACTACAAGATGTAACATCATTTTTTTTTCCAAACATGAGCTCAGATGCATGTTTGTGAGCTTTTGCATGTCTATGTTCGAGAAAGCCATTTTGAGTTTTAGAGCTTAAGTTTCAGAAAATTTTTGGTGACATTTCTTTGTTGATTAAGAGTCAATTTAGATTGTTGAGGTTACAGTTAGGTTTAGTTTGAGGTTGGAGCTTGGCGTAGATCATTGTAAGGGTCAGGGTTAAGTATGTTGCAGTCATGGGTGAGGTTAGGCTTTGAGGAATGAGTCTATAAAATCTCATGCTACAGAAACAAGCGAATGATATTGATATTTCTATGACAGCCCAATTCAGAAAAGCCAGTCTGGTGGAACGGATGCACCACAGGGGGAAACACTCATCATGTATGGGTCTGTGAGTTCGGAGACGTTATACTTTTCCCGCGGTTTCATAGCACACGAACACAAAACAATGATTAAACAAAACAAGAAATATTTAATTCAAATGCTTCCGTGTGAGCTGTGTCAGCTACATTGAGCACAGAAGCCATTTTCTCAAAATGCCATCCTCTGTGTGTGCGTGTGCAGCTCCAGCTAACATGCTGCTTCCTGACAAACATATCACAAGAGGGGTTTGTGTTTACATCCAGTCTGCCCCGGTGAGCTATCGAATCCATTAAAACTATTAACAGTTCGGAGGAATCATCATTCTCCTCGCAGAGCCGACTGCGATGAAAACATGTGCCAGTGCACTTCTTGCACACGTCAGCAGCACAATAGTTCCTCATTTTGCATTTGGGAAGGGAGGTGATTGGAAAGTAGCTGTAATTGTACTTAATAACACGACAGTCTTAGGCCACACGAATATGGACAACTCACTTCTACATGCAGTTTCTTTCATTTCATGTTTGAGGACATTTGTCTATGTTCGACATCCAGGTAGCACAAAAAGTTACATTGCATTAATCAGAAAGGATTCTTCAGTTTAAACTATTATGGGTAATAAAACACAAGGTTTATCAAAGTCGCTACTAAATATTGGCAATATTCGCCCCAATAATTTGAACTAGTAGAGCCTTTTGGATGAACAGTCTAGTCCAGTGCTTTGGATCCAACTTTCTCCAGACACCTCTGACAAAAGTTTGAAACCTCCAGCTGTCACCATCTGAGACACCAGACGAAAGCACAGAGTCCAACAAAAGCTACTAGTTCAAGGTGAAACACAGCAGCGGTGTAGTGAGTTAAGTTTGTGCAGCTGAAGCACAAATCCCACCAGGAGGCTCTACCTGAGGCTGCTCTGTCCTCATTGTGCTGACGAGCAGAGAAGCCTGTCGCTGTTGAATTTCCTAAACAGCAGGCTCATAAAAATTCACTTTGACTTCATCAGTGTCTTAAAAAATGTAGTTCACTACACTGAGAAGTTTCTCGTCCCTGTAAATGACACCTCCCAACAGAGATTCTCCTGGCAGCTCTTCCATTACAGACAACTGACTTGAACTTGGGGGGGAAAGTTTCAAATTCACCGAAATGTTTCCTCAGTCATTTACTTTCAATCCTCGTCTCATCTCTTCTTCCCTGCACGAGCTGTGTTTTCGCAGTCATGATGAATGCGTGTGCTTGCCGTCCGCCGGTAAGCAACGCTGCCACAGAGTTCATGTCGTTGGCCTGGCGCCTCCACACGCTGACAGGAATATCACCGCTCTCCTTCCTGCTGCTTCCACGCTCGCAGAGCATCGGGGCACCGTGCGAACCCCGTCTCTCTCTTTCACAGTTCATCTATCATGATAAAACACTGCGGGGGCATGATGGCTATATTCACGTGTCCCTGCATTCATTCTCAGGCCCGGATCATTTCGGAGGAAAGGAGATTGCCTTTGGAATAGATTCATTCACGGCCATTGTCTTTTATTCAGTTCGAGATGATATACAAGGACATACTATATTGATTCCCACAGGAGAAACAATATAGTCAGTCCAATCTCACGATGAGGTCAAAGGTCAGGGTCAGCCTGTTAGCAGGATCGATGCTTACCAAAACAGGAGCAGAATCCCAGGTCCTATAGTTTCTTCTGTGCAACATTTTTTCAACATTAATTTATCATTGCCCAAATAATTGAATGACTGAACCAGACTTTCGGCCTACGTGAAGCTAGAGGTGACTCAGGTGATTCTGCTGCCTGTTTTCTAAACCCTTCTCTCCCAAAAAGCAATAAGTTGGTCTTTCCAAACCAAGAGAAACACATTAAATTTGTATTGAAATTTGTCTTTCGCCATCTGTCCAGAGACTCACTTTGCTCCAGAACAACAGTCTGTCCTCTTTCGTGCCATAAAGCAAACCAGCAGATCTGATCCGTCAGCTCAAAGTGAACGTTTAACACAACTTTATCAAGATATACTCGATGATACAGAATTATTATAATATGCAATATGTAACTCCATTACTGAATATAAATCTAAATTAGATTCCCCACTAAATCACACAGTACCAATTTAAGCTCTTTGATGATAATCTCTTGCAGTAAAGAGTCGTTCATGTTAAAAAGCTTCATGTAGCGTGATTAATGTCTTTCTAACAGCGGGCCACCAGTATAGTTAAGGGGTATATGAGAGCACTAAGATAACTACAGTATGGCCAGTATTAAGAGTATGAACAGAGTCAAATGAACACACTAACATTTACACAGCATGTGCAGCAGTTACAGCAGACAATTGCATTGAATTGTGTAAATATACTGACAAACAGACTAATACTAATAGAGTGTTTTGCCTTTGATTTTCTCTACAGCATTGATTCCCAAAGTGAGGGCTGCAGCACCAAATCCAACCATAACCACTAAAATCAAGCACTTTGGCGAAAACTACTCGATTTGTGTGTTTTCATGAATGTGGGCAGCTCACTGTCCCACACCTGAGTGTTTCACCTGCAGGGATAAACTGTCAAACGTGACAGTCGAGCCAAACTCAGCTTGAGAAAACAGCCACTCTTCAGCAGAGATACTCAATATTTCAAGTGACTAATAGAGGTAAATGAATAAATGCATTATTTCATACAGACTGAACGTGTTTCAACAGCAAGTTCACCTCTTCAAAAACAAAACCTTGGATATTTTTCTCTATTGCCGGTGTTTGGTTCTCAGCAGCAGCAGAAACACAAACTGAACCAATTCATCAATAAAAAGCCCTTAAAACAAACCAAGACACAGCGTTAAGTTTTTGCTCCTACCTTCCTGTAGACGATCATGTTGGGGGAGTCGTCGTCCGGGTCCACGCTGCTCATGGACCTCATGGACAGCAGAGGTCGGGTCAGGGTCACCTGGACGTTCTCCTTCGGTTCTTCGGACCCTTCATCGGCCTCGGTCGCCTCCACAGGGCTCGGCTGCTGCTCCTCCTCTTCCTCCTGCTGCTGCTGCTGCTGCTGAGGTGCCTCAGCCATCACTACGGTCTACCTTTTACTTTTCTTCTCCTTCGTCAAAGTTATCCTCTCCTCTTTATCCGCACCAGTCTTCCTCCTTCTTTACGTCCTTTACGTGCTCTCTCCTCGGTGTCTAGAAGCTGCTGTAGGGAGACAGACAGAGATGAATTAGACAGTACAACTCACCGCTGTGCTCCAGCCTCCATCTCTCTGTCTTTTTTCTTGTCTCCCGTCAGCAGGCGCAGGATGGATGAAATGAAGGCATCATAAATTCTCCCAGTTTTCTCTCTTATCGCTTCTCTGCAATTCCTCCTCCTCCGTCACATGAGATTGAAGTTCCAGGAGAACAGAAGACATCATGTTTAAGTTTTGCTCACTTTTGTCCCTCATGGCTTCTTTCTTTTTTACCCGCTCATCTCAATCATTTAGAAGATGCCGGGAGACCATTACAAGTTTATTTGCCTTCATGGATCGTGATATTGATACTTGTAAATATTTGATTTACAAAGAAAAAAGTTTACTACATATATACATAGCATATTTTATACAGAGCATATTTTAAAAACACTTTATTCTCTTTGTCATAATTCTGTTTAATTTTTCTATTTCATCATTTCTCTCTGCACATTAACGGTGGGGTGAGTCATTCTGGACTTACCTTTAGTTTTCATTGTTCACCGTGTTTGATTGTGGATGTAAACAAAATGAATTTAGAGTATCTGGACTGAGTAAAGACAAATGCACTGAGAGAGAATAAATTATTCAAATAAATTGCTCTCAGAGTGCAGAAACAAAACTGCAGATATAAATGTCGGATTAAGAATACATAAAAAGCATCCGTCTCACTTTGATGCAGCATTACAGGGCAATGATTCACAGAAACACTACAACAATCTATGGTTCCATGCTGCGCGCGCACGCACACACACACACACACACACATAAACAAAACACACACACATAAACACACACACTATAACTCAGGCCTGTCAGCTCATTTCTGATGGTCTGAAAGCTGTCAAAATATTGACACCTGAGGACAGATGAGCTAAGATGGAGCGAGAGAATGAGAAGAGAAGCAGACGAGGAGAGGAGAGGAGGAGAGAGAGAGAGAGAGAGAGAGAGAGAGAGGGCAGGATGGAGCAAGAAGAGAGGAAAGTAAAGTAGAAAACACAAGAACGAGTCAGAGAAATAGAGGGTCTCCTCCATCTGACTCTTACCTCCCATAACCCTCGATATCTCTCTCTCTCCCCGTCAGACTGAACTAACATCACTGTCCCAGCTCATTACATCCAAACCAGAACTGGGACCAGTTCTCTTTCCATTTAGTTAATGGAAGAAGAAGCTGCCTTTCACTTCCTCATCAAGGCACATTCAGCTTCAGACAGCTGGTTTCCTTTCACGGATGAACACAACACCATGCATGTGCAAAATAAGGTGGTAATGGAAATCTGAAGGAAAACCAAACTCCTTACTTCATTTGCATGAAATGATCTCACTCCCAATTTTGAACAAACAAAAACGCACGAATAAAGTGCAAATTTGATCGAGTATCAGCACTGTGATAGTTTACAAGATGCACAGGCTTCTGTCTGTAGAAGAAAGCTTGCAACAAAATATATTTAAATCATATCTTAAATTAAAATTAATAGCCTGTATTGTCTCTAAGATAAACGGCATCTGTGTTTATACGACATAATCATATTCTTTAAATGATTTATCATTGCTGTCAACTTCATTTTGTGCAAAAAACATAGTTAAGCTCCTCACAAGGATTCAGATTATCAGGTGATCGGTTTTATCTCAGGAAATAATAGGGACTGAATTCAAACTCAGTGAAGGTAAATTCATAATCAAAACTTCAAAAACGTCCTCCCTGCCATCTCAAATGGGCCTGGACTCCTGGAAACAAGTGAGCAGGTCCAGGCAGGTTGAAGCAAACTGAAAACTTTGGAGAAGATCAACACACTCACAGTGAAATGCTCAAAGTCCAAAACAGCCAGATGTGGAGAAAATAAGGCTCCGAGGTCCAAATGCAAAGCTTGACACTACATCCTGGATGGTCATCAGGCAAATGTTTGACCAAAGGGATCCCAGAGCTTTTAACGACCTCAAAGTGAGCACACCTGTGTCCTGCAAGTGCACCTGGGAAATGCAGTTCACATTTGTACCTCCCAAGTTTAAATACATAGGAAGTGCCAGAAATAGAACATATCACAAAAACTAGGGATGAATTGATACTGAAAGCAACTAGGAAGCAAAAAAAAGGTCATAAAAAGGAAGGAAATAAAAACAGCCTGGAAAGTCATCAAACTGAAGTAGAGCCCTCAAATACACCAGTAAACTCTGTATATTATAATGTCCATATCAGAATCTACATTTAAAGAGAATATAAGGAGCCTGAGCTGCTCTCTCTCTCTCTCTCTCTCTCTCAGAGAAACTTCACATCAGTCGTAATCTGATTAAACACAAAATATTTTATTAACATCATCTGAAAAAATGAAGGTCTCAGAGCCAGATTTTGACACAGGGCTCCTCAAATTCCCAAAGTCCAAAACAAAGCTCCAATTGATGATATTACCACAAACCAATTACCGCGCTGTTAAACTGGGGCTTCGGGGGCCTCTGGGGGTCCGGGGGGCCCCGAGGCTATGCCCACAAAAAGAAGCAGTTTGACAGCAAGGCTTGAAGTGACGAGCAGCGGGATAATTAGGATCCTCCTCCTTTTTTTGTTCACTGAGCCTTTGTTGTAATGGGATATTTCAACATCTGGAGAAAAACACTTTCTTTATTGCACTTTAATGAGAAGATTGTTACCGCTCTCATGCCTGTATGGAAAATATAAAGCTGTCCACTATACAACCTGTTTTGCCCACATCAAAGAAAGGACATACAATATGTTAATTAGTGATCTTTAGAGGTGTTGCTAGGTGGATTTTGTCACCTCCAAACAAGATGTTTCCCTCTGCTTCCATTCATGCAAAGCCTGGTTACATGCTGCTGGCTGGAGCTTCATATTTATCATACAGACATGATGATGACAAATAAATAAATGAATAAATAAAGTGGTAACAGGGAAAAACAGGCAGCCCGGTTCCATCCAAAGCTCATTAACTAGCAAGTTGTTTCATCATCATTTGTTCTAAGAATCTGTTTAATCTGTTCACAAGCAGGAATGAAGTAACAGCAATTTGCGATTTCAGAGGAAGTCAGTCAGTTAACGCTGGGAGAAAAAGGGTTCGAACATATTTGTAAAACTATTCCTTTAATTCCTTCATTCCCTTTTTTCATCACACATAGCTTCTCGCAATTATTCTACATGACACCATGTTATTATTTCAGTTCACAGCTGATGCACATGAGAAAACCAACAGTGAACATTTGGAAACACAGCGTGCTCCGGTTTTCAGTTTGAACTTCTGACGTTGGCTGTAAACTCTAAGTAGAGCATTGCCTGTTTCTGTGTGGATGCAGATATCACTCGTGTTCGACATGAGTCCGTTTGCACAGTCATGTTGTCGGGACAAAACACAAGACCCCATAATGTGAATCCTTACATCTTAGGGTGAAGACTTGATTTAAGGTTAGGGTCAGGGTATGCACGCATCATATCAATAAGAGTCCTCACAAGTATAGAAGTGCAAGTATGTGTGTGTGTGTGTGTGTGTGTTTGCTATTGGCACAGGCATTTAGCTCCATGTCAGCTGGCTCTTTAGATCAATACTCTCATCAGCCAGCTGTTTGCAGGAGAACATACAAACCGGCCGTGCACGTCTGAGCCTCGGAGAGCTGCTACATGAGAAGGGAAGAACGTGCAGCATGTGTTTGAAAATCCAAATGGGACAAGAATTGAATGCATTTTCTAAATCACTGGCTGTCAACATGCTGTGTTGATCACAGGCGAACCATCTGGTTTACAGGTATTCCAAACCTGCAGCTCGCGATCAACACGAACGCCTGATTTGTTCACAGCTCCGTCCTGCAGCTGGAATCACATGTAGCTGGCCTGGGATCAATACCCCCAACATTCGCTCTGACTCTTGATTTTGCATATAAATGAAATGTTCAGGTTGAATACGCTCGTCTGATCAGCCGGGATCACGCGGCGATTTTGTAATTCAGAGAGACGCCTCGCCCGCTCTGTTTGACATGCTGTAGTCGCCCTAATTGCTTTAAAGACATTCCCAGTCAGGTGTGGTCACCTTGAGAGAAAAAGGCAAACACATCTGAGGTAATATCTAATCTGTTTTTCTAAAAATAGACGAGGAGAGATAGAGATCCCAGATGCTTGCTGAAGCTGGATGATGAGAAGGACGCTCGATGATTCATGATGGGAACGAAACAGCACATCCAAGCAGTTTGTGGGACATAAAATGTAAAAAGAAAGACGAAGTAATAAAGACGGTTAGAAGTTTACTGTCTTCATGACGACTGAGGAGGAACATTTTACACAAAGGCACGAGTGCCGAGATTCGTTTTTAGATGTAATTCACTGCCTCCTGAACAGTGATGGGAACACAGTTACTCTTGTTTGCATGCATGGACTGATTCAAACTCTAAATGTATTTTCATATTTTGTCTCTCTTCATATTAAGTGCCTAAAACTCTCTGTGCCATTTCTGTTCTTTCAGTCACTGTGTTGAGCATTGTGGCCTGTAGGTGGCCCTCTTCTCTGTGTTTGTCCGATGAACATGCTAACTATGAACGTGTAACACAAAAAAGTAACCAGCACAAACATTTGGGCCGATGCCTTCATCAGTCTGCAGCTCACGCTCCAACCTTTAAACAGGTAAGAAGCATAGAATAGTCATAGAAATAGAACACATAGAGCAGATTACAAGGGAAAACACATGGATGAAGGCATCGGTCGAAACATCTGTGCTTGTTACTCTTCTGCATTACACAACACATATAAGTTAAATTTGTTAGGTTTAGAAAAAGATCAGTTAGATCAATCAGTTTCAATTAGGTTTAGATTGAAATAAATGCATATAAGTTTACATATGTTAAATATGTGACTAAGTTAAAATAAGTCGACTTTGACTTTTGGTACCTGAGCGAAAGCGTTTGTTTGACTCATCCATCCGCCCCATTTTCTCCATACACAGACTGTCTTACTCTCGTCATCTTTGCTCTCGTCATAATTATTACGGCCACTAGAGGTCGCGCCTAACAATAAATGTAATTATGAGTCATAATAAGTCGCTTGCACAGACGATATATACGGCCTTTTTGTGCGGAAAGACTGGCATTACGAGAAAATAAAGACACAGAAAGAGTGAATTTAAAATGATCGTTTCTCACTCTCTCGCTTTAAGGCAAACACTTTACCTTCAGTTGGCATCAACACACCTGGTGAACAAGAGGAACATGCTGATCCTTCACATTTATCCAGAAATAATCCACAACAATCACACTTGATTTATTTTTATGACTGTCTCAGATTGTTTTTCCAAATTAACCTGATTATGCTCTTCACAGCTTCTTTCTTCTCGTCACATGCTCTGGTGACAGGAAGTAGACGCAGAGTGAGATGTTTCTTAAGTCTCTGTTTTCATTTTCCCTGTGGACCCTCCACAGTTCAACACACACACACACACGCTATTTTACTTCACCGCCCCTCGTCCACGCCCCCGGGGAGGCTGGATGAGGATGTCTGGATGTTTTACACCGTGGGACAGCTGTAAAATAGAGGGTGCCATCAATCCAGCGTCGAGCCATCGGAAGGATTCATGCACAGGAAGGATTAATGATGAAGCTTCTGTTGCAACCAAACACAATCCAGAACTGTGATGTATGACACAAAGTCAGTGGGTCTGCTGATGGTTGTGTGATTAATGAAAGGCTTTATCTGTGATTTATGCAGTAAGGAAGCGAAATCAGCTCAATGTGTCACATTTATTCTAATATACACAAAATTAAATGGAGGATAAATTAAATGAAGATTTTTTTTTTATTTACTTTGCTGCGTGATACACTCACAATCCAATAAACTATAACTGGATGTTTCACAAAGACAAAATCCTTTCACACTTGCAGAATAAAGTATGTTTGATAAATGATTCCAGAAGGTTACACCCATATGTGATGGTTGAGCATCTCATTCTAAAACCGAGAGCATGAATCTGCAGCTACAACAACCTCCACTCTTCTGGTTTCAGATTTTGGAAACTGGCTGCAGGAATTTGCTCCTGTTCAGCAACAAGAACATTGCTGAGGTTCATCTTTTGGTCTGATTGTTGGATGAGGATAAGGTCAGGACCAGTAAAATTCATTAACAACAAGCTATGAAAACCATCTTGCTTTGTCATTTTGAAACAGTAAAGCTTCCCCAAACTGTTGCTGCAGAGTTGGAGGTGCTGTATTCAGTATAAATATCATAGCACTGAATGCTGGACTGAGATTTCACTTAACTGGCCTGCAGCCCGAACCATGAAAGATAGACCAAGACCAAGAGCACTGAGGTAAGGAAGCAGGGGCGTCCCAATACTTCTGACCATAAAATCTAGGTTTTTATTCAGACAGAACAGGACAGCCCCTATAAATACAACCAGAACACACTTTACTATCAGACATGATTTAAACCCTCAGAATGAAGTGAAGTTCCAATCTCCAGAATAATATAAGATTGGAGAGTTTAGGTTTGATGGATGGTGGAGACATCTCTCTCTCTCTCTCTCTCTCTCTCTCTCTCTGTCTCTCTCTCTCTCTCCAACAGCTGTCTGTGGTCTCTCTATCCTCACAGGACGACTCCACTCCCTAAACACACGGAGCCAACAGCACTGCAGCCTAATTTAGACTCTGACACTCACACACACACACACACACACTTGTGGTCTCTTCTCATCTGGTCCAGTTGCAGACAGCAGGTTTTCTCCAAACATGCACAAACACAGTGAGCACTGAGATCTTCAACTACACACACACACACACACCTCAATGTGTCTCTCACACATCTGTTCGTGCATATCCGAGTTGATGTGCGGTAAACACACACACACACACACACACACAGTCCTTTCAAACGCAGTGTCCTTCCAGTGTCTCCTAACTTACCGGCTGCGCGCGCGCTCCTTTCAATCACAGGTGAGATTAACAGCATCATCTCTCCGGCGCGCGCGCGCACACACACACACACACAAAAATATACAGTGGAGTAACATCCAGCATCCAGGCAGCAGCTCAGCACATCGCAGCTCTGACAGTGTGTGAACACTGCTGAGCACATGAAACATACATGTTCTCTGTCTTCATGTGTTCATTCATTCATTCATTCATCATCATCATCATCATCCTCAACCTCATCCTCGCTCCTTCTTACCTCTGCGCTGGCTTCTTCTCTGCTGCGGAGCCAAAAGAGGCTTCACCGACCCACCAGAGCACTGCTGCACAGAGAGAGAGAGAGAGAGAGAGAGAGACAGAGAGAGAGAGAGAGAGAGACTGAGAGAGAGAGACAGAGAGAGACTGAGAGAGAGAGAGAGACAGAGAGAGAGAGACTGAGAGAGAGAGAGGGACTGAGAGAGAGAAAGAGAGAGACAGAGACTGAGAGAGAGAAACAGAGAGAGAGAGAGAGAGACTGAGAAAGAGGGAGAGACAGAGAGAGAGAGAAAGAGATAGTCTCAGTCTGTCTCTCTCTCTCTCTCTCTCTCTCTCTGTAGTGTCATCAGGGGACAGAGGGGGTTAGATTTGGTTTGACTGGATGTGGGTGGAGTTAAGGTTCAAACAAGTCTCCAGGTAACGAATACAATATTTAATTAAAGGTCAAGTTAAGTCAATTTTATTTATATATTGTCCAAAATATCACATCAATGCAACAACCACTACACACAGACTACTGAATACATTTTTAAAAATTACAGACTCCATCACAGCTTCAGCGTGTTCAAGTGCTTTACATGACCTCTGTCACCGTGTCCCCTTCTGGTCGGATCGCCGCCGACAGGTCCACACAGGTGAACTCGGCAATTACCTGGGCCGACACGCTGGCGAGGGCGGCGACACGGGGGCCGACTGTTCACGAGCAAAATCACAGAGTAACGTTAAGCAGAGGCGGCGAGTTCAGGCTCGAGAGGCTACGTGTTCTGTCAGCACGATGAATCTGGTCACTTCCGGCCTCATGCGTGTTTGATGCACGTGGTTTTATTTAGTTTGAGGAACTGAAGCGCAATTATTTGGAAATAGATATATGTGCTGTCGTGACTTGTGGAACCAGGAGTTATTATGCAGACCTGGTTGGTGAATTATGGATCTGCACACTTTGCATCAGGCATACTTAAATATTGTTGACTCACACTCACACACGCTGAGCTTGGAGCATATTTGCATTGTGTGTGTTGCATATTGGCCTTTGTGTGTCCTGGTTGGGATGTAACTGGGATGTGATTCTTAACACACAAAACATTGCACTCTCTCTCTCTCTTAACCCTCACTTTTCTAAACACAGGTTGACTTGACAGAAACTGTTTTATTATCATGTTTTGGTCCTGTGGTTATTTAGGGGTTGAAACCTAATGGCGCTTCCTGCTGCAGGTGAGAGTAATGATTTGTCTGGCAGCCCCCGAGGCAAACACTGCAGGTGAATTTATTTCCTGTTAACAGGCAACCTTTGTCAGGGCCGCAGATAATACTGATTTCCAATATTAAAGCTTTATCTGGCATCCAAAAGCTCCCAGGTTCTGTTCTAACACAGCCAGTATGAAAATGAATTTAATTATGGATGGACGGGGAAGATGTCCTGGCCGTATTCTCCCAGTGCACGGTGATGAAAAACGAATAAATGAATGAAGAGTCAGGATTGCGCTGCTGCTTGCTGTGGTTCTTTTCACCAGCATTTTGCAGATGTGTGAATGAGGAGCAACCTTATAATATCTAATGCACAGTGGGTGAATAAGAAGGTGGTAAACTCTCACACACTTTGTTAGCACAGTGAGTTAATTTGCACAATCCATTCTTAAAATGAATAAACCAACAACAGTTTGAATTTGACATTCCCTGGAGTGCACAATTAAAAAAACACGATTTAGGAAAATAAATGTTTTTGCAGATGAACAATTCCATTTAAAGCAATGTTTCACTCGCTACCTTGTTTAGAAGTTGTGTAATGAAACATGAGTTAATTACCTCAGTGTAACAAAGTTGTTTTCTCAAGATAACAAGTTAATTTTTCAATTAGCACAAGAGAGTGGTTTGGTTGAGATAATAAAAATGGCCTGTTATCAGGAGAAAACAACCTGAGACAACTAAAGTTAATTTATGTTTCTTCATGCTTGTGCTTCCGTACTTCTGTGGTTTTGCATCTGCAGTGAACAGAGGAAGACACTCACAAGCTTTACAGCATCCTCTGAATGGTAAATGTTCTCCTCGTGCAATAAAGCCGCTGAAGTTTCCCTAAGTTCACCCCTTCCTCCTCTCCCTCGCTCGGTGTAATCTCTCCTAATTTCTCATCTTGAACATACGCAGGTCTAACAGCTCGAAAGCAGCGAGCCGCGGGCCCGGCACATAAACCCGGAGCTGATGGGGACTTTTGGCCGAGCACTGAGGCACATCAAAGCATCTGATGCAACGATGGACTCAGGGAGGAAACTGGGTGCTTACTGTAGTCAGGAGGGGTTACACTCCCTCACTAAGTGTGTGTGTGTGTGTGTGTGTGCAGCCACATCTCACATTAAGCATGTCAACATGTTTACAACGAGCATATTCTCACTGCTGGTGGTGGAGACTAAAAATATTTGCTGCCCTAATTCAATAGAACATTACTGGGACAGAGAGCGAAGTGACAGCGAGCTTCAAAAGCCGGTTGTTTCTCTCTTTCTTCGCCTTCTCGCCTTCATCTGCTGTTTAGTGTGCAAATGGAAAAATGGACGTCAATAAGCTCACAAATCAATACGTGCACTTACCAGCTAACTGTCGTCAAAAACAACATTGATACTAATGGACCACTCCGGCCTGACACACACACACACACACACACACACACACACACACATCATATCTGGTCATGGGTGGAAACTATAGCCTCCATTCTGGACCAACTGAATTATTGAACGACAGTAAACAGGAAGAGAAGATCCCACTGGGAAGTGTGTGTGTGTGTGTGTGTGTGTGTGTGTGTGTGTGTTGGAAAGTAGTTGGGTGGGGGTTGCTCCACATTTGGTACTCTACATGTTTCGTGACATGTATTTACAAACACGCACACGTTTGCACATCTATATGTCGCAAAGACTCACTGAGCTAAACCTACATCTTGTTCTAAACTTAAAACCAGATCAACCGAAGTGTGGTAGCTGAGTGGATTTGTCTGTTGCATAGTTTACTGTATAACTGTCTAAAATAGCACTATGAAATATGATATGTTTAGTTGTAATATTCTTTTAAACAATTTTGAGAAGTTACTCCAGTCTGAAGTGATTCAATTCAATTCAATTTAAAAAAAACTTTATTTGTCGCTGAGGGGCAAATCAAAAGTGAATAAACATTTTTAAGAAAGTTGTGCATTTGACTAATGTATGCAACTAATGATTAACATTAGTGAGGTGTAAAATGAATAGAATCTAATTTATTTGAGCTCATTGAAAAGTGACAAATTCCTACGTGTGATTTGTTTCTGCGATTTCTAAAAAATGTTCACGCACTCAAAATGCCTGCTTCATCCATCATCGTGTACAACATGTTGCTTTCTGATTCTGAGTAGTTTCCTTAAAAGCTGACAGATTCTTTGCTCGATTAATTCTAAGGCAGTAACTCATAATAAAAAGAAATGTAGGATTAATATAGTCCCAGCTGTCTATATTTACTGTACCAGAGAGCTTCTGAATTCCCTTAAGAGTAAATGGGAGAAAGATTTGTGGCTTGACAATTTAACTGCGCGTCTGTGTGGAGGAAGAGCTGGAAATAATTCATACACCATCTATACGAGCCATGTGGTGATAAAATCCAACATGGTGCATCATCTCCAGTGGACCGAGTCTCTATTATAACACTGACAAATCGGAGTTAAGCCGCGTGGCTCGACTGCAGAGCAAATCTAGACCTGACTCTCGCAGAATATTTGAGATAAAAACGTGGAAACAAACATTCAAATCCATTTCCTGCTGCCTGTCTGGGTGGTGGTGCAGAGTCAGGGCCCAGATGCCCTTCTCCCCGGCTTCTTCCTCCAGCTCCTCCGGGGGGATCCCAAGGCGACTCCAGGCCAGATGGGATGTATAATCCCTCAGTGTGTTCTGGGTCTGCCCCGAGGAAATCCTTCCAGTTGGATGTGCCTGAAAGATCTCCACGAGGCGTCCAGCGGGCATCCTCATCCCTCCTTAGCCGGCTCATTAAGGCTTAGACACCTTGCAAAAGAGGCTAATTTCAGTTGCTTCAGCTGCCATTTAAGTATTTCGGGTTCTAGCAAAGCTCTAAATCTAAAGCTCAGGAGTAGGATGGCAGGTGTAGGCAGAGAAAGTAAGAGGTGGTTGACATGAGTTTTGGTTTGATCCTCCGCTTCACCTCTGTTCTCCACCAAATGAAAACATCTCTTTGGCCATTTTATCACATTAAAAGCAAACAGATGCAGACCTACAGAAAGCATCTGCAGTGATTCCTAGTATTGAGTTTAAACACTTTATCATGAGGCAGCCGAAGTCTTTGTTAACAGCCTAATTAGAGCTTCCCATGATGCTTCACATCTTACAAAAACGGAGCTCCAAATAGAAATAGTGGAGATGCCAAAGATGTGTCTGTGTGTGTGTGTGTGTGTGTGTGTGTGAGCCATCACAGACAGCAGACTGACAGGTATTGTGTAAATCAGATCGCCTCAAAAAGCACGAGGGGACCGTTCACATCTCGAGCGATGGCGAACAACAAAGCTCTGCCTCTGAAGAACAAAAACACCTCGACTTTCTCTGTCTCCCTCCTCGAGTGCTTGATAAGAGCTAAGAGCGGCGCAGAGACATGAAGGCGTTGTGTGGGCTGCCGGAGAGAGTGGGATAAAAGCATCCAGGGTCCGTGCACGGCACCAGAGGAGGAGAAAGTCGAGAGATGACCACATGCTTCTGGTAAACAGTTTCATTCTTTGTTCCAGTCACATGGCAGCAGAGGTGAAGCCATGTTGGAATAAAAGTTGTTCTTGTGTAGAGAACAGAGATTGTAGTCTGATATCAATTGGTCATGTATCTATTGTGCATCTATTTTTTAAATCATTCTGAAGACATATTGATGATATTGATGACATGACAAAAGGCCAAAGGAAACGAGCACAGAGAAAGTGAAGACAGTAAAATGAATAAGATCAAATCAATAGGAATTAAAACAGCATAAATAAAAATCATATCGTTCCAAAAGCTTTCACAAAATCAAAAGTTTTAAGATGAGATTTAAAAGCAGCTCAGAGTTCAGTGGGCAGAGAGTTTCATAATGCTTCTCTCTGAGGTCAGACATTTTCTAATTCTACATAGTGATTTTAAAACTGATTTGTTTTTAGCTGTTAAATAACATTTAACTCTCTTCTGTATAGTTGTAAGTTGTTTCAACAGAAACACAAGAGAACAGAAAAGTTATTTTATTAAAAGACATTTGATTTGTGTCCATATGGAAGGAGGTTGGCTCCTCACTAGAGGTCAAAGGTCACCAAATTTTTGCGTTAACATGTGTGACTCAGTATCACTGAACATTTAAAACAGAACAGAACAGAAGCTGGAAAAATCAACGATGAACTTAGCTTTTCATCTGACACTTCTCATCTGTGTGACCGTGGCTCAGGACGTCCAGTGGGCTGTCCACTCATCACAGGGTTGGCAGTTCCTGAACGCTGAAGTGTCTCCTGATGGTGATGCCGACACCGACACGGCAGCTTGGCGTGTGTGTGAGTGGGTGAATGACAGGCAAATTGCTTTGGATAAAAGTGCTACATAGTGTGAATGCAGACATTTATACATTGAAGCTACACGAGTCCATATTCTTATATTAACAATGGAAAAATGGACCATGTGGGATGTGAAAGGTGTCGTTTGAAGCTTGAATCTGCAGGTAATTATCACCCAACTCTGCAGCTGCCGTCATGTTAAATGGAGGATTTCAGTGTCTTTTAGCTCATTTGACTGGATCTGAACATCCATTGCTTTGGTTCACTCTCACCTCCCTCATCAACATTGTTTTTTTTTTTTTTTTTTTTTTAAATGAAAAGCAGCAGATATTTCTTTCTGGAGACCAAAACAGAGCCAAAAGGAGACTAAATATTGGACCTAGATTTGCCAGGTGGCCAAATCACTGCTAATCAATGGGTATATAAATAAGGAATTGTTTTATAACAAATTTGCCATATCAATTTTTGGTTTGTTGTGCTGCCCCCAAGTGGCCAAAAAATCAATGTATGCAGGTAAAAATATTTTAAAGCATAACAAGCAGATTATGCACATATAATCAGTTGTTTGTGACATGCAAGAGATGGATGATTTGAAAATCAACCACCAAGCTGAACAGGTTTCATTTTATTATGTTGTGGGGAAGCACAGGTGTTAAAGTTATTAAAACTGGTAGAAGAAATGATGCAGTTTGCAGCTAAAGTCTACAGATATTGCACTTTTATTTGGGCACTTTAAATAGACTGATTTCTTTTCATATTGGTGCAGCTTTTTTGTGTTTATGTAGAACAGTTATCTCCCTCTAAACTGATTTGGGAACTCTGGCAGGAACCCAGAAAACACTCTGAGCACAATTTTATGCATTTTTCTGCAGCCTGAATCTCTCAGATACTGAACGATGGTCTCATTTTCAAACCCGCTGTAACCCGGAGTTGCACATTTGCAAATGAACTCTCACAGGCACAAAAACACAGCAGGCTCCAGCTCCCCCTGATCAGACTTCAATTTAGCTATTGTACACTTCTCTGTGTAGCAAATCCTTGAAAGGAATCCCAGGTGACTCAGCCCCCACATTTTCCACCTGTACCAAAGATGACTAATCCTCGGCCTCCTCCGCATTACACCTCCCCTCCTCTGTACCGACACCGCAGTCGCTGCTGCGCCGGCCTCGAACGGCCCTGAGCGTCACTGCAGGTGGACAGACCGAAACCAGCACAGGTCAACACACCAACAAATCTCGGTAGAGTTCTCTCAGCTGCACTACTTTGTACACAAATTAGTGGAATGTTTATTCAGTTAAAGCACTTGAGCACCAAAAAAGCCTCATTTTATTTTGACATTGAGTTCAGGGGAATCTGTGCAGGGAGATACCTCACAGGGCTGGAACAGATTTTCCAGCCCTGAATCCCTGCGAGTCAAATCAAAAAGCCTTTGGACAAGACTGTTTTATCAATGACATTAACTACGGCAGCTGAGAGTAGAAGTAACCTTGACTCTGACACTGCTTCTTTTTTATCATGACTTTGAGTTAAATTCATGGTTAATATGTAAATATGACAGGATATATACTTATATAACAAGTCTTTCATTATTTATTTCCTTTTCCTTTTTCTCACTGCGAAAGGCCAATTCAAGAAAGTCACTTTTTTTTATTTTAGGATGAGTTTAGAATTCACATCCAAACACAAAAGCATAATGTTAGCATCAAAGCTCGCTCTTGATCGATGGATGGAAAGATGGATCTGCTGCCATTATGATCGAATCTGTTGCCTCCTCATCTGTGTTTTTATAAGCTATGCATCAAAGTTGAGTCTTGACCTTTTGAAATAGTGGTTGACAACAACTAGCAGAAGAGCCTTGAGGTGAAATTTTAACAGCTCCTTGAATGCCAACAGATCCCTCTCTATGAAAGTGTCATGTAGATAAAAGCTCTTATCTTAAATCTCTCTCATTGCTTTATTGTTTTTATGGTGAGATACTATTTCACTGAGGTCTAATTCTTATGCTTGTTTCAAGAAATCAAGACAGTTTTAATTGGAAAAAACAAACTTCCCTATTTTTTAACATTTTGCTTGTTTGCAGAGGGACATTTATTTATTTTTGCAGTGCCAACTATTACGAAGCAGGTTTTACATACTTTATTCGTTTATTTAATACTTAAGTTAAATAGACATTATCTGTTTATGCCTTTTAAATTGTGTCTATATTATTATAGCTCCTAACATTACACTAAATCTGATAACGTGGAAATGTTCAGCATTCGATAAAGTTTAGAGATAGCGAGGTCTACATTTTGTGTTATCTAGAAAGAAATTATGTCCCTATCATTTCCAATCATCTCTTTCAGCAGTGGCGACCGGCTGCTGCCGAACCAGTGTGGAAGAAAACACAGGCGAGAGGTGGTTTCTGGCTCTGCTCTGCTGTGAGAGCAGTTAAAGTGCAATCAGGTGAATCAGTACGACAGAGGAACAATCGGAGCCCGAGGCAGACACAGTCCAAATCCCAGACCTCCACCTCCTCTCCTAGTTCCTCTCTGTTAGATATAATCACACAGAAGCTGTGCAGGAGAAAGGAAATCCACTTTCCCTCTGAGTGACAGTCAGAGGGGAAGCTGTTATTAGTGTGAGAGGAAATCATGACAAATTATGTTGTTTGCTGTTAACCCCAGGAAACCTCACACATGAAATCATTATCAGAACAATCTTTTTTTTTTTTTTTTTTTTTAATTTGAGGCCATTATTGAACCTTTTGACCACATTTTAAAAACAGTTGTGATGCATTTTTTCATCGTGATATTTTATAAATCCGGTTTTCATCAATTGGTTTTTTTTTAGACGTAAAAACATACATTTAATCAGGTATGTATCATTTCTGAATATATATTTTTTACATGTACATACTGTATTTGAATTGAACACATGTATATTATAAAAAGTGATCCATTGTATTTTTATCTAACTTATTTATTTATTGTTATTTTATCATAGTGTACAAGATTACATGATTGTAATTGCACTATTAGTTAAAAACAGTTTTTTGTACAAATATTACACTAATGCACAGAAATACTTATGTGTACTGACTTTTGAGTATTGCACTGTATTTAGCTTTCTAATGTTAAACCATGAAACAAGTGCTGTTCTGGGTTCAAGAAGTGAGCAAGAGATCAACACAAGTAGAAGGCAGAAGCAGTACCGTGCAGAAACAAACAAGTCACCAGCACCACAAATCGATACGGCATTTATTTATTTCAGAAACTTTAATACTGTGATCACTGCAAATGTCTTTTTCATACCTTTACATTTTACAAAGACAATGGATCCGGGATGTAAACAGTATCTTTAATTCTGTAAAATGTATGGTCCTCTTGAGATTGTGTGCTTTATCTCCAGTCAGAGCTGATCACTTCACTGTTTAGTTTGTTCTTCCAACACGGCCGTGAAACCTTCCTCCCCTGCTGCAATCACTAACCCTGCGAGTCGACCGAAACCCGGCATCCCTACAGTTCAGAACACATCCGGCCTGCTTCTCGTCTGATCAGTGATGCTTTAGGAAAAGAAGGGTTCGAATTTTCTGAAGTGAATAAAGTCAAGCACCTTCCTCTGGTTGTCTGAACTGCACTGGCAGGAAAACTACGGAGCAACATCCGGACAAGGTTGCACAGGAATGGATCTATTCAGCCATCTCATCCAAAACCTGAAAACACAATCCGTTTTATAAAACACTGCGCGAAGGTCCTTAAAAATAAAAAGATATTACAAAATGGAACATCTGAACATTCACATTTCCCATATCCTTCTGAAAAGCACCGAAAACAAAGCCGAGAAGAGAAAGAAACTATAAGCACAGTAAAATAACTCAACATTCACACTGGAGTAACTGGACTGGTGTGTGTGTGTGTCTATGTCTTTGTATAAGGTTGATAACTGTATCTAACATCCAACTTGATGCACACTTTTAAAGATGCGAGCAAAAACATCTGCACTGCACAGTTGGTCATTTGGCCATACTTCATTGGAAATACAAAAAACTAGAGCACTTTCCATGTACAGTAAAACATTACCTATTAGTCATCATTTGAAGCATCCACATACAATTTACAGTCAAAACTTCCTGGATCGGGAACATTTCTGCCTTTAAGACTATTTTATATTCTGAGGATTTCACATTATTGGATGACTATGAGACGGCTTTTCACAACTGGCCAACTTGTTAAACTGTTAAAATAGCGTAATCGTCTCACCGAGCAAAACACTTGAGCAAATGTTCGCTGGTGTTGTCACCGTCCGTACAGGCTGACAAGAGATTCTTAAAACAGAACCACATCTTTTTAAGAGTCCACTCATCTCGATGCAGAGCTGCAGAGCTGAATGTCAGTTATAGTAAACATCACATTTATTTAGGCTTGTTTATATTCTCTTTTACATTCAGACCGGGGTGCCGTTTTGTGCTATACGCTGCAGGGTTTTAATTGCATCATTTTAAGATGCAAATTTACTTTAAGAGATTCAGAAAGTGGAAGTGTTTGTTTCACCAAAAGGGCTTTGATAGCAAGGGACAAGGAATTAAGGCTTACACCACGTTTGTGAACAAGCATTTCAACTGTACACGCGACCTGAAATAACCCCGACACTCTTTTTGAGGAAACAGCTTTGTGGCTCCTGCTTGTGTTGTAATTAGCTTTGTGATTTGGGGGAATTTTTCTTCCAACACGCTCTTATTACAGGGGGCCAGCTGCACTGAAAGATATACTGCATGTAACTGAAGGCACACACACCGACACATTTCCATACGCTTCACACACACTTTGTCCCTGCGTCTGGAGGCTGACCAGTAAAAATATTCATGTGGAGAAGAGAAAGGCTCGCAGCAGATTCCCTGTACAAACTTTTATGAGACAGACTGTGAGCATGAAGCTGACTGAAACTCATAAGTGTGTAAGGTGAGTGTGTGTGTGTGTGTGTGTGTTACCAGGTGTATTTAGTTTTCAGGATGAAGAAGAAGAGCCTTTCCCTTTCATCTGTTCCCCAGGTGCTGTTTCAAAGGCACGTCCCTGCTCTGCCTGGGAGTAAATGACCAAAATAAGTGACTGTAGGCACGGCTGGATAGACTGATGTACATTCACACAATGACAACACACACTGGTACAGCAGGTACTGCAGCTCCCTCTCATCATGGGGACTTTAATCTAACCACATGAGTAGTTTTTGTTGAATTACGTTCTCAAAAAAAAGGATCCTCACATTACCAACAAATACTGAACCTGAGGAAAACTATAGATGCTTAAATTTAACACACACACCCACATACATACAAGTACACCTACGGTCTGCTCCCTTTATCAAAAACATCAACGTTTGATTGTCTCTCAAAGCTGGCTTCGGATTTTTACTTCCTGTTCTGTGTTTGTGTGGCCTCCCGGTCGATGTCTGACTGATTGCTGAAGAGGCGTCGGAAAAATACAGAGTGACTGGCAGCACATTTAATAATCATGACACTTCCACTGGTCATCACTAGAGGGCACTGTAAGCAACACGACAGCAGGCTTGGGCACCACAAACTACAACATAATACAGAATAAAAAGCATATAGTCAGGCTTTAGCCAGAATTAAGAAAGAAAGCCATTTAAATAATATAGCTAGTGACCTTTTTCTTGAGGAACTAAACACTGATGTCAGTTGTACTGTACGAATAGAACAACTTATTTATTGGAATTATAATACAAGGAAATAAATTAACCTGGGAAAAAATGTCCCCCTTTTACTTTTTCCTCCCAAAAAAATGTCTCTGTCATTTATTATAAGCTGGCTCTCTGTATTCCAGACAGATGAACAGTGAGTGGAGTCCTCTCTTTCCTTTTTCCCAAGGCGTGATGTTGACTGCTTTAATGGAAGCGGATGGAGGCTCTTGTGCAGCAGAGACTGGTGTCTTCTAACCTTTAAAACATCCTTTCCCACATCGAACGTCTTCCCAGAGCAGACTCTCCCTTTTCTGAGAGAGACAAGAGTCCTGACGTCTTCCTATTGCTTTTAAGACACATACAATTGGGATGGACCAAAGCACTCTGGATATCAGTCATGTTTTATGGCACCACTTGCCGATGGCTTATAAATATACTCCTCTGTCAGGTGTTGGTTTGTGCTGTAGAGACAGACAGGATGCTGTAATCCAGATCTGAGTGACACAGAGGAGAAGAAAAGAAAAGAAAAAACCCTGTACAAAGTGTTGTTTCCCTTCTATTCGGAGACGGATCGACCTGCTTCCATGTCAGTGACCCTTCAGCTTTGAAGAGAGGAAACCCTACACCTCTTTCCATTTACATGTGAAGGAGGAAATAAAAACCTCTCCTGTGTCCGGTGGTCTTGTGTCTTCAGATTCATTATGTGTTTGTGGGCTGGCGGATTTGTTGCGTACCTGTCTGACTTTGCGTGGCATTTCAGAGACTATTTCCCTAAAGTCACACGGATGTTTTTCCGCTGCCATGATGGGTCACCTTTCAGAGAAGCTGGGCAACATTTGGAAAAGTAATTTGAAAAATGGAACAAAGAGGAAACATAAAAGGCCAGATATCTACTGTAGGTTGCCCCTAAAAAGAGAAACACATCCACTGAGAAAGCATGGCACAGGGTGGGGTGGGTGGATTCTTTACGTTCACATCAGGAAGAGGCAAAAACCAGCTTCTTCAGAAAGAGGAGGGAGATGAAGAGCTTCCTCTTTGTTGGCAATTTTGCGAAAAAGATTTTGGCACAGCAAGATGAGAGAAAGATCAATTCGGCAAGGCTCTCATGGTCCCACAGGAGAGTAGAGGTCAGTCCTTCATAATCTGATAAAAACACCCATTTTTTCTTGAGTCTCATCCTGAGAAGTTCAACAGAGGGTCTGTGGAGACTGGTCGACAATATTACCCGCTGATGTTTAAGCAAATGGAAGATGGTCGGAGTCCAACAGCGAGTCCCCACTTTTCTTATGCACAGTTCCTTGTCAGCGTCGATCCTCCTCTGCCTCTCCGTCCAGACTGTGTGTGCTGATGTATGCATTTGTGTACGTGCGTGTGTGAGTTAAAATGTGCGGTTCGGGGTCAGTTCATGTCGATGGTGTTGAAGACCCACTCGGTGAACTTCTTGAGCTTGGCAGCCGAGGTCTGGGACTCTTCCTGCAGTCTCTGGTTGTCCTCCCAGAGCCTCTTGATCTGAGCCTGGAGTCTCACCTTCTCTTCACGCTCCTGAGAGAGAGAGAAGGTTAAAATCAATAAATGGAACCAGTTACTAAGCAGTTAACTCTGGGGAAAAAATAATGGAATGAGCATCTCAAAAGCACAATGTAGATATAGAATATAAATCAGTAAACAGGGTAAACACGTTACTCACTGTATAAATATAATCAATTCTCTATCTGTTTGGTGTTTACATAAACATCTCAGGCCTACAGACTGTGAGTCACATCTCAATAGAAGTGAAGGGCATTGTGGGTAGATTTTATCAGTCGACATTATGAAGCCGCCAAAAGCACTAGTCGGGTGCATGAACATAAATATCCAGCCAGTTAAAGAAAACACTGTGAGACTGTGGAGAGTTTTGCTTCCTGCTGTCAATCAGCCGCGAGCTGATTGCTGCTGGCATGAGGGTGGTTGGAGGAGGTGAGAGTGAAGTACATTAGTTTTGCTGGTGTCAAACTGATCTAATGCTTCTTTAAAAATAAGAAATGCAGACAGCTTATCACTTCGCAGTATTTCACAGTCCACAGAGAGTTTACTAAGAATTGCATAAGAAATAAATAACAACCAGACTGCAGCGATTTTGTGGGTGAAAACTCTTCACTGTTAAAAGGTTAGACTCGTTAACAGGCCACAAGGTCTGCAACTAGCAGCTGAAAATAACTAACACCTTTAAAAGGGACAGAGGGCTGCAGCAGCAAAAGACCTTTTAGCTTCCTGTTCTGTCTGCTAAGAACGAGGTGACAGAGCTTCTGCACACGATCACCACAATTAGATGAATTAAAAACATTCCCCTATGCTGATTTTAGAAATATCATCCAACCAGTCTGGGACCAACAATAGAGGCTGGAGCCAGTGGCGTGAGGAATATTTTCTTGGTCCACATTAGGCCATGTAGTACCTTCTTCACAGCCACAATCTTTTTGTTATACAAGAGAGGCTTTTGGGAGACTTTCTAAAAAAGTCTGCAATCGCTGTTTGACACTGAAGAGTTAGCTTGGATTAAGACAAGCAAATGGATCACACTCATGCATCTAAAGCAAGAGACGCATTCATGGAAGTTGTTTTTGAAACTTGTTGCCTGGTGGATGTAACTGAAATGTGGACACAAACTGGAAAAGAGTGTATGAGAGGATGGAAACTCAATGATTCTAATGAAAATACAGGAACAAAGTTAAACTTGATGTGAAGTTAAAATATTAGTTTGAGTGAGTCAGCAGTTAACAATAATAAGCAGCAGAGTGGAACCAAAACAACAGCAGCAGCGCACGACTGCTGACAGTGTATTTTCTATTGTAGACAAAATATTTTTTTAAATCTGCTCCCTGTTCCTCTGTATGCAAATTAACCAAAGCCTTTCATTTTTCATCCCTATTGGCGCTTGGCTAGAGAAGAGGACATTAGAGTAGATGATGTAAAAAAAAATCCACTGGAACTCTGTGCATACAAATGGTGTATGTACTGTTTATATATGTATATGTATGTGCATATGTTTTCCCTCCCACCTTCTTCAGGTCCTCCTGGAGCATCTTCACCATGGCCTCCAGCTTTGTCACCTTCCTCTCCAGCCCTATGTGACCCTCACTGTGGAAAAGACAGAAACACGTACCATTAATAGACCTTGTTAACACATTCAGTACTAGAAAGTGGAAAACTATATTTAATTCTGTTCAATCTTCGACCTCAAAACTCGCAGCAGAGCAGTGAGACAACACAGTTTAAACTATGTGCCCTCTACCACACTACAATACTGCCCATGGGTTTACTCTTCATTCTGTATATTCTGCACTACATTCACTCACTGTGCCTGTATGTTGTATGTTTATCTTGTACACATCACAGTCATATCCCATCTGCTACAATACCTCACTGATGTACTGCTCACCCTGTATATTCTGTACATACTGCTCACTCTGTACATCCATCCATCTTTATATTGTTACTCACCTGCTACTGTTTGCACTTTCTCTTGAGAAGCTAAACTGCATTCTCTTGTCCTGGTTTGTTTAGATTCAGGTGCCAAAACTACTTGGTTAGGTTGAGGAAAAGATCATGGTTTGGACTAAAAAGGGCTAAAGTCCTGTGTTTCACCCATTCACCCACCCTACATTGCCTTTTCGTTCTTTTTACTAAGCCACCTAACTTGCTCTGAGTGTCCTGTATTGCCGCAGATGGGTTTACGTTGGAGTTAATTGGAAGCCTGTTTTGTCTCATATAGACGCTAGAGTGTATGAGTGTGGTGTTACCTAGATGAGGGCCGTGACAGTGGAGCAGGCTGCAGCTCTATGTGGGGCTGTTGGGGGCTGGAGGCACCGCTGCTTCGGTGGTTTGCATCTCCAAACACATAGCTTCTCTGGACTGGAGGAAAAGAGAAATGGACAAAAGTGAAAATGAGTCAAAAGGCTGATGTTATTGTCACTTTAGTAAACCACATAAAAAAGAAAGATATGTGTGCATGTATTGGTAATTGTTAATACCGTAGTGTGTGTTTCTGTCACTCTCAAAGGTATTGGCCACATCCACCAGGTGTGTCCACTCTAGGGGGCTGTCCCTGCCTGAAGACGGGAGGGGCATCAGCTCCTGAGGGAGGGGTCCACGATGACGCTCCACCAAATCCACCAATGATGTGTCCGATGCCGAAAGGTCACCTATAAACCAAAATTAAATTGTATATAGAAGTGAATGTAAAATTAATTTTCCACATTACTTCTACGACCATTAAGCATTTTCAATCAAAAGGGGGCAGTAGATACACACACTGAGCCAAATCAGATCTGTCACATTCCCTTATTTTACTATCAAAAAGAAACTACATGACTTAGTGTTGATGGAAAAACCTTTTAGTCCAGCACTGATTTCACTTCATGGATGAAAGGACCACTTAACATGAAGAACTACGAGTGATATATCTACACTGTCCTTCTTACCGTGGAGTTTGACTCCCAGCTTATAGGAGGGCCGTCTGAGGGGAACCCCACGGGTGGTGGGTGAGCGTGGGAGGGTGGAGCAGCTGAAGAGAACATCAGCGCCGAGTGCCGGTTCAGCCACTGAGTCACTGAGGGAAGGAAGCCGCTGGCCACGATAGATGCTCTCATCCGACAGGGTGCGATGGAGTGAGCGACGGTGGCTGGCAGGCTGGCCTGGTGGAGATTTCTGTCCGTGCTGTACAGGAGTGGTGGGTGGAAGTGATGAGGAAGCGTTACTGTAGATATCACTAAAACACAAGATCTGAACCTATGTATTATGTGAGTAAATGACACCCATATAGAGACCAAGAGCATCAGTTCTTCTGGGTGTGGGAAAAACTCCAGGCTACATTTAGTTTAAGTTGCTACGAGCACTTTAAACATATTTATCACCATTTGCCAGATTTTTAAGACATTAGTTTCAAATAGATGTCATTTATTGCCTCATTTTCTCTTTGATATTTGCTTACACAATTTGCATCAATAACAAAAAGCTGGATAAGATGTAAGATGGATTGGACAAATGTGGATACCTAATTGAGTTATACAGTTGTACTCATCCTACTGCAAATATTTCTTTGAAAGAGAAGTACATTCAGAGGGCACTGAGTCAAGAGGAGAATTACAATGACTTGATTTATCCTAGTGCAGCTGTTACTTAGCCAGATTTAAATGATGATAGCGGCATTCAATAATCTGTTGTTCATCAACATTACTCAGCAGAAAGAGTCACTAAAATATAAAAACTGTAGAATCCTTGCCAACAGCAGTTTATCAATTGGAGGATTTGTTTCTTTTAATGTGCCCTGTTACAGGAACAACTTGTTAATAAGGCTGACAAACATGCCCACAGATGTACCTTTTCCTTATGTCTGCGTGGTGGTGGAGGGCTGTCTGGGGCACTGTGTCTCTTCACATCTTCCTCCATAGTAGATTTGGCATGAGGCTGGGGCGAGTGCATATCCCGAAGAGAGGGCCTGGCTGCTGGGGTTGGAATGACGTCGACTCCACCCTCTCCTGGAGATTTCCTAAACACACACAGACACAGCCAGACGATTAGGTAACCACAATCATGAGATCAGTTATGCACATTGCACTTCCCTATATTCTAACAATAACACTCATAAATAATAAAGATATGCGGTCATGCAGCTTTGACAGCTTTTCATTGGCGAATTACATTCAGTTACTGCATCACTGTTAAGTCTAGTGTAATGTCCTCTTCAACCACAAGGGGGTAATCAAGTAGTACGCATATTATTACCACCAAAAGTACAGACAAGTAATGGGATGAATAGGATGTTTTACACAGCATCTCGGTAATAATAAACACACTGTAAACATAATAATGCTCAATTTGTCACCACTTATATATAAACAGGGATGCAGCCTGTATAACACTGCAACCGAGGTCTAGAAAGTTCCATCATTACCTCTGACACTGTCTCACATACATAAATGCAAAAATAGACAAAAAGGTAGTATTGATTTTGATTGTGAATAGATTGCATTTTATTGTCCTTGTGTTCTCCCTGCAGGAATTGGGACGTTTACAGAAGGAGACTTCAATCCAGTATGTGCCTGGTTCAGTTGTTACAAACTGTTCCTGTACAGCAGTGACACAAGACTGGGCTTTCACTTCTAACGTCACCACCAACCAGCATCAACCAGGACCAAAATGTTGAGACAGCATAGTTTTGAAGGGCCACCTATTGGACTTTTGAGCAATGCATTTGAAACTCCCCCAATTTACTGTTTCCTCCGTTCTGTTTTGCTCCATCCTTACTTGCGAGTGTCTCCGAAGTCGACAGAATTGATGGTAGAGCCGGGCTTCCTCCAGCCAATCAGGTACTTGGACTGAGCTCCCTGGCGGGGGTAGAAGCTCTTGGGCCCAGGAGACGCTGAGGACTGGGATGAAGGGGAGGTGGCTGAAGAGGAGGACTCCTCTCTTGGGGAGCTGTGGCCTGAGTGCCTGGCACTGATGGAGGGAGGAGAATGAGAGGGGTTACTTATCCTGGCAAAGAACCACAAATAACAAAAGCTTAGACACTGATGTAAGACATACACAAGTTGCATCGTAATCTTGGGTTTGAAAACCATATTAAGGCAGATCTCTTTATTGTTTAGAGAGGAGAATCTAAACTTAAGAAATCAATTTTGCTATTGGGTCAAGCATAAATAAGAAATTAATAGTGTAACATTCTAATCATCGAGGAATTTCCAGGGAGGACATACATTATTGAGTTATAGATGGAAAATTATATCAAAGCATCACCTGCGGTCAAGCCAACCATGACTAACTCATTTCAGGGCACCGATCTCTTTCCCCCTTTTCTGCCACTATGACAGAATACAAATGCAGCTTAAATGCTGGACAGATGAAACCCAGGTCATGAACTGTAACTCAATCTGAACGGGTGAAGAGCGAGACACTGGAGTTCTCTCAGCCCCAGACACCAGTTCAGCTGTAAAATAGTTGGACACGTGTTCTACATTTCCTGAGGCCTAATGTGGAAAGATAAGAGGGAGTTAAAATTACTCCTGCGCTTGGTTTCCAGGAGAGACTTATTGAGAGGGAGGTGGTCTAGTGTGTGTTCTTCTTGGGTGAAGAAATATTGGCTTGAGTAATGAGAAGTGGAAACACGCTGCAAAAGGTCAAGGAAATACTGTGATGACACATGACGAAGTGGAAGAGGTCAAATTAGACTTTGAAACTGAAATTAGTTAAAGCTGGAAGATGCAACCTTTATTTTAGAGAAATTAGATTTCTGCTTCTTTCATTATCATTCTGTGCTGTATGACCCTTATTGCAACTGGTTTCCAATGTTTTTCAGTATGTTTTAGGGTGAATGCTATTGGCTATGTGGGTGTCAAGTCAGTCAACTGCTTGTCCTATCAAGGTGACAGAGTAATAAGTATTTATTTAGAGCAGCACAGTGATTGTGATTGTCATGTGCTTTAGATGCCGATTCCCTCAACCTCAGGCAAGTTCATGTTTCTTCCAGTGTAAACAGCTCTGTTTGCGTTTGTCAGGCCTCAAGAATACATACAATGTGTTTTGGGGTGAAGCACTGAATGCAACCTTTTGTGTTTGAACTCCACACTGTACATTTAAAGTAACTCTGAATAGCCAAGCAATACCTACTCATCACCACTCATCACAGGTTGCTTATGTTTATGAACTGTGAGCAGTTCAGCCAAAGAGTACTCAGACTGTTTGTTTGAATAACGTTTTAGAGTTCTGAAGGGCTACAACAATCATTTTCCAAGAAAACGCAAAGCTTTGAGAAATGTCAAAATACAACCCTGATTCCAAAAAAAGTTGGGACGTTGTCCAAAACGTAAATAAAAACAGAATGCAATCACTGACAAACAAACTGTGTTTACTGACAACAGTTTTACAAAGTGTTCATGAGCCCATGTATTAATCTCCTTTATACAATCCTGTGTCTGACAAAGTGTTGAACTTCTCTCCATCCTCGCTTGTGAACGACTGAGTCTTTCCAGGATGAACCTTTCATACCCAATCATGATACTATCACCTGTTACCAATGAACCTGTTTACCTGTGGAATGATCCAAACAGGTGTTTTTGGATCAGTCCACAACTTTCAGTCTTTTGTTCCTCCTGTCCCAACTTGATTGAAACGTGTTGCTACCATCAAATTCAGAATAAGTAGATATTTACAAAAATCAATGAAGGTGATGAGGTCAAACATTAAATGTCTTGTCTTTGAACTGTTTTCAATTGAGTTTATGTCACAGCGTCCTAATTTTTTTAGAACCAGGGTTGAAATAAGCAGAAATGTTTTTCTTCTTCTGTCTTACTTTTCTCATCATATCGTAACCACTCAGATTTGTCTTGCACCTGCCCCCAGGTTTGTAACCACTCCCTTAAAACATAAAGTTGCACACTGTGCTTTAAGGTTTGCACAGACACACCAATTCCTCCTCCCTGTCACACACTTTAATGTCAACCAAAAAGTACACAGACAGACCTCGAGTGTGATCCAGCCTCACTCAGACTGTAGGTGCTGCTGTCTCTAACGAGGAGATGTGTAGGTGGGGTTCGGCCTGTCCCATCCTGACTCCTTTCTCCTGGAGGGCCTGAGGACTCGGCAGCTGCAGGCGACCTCTCCAGCATCCTGCGGCCCCCCTCGGTCGGGCTGTGCCATGGAGACACCGACCGGTCCCTGCTCTCCCTGCTTCCACTGGGAGCCAGCAGGGAGGTGGTGCTGCCATGATGAGAATGGGGGTGGGTGTGGTGAGGGGCTCCGTAAGAGCTGGTGTCGATGCCGCTGTCGGCAGACGCCCCCTGGAGGTAGCCTCCTCCTCCCAGGCCGTTGGGCTCGGTTTCGCCCTGATCACCGCTGGAGCCTCCACCCGCTCCCATTTCATACCATTTATCACTGTCGCTGTGGCCGCCACTGGAAGCTGTGCTGGAGAGAGTGTTACTGCTGGAGTGTCCAGAATAAGGCCCGTCAGACTGCCAGAACAAACAGGAAGTGGAAAAGTGAGGGGGAAAAGACAGATGAGGGAGGTTTCCATGTCAGTGAATACATCAGTTTTTCAGAAAATAATCTGTCATTTGCTGACCACCGTATCATTCATGGACTGTAAAACATCAGGCTGCAGTATTATTAACAGAATGAACTTCAAACCACACGGACAGAGATTCAGAAGTCCTCAATACAAAACAGACAAGTCATCTTATAATGTTCTGTCAGAGTTCTGATGGTGCCATGAAACAGTATGAAACAGGTGTAAGGCCTGACCTGGCTGCCCTTCTTCGGGGAGAGGTGGATGACCTGCTCCTGCCTCTGGATGCGGGGAGCTCCAGAGTAGCCTTGACCAGACTTAGAGACTGGAGCCTCTGCAAGACACAGACCAATAAGCACAGCTAGGGTTGGTGACAAACGCATGCACAGACCCTGCAGTACAAACAAATGACTTGATGATGATTCAACGAAGATGCTGTTCTCCTCTCTGCTCACTGATGTGTATTTTGCTACTACAGCGCTCATGCTTCCAGGAGGCCCATAACGCTGACATTGTTTTCATTCAGCCTCTGCTGTGTCCACGAACACAAACGCAGATCGCTCGCCGTCAGAAGCAACGCACATCAAACAGAAATTTGTCCCCAGATGGTCCCTGCTGGCTTTGTTTGTTCTGGACAAGCTGCGCCACGTGATGGAATGTGTGTATGTGTCCTGAAGCAAAAACTTGGGGTATAAATGGGACTGTTGTGTAATTGTCTTGATGTTATGCAACAAGACATACAGAGTAGGCAGCTAATGACCATAGCACCATGAGAGGGAGAGCTAAGGGAGGTATCATAACATCTGCTGGGGTGAATCTAGTAATGTAATGAACTCTTCCATATCTCACTTAGAATATTCATTACTCTGCATCATTTTCTCTGCATAGCGGCCCATAGGGCTCTCTGGACTAATTAGAGGTGGTTGCACGTGTGCATGCCTGCTTGTTTTAGTGTCTGTGCATATATGCAGTATATATGCCTAAATGTTTGCATGTGATATATTGAGTTGTTATAGATGTGATTGGTCAACTAGATGTCACCACCTAATGCATGAATAAATCATAAAACTGCCACAGGATAACAAAAGGAAATGGAGCAAATGTGGTGCTAAATGGTAGACGCAACAGGAAAACTTGATGCCATAATTACTTCAACACGAAACTCTATATAGGCTACATGAAGGTAATGTACTGTGTGTGTGACTGGAACTGAGAGACAAAAAGTAAGAGCAAAAATGAGTATCCTGCCCTCTGCATGACTCGTGTTATTTCTGGACAGAGCCACATCATCATCGCTGAAGGGTCAAGGGGGTAAAAATGGGAGGAAGAGGGAAGGACTGAACCCTAAACCACAGAGACAGCACAGTCGACTGTGAAGGGCTGGACGCTTGGCTGACACAGGCTGAGCTGGCCCAGCCTACATTGTTCCACCCTGACCAATAAAGGCACAAGTGCTATAAACAACCACAAAATGAGAGACTAGGTCCTTTCTCTGTGATTGTGGCGGTCAGGAACAGGTTGAGGACGCGGCTGAAAGTAGGCTGGTCGACAATCAACCAAAGCGACATCCTGCTGGGAATCAGGAGTGGTAGAGGAGCATGTAGTCTTTGTGGCTTTCACAGACCGAGCTGGTAAACAAGAAGAAAACTTCCAAAAAACAGTGCATGGGAGAATGCTCGTAATTAAATGAAAGCCAGTGTACAAGGGAATAAAAAGATGAATGAGAGGCAAACATGACCGTGGAGAATGAGGAACTGACTGTAGGGAGGGAGGAAAGGAAAGGCACACAAAGAGAAGGTTGGCCGACTGTGTTGACAGGAAAGGAAGGAATTTCTCCCCTTTGTCTTCCTCCTTTATTAAGCCTTAAAGAAAAGAGTGAAAAGTGACAGAGAAAAAGCAATATACTTTAATTGAGATCACTGTTTGATCTCTCTTCCACAATTCAACTACCATCTCTTTCCTCTTTCTGTTTGTCTCATTATCTTCCCACCTTTTTGTCTGTTTGCAGAGACATTAAGATATTCTCTGCAAAGGCAATATAATTCACAGCTTGCAGGGGAGGTGGAGGAAGAGGAGGTGGAAGGGGGGGAAAGAAGGGGGGAGAGGAGTGCTGTTTTCGAGGCAGTGTGGATGCTGTCAGAGTTGGTATCTCAGCTCTGGAACGAGCTGCTCCAAAAAGCTGTCACGAGCAGGAGAGGAGGCGCACACAAACACGACACACACACACACACACACATACCTGTCATTTCAAAGCATTTAGCAATACGGTTAAATATGGATGATTTATTTCCTGCGCATTAACTCCCTCCTGTTCCCCCCATTCAAGAGTCAAGTGCCCTCACATTCCTCCCATATAAACACACATTAAAAATACATTTACACTGCTGAAAACATTTGAATCTACTCGGACTATTAAGCAGCTGCACCTTCCTCTCTAATTAGGTTTCCTGTATTAACTCCATTATTTTCTCCACAAGATATATTCACCTGTGGACCCTCGTTCACCTCCTCCCCCTTCCTCCATCCTCGACCAATTGGGAGTGGACTTTCCGCTGGACCCGCCCTCTCCAACCACCTCTCGTCTCTCCGCAGACATGGGAGAGTGGCGGTTGCTTACAAACCTGGTGAATGAGCACACAAGCATGAAATCAGAACACTTTGTTTGTTATTCAGCTTTTTTTTAAATCAGCTAAATGTGCATTTCCACTGATTAAAAATGCAGAGCTAGAATTGACGGAGTGACAGAGTTTGAAACACAATACATTTTCCCACAGGCTGTAGTGGGTGGAAATAAAAAAAATAAAAAAAGATGTTCTGTCAAGAGCATTATCATACACAAAGACACTCAAATGCTATCACCTCACTCTCCTACACCAGCATCATATACTGTTACAACTGTCAAACGAATCCAATCTCAAGCCAAGTTTTGCTGCATTACAACAAAACAAAATATGAATTTAACTTTAGTTGGGTTGAAATGAATAAATAAGCTCCAAAAGAAATAGCCTTCAAAGATTAGTGAAGCTGTTTTTAGCTGCTTTCTGAAGATGAAAACTGAGACTTCTGTAACATCAGCTCAAGACCATATGATCATGAGAGTCAACAGTTAAAAGACAATCAACAAACATGTTTCTATTATTAATAATTACATAAAACATGAAAAAAGTGCTTCAAGGCAGCAAAAGCCTTTTTGGGATACTGAGATTTGTTGCTTCTAATATGTTTTTCTGATGTAAAAATTTGCAAAAAAAAACAAACACAATCCCTCTCCCTCTCTTTCTTACTGCTCGGGCATGGACTTCTGTCTCCAGTGAGCAGAGCTTCCGGAGGCATCACTGGAACAAGACAGGTTGCTGGGAGAGCTGCGATTGTGAGGGGAACGACCCAACGCCAGGGAGGAGGCCAGGCTATAGCTCTCGCTGCCCGGAGACATCCTGGTATACGAACAAACACGTACACACACACAGGAACTGTAAGAATTTACGGGCACATGGAAATGCAGGAACTAAAGGAAGATGAAATAAAAACAGCAAAGCATTGTGGGAGAAAAATGTTCCAAGTTGTTCAGAGGAAATTCCACTGATTGCTACTTTGTGGCCACAGTTCCCACAATGAATGAAAAAATCACATGAATACTTAAAAGCCTCTGCTTAAAAGCTGCACACCCAATGGCTGCCTTGATTTCTTTGTTCACACACTAAATTGGAGAATTTGCAAAGATTTTTTGTTTCATTTCAACACTGTCAGAGGTGAAAATACATATTATTTCACATGGAAGAAAAAAGCTCAAATAAAACCCCCTCAAACACAAACACTCCTCCTGCACAATCTCTTAATATAAATATCATATTCCGATAGATACGTAAATAGCCAAGGGGCTCTAACCTCTTGGAGTCCAGGGGTCGGCCATCACTGCTGACGCTGCGTGGGATGACTGCCCCCCTCTCCAGCCTCTCGGCTGACAGGGTCTTCCCCACAGAGCTCCCCAGACTGATGGCTCGGTTGGGCGTGTGGGGCTGTGGTGAGGCGGTCAGTGACTGCTGAGGGCTGCTGGACGTCCTCTGCCATTTGTTGTTGTTGCTGCGGAACGGGAACTTGTATTCGAAGGAGCCGCTGTCGCTGCTGCTGCCCTTGTATTCTGACACAGGCATCCGATAGAGTTCTGAACAGCCCCTGCAGAAGAGGAGGAAGGACATGTTGTTTGAGAAGCGAGTGGTGTGAGTGTCAGTGTGGGTTCACATAGCTTTTCTTTTTTCTTGGCAGGGATTGAAAAAAGATCTGAAATAAGAATTGAGATTTGTGACTTTTTAAATATCCAGTGACACAAATAAATCATCTTATATTTATTATTGTTATTTGGTCTCTTAAAGTAATGTGACTCCTGAAGCACCACTGAACTTCAGGTACGACAGTACCAGATAACCAAATAAATATATTAACAAACAAGTGGTAAGCACAAGAACTGAATAAATGACGTCCCATCACCACTTACCTGCGTGGAGTGGCGTCATCATGTGGCGGGATGATAACAACACGCACTGTGACTGAGGTCCGCAGGAGGTCAATCATCTGTTCATGGGTCAGTGTTGCGACAGCGACTTTGCAGATTTCGACCAAGCGGCTTCCCTGCCTCAGTCCTGCCTGCCAGGCGTAACCATATGGCTCCACCTATTAGAAACAAAGTTTGATTTGATTGATTTGAATGCTTGTGAAATTCTGTTATCTGATCACCAGTTTTGAAAGAGACAAAGTCAACTTTCTCTACACGGTGCAAAATGATTTCCTTTCATTACCAGTTAACACTTTAAAGCTACAAAATAGGAACGACTCCAAGCAAATATAAGGTTAGATCATCATATTAACAGGTAGACTAAGGCTAATAAAGCATATTCAGATATGATACATAAACACGTTTCACCCCAGTGAACTAGATTGTACATTTTTAGAAGAATATCTGAGTGATGTGCAGACAGATACCTCAGCCACAATGCCTTCATAGTTCACGTGGAAGCCGAGCTGCCCCAGGCCATTTCGACGAAGCGTCATCTCCGATGTCTCACAGCCCTTAGTCAGGAACTGGACATGGGGAGGGCAGAGTGATGCACAAAGCACAGATGAAAGATGCCGTGACAAGAATGATCAGAGGGGAGATGATGAAAAAGAACAAAATAGGTCAAGAGGTGAGGAGAAAAGAGGGAAGAGAAAAGGCGACAGAGCAAAAAAGGAAAAAACAGAAAGAAAGAAAAATGAAGGCAAACTTATCTTCAGTCATATCCTCAGTCAAATTTGCACAACCACCAAACATTATGTTTATGTGTAAAATCAGCTGCCTTTTGGAAAAAAAACCTTTAATAGAATAATTGGACAATTAATGGGATTATTGAAGTCTGCAAATGTCTAGGTCACCATATGTGTGTGAACATGTTCAGTGCATATATACACTTGCTTCCTCTTTTAAGTTGAAGAAGAGATTTTTTAAAGAACTCAAGTGATACCCAAGAGAGTTGTGGCCATAAATAAAGATGAATTAGTGCTCCAGCATAAATGGTACAACTCTCACTAGACGTGAACGCTCATGCATTCGCACACACTTGACAGACGACGAAGAAATGAAAGCAGGTGTCTTTTTGCTGTGACACTTAAGGCTGTGTTCACATAGAGATGTGTCGCTTAGGAGAAACACTTTTGAACTTCATGGTTTTTTTTCAATGAAGAATGTGATTCTTGGCATTCAGGTGGGGTGGAGAGTGCAGTAAAGCTTCTTTTTTTTGAAGGAGTGATGTGGAAAAGCTGAAAATAGTTAAATGTTTAAGGAGAAACAGCCCAGATTACCTGTCAACCTGCAAAGGGCAAACAGTGAGTTGTCAGAGGATGTGGTAAACTAATCCTCACTGCAGACTACTTTTTCACTGTGGTCGGTCACAACTCATGCCTCCTTCTCTCCCCCCGTGCCTGGCGGCTTCAGGGCACCTTGCATTTCACCGTCTGAACAGGACGTTAGCAAAAGCTCCATAGAAGTCAAACTCACAGGGAAGCGTGAATAAATCATGCTGCAGACTGGCACCTGATAGGAATTGTTATGATGCTCTCTGATGTTTCTGAATGTGTGCGTGGGAGAGGAAGAGAGTACAAGAAAAAAGGGAACGATAAGGAGCAAACAAGAAGAAAAAAGAGCAAAGAGAAGAGAGAGAGAGAGAGAGAGACATACAGAGAGGGAGGGAGAGAGAGAGAGACGAGTTCCAAAAAGCAGGTGGCCCAAGGCCACTTCCCTTCCTCTCTCTGGCACTGAGGTAGTCCAAATGATTGAAGATTAACGCCAGATGCATAAAATGTAACATGAAAGTGATACATTCCTGAGTCGTGAGCCAAATAACGGGGTGTGTGTGTGTGTGTGTGTGCGTGCGTGTTTGTGTGTTCAAATATGTTAGTATGCATGTGTGCAAATCAAAGATGGTGGACTCAATCCAGGTTACATAAATACATGATAAAAAGCATCAAACATACACACACACACACACGCAGTTTGAAGGTAGGGAGAGGCTGGGGAAATGAATGTATTCTAAAGCACTGATGATTACATAAGAAAACACCTTTTTTTCTAACCAGTTTCCATGGAAACAGCTAAGGAAGAGCTAGCACCACTTCACTTCACTGTATGTGTAGGTGTATGAGCCATTAGGAGTATGTTGTCCAGAGGTGTTTCTGAAAACTCCCCCAATAAGCCGAGACCAGTAATGAGACAGCAGCTTTGGCATGTGGACACAAAAATGTTGTCATTCTGGCAAACTGACAGCCGACAATGAATCGTAGGAGAGACTGTGAGTGGGCCAGGTAAATGATCAATGGCAGACCACAGCATATTAGTCCATTGATTTGGTGTCTTAATACTTGCTCTGCTCACATGAATGAATGTTTGTCACCTCAGTTATTCTTTGGTCTTATTCAGAGTCTACCAACAACCACATGGAGTCTGGTTTAAATTTGCAATGTGAGTTGTGCCGCCCATTTGGCCACAGGGACCAAAGCGTCATTCTGTTGACACTGACAAACTACATCATATCAGTTCTCTTGGCAAATAAACTCAGCACCAAGTGACCAACTGAATTTCAATTGGAGTGTGTAGTCGCCATGACCTCAGCTATGACAGCAGAGGGCAGGAAGACCCAGAAATGTCAGGGATTGATGTAATTGTGAAAACATATTAAATAATTACTTATTAAACATAGGGAGAGAACAGGTTTTATGAATTCATTATCTAAGCATGCTGAGAACACAAACATCAGTCTTATCACATATGTAATGTATTTGTGTGTTTTCTAACCTCCAGACGTTTGACCACCTCCTTGAAATCCTCAGTGTTATTACTGATACTCCTCAGAGACGCACTTTCGCCGCGCTCGTAGAAAATCCGCAAAGAAGCAGGGCTGCTCAGCGTCCAGCCAATCACATCCTTCGTGGCACAGTTGAACACCACGGCCTTGGCCTCCTGGTCCAACAGGATGAGAAAGTCGTTAGAGATGGCCAGAAGGGCCTCCAGTTCCCCTCCAGTGCCGTGATCCTCAGCGTGGACCGGCCAGGTCACCGCCCCCAGGCTCCGCAGCTCTGCCCCTCCATAAGGTCGGCTCTTCTCTTTTTTCTTGTGGGCAAGTGAGATGAAAGGGAACTTTCCCGAGGGGTCGATGGGTGTGCTGGTGGTGTGGCGCTCAGCCAGGTCGCGCAGGTACTCCTGGCGCGTTCGAGTGGCCATGGCACGGAACTTGTGTGATTTGTGGGCAGCATTTTCTGCATTGATGACCTTGGCCAGCAGAAAGTCCCGGAACACAGAGGACTTGGGAAAGGTCACGCCTTCTGGGATGAGGGGGCCAAAGGAGGGCACGTCTTTGGACCGAGTGACCGCCACACTACAGGGAGAGGAGCCGACCGGGAAGAGAAAAAGCAAGAGGAAAAAGGAGGAGAGAAGAGAAGAACTGATGGTTAACGAATCAGTTGTTCCGGTATTTTGTTCAGACATCATAGATCAAGTGACTTGGATTACACAGTAAATCAACTCAAAATGTAACATCACATTCAAGCCAGAATTATTTATGTCATTAATATTTAAAAGCATTGCCAGATTCTGCAACAGATTTTAAGTTTGATAAAGACTCTGTTGTTTCTTCTCTGGTCTAAATGCTCTCAATAATAAGTACTAACAAATGTGATATTGTGTGGAGGCTATGTGTATTTGCCTTCTCCCAATACTGGAGCATGTCATTCATTTACAGGTCCTGTACCTCCCTGTTTTTCCTGCTCTCTACCTCCCTTCTCCTCATCCCCTTTTTCCTTTCATTAATCTCCTGGAATGGCCATCTGAGGCTGTTTGCCCTGTCTGGTATGTCAGGAACGCCATGGAGAGGAAGGAGAGGAAGGAGAGCCGAGGAGGAGGATGAGGGGAGAGCGTTAGTCCAAATCTCCTGCCCAAAGCTCCAGATAACCAAGAGTGAGGGGAAAATGAAAACGTGGCTGAGAAAGGAGGACTGTGTGGGAGACTCTGGAAAGACAGGGAAATGATTGTTTACTGGAAAAAAGTGCTTTTTTTCTGTCATGTGAGACAAACAGACTCAACCTGATCTGTGGAATGTCTCAGTCTGGAGCCATTGACAAAAAAAGGGGAACAGTGGCCTGAAATGCCCTTTTATGTGACCAAAAAAAGCACTATATCCGCATAAGGATCACCTGTCCTAGTCTCGACCTCTTCTTGACCAAATGAGCTCAATCACAGATCCTCTCTCAGGTGATAATTACCAGCTGACAACGGTAGCACTGGAAGTTGGAGCCCTCATCCCACACGCCTCCCTGCTGACATGCATCAGCACACATGTTGACACCAGGATTAATCGCTTTGTCTAATAAGCAACTAAAGTCAATATGTCACCCACGTATTTCTAAACATACCTCAGAGACACCCTGTCCTCGCCAGAGACATGTGGTGTTCAATTATAATAACCGTCAATGTGTTGACACCTCATTTCCCACCTTTCCTTGTTTGTGGCAGACTGAATGCTGGGAATATCTTCAGTAGCTGCTAGTACATTATGTCAAAATGTTGCTTGCATTTCCCTCATGGCATATGTACCGAACTCTCAAGGACCAAAACAAGAAGCAGGGAAGAAGGTAGTGTGTGTACTCATGTAGGTAGAGGGTCATGCAAACAGACTAACGTAAACGTCCCCGCAGCTATTGTGGTAGGAATTTGTGTCAGTTTTCATTTAGCTGCTTGCATATTTTCAATGTGAACCTCATTTCCCTCAATTCCACCTTCACAGAGAGTGATTCAAACAGTTAAATAAAAAATGCATCACACTGTCAGTCCAAGCTGCTCACTTTTTTATGCACTGCCTTGTTTGTTTGCTGCTTCCACCTCTTGTGTCATATTAGAAAAAGTGGAAGAGAAGGATCTTGGATACATGGAGGTTTAAAGCATTACTGCACTTCTGTGAACCTCTAAGGAACCTTTGCATTTTGAATTTTAAATCAAGCACAAAGTGCACAACATATGACACACAGTGAGGACAAATAGTTGATTCTGTTTGGTTGTTGGATGCACTGTTTAGTCCTTACATTGGCACACTTTCACAGTTTTTAGCTCCCCATTTAGGAAATTCTTGAGCCCTAAAAACCCAATAAGTTTGTAATCAGCTCATCAGGTTAAATGCTCTCCCCCAAACGTTTTAAAGGCAAGTCCCATTTCATATACAAAGAGCAGGTACGTAATTTTGTAGTTAAAGTGGCTAGGATCAACAATTTTATATTAACAATGGATCACAGGACCATGTGTCTATAAAAGGAGTAGCTTGTCGTGATAAACACACAGTTATGCCCAGACTTGCAGTTCTCCTAAGCTCTATGAAGCTCTCGAGCGTGTTTCAGCTCATGGTTTTTCGGTTTTCTGGCATGCAAATTTACTGTTTTGGTTTACTCTCACGCTCTCATCAACATCATTTCCAGCTGAAGGAGGCAGCTATTTTTAGCAGAAGCTCCAAAAACCCAGTGCTCTCTACCTGCCCAGATTCAAATGATAAACAGACAAAGTTAGCGACTCCCTGGTGAATGTAGTGGAGCATTAAGTAGCTAAAGAGCAAGATAGTTTTCAGTCAGTCGAGACCAAAACAGAGAGTAATTTGAAAATAAGATTTATGTGCTGCAAAAGATGTGTGGAGCCTTTGATTTCATCTTAACTTGAATTGCAATGCAAACTGCAAGTACAGTACTTATAATACTACATAAAAGTATTGTATATAAAATGCTGAAATTAATCTATTGGCATGATGTCAACAAAACAAAGCCTAGAAAAAAACGAAAAAAACAGAACTGTCCTTTAAGCTAGCCTTCACCTTGACGCATTCTTTTGACAATTACAAGCATATAGCATCTAAATTTTTAAACTGACAGTCAAATACACAAAGTAAGTGACATAGTCTCAAGGCATGATTCGACTGCTTTTCTGTAGATGACAAATGAATCATGAAGGGTATTTCAGAGAGGAGCAGCTAAGTGGTTATAAGCATGCTGAACAAACGATTAAAATAAAATGTGACCTTTTATTCTTATTCTTCTCCATCACTACAAACATCACTCAATACATTACACTGGAGCTCTAAAAGCACTTGTACTGATCTCGAACACCTGTGAGTCAGTCAACCAAAGACCTGTGACTCATGCAGGACAGAGAGAAGTGATGGAGAGAGGAAGAGAGGTAGAGGTACAAAAGCCAGAGAACATAAAAAAAAAAACTGAATGAGAAAAGAGAGATCGGGTGAGAAGAGAGGCTGAGGGTGAGAAAGGCATGGAGAGGAAAAGGAGAATGTAGTGCAATGGGGACCGCTGGGCTGTGTGGCTGCTGTGTGATCCGCGTGGCAGGAGGTTTGGCAGCAAAAATGAAAGAGCACATTCCTGCGGTTTCAGTGATTTGTGGTCTTATAAATATCCAGTGTGTGGGCAGCTCTGCTCTTCCAGTATCCACGACCTGCTGCCCACTGAGCCAAGGCAAGAAAAAGAACATGTCAATACCTATTGGAGTGGGTGGCTCAGAGGTGTACTGTGTGTAGGTGTGTGGGTGTGGGGAAGGTACATATAACATGTTTTTCTACTTGTGACAACTAGTCCTCAAAGCTGAAAACCATTTATGTTTTACAGTATTTATGTTTGCGTAGTGGCTTGGACACATGCCACGAGAGAACGGGGAATTAATTTACAAAAAAAGGACAGTATATTCTAAGAAAACACAAAGTGGTCATTTAGGCTGGAAATTTGAGTTGCCAGAAAATTTGTGAAGCTACTACCTACACACCCTGAAATTAATGATTATGGGAATTAGTGTTTTCTATTTTCTGTCTTTGTCATAACACTTGAAATATACTGCACTGAGAAGATTAATGTGCATCACGTGAAACTGTCATAATACACTAAGATTAACCTGTGTAAGGAAGTGAGTCATTTTTCACACCGTACTAAACACGTTTACTGGGAGTCACGTTCAGCTCAGTCATGCAGTCACTATTACCTCATACTACGTGACGCTTGTTTGTCTCGTCTTGTGATAGTTTCGTAACTGTGGTGAGTTATCTATGGGAAAAAATATTGTATTGGCATCTATTTCACTAAGCATACGCAAGCATTCAGCGCTGAAGACTGAAGTTTACTATCCCTCTATTGAAAACCATTTGGACTGTCGCCATCAAGGCTTCATTATATGAGAGTGGCTTTTAAAGTAGTTGGGTTTAACAGGCACTTAAACTTGATACTAACAGCATTAGAGGAGTTGATAAAGAACAAAAAACATGAGGCTGGGTTTACTACAAGCAGTTAGGGAAAAATTTAAAAATGTCTGTCAGAATTTTTGGATTGCAAACTCATTTACTTTATATGTATTAATTCACTGTCACAAAAAAATCCACAGTTGCAACTGTGAATAAACAGAATCTTTGTATTCAAAATCCAACCAAGCCATTGGATAGACCATCAATCAAATAGAATGATACTGAATTTAATAATATATTAATATATTGACATTTATATCACATCTTTGACAGTGATATAAACAATAATTATTGTATTTAATGATAATTCCTGATAATATAGATAATCAATTATCATGACCTAGACCTAGATAAGTGGCAGATAATATAAAATAATATAATATAATATAATATAATATCGCTGCCCCTGAACAGAGAGTAAACACAACAAAACTTCAACGCATCCTTTCCATAAAACATTATATGACTCACAGTCAAATTCCCTGTGGCCTATATGAATTGTAATTTACTTCTGAAACCTGATGTTTCACCTCTATAAGGTGTGTGTGTGTGTGAAATTAGTTTTCAGAAAACTCAATTCACATTTGTGAATCACAGGAAGTCACGTGTAAATAGTATTTGCTCTGTATTCACTGTATTGCTGGGCTCTTTGTTCGTGTGCGTGTGTGTTGTTGCTCAGTAACGAAGTAGCCCCATGGGGGACAATTAAAGACCTCACATAATGTGCTCAAACAGCAATTAAAACAGCCATTAGTGGGAGAGGGAGGGAAAGTCATAGAGAGCAAGATAAGAGAGAATGACAGAAAGCTAGATAACAAGACAGACGAAGGAATAAACAGAGAATGAAATGTCCTTCACAGCTGAACAGTTTTAAACAGGAAATAGAGGCAGAATATTCGTTATTAAAAATGACTCCTGGCTGGCACTTTGTGTTTCATATTACACATCCCTGACAATGTGGTAATAAATCGTGAGCCACAGAGAGGGCTCTCAACACTCACAGCCTACTCTATGATGGAGTGATGGAACTGGAAAGGCAAAGAGAGATACACAACTTTTTGAGGCAACAGATAAGAGTGTTATTGTTTCAGTAGTGATGGAAAGTGATTCACGAGAAAAATTCATGAGCCTACTTCAGGTACAACAAAGTCTAAATGATCTATCTATACTTTTTTAAATGCATCTACTGAACTGGCTTCTATATGTGAAGACACACGATTCAAATATAACAGACACTTAATCAAACCATATTTCACATGTTTTAAAGAGCTGGGGTGTTCTTGATCAAAAATGCATGAAAGCAAATTACTTTTTTATAACAGTGCTGGTAATTAAAATACCATAAAACTGACAATCTGCAGCCTACTTCTTGTCTTTCTTATTCCATTTATTACCACCTCAAAGAAAATCAGCATGAACCACTAAATTCAGCTGTTTAGTGATTTCAAAAGCTTCAGCTGAATAATTTTTTTGATGATAGGCATCCATTTATTCTGTCTTCAGTCACACACACACACATTCTCCTGCCAAACTTGTGGACTAAAGTATGAGCTTTTTAAGCCCACCATGTTCTATGACAATACATTTCTTTCATGTTCTGACTAAAAAACTTTATACTAGTATTGCTGTACTGGTATTTCTCAAGCCAGGTAACTGAGTGAATGCTGCATCAATGCATGGCTTCAGTAAATGGAGCTTGATGAAAGATTGAAAGGATTTCAGTGGTTGAATAAAAGTATGTAATTTCAGAACAGTGTGCAACCTCTTCATTAAACGAAAGTTGTTGATAAATGTGATCATGTATCTCTGATTGGCTAATAAGTTTAGTGGTCATATTTAAATTAAACATTCAATGAAATTATGGTAATATGACCCCATTATCCTTTACTCAACAACAACAACTGAGACAACTTCACTCACGGCTGCTTGGAGATAAATCCACATCACGCAGTGCAGTGAAACCAACGCGGTATAAGATCATCAATTATGACGCACTACATTTATAGTAGCCTACATCCAAGTAGATTGTATGCCTATACAAATCAGCTGGTAGCCTCTTAAATCCCCTAACACAAACCCCTGCCCATAATACAACACTCTCGTGAACAAAATGTGAGTGTATCTCACCTGTAGGAGCTTTGGTCGGAGCATGGGTTATGAGCACGCACAATCACAAAGACATGCTGGAAGTGTGAGCGAATGTTTTTGGGGGTGAAGGGCAGTGCCCCGGGTTCCTGGAACACAATCGTGACGATATCATTCCCGATATGGCGCTTCCGCAGTAACTGGAAAAGCACAAAGACAGCAGAAGTATTATATATTGCAGAACACAGAAAAACAATGCAAAGCTTGACTGTGAAAATGAAGAAAGAATAGAAGTTGTGTATAAATATTGTGCTTTATCTATAGCTTAGCTCTATAGCTCTTGTAAGATCATCTAAACTCTATATTGCATGCTATCAATTATTTCAAAAGCATAGCCAAACTGAAAAACACATTTGCATGTTTTTATGACAGGCAGACCTACATGACCATTGTCCTCATAAATAATAAGCTGCAACTTGCTCGTGGACACAAAGACTTCATGAGCTGCAAGCCCTTTAATTAGCTTACCTGTTGCTTATTGTTGGGTGTGTAGGGCAGCATGGTAGACACATGGAACATGATCTCATAATCCTTGTAAGTAGTGTACAAGGAGTGGGTTCCCGTTGAGTCAGCTGGGGAGGAGACAATCACATGAGAATTTCCCATGCTTTGGAATACGAAAAACAAAAAATACTAGGCCACTCTCTTTAGGTGTTTTCAGTTTCTAGGTCCACACCCAGATTTGGAAAAAAGCGTTTATATTCTTATGTAAGAATACTTAATAAAAATAATGCCAGTGTGAAAGCAGACAGACACAGATAGATAAATACTAATTTAGAATAAAACCTTCACTTTGTAAAATTGTACACCAAAACAAAAAACCTACTTAGACATTTTTAACAATAAACATCCTTCTATATAAACACCTTCTGCTATTAGAAATGGAGAAGTGTTCGTAACAAGAACAGGAACAATGACAACAAATAGATTGAAAAATTCTTATAATTCAAAATACACAGTATTCATTAATTTTCTATGAAACATTTCCATTATAAACTATCATTCTAAGAATAATTACAACCAAACATCATCTTTGTGTTCCCTGTCTTCCAAATGTAAATGCTGATCCGATGGCCCAGTGTTCCCTCAGCTCTCAACAGGCTCTGGCCCTAAAGAGAGCCACTGCATGTTAATAACCACCTCCACAGTCTATCGATGTGCTCTATTCAGAGAACAAAACAGTCACAAGGTGTTTAAAAGGCCATACTTAACCTGGCTACATTACCTCAATTAATTACACTCCTTCTATAGGCACTACTTTGCATTGCTGTATTTAATTTACTAGAGGCTAACTCAAGGTTGTATTACATGTCCTGCAAAAAGTGACCAGGAGAGTTTGTCTGACAGAGAATTATGGAGGGTGGCTTAATTAATAATGGAACAGTGTGGGGTTACATATCAAACACAGGTTTAGAAAGCAGACATGATGTAGATTCTAATCTTGTATGTAGTGAATACAGAGATGGTTAGGCAAAGGAGAGAAGAAGAGAACACAGTGATTCAGTTTCCCCAACAGAATAGTCTGACACCGAAGGCCATCTGTCACATGTCTGGAATTAAAGAAACTTTTGTTTTTAAGGCAGTGCACAGAGAGGAAACAGAAGAATCACTGAAAGGAAGCCAGGAGGATTAAAGCAGGCTAAGACCGAGGGCAGAAGGCAAACACAGAGGTCTCTACAGCTAAGGTGTTTCAAATGCCTGGGGCTTTATTCATAAGCACAGCATATGGACTCGGGCTTGAAATATACATGCAGCACTTACATGCACTTTGACATTTAGAAGCCTGGAAGAGTTCCTCGCATCAATAGCAAAGTAGGGAAGTGAAGCCAAAAGCTCTTACTGTCCTTACAAAATTAATTTCAGTCAAGTGTTTCTTTTTACTCCTCACATTGCACATCCTTGTCTTAATGAAAATCCTGATATTAAAAGGGATTGTAGATTGAGAGGACATGGACTAAATAATTAGTGCTGTAGACCATGAAAGGGATATTTGGTGTCTTCTTTGCACACAAGAAAGGATGGCCCATTTACCTGGTTTCCCCACAGTGGCTTCAACTATTGTCAGATCTGTGTCTGTAAACAACACCAATTATAACTTCAGAGGCCATATGCTCTCCAAGAAGAGAATGTTCCCGACTTCTCCTACCCCCTAAGGGTGACAGCTATGTTGGTGCACAAAAACACATATCTTGATATACTTTTTCTTAATTTATGAAATAGTTCGGATCTCTGGACGAATACCATTTGCTGCCTCTCCACACATTTTTGTTTGTTGGTCATGCAATTGTTTTTACATATCACCTTTACATATGACAGTGAAGGTCCTTCTGATATCATCCCGAAATAATTATTGATTCAACTAATATCTCAAGTTTGCATGTTCAGACATTGAACATACGCATCTTTCAGAGGGTTTGGTCACCTCCTGCTTACCACAATCCATCAAATGCTTGCAGGGTGATTTAACTCTCCTTTAATCAATGAGAACTTCTTGGTGTATGTTAATCATCGCTTACTCTGCTACTGTGGATGAGGCATTAGTTTCAGTGTCAGTGTAACACCATCTGGAGGTGTTTCACTGTACTTGTGAATTCTGTGCATGTACGTACTCTTGGTGTCCAGCTGGGCCCGGTACTTGGTGAAGCCTTTGAGTCTGACCCTCTCCCCCAGCAGATGAAGGAACTCTTCCAGCGCAGGACCGGCTGATTCGTTGTTGTACATCTCCTCCTCGCTGCTCTGGCCTGCCATGCAGTACATCACCCCCACTTTCCGCTGGAAACTCAACTATGGAGAGAACCGAGACGGTTGCAATGAAAAGGGGAGACACATGTATACTGCTGTGTAGAAATCATGTCAGAGGAACCACGTTGGCATTTTAAGAATGACCACCTTGGGTTGTTCTGCAGTGATGGCGATGCCATTTTCCAGATAAATCATGTTGACATTTTCAGAGGTTCAGCTTTTGATGATTGCATCAGGGAGCATGAGTATCAAAGAGCTTGTTTTGTATTTTTCTTCTTTTTAAGGTCGAGGTGTGTGTGTGTGTGTGTGTGTGTGTGTGTGTGTTTTTATATCCCACACCATATCTGGACACCAACCCATAGGGACTTCCTGTCACCGTGGGAACAAAAAAGTTCCAGACAGCTTTTTCAGAGTTAAGACTTGGTTTTAAGGTTAGAATTAGGTTAAGGTTTGGGTTAGGCATTCAGTTGTGCTGGTTAGGGTTAGAGGCTAGGGAATGCATTATGTCAATGGAGTGACACAGACATGTGAGTGTTTTTTCAGTTCAATCCAATGTTATAGTCTCTTGGAGTGAAGAGATAAATAAAGCAAAAAATAATAATAATAAAAGCAATAATAAATAATTCTACTCCATGATGAGAGGTGTTTTTTTAAAAAAAAAAAAAAACAAACCACCTACACATAAAATGATTCATGAAACACAAAATGAAAATAAAAATGTGCTGTACATAGTAGAGGATAATATCTGGGAAACTTTTGTCTGTAGTTCAAAGAATGATCAGTCATGTTACGCTGAATGGATCATACATTTGAGGAAAGATGATGACAATATGAAGTCTGAGTCACACAGTCTTTTTACTAAATGGATTAAAAGAGTAAAAAAAATAACAAAAAATGAATTCTTCCAATATGAGCAATCAAAGTCAGTCAGACTATCTCAGTTCCTCACTGTGTCTTCTTACCCCCTGCTCATCCAGCTTCATCAGCTGCTCAGTGACCTTAGGCGTGTTGAGTGCCAGGCGCAGGCAGTGGACATTAAGCTCAGGCACCAGGTACTCCAGAACCTCTTTGAGGGGCAGGCCGCGAGCTAGGCCATGTTTGGATGTGGAAGGTACTGCATCCTCCAGGATGGAGCCTCGCAGGGTATTCAGCTGGAGACAGCGCAAGCCAGAGGGAAAAGAAAAAGAAAATAGGAAATGCAAGGATCAAAGCAACATCTGATTATTTGATTTTGGATAAGAAAACCAAACTGTTGCCTAACTCATTCCCCACAAGACCTTGAAGTAATCATATTTTTGGTGAGTTGTGTGGATCCATTGTTAATTATCAAAATCAACTTTCATACAACAAAAACTTGTGCTGTTGGAGAAAAGATTGTAAGAGTAGTCCAAAATACAACAATGCCTCAGTCATTTCCAAATTCTTTCTCTGTTGCTCAGTGGGGCATAAAATACTTTTCTCTGGGTCTATTTTATCACAACTACTGAATACAATGTGTTGAACTTTCTGAGACACTTCCCAATATGATTTAATCTTCAGAGAGTATATTACACTGCAGAACTGCAGAGGCTTGGTCACAATAACAGAACCAGATTTAGTCTGGGTCCCTCCCTTTCTGTTCCGTGTGTTAGTCCTTCCAAAATCCCCCTATAACTGGCAACAATAAAAGCAAAATGAGTTGTCCAGCCATGACTAGATCACTCGAAACAAGTCTATGTTTGGAAAGCTGCAAGGAAGCCTGTGATGACGCCTAACGGCCTATGCAATTAAATTCAATTTGCAGCATTGGGGCTGGGCTCTTTTCAAAGGATAATCCTGGCCATTGCTGCATCATGGGCTCAGGATCACTCATGAAATAAAAAAAATCCAGGCTAGAAAATGTATTCTGCCAGACCGAGTTCTTTGCTCGTGCAGAAAACTGTCTGGCTAAGCAAGAAAAAAGAATGTGTGAAGGTTCTGCTGCTGTAGTTTCTACTATGAAGATTTTGAAGCCGAAATCAAACTCTCCACAGGTGCACGAGGGTCTGCTAGGGTCCTTGTGACGCAAGTCTGTAACCAGAGGGTGTAGGTTCTGTGTGTACAACAGTCTGTGCATGAGTGGAACAAATACCTCCAAGCACACTCCAGAAAGTCATAAAACAAAGTACTACGTGTCATTGGTGTCTGCAGCTGTCCATGTATGCGTGTGTTTGGAAGTATATTCAGGCCTTCAAGCTTCAGACTAGAATAAGGTTGAGGAGGATGTCCATGAATAAATCAAGAGGACTGTAGGGTTGTAGTAGGACTAGGGCCTAAATCTATCATGAACAAATAAACAAAGCTGGATATCTGTAGTGGTCCCATTGCTCTTAAGAATAACTTATATGTTTTGTGTTTGCGTGTCATAGTGTTCGATTGGCCCAACGTTGGTACTAACACCCTCAAGGTTAAAAATACTGAAGAGAAGCACTCTCACTGAAGAGAGGACAATAGATGTCCTCAGTGGACACTGAACTTTTATCCCTTCAACATCAATGCTTCCCACTCACTCCCACACAGACACAACATATATATCTATACCTGTCCTGCTCCTTGCTCTGAAAATAGCAATTAGAGAGGAGAGAGGGAGGCAAGAGGAGGGAAGAAAATAGAGGAAAACATAGCACAGTAGGTCGTGCGTCATCCCAAGAGATTGGAAGGGCTATTACTCATGGTGCGCTTCAGTACGAGAGCAATGCTTTTCCTCCTCTACTCAAATACCTTTGGCACTATTTTAGTCTCGTTTAGCTGCGAAATGGCACAGCTCAGTCCTTCACAGATGAAGGCTGACAAAGATGGTAGGTGGGCGTTCAGCTCAGAGAATGAGGACATGGATCTCTGGCTCTACTGGCTCTATAGGAGGAGATGGTAGCAAAGCTACAGGGATTCACAAAAGATTTCCAATCGAACTGCAGGTTGAGCATTGTGAATAAAAATTGGCAGAATACATTACATATTAAATCAAACATGCAATAATTTGAGGTGGTATTAAGGAATGGAGACAGGGGTATATAAGGTCTGGAGCCGTATCTGACAAGCCTGAGATAAAGCTTTTAGAGTATCTCCCCCCAACAGGGCTTTTCCATAAACAAGGCTGGGCAAAGATCCTATATGTCAACTCCTACACAAATTGAACACATAAGAGCTTCACAGTAACATCACACAGTACACAATGTACTAAATAATGACACTTTACTGAGCATGAACATTCATGACTCCAGAGAGAACAGCTATAAATACAGTATATAATTCAAAACCAATCATAAAACACAACAATAAATAAAGCTTATAAAACATGACATACGTCAGTTTAAGATGTAAGAGAGTCATGTCTATTTTCGTGTACCTCACTCGTTCTGAAGATGACCCTGTAGTTGTACTGTTGGCCATGTTCCTTGTGTTCATCCAACTTCTCCCTCCTCAGACTCACTGCCACTGGGCCCAGGTTCTCATCAACCCCCAGGTAGTTCCAGTGTTCTAAGGGTGAGGAGGAATGGGATTTGAGGCCAGGATGAACAGAAAGGGATGAAGTGAAAGAGAGAAGGAAAATACAGAAAGGAAGAGAATTTGGGAAATAAAAGGACGGCACTTTGCCTATTTTATAGCTCAATTCTACGTGGATGTAAAAATCTGACACAAAAAATTACCCCTGCATGTAAAAAACATTAATTCACTAATGCTTCATCCTCTGCTTGCCAACTTTTCTCTTCCTCGTAGTGAAATGCAGAACACACCATTTGCATGATTACTGAATATTGTGCCAATGGTCTAAAGTGGGAGCTTGGCTACAAGCAGAAAAAGGCATTTTCTCTGCCAATTATGGGTATGTTTTTACAAAAAATATTTAAATATACAGTATACAGTGAGTTGCCCTTTATGACAGACAACATCCACACCAGAAAAAAAACAGCTTTCAAAATTCAAGAACCATGAATCTAAAAATCCCACACTATCCTGTTTTGCTCACCTCTGAGGTAGAAGTACTTTCGGTAGTAATAGGCGCCGAGGTCAACATGTTCCACAATGTAACGTTTGGACCTGTCAGCATGCTGGCTTGGCCCGTCTTTGGATGCCTCCAACACAGCCACACCAGCATTGGTAAAATGAGTGGTGAGGGTGGCATCTAAAGGTCCTTCCTCCGTACTGCCAGAAGAATTGCTTGAGCTCCCACCACTTCCTATGCTGCCCTGCTGAAGGATGGAAGACAAGGAAAAGTAAAGCAAGTAAGCTGAAAACCATAATATCACATTTAATCTTCAGTGCTTCAACAAGCAATAAAGTGTTAGGTGATATTCAGTCTTGATGTTTTCTAAATGGTCAGTTAGTTCAGGAATTATTACAGGATTAAAACTGAAGAGGCCCGGAGAATCTTTTCAGGAATGAAGACAAATAACAATATTTAGATGTACAGTATATTTACAAAAACTTATAATCCTATCCTTGCACTAAACTTACCTGTTTGATAGGAGAGATGTTCCTCTCACCCTCTCCACCAATCTCGTTCCTGAAACAAGGGCAGCTGAGCACCAGGTCATTGCTCTTGTCATCACCAGGGTCCAAGGCGGGGTTGGTACTGTGTCCTGCTCCCTCCTTGCTCAGCTCCTCTTGTGAGCCACAGGGTGACCCATACACTCCACTCTGATTGGATGAGAGGGAGGATGTAGCCGAAGCAGATGCAGCAGCAGCAGCCGAGGCCCCGGTCGTGGTGTTCTTGCGTTTGGACCCGGATTGCCGACTGTGGATCACCTCATTGAGGTCAAAGAGAAGGGACTGGATATCAAAATGGGAAAAGCCTTTTTGGCACAACCAGGGTTTGGGAGGTGGGGCATTCTCATCCCCTTTACCACCATCTTCAACATCTGAGCCAGCCCTCGATGTGTCACCCTCCACCTTCACACTGCGCAGCTTACGGAATATTGACTCTCCACCCGTCTCTGACTTTGACCTCCTCTTCAAGTGCTTCTCTCGTTCCTTCAGCCGACTGGCAGGGCTACCTCTTGCTGGACCTAAAGGTCCATCTGGCAAGTCCAAAGCGGCCTGTTTAATTGGGGCCACGGTAAGTAGCTCTGTTAGCCTCTCTGGAGCTGGGCTTCGCTGATCAGGGGCCTCAGCAGATTGGTATCCCTTGAGCATATCAAAAAAGCTCTCTCCTGACACACCATGTTTATCTATGGATGAAGTGCTGCCATACTCACGGTGCATGGGCGTCCATCCAGAGAAGGACCAGCCCTCATTCCCATCCCCATCCAGCTCACTGATAGTAATATCACTGTTACTGCGCTGGCGGATGCGCCTCATGCCTTTGCGAGGTGAGCCTAGATAGCCATCTGGTGACAGGAAACGATTGTCCTTTCCCTTGCTCTGCATCTTGCTCTTTAGTGTGTTGTGGATGTTGCGCAGCATAGATGAGTCCTGTGGGCTTATCAGGTGGCCCAGCTTGGCTGACAGATTGCTGTGGGCTGTGACGGCTGACACCCCTCCTCCTCCACTGCCACCACTACCACTACCACCACTTCCTCCTCCTCCACCACCTCCTCCACCTCCTCCGAGTCTTTCTCTATCTCCACTTCCTGATCCTGAAGAACTGGTGGTGTTGGTAGAGCTGGGTGAGTCTGTTTCCACAGTGATATGCCACACACCCCCTCCTCCCCCATCTTTCCGTGGGGGCCAATCAGCCACACGAGCCCGAACGCCCATTTTGGGGACGCCGGGGTTAGTGCCGGTGGTGGAGGAAGAGGAGATGTGGGCGCTCTCACTGCGGGGTGGCGGTGCCCCTCCATTGGGTAGACGCAGGCGGCGGGTATAGAACTCATCAGTAGCTGGCACTGAGCCCCCAACCGAGCGCTCTGTCTGAGAACGCTTCAGACTGGTCATGATGGGGATGGGAAAGGGTGCGGGGAGGGGAAATAGGAGGGATGGGTTCTGACGGGTTTAGATTAGGGTTAACATAATGCCCACTGAATAAAGTGACGAGTCTCACGGACACATTTGGTTCTGCAGAAAGAGCAAAGGAAAAGAAGACATGAATAGGTTTCAATTTTGAATTATATCCAGGATGGTAGCAATCACATTAAGTGTGTAGAATTTCACCAATATCCAGTAGCTTATGAAATGCAATGATAGCTGGCTTTAAACTTTTACAAATCAAATACTGTGTGCTACAAAGGTAGAAAAGGATATTAGGTTCAGGACATTAAGCTTGTATTCTGTTATAGCAGAGAAGCCGTACCTTTACAGAGCTGAAACTTAATGAAAAGAAATGTGTTGATGGTGAACTTTCACAGCTGACGTCTCTGAAAAGCAGTCTGCATTGCAACCGTGCTAGAAGAGAGCTCAATTCAGTCTGGATGGGACCAACTCAGCAACTGAGAAAAACAGTACAAAGAGAGAAAAAAGACAGGTTAAAAGGCAAGCCAAAAGGAAACAGAGGAAAAATCAGATAGAAATCAAGTGAGAGAACATTTGTATCAAGTCTTGCCTTTGTTTAAGAGGCTTAAGAGCCACTATTATAATGTAAACATTTGAAAACAGTATAGTTCTGAAATATAGAACAATAAGGCCTGAAATCTCACAACACAGGTAAACAATCAGAACCAACAATAAAGACAACCAGGGTTGTCTACAGTTTTGAGATCCATCCCATTTTACTGCAGGGTCACATATTAATCACTAATAGCTATTGATTCAATTCATAGCTACATTTTCCTCAAAGGGAAAGTTTACCAATTTTACACAGAGATCAATTTATTAGTCATGGGGAGTATTACACAGCCTGTGAAAATTGAAAATGATGTCTGCTCTGGCTCTGTAGAAAACCAAAATAACCCTCATAATGTCATCTTGGCTTGGGCTTGGAGACTTCAACAGAAAGCTTTTGTAACAAACACTGATAATACATAGCGGGCAACAAGGGTCCAGCAAAAAGGAAAATTACCAGGACTAAATTTTGTTCCCATACAATTTGGAATTTCCTTTGAAGGGCTCAGGGAGATGAATGTGTAGAACAATAAACATTAAATCAACATTTCCATATGTGAAAGCCACAGTCAGGGTGTACAGTCAAAAATGATCTGACAGCTATTGCCTCACACAGCAATTAATGAAAGAGCTGAGGACAGACAGTTTGCGTTTGCTTGAGTATGTGTTTGTCTGCTGGTTTGTCCACAATGGTGCACTACCTCTCTCTTCCAGACCACACTTTGTATCACCATGGAGATAAGGACTTGTACAGTACATGTTTCTGTGAGTTTTTGTGTGTGTGTGTGTGCGAGAGAGAGAGAAAGAAAAGGGTGATTGATTCTTTCCTTTTCCTTCCCACAGACCTCGCTGGTCTCACAATTCAATTCACGTTCATTATTCTGTTGAGTTTTTCAATTGCAATTATTAATACTTTGAGCAGCACGGACTGACAATTGCTCCCATACTCTGGGTCTGTGTTGGAAATTTCACAATACCTCATAACAGCAAAACTACCTCCATGGATCAATACCACAAGCTGTCTGAGAAAATGTTTATTGTGATATGGTAAAATGACCCTTTAAAAAAGATCCCAGGTGCTTTGTTGCAGCTTAATGCAGCCTTGTGGGCAGAACTCAGGACACCACAGTCTCTCCTCTGTTCTAATGCTGTTTGTTGTTCAGATGGGTCCGTTTGAACAGCAAGACATGGCACCCGAACCTGCGCTTTGGTTTGGCTTTAAACACTCAAGTGTTTGAAGTCTAACAGGCAGAGACTCAAAAGTAAAAGTCTTCCCATTTCAAAGACAGGTGTTGGTCAGAGAATGTGTGTCTAACTGGGAGATTTCCATGTGCACAGGCTTGTGTTGCGGGAATATTTTTGACATGCTAAAGAAGCCTTTCAGTTTTCTGTTAGAGATCATATTTTTAAAAATGACAAAAAAAAAAAACATACTGTAAAATTATCTTAAAGCTCACACGCAGTCACACTGTCTCAGGTGGTGTGTTACTAGAACAGATATACAAGCACCTTGGGTGGATGATAATTAAACAATTACAATTCACTTTCAAAAGAGACTATGCAACTGAGAGAACATGAATATAGATGAACCTGCTCAGAGGGGTTTTCTTCTATGCCAGTGAAATAATTTAGGCTTGTTTAACTTTTCATGTTATTGCAAATATCAAAAATCAGTACAAAACTGGCATGTCTCCAACCTAATATAGACCAGTCGTTCACCACTCTTTACAAAGCTCCTTTGATTAGACTGAAATCCACAAAATGCCAAATGACACATTCAGTATTACACAATCACAAAAGCGGGATTCATCCAAACACAGGTAAACAAAGATGAAAATGAACAACTTTGAGAAAATACAAACTAATAAGCCACTTTCCAATAAACTCCCACACAGATTAGACTGTAAAAATGTAATTAGGTACAGTTACAAAACAGCAACATAAACACAGAGAAGAACATGGTGAGTGGTGATGGAACAGTTATTCTTCATATACTACACTATGAAAGACAATTTGTTCCCTGACAGATTTTAGTCCCTATCACTAGGGACAATTTTTGGCTAAATCCATTGTGTGTGACTGCTGGGGGTACATCAAGGCAGGAAAAAACCCCTGCAGTTTTTCAATTATCATTCACTATTGAAACTAAAAAGCGGAGAGAGCCGCAGTGACTTTTCCCAATTTCTCTTATAGACTAAAAGGCTGTTCCACTGATAACAGCCCTTGATGCACAAGTGGCACGCTCATCCACAACACCCAATCAGAAGGCTCAGCACAATACAACGTGCATATCATTACAGATGGATGACACTGACAAGCTGATCATAAAAGGCTTCCTGTACCAAAAAAAGAGCAAACTCCATTTTATTCAACCAAAATTATACAAGAGAAGACTTTTTTTTATCTAGCTTTTTATTTAGACCTGGAAAAAAGTAAGGTACAACAACAACACTGCATTGCCCTCCACTGTAGGCCAAAGACACCTCTCAACATAACTCTCAAAAAGTGCATCCCCAATAACTACCTGCAGAGTGCTTTTCTCTTTCTCCTCTGAGGACTGTGTAGTACTCTTTAATGAGAGTTGGAGAGAATGAGAAAAAGTGTGAACGAGAAAGAAAGCGAGAACAGAGTGAGAGGGGAGAGGATTACACTGTATGTTGGGCTGGGCAGCTGGGAGTTGAAATGAATGAATGTGGCTTAGCGTGCCTTTCTGCAGTCGCAGAGGACCAATTACACTGACAGATACTCAGTAACCTTTAGCTGTGTCTAAATGAGGTCGATTCCTGTGGTAAATATGTAGCATCGCTGCTCAATGCAGCAAAGTGTTGCCGAGGTTGTCTGCTGGTCCAGTCAACTGGAAACTGTTAACAGAGGGACTTATTTGCATCTTACTGATAATGGTGTCTGGGACCATAAGCATGACATTACCAAAGCATGAAAGCATTGTTGTAACATCCTACCAAGCATTTGATATTACAGATACAAATCTGCTAATTCAGACGAGCATGAGTTTAATAGTCAATTCTCTACAGAGGGAATCTTCTGCTAAAAAGACTGTAACTTATGATGATACTTAATTTGAATAATGTAAGACTGCAGAAGCCTTGTGAAACATTTCGCTTCAGATTTAGCCTTACATTTGTTTGTACAATTATCTTCAATAAACAAAAAGATATTAGTGCTTGCTATAAGCCTACTGCCATCCTTTCTCATAAAACATTCCCAAACATTATAAGAAAAGATTCCATTACGACAATGTCAGTGTGATTGTCTGAATATGTAATTAATAAACATTGAGGCAATTGTGACGTGATGAGATTTGGCAGACAAGTGATAGACAATGGTGCAAGTTATTATGTGGTCATTTTGATGTGTGTAAGGTTGAGTAATTGTGACTGGCCCAGGGAGTTGTGTTATTACCAGTGATTATAAACGACTTATGTAAAAATAAATATCTAAAATGTAATAACAACTTAATAACAACGGCTTTTTTGGATTAGTTGTGCTGAATTTATAAGCCGTTGTTAATATGCAAAAGAATTTCCTGCAAGAACGGCTCCAATTATACCAGAGTTAATATCATTATCAATTTATTATTCACGTGTTGAACTGTTTGTTTGCCTGTGGACACATTTTTGACATTTTTGCATGTTCAACTGACTTGCTGTGCACTGGCTAAGAGACTCTAGGCTTCGCTAGCAATTAATTAGAATTAATTAACTGTGTGTACCAACTGAACATTATCTCAGTTTTCCCCATAAGTAGTACCAAATTACACAGAAGCTTCCAAGATGCTTCCTATGAATTTACAGTTGCATATCAGTTCATTTTCATGAAATTATAATGAGACCCATAAAATAAAGTATTACCAGAGACACTTAAGAGGAATAAATGACATTATTTATGGATTAATTCAGCACAGAAGAGTGCAATGTTCTGAGGGTGTCATTATTGTTACTATGGTGTTTTAAAAATATGTAAACCATAGTACTGCTTACACGTTTAAAATGTGTCTGGCTGCTCCAGTCTATGGTTGTTGTAAAGCAGCACACGTGCAGCAGTATGGACACTGTGTGACTATGAATCTGCTCCAGTGCACAGTGAGTCACACACACCTGAAAATTACAGAGCAGACGGGCTCTGTAACTAACTGACTGAGAGAGGCTAGTGCTGAACAATGAAAGGAGACAGTCATAGAAAGGCTCTTGAAAAGAGAGGGCACCAAAAGTTGAGCAGAGGGCTCTTTGAGTGCATGTGTGTGTATGTGTGTTTGCGAGGGCAGCTCAGGTGCAAAGACTGAAAACTTATATGATTCATTTCTTCTCTCTATTCTCAGAAATACTGTAAATTGGAGCCAGTTAATATTTTTAGACAACTGCAGAGTGAATCAGTGTTCGGCACTGATTAATCAGCCTGTATTGTAGTTGAAGAAAAATTTTCCCAGGCCTGTGTTTAGTGAAGATCACCACAGCGCAATCACAGAGTAGTTATTTATTGACAGAAATATGGAGGCAGGGGACAAAAGAAAAGAAAATTCAAAAACAAAAGAAAAAAGAACAGAAAATCTATGGGCTGGTGTTAATTACACTGTTTTTTATGTTACTGAATCTTTGACAACTATACACTTGTTTCCCCAGACAGACATCATTACCACACCGACTGGTGAGTCAAGTCAAGTCACATCATGTCATCACATACGCTGTCTTAATAGGTCTCACAAAGCCACAATAGAAACAGACCCAGCCCAAGCTCCCTGAGGAGAAGAAAACAAGGAGGAGTGCCCTCGAGAGAAAATCCAAAAAGAGATCCACTTCTTGGATGGCTGGCAGTGCAGGCCATGGGTGGGAAAATGGACAAGAGAGAGAAACTGGCTTAAACCTTGACAGCAGGTGCTTGAGAGCACCTGCTGCCAAGGTGCTGCTGGGCATAGGTGTGACCGTTAAGGCAAGATATCTGTGTGTGTGTGTGTGTGTGTGTGTGTGTGTGTGTGTGTGTGTGTGTGTGTGTGTGTGTGTGCACATGCTTTTGTTCACAAGTGGGTGTAAAGCAACCGCAGGTAACACAAAGAGCCTTAGGACCAAAATAATGTGGAAAAGATCCAGATAGTGACTAAGGCATTCAGTGTGCACCCACAAGTGTCTCTCTCTGTCTCACACACAGATATACACAAACAAAGGGCCCAGATGATGAGGAACGTTGCATCACATTATTTTTTTCACACCCAAGTCATCTTTCCCAGGCTCAGTGGCATTAGCGTCTCAGTTTCAGTTGGTTTAAACTTTGAGTCAGTGTAGATGAGACAGTATCAAACTCTTCAGTCAAACTTCATTGAATATAAACTATATGGAGAAAGTTTCAAAGCAGTAATAATGCTTCCAAATGGTTTCTGGGAATTGCAATTCACACACACATCAGCAACAATGACTCCTCTGCACCAGCGATGTCCCCAAAACAAACATTTTTAACGAAACGCAGGTATTTCAAACCTCTCATGTGTCAAAATGAAACAGTGGTGGCCTGGTGTTCTTAAATGCTACACAGCCATTTGAAAGCCAAACAGCTTTTCATCTCAGCCCGTCTGAGTGTAAATGACGAAATGGCAGGCCAAGACACAGAGGGAAGATAAGGGGGGAAAAAAATAAATCAAACATTATTCTCTTTGAAAGCTGCCAGGCAGCAGGCAGTCCAATGTGTTGGAGTTTCAGCCCAGAGCCTTTCAAAGTGAAATTCTAATTGTGTGGAAAGATAAACGTGCTTTGCGGTTTTTTTCTCCTCCTGCATAGCTCGGCAGTGGGGTGGGGTCTCCTCCCTGGCCCACTGAAATGTAAAAGGGGCTTTTTGGGTGCTCTGAAGGCTGTCGTTGTTGTCTTCTTCGCTCGTGTGTGAAATTGTGAAGGCGTTTTACGGCACACGCTCCGTTATCCTCAGCTATCACAGAATGGCAATGGAGGCAGTGGGTGGAGATGAGCATCAAGATTTGACCGAGTGATGAGAGAGAGGAGTCTATATGAATGTGTGTGTAACAACCGGAGTAAATGGCTGTCACATAATGGAATATATCAATTTTGCTATGGTTCCAGGTACCTGAAATGTTGTTTCTGAATAAATAGGAAAATCTTTATGGTTTCATAACAAAATATCACTTTTAAAAAGATCTCAGAAATGTCCCATAATCCTGAGCTGATTTCGTCGTCATATGTTTTCATTTCAAATGCCTCAAACAATAGCTAGTAATGGCCAGAAACACGGTCAGCTCTACACCAGTGAGTTGCACAGAGCTGAAGTAAATGGTGTAGCTTTATTTGTAAAGTCAAGTAAAGTCATCCATATGACAACTCTGTTTCTCACCTCCTTTTTAGCAACAGTTGTTGAGTCTCATTAGTCAAACAGATGTTTTTGAAGCACTGAGTCACAAATATGGAACATCTCATTTCCATATTTGTGACTCATTTTTTCATGACTCCATTGACACTTGTATTAGTTTCATTTTAACTCGTGATTTAATTAGGTCCTCTTTCTTGCACTTTACCAAAGCTGGCATATGTGCATGCTTTATAAAAATGGAAAATATTCTTACCTGGCCTTGATTGAAAATAAAAACACTCTCTTTTGACTGTGGGTGTCTGGATCTCTTGTACAGACAAATCACCTAAAAAGACAAAGAAGAAAAATGTTGAATGCCCAAACTGCATCATTTTGACTGCATAAAGTTTGAGAATAGTAATAGTAGAATGATAGGAGATGTGAAGATGCAGCGCTATCTATCAACTGATGACAGTCAAACTACTGTGGTTATGTTGTTTTGAAAATGTTTGAAACTGATGTGCTGATTCAACCTCATGGCTGTTTTTGGAGGCTGCAGTTTGTGGTGCTGTTGAATTGTGTTTCTTCATAGCGAGAAGTAATTTTTATTTTGTCCGCCCTGTTTATATCAATGAGGGCAGATTAAATTAGAAAATTTCTAGTGTCTCATATGCACAGAATTTATTTTTTGGTACATATATATTTGGCCTAACCTAAAATATCTTTGGAATTTGACTTGCCAAGCTTATTAGCTTGGTTTTGGTTTTGGTGTAAACACTGTCCAAACATCCCTTACTCGATCCGTCTGGATTAACAGCCATGATGATGCCTCTTTCTATGGGGGAAAATAGAGATAGGAGTGATTTAGGAAGAGATAGGAGTGATAGGAAATGGAGGCGGGGGACACAGGACGGGGGTTTAGAGGAGTGAGGGACTAAGGATAAGTGCCACTTAGGGTTTCAGGTCTACAGTGTACAACAATGACACAAATAGCTATGGCCTCCTACATCCCACGTGTGCTAGTGTGCGTTTCCATTGTGGCCCACAGAAACACAGCTAAAAACTCTGGTTAACATATCAGCGCATTGAGAATATAGACAGCAAAAGGGAGTTTACCTCAACATCACATGTATGACTTCTGTTCAGCACTACAGTTTAATCAAGGCCACAAACTATTTCCACAGCAAGACAACAAAACCTGTTTCACCTTCACACACATAACACACACTTCCTCGCCCCTCCTCTGTACCTCTGTGATGCAATGAGATGCTTTTCATGTTATCATACATCTACATTCCTTCATCAAGTGACAACAAATTTGTTCAGAAAGTGAAGATGAAGAACACATGTGAAATCCATGTGAATACTATACAGTAGAATATACAGTATATACAGCAGTTTGGCACAATAACAGGATACCTGTCCAACAATCCAACACAATAACCTTACACATTACACACTACCACTGTGGAGCTTACAGTGTTCAACTTTTGTTTACATAAAAACTTTTCTTGTTGTACTGGTTTGTATAATACTGACATGTTTCTGTAATTTTGGCTCACTATTGAACTGAACATTTAAGTGCTGTTGATCCGTATGCAAACAAAACCCATATGAACTACTGACAGACTGTGCTCTTCATCATCACGTTGGCTTTAAACCATTCACACAGGACAGTGGTATCTGGGTCGCGTGAGCTCTGATGAATCTGGTCCATACAGCCAATTGCACTTGTGACAGGCTGATTTATTATTTATGGCAAGCAGAGAGGATTTTGGGAGGATGGGGGTTGGTTGGTTGGTTGGTTGGTAGATAGAATGATTTTCCCTGCAGGCTGATCTGTTATTTATAGACTAGTAATAGTGATGTAACTACGTTATCTCACAATTCAAACCATCACTATCATGCTCGTTCCAAAATCTTTGAGTCATGTATGTTTGTGATGTAACTTTTCATGTGTTTTCATAAACATATTCACATGAAGGACTGTGAGCATAAAGTATGTTACTGGTCAGATGCAGAACAAATGTTCCATTGGTGACTGTAAGGTTCTCTTTATATGGACTATGCATGAGGTGTAGGTTCAGTTTGTACTGTTCAGATGGTGGAACAGTGTGACATACATTTTTCTGTTCCATGCCATTCTGCTGAGGAAATCCCATTAAATAACAAGCACGGTGTTTCCCTTGAAAGACACAAAATATGTTATTTACCTAATTATGTGCACATGCTTCATTTCAAATCAGTTTAGAGTCTTCACTGTGTTTTGCTGTCATTTACAGTCACACTAGCTTCTCACCTTTCCTCAGCTCTGTGTTTCCCAGAGGGCGGGGCCGCTCCACACACACAGAGCACAGCAGAGGGGTGAAGATGCGAAAGGGAAGATAACTTTGTCGGTACCTGTTACAAACAGACTCTGTAGTGAGTGACACGCTAAGGTGCTGACTGATTTGGTATTTTTCTGTTTTTGCCGAGCTAGACCAGAGAATGTTCAGTTTAAACAGATCAGTGATGCCGTTTTGCCCTCATTGTTCTCCGTGAAGTTTGCTGGAAGTGATGCAATGCAGTCCCGGTGGATTTTACGTGAGCACAACATAAGTTCAAACATTCCTGCACCACCAGTTTTGTGGGCACAAAACTTCCTTGGTAACTGGTCATACAGGGTCACTACAAAAAGGTCAAAACTTTGACAAAATGACGAGGTTTGCATGACAAAAAACTGGAGGGATGACACACTTTCATACAATGTTCTAGTAGCAGTACTATAATTGGCCTGACTGGAGTGGTATCAAGGTCAAACCTTCAAATGATAACTGATGCTCTGCTTGTTTAATTTGAAAGAAACTGCAGGTATGATGCTCACTGATCTCACTACTAACAGGCTTCTTGTTGCCTGCTACTTAATTTTCTGAGGAAAACATTTTTCATTTGTTTGATTTTAGAAAATCTGTGGTGCTAAAAGATGGTTAATGTGTTGTTTTTACTTGGCACTGAATGACTTGACTAACTCTTTGTCTGGATTTTCTATTGAAATTCTGAATATCTGTATGCTGTACTCTTGTTTTGTGCATGTTTAGCCACAGTGCCCATCATTGTTCTGGCTATATACACACCTCCTGTCTTTAATCTCACTGTTGCCTTCATGAATAGGCAGCAATACAGATCACTACAGTTAATCGCTGATTGGAAATGGATATTTAAATAAGCACATATCACTGATTATTATAAAGTAATTGAGTATTATCAAACCTTTATTAGTAGCTAAAGGCTAATGGTCTAATCTGAGAAAAGGTAATTTATTAATGTATTTAAATCTCTGCAGTGCCTGACAAGCACGTGTTTCTTTCTCTGAGACACCTTGGTACTTGCTGACATTTACTGCAAAACGCATGCTGTCACACCTTGTTCACTCTTGGGTGTCTTCATGAGACAATAAATAAGTAAACAGCAGAGAACACACACATGCACTCAGATACGCAAAGATTGAACAAGGGTCCTCTTATTTGAGAGGTTCCAATCCATTTACTATAGCCCTTCAGTGCCTAAAAATAAGCATCTGAAACTAACCAAGCTGCAGGCACCATGTTTGAAGGATACTGTTCATGCTCCTCAGACTCAAAGGGATTTGGCAGTCGCTGCATGGTGAGTGTGTGTGTTAGTGATGAAAAAAGTACCAGATATTGAAAAAAAAATTAACACTTAATAAAGATGTGTGCATACAGTGTACTTGTCAAGTTAGTTAACTGAACTTGGTTAAACTAAACAAGATCAAGGAGTAGAACTGCTGATATTCATTAATACTAAGTTCAACATATCGGCGAGTGAATCTTCTTCCACAAAATTTGCCTTGACCACGGTATATAAAATTAGGCAGCCAGATACATGCAAGTAATGAGACAATAAGATGGAAGCTGACATACAAATAGCTTTGTGGAATTCTCTGAATTACAATTAAGATATTTTGTGCTAAAGCCTTGAGAGAATTGCAGTGCATTTAAGAAGTGATTATTTTTCCCACCCATGTCAGAGCTGTTGTGTCTTTTTGTTAGCTGCTCTGACCTTAGCAGTGAGGTGGCTGTTAAAAATAAAACCATTAATCAGGTGAAATCTAGCGTCATATGAACACTCAAACCCATTTTTCCTTCTTCAACCATTCAATTACACTTAATAGAGCAAAATGTCATAAAAATAGTAAAACACATTCAGGGCGAATGGCTCCGTCAGCTGCGCTCAGACAGCAGCAATGAAGCCACCTGGTCCTCTGCAAGAGCCACCTCCGCACCACCACCAAGAGCCCTCTAATCTGTGCCAATCAAATGACGCTAAACAGCCATTTGTTGTTGAACTGGGCACCAGTACACGCCCCCCCTCCTCATTTCAACTGCATTCCCTTGCAAAATGCTGGCAACGTAGCAAAAGCAGGCACAGCAGTGAGGGTGACAGAACGAGCAGAGTGGTGAATAATAGAGAAAAAGAGCTGCGGTGTAATTAACATGGTGGCTGGGGGCTGATGTACTATAGAGAGATAAAGAAAGGGAACGAAGAGAGGGCGGTGAGAGAGAGGATGGAGAAGAGATATGCAGGGCAAGATGAGAAATCAAATCAATTAAAGAGTGGGGAGTTTAAGAAAGGAAAATCTTGGAAGAAAGGAAAATGAGAAGCAAACACGACGGAGAGGAATTGAGCACATGAGAGAGCAAACCAAACCACAGCCCTGTCATCAAAACTAAAAAGCAAATCAAATCCTGGTAATGGGCAGCAGGAACTTTGTCATACTCAAATTTTATGACCCATTTGATGCACAAAATACTGGCACATAAAAGTTCAGAGATGTAGGGAGAAAGGCAAGGACAGGACAGAAATGTAGAAGATAATTACATGTTTCCCAGCAGGAAGTTCATCTCAGCATGGTCTCTCTCTAGCTGTGTTTGTACTGCAAAGTTCACTTTTAACTGGTAACACGGGGTACATTTTCAGTCATATGAAAGTCTACGGAGCAAATGAGGATGTCTTGTTATCCATTGCCTCATTGCACAGGTGGCTTATTTATCTGCAGAGAGAAAATCCACAGATTACAGCTATCAGAAAAGAGCTGCAGATTTCCAAAATGGCGCAGCTCTGCGTGGGCAACAGTGAGCTGGAACAGCACTGCAGTGAAGAGAGGAGTGAGTAGGACTGAGAACTGAAAGCAGCTCACTCTATGCAGGAGGAGGACAGACAGATACATGGATAGTAGGGGGGGAAACGATAGGAATGATAAATGACAAATAAGGGAAGGAAATATGAATGAAGCCACAGAGGAATCCTACAGATTCCCATCTGAGCTTTCAGTCTTATGAGTACATCCACATTAAGCTAGGTAAATTTAGAAGTGCATTTTTTTCCTCTCCATTTCAGCCCTCTGTCCACGCTAAAAAGCGCTTCTCACCCAAAGTCTCAGCTTTTCCCAAACAGTGGATGAATTGTAAAAATGCCGGCCTTGTGTGCACAGGGGAAAAAAGAGCTTTTGCCAGACAATGACGCAAGGCTCCCCGGTGAGTCGAGGGCTGCTTTGCAGTAAAGTGAAGAGGAACTTTCTCTCACCTCTAACCTTCTCAGTGTTCTCATTTTAAATGTCAATAAAAACTCATCCGCCAGCACAGGTGTTCTTATGAACCTGTATTGACGATGATTTTTGTCAGACTACCTTATAATCATGAAATGATTTGATCAGCACAGCAGCACATCAGCTTGAGAATGACTCCTGGTTAGCATGTACTATTTATAAGCTGTCATTAAATCCCTTTTTTACAACTTAGGTACAACTTACTAATGGACAACAAAGGCCACATAACACTAAAAGAAAAGCACATTTCTGACTAAATAGAACAAGAAATGAGGCTGTATGTTCCTTTCAATATGAGACTGAGGATTGTATTTACAGTCTGTTATATATGTATATATAGCAGTCAAGTGTGAACAAGACCCAAACAACACTGGATGTTGGAGGCTGAAGCCAACAAACAACATACAACAAAAATATCAGTTAATATAACTATGCAATTTTAACACCCTTTCTAAATTACCACAAATGCATCTTTGTGTACTGCAATTTCTCATTACTTCTTCAACATATGCACCAAAAGAATTAAGCTAATTTTGTCCATTTTCTTATCAGTCAGGCTCTAATGGAAACTACATGGCTTTTGGATCAGTGGATCATAATCAGTCCAATTCTGCATTAGAGCAGCAACCCTTTTTGTGAAAGCAAATGGATGCATTTTTTAAGGAGAGGAAAAAAATAAAGCTAACTAAAATTAAAGTTGCTGTGTTTATTTTACAACAAGGTGTGGAAAGTTAACATTAATACAGGTCAGGTGGCTGTAAGTTGCTGTTTCTTTCCGACACAGGGCTGTGCCAGCTTTTGCTTCAGCTACGGAAGCTGTCTCATATTCCAACAGGAAACACATCTCAGCCACTTCCTGCTTCCCCTGAGGAAGTGACAGGTCAGACGGGGAATGGTTGAGCCAGTCACACTCAAGAGTGAAGTCTGAGGGATTTTCAAGAAAATATAAAACCACTTACAAACTGGTTCTGCAGTAGCTCAATAAAGGGCAGATTATCTACTTAAGTCCAAGGGTGTGTTGACACTACTCTGTTGCTTCTATAACACATGCTCTCTCAACATTAGGACTACCTGCAGCTGCCACTATTTGCAAAGTATACTACTGCAAGAAAAGTACAAAGCCTCCATACAGATTCTTTGATCAAGGTTTTGAGATGTCCATTCTTGCTGCTGCCAGCATTCTCATACTACTTTCTTTTTTTATTCTGGCTTGTTGTTGTTACTGCAGACAGTTACCTGCTCTGCATTGCATAAATCTCAGCCACTTCCTCAGTGGTTTTAAATCACAATCCACGCTTTAGTTCAAGGTTTAACTTTTTAAGATTTCAAAGTGGTTCCTAAATAGACTCCCCAGACTTCACTTGGTCTCGGATGTCACACACACACAAATCTTTCTGTCTTCCACAAATCTTTCTATCTATCTGTCTTCTATTGTGAAGCACTTTGTGACATGTGCAATAAAAAGATGCTATACAATAAACTTAGCATTTGTGGCAAGTATGGTTGATCCCAAAATGGCCTTTACTATGCAAGATGTAAGTAAAAACTACACAGGTTCTGCTGCCACACAAACCAGTTATCATGTAAAAACACAAACTCTAACAATAGTTCAAAATGGAAGCAAAACAACTGTAAAGTTGTTGTTTTGCTTCAACATTACCTCTATTTTTTTCTTAGTTTGTGCTCAACACTCTCTGATTACTGAAAGAATGATGTATTGCATCCTTACACACAACAGCAAGGGTTCTCCCCAAAGAATGTAATTGTAGTGATATTGCATAAATGTGGTCCCTGACTTCAAACCCAAATTTGGCACAAAACATTGTACGTAATTTACTACCGAAAACATTTACAGGAACAAATAATAGTGTTGTTGTAGTCATTTGGGAAATGGAAATCACTGTTACAAAGTTGTTTTTGGGTACATGGATACAATAGATCCACCTGTGTTTTCACAATGATTGATTCAGTCATACACAACAAAATAGCAGGTTGGTAAGAAAGTACTGCGTAAAGTTCCATTTACTGTATTATTTTGTCCATGTAAATGCTTATCTCTAGTACTACTACTCATCTAGAAACAGTCTAGAAAGAGCCTTGCACAGGATCATCTGTTGAACTACCCCAAACAAGCAACCCTGTCATATTTCTAACATTAGTCATGATGGAAAAAACATACCAGTAAGAGCCTGCAAAATGAGCCTGAAAATAAACCATGTACATTTCATTTTTCAAAGCTACCTTTCTCTCTCTGCACTGTAGCCATTATTAGATAGCAAAGGTGGTGGTAGTTTGAATGAGATCTGACTCCCCTGTATACACCTATTTACTGAAACTGACACAGGCCAGCGATGACCCATAGTTGTTTTGAGACTATTGTCAAAACCTACACACTGCTAATAGACCCTGTGGCAGGAAGGAATAAATTGCAGCATTTGTATTGGGGCTCCTGCTGACAGGTAGGCAGCGGTTTCTGCCCAATTATAAAGGGAAAGGGATGAAGCAGGATAAGGCGGGCCACTAGAATAGACCTAATGAGGACGTGGTATGATTGCTGTGGGACGGGAGAGACACGCGCTCATTTGTGCCTACAGCAAGCGTATTCGATTGGTAGAGAATGGCCAGAATGAAGTGGCAGAGAGAGCGATAGAGATAGATAGGGAGAGATAATGGAAGTGAGAAGGATTGATTCCTCACTCAATGTGAGAGCACGTGGGAGGAGACGAGATGCTGAGACTGAAAGTGGGAAAGAGAGACATGGATACAGAAAGTAAGTGAATAGTCAGTCCATCAAGTCAACTATACCCGCATTCTTTTCTTTCCACCCATCCATCCATCCATCCATCCATCCTTATTTCTATCCCCACATATAAAAACACAGCTGGCAGAGGCGGTGCTGGGGGAACCATCCATAATGATACGAGTCCTCAAAGTATCGTCTCGCTGCATGCAAACGCATCTAAGCCTGTGATACAGTCACTGATACTTTGTCACGGCTGTGTAGCTTTTACTAGGACAAGAACAAAACCAGAAAAAACAGGGCAAACACAGGATGGGAAGCGAGCGTTTTGTTCAAAGAAAGTCCATTTCCATTCAGACAACATTTAATGGGTCTGCAGTCCATTGTGCCAGACTGAAAAAAGATGTAGCTACTGTAGATCTTTTACATCCACATATAATCATACATGCTTATATAATCAGTGTTGCACTTTGGGGAAAGATGCTGTTCATAGATTCCCAGAAAAGCAATGCCAAATTAAAGCAATGGATGCAACTGTATTGGCCTGGAAAAAGTGTTAACAGTCCTTCTTGAACATGGAAGTAAAAGTCAACCTTTTCTCCTTCTATGAGAAATATGACTTTTAATGGTGCTTCGCCTCAGTCACTGTGACTCGACGCCATCTGAACCGACACTCGCTGCCCTGCGCTGGTTTCTTCTTTAACTGAGAGTGACTGGAAGATTCTTTTACTGCAGAGCGCTTTAAGTGTGTATGTGCGACCCCTTCACCTCGAATGTTACTGCTTTAAAAGTGCATAATATACTGCAAATGAAACTTTTAGATAGACTGTCTCAGTGGGCAGGTATTAGCCTGAAAATACAGGGCAGAATATTTCATCTCTATAGCTTGAAGGGCTCAACCTCAGAACAATTCCTTTAATGAGCTTGAAACTGATTGGCCTCTGTTGACTTTGCATGTAGAGTTTTGGAGGCGCCAAGGCTTTAAATGAGATCCAATGGCAATCATTTTTAATTAAGTGAAATCCATTAGTGTCTGTGTATAAGCATAGAGAAACTCAGCTTGTTCCAGAACCAGATTAATGTTAAAATAAAAGATGATATGGAATTTGCACTGCTTCAGTACTACGGAGACACATACATTAAGCTCCTGTGTACAAGATGCTGGATTCTGTTTTACAGAATTGTAACTCACATTTCCTTGAACCTTTATTGTAAATTTGGATTGCATCTAAACAGACTGACTGACATCCAGAGTCTTAAATTATCAGATATTCTTTGACCACTGCTTATGGACAGCTAACAATAACAAACGTCATTTTTTCCTTTCCATTTGATCTCCCTCATTACATTCCTTCCTTCCACTTTCTATTATCATCTCTGCCTCTCTTCCCTGGTGTGTTTTTCTTTCACTCGCCGCACTATCTCTCATTCCTAGTCTTTCTCCCCCTCGCTCCTTCATACTTGTGTGAATATAGTAGTGTCTGTATCTATGTGTCTATGTGTGTGTGTGGGAGGGGAGGAGAGCAGCATTGCTGGCTGGAGGAGGAGGTGAGAGAGAGAGAAAAAAAAAAGAAGTGAGAGAGGGAAAGAAATAGAGAGAGAAGCAAAGCATTTACTGGAACAAAACATGCTGTTTCAATCTCATAGATAAGGGCCGCCTACTCACCACTCTTTATCTCAAAGCAGATTACTCCTCATTTTTAGAAACTATATTATTCCCAAGGTTTTAGATATTACAGCGTATTAAATTTAAAGTTTGTCCTACCTACTACATTAGAGTTGCTAGACCCACCATCTGTCCAGTGTCTATATTGTGCAACTCCATATCTCAAGTAGGTGGCATAAAGTTTTTAGTGCAGGGAAAGACCTATTATCTAACTGTGGACAATTTGAATAATTAACAATAAATGAAAACGTTTTGCCTTTCTAACACAATTCCAATGATAATGGGCTACAATAGATCTTCCATAAAGTGAGGGAATGCAGAAGAATTTAATCTTTAGCCAAAAAAAATAATAGTTTTGATTATCTTGTGGAGGTGTGTGCAACAGTGGACACACACACACATGCACAGCCAGAGGGAGCTTGATAAAATAATCCTCACATTAAACAAATAACTGCCAAGAAGAAATTGTTAGGGGAAAAAAAAACTATAAACATCCCTGAAAAAAACTCCTATAACATCCCTGTAATACAGACTCACACACTTCAAGAAGTTCAGTGGTCTTTTGTTGAAAAAAATAAGTGCAACAGAGGAACGGTTACCTTGACAACATCAGTACTTAAGTGCTGCCTTGTGTACTTATGGACTGCGGACCCTCAAACCCGACTGAGAAAGTTGAATACTCACTGATGATCCCAGTGTCTTTTCGAGGCCAGTGAACCACAGATGACACAGTCTGAGGGCTGAGTGACCCTGAAAAAGAAAGAAAGAGTATTTTTTTTAAATAAAGAATGTTGTGCATCATAGAGATGTCCTAAGCCCATCCTGAGCAGGGGGGGTGGAGGGGCAGAGACGGGTACATTAATTTCACCTTGTGACCACCTGAGTTAACTCCAGTAACCTTAGACCAGTAGTCTACTGGTAAATAATAGTAAACTGGTCATTGTGGCACCTTCAGCCTGATAAAATGCTTTAAACAGGATTGGAGGGTATCAAGAAATTAGGGTTGCAACTAATGATTATTTTCATTTTGAAAAAAGATTACCAATTATTTTCTACATTAATCAATTTCAGCATTCACTGCGTGGCCTTAACTGTAACATCCAGATTACATTTTTCATTATAATGCTAGTAGCTACTATGCATACCTGAAGATCTTTTTCATGTTTCTCAAGACTAAACCTGTCTAAAAGCACCGGAGAGTCAGAATTTGGTTTTGGTTTCAGTGATACTTCCTCCTTTAGGGACCAGTTTTCATTGATATCATTATCGTAACAGAAAAAAATGCCTCTGAGAACAATGACCTGATTTACAACAGACTGAAAAAGGAGAACGATGACAGACACAACAAGAGCCTTGGCTTTCATTTTCAGAATAACAAAATAGTTTGTGTAGCTCAATGATTGCCTGCATTTTATTGCTGAAGTGGGATCTCCTGCACTTTAACAAATAATGCTTTCACTAATAAGAGCTGATCAATTAATAAAGCAACATCAAATAGAAAGACACAGTCCATATTTTGAGGGGTGACTCAGAGTGTTTCAGCTTGTTATCGACTCCAAAAACCGCTGGGGAAAAATATCGACGTTCAGAGATCATCAGAGACACACTAACAAGACTCTAAAAATCATTATGATGATAATGAAGCACAAGCCTTAATTGTCACAGTCTGATGTGTGTCATCTATTAGAGTGCTTACAGAGGTGATCTACATTTTTAATATTAACCAGTACAGTTGGTGACAAAGGATAACAACAGTGCTGTGTATTCACAGCTCAAACATGTCATCTGGCAGTTGTTTTAAAACACACACTCACGCACAGACACACACACATCTATTTCATTTCCTCTCCATGGAGGTTGGCTGGATTTCCTGAAGAACTGAGCCAGCAGCCGCCAACTCTGCAGACTGCAGAGACACTTGTTATAAATTCCATCTGTGTGGTCCGATGAATTCATTTGACTTGATTTGGTTTGTGATTCGTACTCTTGACTACTGACTTTAACATTCTGCTTCCCACCCAATATTACCAATACAGTAATTATCTTGCTAGCCACAACTCATGACACCATGGTTTGACAGATCTGACAAACACAATCTGTATGGTCTTCACTAGATGTGATTGAGAGCAGGGATGAACGATATGTGAAAAAACAAAAAAAATCATATAGCAATTATTTTGACAGATAGTGTGATTGTGATATGAGTCACGGTTTTAGCAGGAATGATAATTTTTGCATTTAATTTTCGCTGAAAAAAACATACAAATGATGATGACGATGTGATATTTTCTGGGGTCTGTACCAAACAAGCATGTTCCCTTACATCTGGAGAATCTGATTTGTAGGCCAGGGCATCTCTGTAGCACCACAATGCAATGCGATTGTGATAATATTTAGATTAATTGTTTTAATGATTAGTAAGCTTCATCACACAAACACTGACACCTCTCATCTTGTGATCAATTTAACCACTGGAGGATGATGAAACAGTTATCTTAACCATTAAATGAATGGCCTTTACTGTACTGTACGATATAGTGCCTCTTTTCTTTTTCCATGAAGGTTAATAAGACATTTTATAAAAGTGTAATAACTTCTTCTCATTTAGTAGATGATAACACTTATCTAATATGCTTTAAATAATATACAGTTTTGAATTGCCATATTGAGTCCAGAAAAAAACTGCATTGCTTCTATTACTAACTTCCCATCATAATAAATTACAAACTTGTTTTCATATTCCAATCCCCAACTTCAAATTTAGATTCATCCTCCATATCCATTTGTATCTTCTGAGCCTTAACTAGTCAGCTTCATTGCCATCTCTCTATATGCCAGGCTATTAGTACAGACTGCTGAACTGGACCTTGGACCTCTCCATTTCTGCGTGCTGGCGTTCAGCCTAATGAGGCTTGCTAATGGTCCACCCATGTCAGTCTGGGGGAAAACCTTTTCCTCTATGCAAACTGGAACACACGCACACAGTTGCTCAGTGCACACTCATACTTTCTATCACTATCCGCAGTTGCTTAGTTTATGAAAGGACAAACATAATCCAAGCATGAGTCAACTTTACACCAAACCTCTGTCTGCCATCCTTTCATAGTGTATCTCACACTCTCCATTCATCTTTCTCTGTTAACTTAGGCCACTACAGCTGCTTTAGTCCTGTTACAGAACTCAAGGCAACGTGAAGGATGACAAACTCAGGAAGCCACAAAATGAACAACTGCTTCCACTACTGGCGTACATTTTTACCACTTCATCAACAAAACACACAAACGCTTCTTTTCTCTATTGTTTCCTTGCTGAGAAACCTGGTGTCTGATTAATGTTCAGTAAATGACCGACAGCTGACACATTCGTGACCCCATTTTTAGGAGATAATAGGAAATGGAAATGAGCATACCGACTTGAATGAGACATACAGCACAGTGACTAAGTGGACAACCTTTCGTTCCACCCCACCACTCCTCCACTGGGAAACTGGTGGTGACTGCTGCTGCACGGCCAAACTTCGATTGGCTTAGCAAGGCCACACTCTCACAGGAACTTGTCCATTAGTCATGCTCTGTTAATATTACTAGTTAATGATTGCGAGCCCTGTTTCAACACATTTGTAAAGTGTGGCTTCAGCCTGTGGGTTCACATGACACAGGGGAGTTAAATGGGAAACCAAAGACTCCAGTTTTGACAGCTTTGTTTAAGAGTTCAAAAGGAAATCCAAAGTACTGTTTGGGAGTCTGAAGAGTTGGTTGCTCAGCTAGCTAGACGACCTAAAAAAGAATTTATAGCTACTTAAATTACTAATTGAACTTACCTAATTGTAAGCAATCATTTCTACTTAGGAATGCAATAAAATGAGCTTTAAAAGCAACTTAATCCAATCAAGCTTGTCGGGTGAAGTACAGGAAGCTGCAGCTATGACCAATGCTGCGAATTAAGGTTCATCAGGAAGAGAATTAAGATGATCAGGACAAAGCTTGTCTAAAATCTATCGAATGCTATGAGAGTTTCAGAGAGAGGGCAGACAGCTGACAGAGAAATTCAGGTTTTAAAGTGCAGATAGAAAAGGAGAAAGGTAGAAAATGAGGAAAGCAAAACAGGTCAGAGCTGGTAAAGCCATAGTGTGGGCTGGCAGGAGAGTTCACGTCTTAAGGCCAAAGCCACAAGTCTCTCCACATGCTTTTACACCAGCTGCTGGAACTCAGCAGAAGGCACCTGACTGTACTTTGAAATTCAACAGCAAAAAAGAAAAATAGTCACATCTTTAGACCACGTTTCATCCCAAAGTACCAGGAACTTTTAGTCCCAGGCACTAAGGCTCCTTCAGTCAACTGTTGTCTGTGTTTCCACAACATAGTTACAGGACTCTGGCACAAACTCACTGTCTCAATTACTCCTTAAAACATCTATTAAATTAAGGTTTGTCTACCCAACCTTCATCGGGTATTTGATGTTGTGATTTAATACATATCTTAGCAGTAAGTGAGACGGTGTGCAGAAATTCTTCTCATTGTTTTCAGATTTACAATAACCGCCACTATACACACATGATAAAATATAAATGTGCAAAATACAAATGTGGAACTCAATGTGCTTCAGAGGGATACATGGGATGAAGGTTGCAGGTGGCTACATAGCAGGACATGAGTTGGCATTGTAGCATTTAACAAGCACCATGTGGGTCAAATGAGATGTACCTTCAACTGACATGTCTTCATTATCGCTCCATCCCCAAGGTTTCTCTACTGTTGTAAAGTACTAACTCTCTGAGCAGGGACTTTTTGGGGTTTAAAAAATGTCACCAGAGCTAAATATAGACCCTGGTCTTTGGAGTTCCTCCAAAGGTTCCTATTCCCTGGGGAAAGTTCCTGCCGTGAAAACAAGGCTCAAGCCTGTGAAACGGCAAGGTGTGAGGGCTCCTTTAGAAGTCAGCTGTGATTTCAATATCAGCTTATGTTTGTAACTTGTATGAAACACATTCTGGCCTCTTTACCTGGGATTTAGAGATTATGTAAAGTCACGTACTAATGTCAAAGTCAATCTGCAAAACAAATGTAAAGTTTACAAGACCAACTGTTGATTACTATATTGTATTCTTACTGTGGATTTGAAGCATGTTCCATCTATTAACCTTGGTTATAAAACAAAACCCGACACAACAAAAAAAGAGACTGTGATTAAGAAGAATGTGTACTTTGGCACGATTTTTTAGGAGACAGCCTGACAATACAAATCACGCTGTGGTATACTGCATTCAGACAGAGCATTAGCTCAAGTTGCAGGTCATAAAACAGACAATGTCCAGATGTCTGGCAGGATGCACAAGAAAGCAGAAGAGGATTTAAGGAGCTAGTTCTCTTTCCAGTCAGCTACTGATGGTGATGGTTCCTCCTAGTTGAGGATCAAATCCCTATTGAGAACCGACTGGAAACACCAAAGAATTCAAAGAGATTTCATACCAATTTCCTTTTAAATTTGTTGTTAAAAGAAAAAAGTTGGCATTGTCGAATATTTTTTCTTCAAGTCATCAACGTAAAGACCAGAACTAACAGTACAACAGTTCAATACTTTACAACTTCTCTGCCAGTCTGTGGCACTTAATGCTGAGCCCAGGTGTTACTAGAGAATGCATACATAAAAAAATGGATTAAAAATATACATATACATAGAGTAGTTGCATTTTTAAAAAGGCAAGGCTCAGTAATTTTCTAAAACAGCAGACACTGCAGTTTTTAGCAAAACTTTTGCAAACAGGATTAAGTAGTACAATTGTTGAGGACTGTTTTCAGTTGTGGATTAACACATATTTGGTGTTCTAAAAGATTTATAAGATTTATAGCACCTGGACAATGTATGTGGGATTGACTCAAAATTCACTTTAGTGTCCATGTTCATTGGAAAGAGGAAAAATGTCATCAAGTGCAATGGTGTGTCTCATTTGTGCATTTAGGTCTGTGGCACAAAGTGATAAGCTCTATCCGGATTTGGCTACACAGGCAAGTATTAGGATAAATAGTTAGTGTTGGTTTTTCCAGGATATTTGTTGACTTTAACAACTGAAACGAAACAATACTATAATGACACACAGTAAATTGCTTTGAGTAATATGGAAGTTTAAGACACAATAGTTTTGTAAAACATTCAACATTTATATAGTATTTGGCAAAGGTTCAATTCCTTTATCCAGACATCAAAAGAATTTTAGTATGAATCTCTTTAAGTTTTTGCATTTTGCACAATGTTTGGCTAACGCACTTTAGGACACAGCTAAATGGTTGCCTGGCTGGCCTACGCTGTGTCATAATTTTACCAAATCAGTCTTTTCAAAAGAATGCTGTCAGGGGCTCCAAGGAACAAAAGACAGATGACATGAGAGACTGGAAATAACCTTCCACACAATGACACACTTTTTCCTGTTCTGGTCTAATCATGGAGACTGATGAAAGCCGGTGCCTCTTGCAATACAGACAAGGGGGAGTTAATGATCCTGACTACTGGCTTCTGTCGTCTTTCACAAAGAACTGAATATATATGAATTACTGTAGGCTCGGCCAAAATATGCTTGTAAAAAAATTGCCATTGTAACCCATTTCTTAGGCACAAATTCAAGTGTTGCCACGTGTGCCATTTGGTTCTCACTTCCTGTCTAGTTGAGAAGAAGCATTTAACCTGGAAGAATAATTAGCACCTTTTAAGTACTTCTTATGTAACCCACTCTACCTAAGCCCGGGCTCTAATCCTCTGCTGGCAATGCCTTACAAATGCCAAGACTGTGAAAAGAAAAACTGCACTGCATTGATGTAAAATCAACACCTTTTTTTAATGGCCCATAAAAATACCAACCTCACACCCCTTGCTAAAAGAATAACCCACATTACAAGAGTGAGTCAATAAAGTGTGGGGTAGGATGTGACGCATAGAGGGAATGAAGATCCGTATTGTATAAAGCCCCATGAAGGTGTATGGGGAAGCTCAAAGAACTTGCAGAAACTCAAAGTGCATCAAATTGTCAGTGGATTCCATTTCAAAGCCATTTCAAAGCCACCGCGAGCCAGCATAAGCAGCTTTGTTCCTTTGCCACCTATCCTCACTTTCTGCCCATTCTAAACCTATCGTCATTGTTTTGGCCACAGCTCTCTCTCAAGTCTCAGCGGCCTGCTTTTCACATTCCTCTGTCATGGGGACGTAAGCTTCAGTTTTCCTCTCCCACACTCTTCAAACCTTTGGAAAACAGGGATACAAGCTGGCGGAGCCGCTGTATCAAATCTATTTGTCGGTTAAACCTTCTTCAGAGCGGAGCCTGGATTAGGCCTGCTTTTAGCCGCTGCTGCTATTCAGCAAAACCTGGCGTGTGTGTTTGCTTGCACCGACGGCCAGTGAGCTTTGACGGGCCAAGCTATTCGTGAAGCTCCTGACATGCCAGGAGGAGTTCACCCAATGGCCACAAAGGTCTCCGATGTACTATCATCAGGTTTAGAGCCATCAGAAGTGTGTGCTTCTGACTGGTTTACACGTGAGAATCTATCAACCTCGTGTAATTTTCCACAAGTGAACATAGTAAGAGCCAATCAAGCCAAAAAGATGAGAAGAATTAAGGACAGAGGGGGAAGGAAAAATGAGGAAAAGAAGGAAAAAAGGAGTCTGTGTGTGTCTAGAGAAGCCTGGGAATCATTTGAGCACAGAGGGGAATTGAGAAAATGTGGCAAGGAAGAAAAGCATGACCAAAGTAGCAGATCCTCTGCTACGACTGTAAATCACACCAGAGCTCAAGTCCACAAGCAAGAGACGGGGAGAGAGAGAGAGAGAGAGAGAGAGAGAGAGAGGGAGAGGGAGCGAGAGAGAGAGGAAGGTGAGGTGGAGAGAGGATGAACAGACAGTGTTATCCAGAAGGACGAGCTAAATCTGAGTGTAAAGAGGGGTTGAAGGCCAAAGAGTGCAACAGATAGAAATATAAAAAAATAAAGAGAGACAGAAAACTGAATGTTAAGTTTGGACACTACACTTCTCTTCCTCTTTGAGTTCACAAGTTCAACTCGTAAAATCTTTCCGTTCTCTCCACTCCCCCCCAACGCCGGGCTGCTATTTGACTGCACTTCACAGTGAGCAAAGGAAAAGTAAAACATATCAAAGATTCAGGTAGCCAAGGAAGTGTGTTCATCTGTGTGCATCCATATGTGTGTGTGTCTCAAAAAGCCACCTGCACCTATCCTCCTGATACAGAGCTGGAACAGCATTAATATTTAATCCTTGTGGTCAAAGCAGCACCTTGGAAAACCTTAACTGTTCAGCACCTCTGTCTCACCACAACCTGGCAAAGAACAAACCTCCACAGTTATCTCAAGTGTGTGTGTGCATCCGTGCAGTGTCTATTAGGAACCAACAGTGTGGTAAAGCCTTGCTAATGAAAGCTATAAATCACCGCTACCACATCCCAAGCCTCAAAGCTCATAAAACCCGAGCCCACAACAGCCTGACAACAAAACATGCTGTTTTCTTTTTTTAGACATTCTTCTCTCTTTTCTTTTCCTTACTAGCGTTCACACTATAAACAACAGCAGTGGCAGGCGTAGTCATGGCACAACGAAGTCACCATGAAGACTTGCAGCATTTCCCATACATTGATTTATTTGCGGCGGCTCACCACAATAGGGCTGAGCAATTAATCAAATTTTATATTCAATCACGATTTTGGCTTGCAGCGATTATGAAAACAAGATAATCGGGATAAAACGATTATTGTGCCGCATTCCATTTCGCAATGATGTTCTCATTTTGCCTTGCGTTATAAATCCAGTGCATCCCTTTCCTTTACAGGGGTGCACTTTCAGCCCTCCCTAAAAGCCCAAACTCACTCTCAGCCAGGCTGTGGCATGTTTATTTGAGCTTGAGCCAAGATGATGAAGTCTTTGGTCAACAAGAAATGTAAAACCAACTTAGCTGTTACACAGGAAGATATCAATGGTTAGTATCAGTTACACAAATTTGTCCAAAACTGATGCATTCAAGTTAACTCTAATAGGTTTTTCTATCTGTGTTCTTAACACAAGGTGGTCAATCTCACAGACCCAACTCTTAAAATAAGTTATTAGCCTAGCTAATAGGAATGACGTGTGTTTGGTCAAACAAGCATTATTTGCAAAAACCCTGTCAATTCAGCTGTTGCTTGGATTTGATGTGTGTTTATTGGCACTGTTATGGTATTGGTGCTTGGGGGCCAAAAAGGACGAAAGAGTTGCAGTTACTTAACAAAGTGTGCTGTGTATATTCTATTTGTTTGACACATGACACAATATGTGTTTTGCCTATATATAATAACAGATGAAGCTGTTTGTAATAGACACCCAGAGCACTTGTGTTTGCAAATGGATCAAATTCAATGTTCCTCAACAATATGGTCTGATTTCTATCCTACTATTATGAATCAAATGATGTATTATTAACTTCATTTGTCTGCAAGTGTGTTATTTCATGGGACATCAAGTCAGGAAATTTGAGTCAACGCTAGTCAGAGACATGTGCCAATTTACCAACCACACACATACGCTTGGCAAGGAAGAACAGCTCCTAAACAACAGTGAGAAAAAAATGCAGCTCTAACATCAAGGTAAATAAAAGAGGGAGAGAGAGGAAAGTGTGCGCTAATGCTTTTAATCCTGACATCTGAAGACAAAAGCCCAGTACTTACAGCAATTAGCGCAGAGTCTTGTTCTCACTCTTGTCTTTGTTTTGCTGACACTCTAAACAATCTCAAAGCAGCAGACAAAGTCCCAGGTAGCATCATTAACAGGCAAAGCCAATAACAATGTCTCACAAGTTCTGTGGGCGGACAGCTTAAGTTAGCCAATCAACTTAATAGGGTAGACTGGTCAACTGTAAGTAAAGGCATAAACAAAATTTCATGTTTTGACAACCAGAAAGCTAGCTCTTTGATTGGTGTAGTTCTACATTCAAAGTCTTGATAGTGAGGCGAAACATGATGACAGCAGAGGTCCACTAGAATTAATTCATGCCAGACCCATAAGGTACAACTTAAAGCACTGATTTTGATATGCGCTTCACTAAAGATGGGTCTTTTAGTAACTCTTCACAACCATATCTCTCAGAGTTTTTTACATTCTGAATGATAGATAGGTGTAGATACTGTATATCTAGCTATAGTTTATTAAACCATGCATGCATCATGTGATTACACAAGTGATCCCAAACAATCTTAAATGTAAACCATGTGTAGTTTTTATTGCAACCAAACTCAAGGGCAGATGAATTAAAAGGGCAATAAATCACTAATCAGTAAAATTTGGTGGTGGAGGAATGTAACTATGCATCAATGCGTCTCACAAAAGCACATGGTTGAGACCACTGAAGGAGAAAATCTGCACTTGTATTGATTAGGCCTAAACAAGCTGATAGTCAAATGGCTGTGAGGCCATCGGTCACAAGGCGATGAGGCAGATTGACAAGTGCATGTTTAATGGCCGTGAGAAACAGTGTGCAGGGGCTCTTGGGTAATCGCTGTTATAAGGGATGGGAGGGGAGAAGGACAGGGTCCCAGACAGCAAGCCCTGTGACACTTTGACAGATGTGAGGCTTTGCACCTCCCAATGGGGCAAAATGGAGAAAAGGCCTTTGAATAAAAGACCTACTGCTAAGCTTTCTGCACAGTGCCCTCAGCCCTGCAACTCAAAACCAAAGAAAGGGTCAAGCCGTTGCTTGACTACAGGCATCTGGGGCTTTTCCTGGCAAAACAAAACAATTAAATGCGGGGGCAGGATCTTCTTGAGATTCACCTTTCCCTCCCTCTCTATCGTGCTCATCACTCTAAAACCTCTCCTGCTCCACTAGTATTTCTCTCTACCCTCTGTATCTTTCCCTTCCATAGATCAAATGTTTTTACCTTCCCTTTTTCTTCTCCACTTTTATCTGAGCTCAATATTTT